>OX352298.1:1625000-2825000 GCA_947086415.1 Pammene aurita
GTATGGTATGGTAAAGTATGGTATGGTAAAGTATAGTATGGTAAAGTATGGTATGGTAAAGTATGGTATGGTAAAGTATGGTATGGTATGGTAAGGTATGGTAAAGTATGGTATGGTATGGTATGGTATGGTAAAGTATGGTATGGTAAAGTATGGTATGGTAAAGTATGGTATGGTAAAGTATGGTATGGTAAAGTATGGTATGTTAAGGTATGGTATGGTAAGGTATGGTATGGTAAGGTATGGTATGGTAAGGTATGGTATGGTATGGTAAGGTATGGTAAAGTATGGTATGGTATGGTATGGTATGGTATGGTATGGTATGGTAAAGTAAGGTATGGTAAAGTATGGTATGGTAAAGTATGGTATGGTAAAGTATGGTATGGTAAGGTATGGTATGGTAAGGTATGGTATGGTAAGGTATGGTATGGTAAGGTATGGTATGGTATGGTAAGGTATGGTAAGGTATGGTAAAATATGGTATGGTATGGTATGGTATGGTAAGGTATGGTATGGTAAAGTATGGTATAGTAAAGTATGGTATGGTAAAGTATGGTATGGTAAAGTATGGTATGGTAAAGTATGGTATGGTAAAGTATGGCATGGTAAAGTATGGTATGGTATGGTAAGGTATGGTAAAGTATGGTATGGTATGGTATGGTATGGTATGGTAAAGTATGGTAAAGTAAGGTATGGTATGGTAAAGTATGGTATGGTATGGTAAAGTATGGTATGGTAAAGTATGGTATTGTATGGTAAGGTATGGTATGGTAAGGTATGGAATGGTAAGGTATGGTAAGGTATGGTAAAGTATGGTATCGTAAAGTACGGTAAAGAATGGTATGGTATTGTAAAGTATGGTATGGTATGGTAATGTATGGTATGGTAAAGTATGGTACGGTAAAGTATGGTATGGTAAGGTATGGTATGGTAAGGTATGGTAAAGTATGGTATGGTAAATACCTTACCATACCATACCATACCTTACCATACCATACCTTACCATACCATACCTTACCATACCATACCTTACCATACCATACCTTACCATACCATACTTTACCATACCATACTTTACCATACCATAGGGTCCAGCATGAGCTCCAGATTTTGATACCGGTACCATCTGCTCATCAGTACAAGTCGAATGAGCCCAAACAGCATGAGTCTATGATGCGCCAAACCCGAGATCCAGTAGGGATCCCCAGGGTCCAGCATGAGCTCCAGATTTTGATCCCGGTACCATCTGCTCATCAGTACAAGTCAAATGAGCCCAAACAGCATGTCTATGATGCGCCAAACCTGAGATCCAGTAGGGATTCCCAGGGTCCAGCATGAGCTCCAGATTTTGATCGCGGTACCATCTACTCATCAGTACAAGTCGAATGAGTCCAAACAGCATGAGTCTATGATGCGCCAAACCCGAGATCCAGTAGGGATCCCCAGGGTCCAGCATGAGCTCCAGATTTTGATATCGGTACCATCTGCTCATCAGTACAAGTCGAATGAGCCCAAACAGCATGAGTCTATGATGCGCCAAACCCGAGATCCAGTAGGGATCCCCAGGGTCCAGCATGAGCTCCAGATTTTGATACCGGTACCATCTGCTCATCAGTACAAGTCGAATGAGCCCAAACAGCATGAGTCTATGATGCGCCAAACCCGAGATCCAGTAGGGATCCCCAGGGTCCAGCATGAGCTCCAGATTTTGATACCGGTACCATCTGCTCATCAGTACAAGTCGAATGAGCCCAAACAGCATGAGTCTATGATGCGCCAAACTCGAGATCCAGTAGGGATCCCCAGGGTCCAGCATGAGCTCCAGATTTTGATACCGGTACCATCTGCTCATCAGTACAAGTCGAATGAGCCCAAACAGCATGAGTCTATGATGCGCCAAACCCGAGATCCAGTAGGGATCCCCAGGGTCCAGCATGAGCTCCAGATTTTGATACCGGTACCATCTGCTCATCAGTACAAGTCGAATGAGCCCAAACAGCATGAGTCTATGATGCGCCAAACCCGAGATCCAGTAGGGATCCCCAGGGTCCAGCATGAGCTCCAGATTTTGATACCGGTACCATCTGCTCATCAGTACAAGTCGAATGAGTCCAAACAGCATGAGTCTATGATGCGCCAAACCCGAGATCCAGTAGGGATCCCCAGGGTCCAGCATGAGCTCCAGATTTTGATACCGGTAACATCTGCTCATCAGTACAAGTCGAATGAGCCCAAACAGCATGAGTCTATGATGAACCAAACCCGAGATCCAGTAGGGATCCCCAGGGTCCAGCATGACCTCCATCTTAGGATACCGGTCCCATTGCTTATTAATACAAGCCCCCGAGTCCAGAGTCAAAATCGAAACAAAAATCAAAACCTCGTAGCTTAACCTAAATTCGCGTTTAGTTAGGTAAATTATTAATGTCAATTACCAATTCAATCTACACTAAAAATTAAATCAATGTTTCAATTTTTGAGAAAGACTAAAAATTCAATATCTTCAATTATTAGTTATTCGCAAAGGATTAACACGTTAGTTACAATTAATTTCAATTCTAATTGAAATCAATTTGCACTAAACTATTAGTGTTCAATTTTTACTAACGTGTTTCAATCTTCAATTTTTAATTTTCAATTACACTAACGTTCGGCCAACACTGGTACATACACTATAGTTAGACTGGTTGGGTAATGTTTGGTTTGGCTTTAAAGAGCCGGAAATTTCTCTCATAAAATTCAACAATGGCATGTTGAATTTGCCCTGTACTACAAATTTTGTAATCCATATTTTATACTCTATACAGATTTGTAAAAACCTTTATGTGCAATTTTTCACATAATTATTATTGTCGTTGGATTGCATTAGCAGCTAATGTGAGTGCACTTAATATTGACAGTTATTGATGCCATTCTCATAATACCCGTCTTACATTGTGGCGCCCAACATATAGCCCCACGTTGGGCGCCAAATTCAAACTAATTTAGTTCAGAGTTTAATTGATTTTCAAAGAATTACACACGTATGTTAATACGATTTGAAGACGCTCCAGGACCTAAGCCTCTCCATCATTTTTTCTAGTCGTTCTAACAAATTCCTGAAAATCTTTACGCACCACAATTCCCACAAGCTCTAAGTAGAGGTGTTACATCGAGATCACGTTCGGCCCCTAAGGATTATAGCAGGTATGTGAGTGCACTTAATACTGAGAGTTATGGTCGCCATTCCGGTTATGGCTTAAGTGGGTTCAATTGAAACTTTGGGATTTGAGTAGGTTTTCAAAGGATTGGATAATGATTAACGTTGCGAAGTGTTTTGTAATAACAACTATCATTATATCTTCAGTTAAAATTCGTTTATCCTCATCCATTACTTTGGTTTGTGTATTATTAGAGAGAGAAAAAATATATCACAGAGAATTAAATTTTATGAACAAGTACTCCCCGGATTATGTTGGTTTAATTTCTATACATTAATTTCGATTTAATTTGTGTGTTTGATGCGTATCATTCAAAAGTTTCCGTATCATAGTTTGCTAAGAGCTACTACACTCGTAGCCGATTCCAGTGTTTTCCTCCTATGTAGAAAAAAGCGACTATGAACAGAGAGCTCACTTAGCGGGTTTTTGGCACTTAATACGTTAACACTTACACGACCAGGAACCCGACTGTCGGGTTTTCTCTTTGTAGCTACTACGCGCTACATGCGACAAATACGTGGCTACGGGCTACGAGCGTAGCGTGTAGCACTAGGTGGTATGGAAAGTGTTAAAGAAACTTTTTTTACCATTTTAAAATTAGCACTTAGCCATTTAACCACAATCATACATTTTAAAGCGATTAAACTGATTCTTCATTGCATATGTTAGATAGATTACTTTATTGTACATACCTATAGACGGCATGTTACATAATATGGTACACAATAGAGTTTTGTACAGACAAGTCGGTGCGGAGTGATTACCGCCCCCTAAACTAGGTAAAAACCTGTGCCTTAGGGGCTTGAGTTCTTCCAGGTTCAAAGTCATAACAATTTGAATTTGGGCGTGAAATCAAAAATGTTAAGTATTTGTAGCGTCCCGTCGTCTTTCTTTTAAATTTTTCGGAAGCCAGATTCTTATTTGCATGTATTTCGAGTGCCATTTGCCGTAAAATTGTCTGTAAATAAGAACACCGAAACGTGGGTGTGGGGCTCGGATTCATCATCCACCCACACCGGTCGTAATTGATTCCTGTATTTGCGTCTATTGTCACGGCTCCGGTGACGCTCCGCTTAGCACTGAAAATGACTCAACATCTTCCTTGCTTTTTGGTGTAACTCAATGGAGTCTGAAGTCCACTCGGCAATCTGAACTAAAAATAAATATCGCACTAGTTTTTACTACCGTTTGCCATTTGACCTTCCAACCCAGAGAGAAAACTAGGCCTGGCTGGGCTTAGGTCCAAACCTGAAACTCAGTGGTACTGGGTCGGTGTTCAACACCTGGTCATTCTTCACTAGGCCACCAGCATTTTCATGGCTCCAAAAGGTGCTATTCAAGATTTCTATTTATTCTTAATTGGAACGGATCCAAATCGAAAAATCCATAGTGGACAAAAAAGCTTCGGTAGCCCAGTTAGTTGCGTTACGACGATTGGGCTGATGCTCCAAAAAGTTGGGGATTCTATTATATATGTACATATTAACTCCGCAGTTCTTAACTACTTATATCAAAAGTGATTGTCTGTATTCCGCATATGATACACATAGGAAACACCTCGGATCTCGCTGGAAACTGGGAACTTTTATTTTTCCCTAACTTTAAAAGTACTATCAGTCAAAAACTTTTTGGTAAAAAGTTGACAGCCCCAATAAGAAAAAAGCACCGTTTAACGGTAAACGGAGAAGGGAACCGGATACCACCTTTTACCGCGCACAAATACGGGCTCAGGTGTTGGAGGGATGTTGGAAAAAATGTTCAACAGTATTGGTCGAATGTGCATTAAATTTAACTAGACAATAAAACGTTCTGGTTCTAGACGAGAGCAATTGAGAGCAGGTTATCAACTTTCCGTGTGGATTTGTTTTAAAGACAGTTGTGCTCTAGAGTTCCATTGGTTGGGAATATCATTTTAATATATTCACCGCTATTTCGCTATGTCAAAATTAAGATTCTAATTAGAATGGAATGGGGCCTTCTTACAGGCTTCTAGGCTGCTATTAAGACTCGCAAAAAACAAGTAAACATTATGAAAAACCAAATTAGCCTAAAAATACATCGAATGTGACATTCTTATGAGACGAATTTATCGTCGAGTTACAAAGAACGTGCGAAGCTCATTTTGAACAACGCGGACGTTTAGCTATAAGAGAAAAACCTCTTTAAAAAAAACTAATGATGCGGTGACTTTTATAAACTACTAGCTTCAGCTCACAACTTTGTCTATGGAGAATTAACATTTCCGTAGCAAATGTTTCCCATTCCATTTTTATATCATGGATGGAAACTTTGTCCATACCTAATTTCAACAAAATCAGAAGTATTAGCAGTAAGAGTTGACGGACAGAAAAGACAGATAGAGTTCCTTTCGCATTTATAAAATTACTTATCGAGATTAATAGAGTCAATCCTGTTCAAAACACCGGTTCAGGTTGGACGAATCGGCATGAAGTCACGTACTTCAACAACACCGCAATGAGATGTTATTAGACGTGTCACCGACACGGCTCGCCGCTGACGGACGGACAGCTCCATCACTGTCGGATTGATCGATTAGTTTAATCATTAAACTGCTCATTATCTTTCTTATGAGCCTGAGGGATATGCGTGTACTAGGCTGGCATTATGGCTTTTAAAGGATATTTCCGTTCGGGTATAATCTTAGGTATAAAAAAAAAACAATTGTAATAGTTTCACTTGACCCTCCGATTGACGCTAAATGCATTGATTGTTACTAAATATGCATCCGCTAACATATGTTAATCTGATAGAAATAATAATATTCTTACAAAGAGTATATTATTAAAAAGTATACTTAGTGCAATGGCTGGGTAGACATTAGTTTGGCTTTAACATTGTCTAAAAAACAGCGCCACGTTGGGTGCCAAAGTTAATGGAATATCTTAATTTAAAATTTTAATTCCTTTTCAAAGGAATAAATATGTATGTAATTACGTGCAAGTATTGCTTACTTTAATTATTATTTGACCATTATTCTTCTTATGGAACTCAGGGATATGCGGTAGGCAGTACTTTAGGCTTACTCAAGGTTTTTTTTACTAACATCTGGCAAAATAAACACAAAATTATTTTAATAGACTTTTACTAATCATGACGATCTAATAAACACAAACTCAATGATTGTGTTACCTATTGTTTTATCACAGAGTTTCTATGGATACATTTCGAGTATTTTGACTTCATTATCAGACTAACTCCTACAACTAATTATAAGATTCCATTAACGCCGGCGTTTCAGTTATGCCACAGCCTAATCAAAAACTCGGAGGTCAGGTAAAAAAATATTTTACAATAAAGTTTTAGATTACTAATATTAGGTAATCTATCAATCTTAGCTTGTAGAGGTCCCTAGGATATGTAGATACTAGGTACATTTTTTGTGTATTTATTTGTTGTATAATAACCTGTTTTGTGTCTCTTTTTTTCTTTGTTCTGTGTTGCTTGTTACCTTTTATGTATTTATTTTCTTGTCTGTAGTTGTGTCGTCACTCGTTAGTCATAAGTTAGCTATAAGTTAGGTCCCCACTGAAAATCAGCGCCGCGGCTTGCCGTGGCATTACGCTGAGTGGGGGTCCTTTTTATCGTCCGTTTTATAAAATTGCATGATTAATTTAACTGGTGTGACGTGAATAAATGTATTTTCTTTCTTTCTTTCTTTCTTTCTTCTTTTGTGTGTAATAGAATTTTGATTCCGCTAAAACTAATAAGTGTTTAAACTAAAGATACGAGTACTAGTTTAGTTTAGTTTAGTTTTTATATCTCAGTATACAAATTTCATATAACATATTAAAGTTTATACTACTGTTCGTATAGCGATCGTCAAAATGTAAACTAAAGATATTAAAATCCCGCTGTGTACAATATTTATGTATAGGTATTTTTACAAAACATGCCTATTATTTAGAATGGCTAGGTAGCAAACGTTGTTTATTTGTAAACTTTACTACTTAACACTTAAAGCCAGGAACCTCGAGTGATTTACTTCAAACAAACTTCCACCTCGCTATACCGGCTTCCCAACTGCCCTCACGTATACCATTACCTCCAAACTAAACGATCGCCGGACCTCATTACCGTCTTAGCCCCCTAGTGGGGGTAAGAGGGGTAAGTGACTCCGAACGGAAATAAAGGTGCATGCGACTGGAGGTAATGTTAATTGAATTTCTGCAGACGCTTGTGGTTAGGGAAGGGGCGGTTCGATAAATTGAATTTTATCGTTGCTTTGCTTAGACAGAATTATGTAGGCCTTTGAATCACGAGGAGTTTTGCATAGGCATTCATCAAATGCGTACAATAATTAACTGTGCACACTTTACAACAATCATTACTTATCTACAGTATCTACAAAGCATAGGTACAGTACTTGCAATAAAACTCTGCAAACATGGGGATCAATGTTACTCTGTGTCCGTAGGAAACACCTTAGACAACCCTACACCTGGTCCCTGGGTGGTTCTAAAAGAGTAACAAACTTGGCAGCTGCACTGTCCCATCTAGACCTCGCAGCACTCACCGGATTTTATCTATCATCTGCTTTCCCACTACTACTACCCCAGGGAAGAAATGCCTATCTATATCCAGTGACATAATGTAGCCAGGCGATAAATAAATAAATACACATTTATCACTACTAGTCGCTACTAATACATAAAAATAAGATTTAACATATAGATATGAATCAACTATAGTGTTCTAATAATACGTAAAATTAACTAGATATTTAAAGACTAGCCAAAAAAACGTCGATAAATACTCTCAACACTACCATCAGGCGGCAAGTGATACCCACGGCCGACGCGTTGTACGCAAGATTAAATGTCACAAACCTTCGGATATTTCTGCCAGAGAACGGCTGCCACCCCCACCTATGCACCCTCATCCACCCTTCTTCCAAAGCATTTAAAGCTCAAAATCATTTGCCCTAGTTTAGCTAGTCACTTTGCACACCGACCATTTGAAAGCAGTTACGCTGGCCTTTATTACAAAACGTTAGAGTTTCTAATAATTTGTTTTGATGGTAGTGGTACGTTGGTGTACTGGCAGTCACCCGCAGAGCGACTTATGACATCGCCTGTAATTTTTAAAAACGAAGGTAATTTCGTGTCTGTAATTGTTATTGTTAATTGAATTTATTTCTTGGTGAATAAGTTCCTGATGGTTTGGGAAATAAAATAAGGGATTCAAAAATGTTTTACGTAATATTTTAGCTTTTCTTTGCAGGAGAGTTTATTTAAGACTCCGTCTTTTGTTATGGTACCTTGAAGAGCTTTTTGTAATTACAATTTACTTTTACTGTAACGCCGTTGTATCGTTCTTAAGTATATTTAGTAAGTATGTAGATATGATTATTAAATGCTAAAAGGTATTTTTATCATTATAGCCTTAAATACATTTGTGAGGCATTTAGCAGTAGGTGTGTGCTGAAATCATGTCAACTTATTAATGTCTACAGCTTTTTTGGTTATATCACTCTTATGATTTTATTGTTTAATTATAATAATAAATAAATAAATACTCTTGGACAGTCGTACACAAATCGACCTAGGCCCACAGTAAGCTCAATAAGGCTTGTGTTACCCATAACACCCCCATACATTGTAGTACCCATACTAGACGACGATATATATAATAGATAAATATGGATAAATACTTAAATACATAGAAAACATCCATAACTCAAGAACAAGTATCTGTGATAGACACATAAATAAATGCCCTGACCAGGATTCGAACCCGGGACCTCCTGCTTCGTAGGCAGGGTCACTACCGACTAGGCTAGGAGGCCGTGTAATGAGTTTACCCAATAAAAAAGTAGGTAAACGTTTCAAAAATACGAACATAGTGTGTGTCGCATAATAAGTTATAGAGTATAAGTCTGTGAAAGCCCTGCATGAAAGTGCACAATTAACTGAAACATTATCTTTCACGAAAAAGAGCGCGCGTGAACAATATGTTTAGCACCGCCTTGAATTGCCTATACATGTTTTATTTTATTTATTTATTTCATTTACAAACAAACAGTCGCATACATTTACATTAATTCAATTCAATTCAATTCAATTCAATAAATTTATTTGCATAAATAAGGGTATAAAGGGTGTTACAAACATTCTAGTTCAATCCTTATTTTACCATAATTATGGCGTACAAATATTATGAAATTATAATTGATTAACTACATAGCATAGCTGGCATAACAAAATATGTACATTCATGCATTCTTATGTCCAAAAAATATTTACAGTGTCATGTTGCATTAAAATTAATTTACAATGTCAGGTTGAATTCAAATAATAATTAATGAAAAGTAATCTAAAATTAATGTCAAGCGAATATAAATAAAAAAATTAGAAATGAATTAAATAATACATATACCACTTGTTCATAGATCACATTTTGTCAAAAAATCATTAACGGAATAATAACAATTTTCAACTAAATGATTATATAGTTTTCTCTTAAATACGTTAATTGGCAGGTCCTTAAATCTATCAGTCAAACAATTAAAAATCTGTATTGCCATTCCGTAAACGTTACTTTTAGTAAGACTAAGATTCATCTTGTCCTCAAAAAGTTTATTTCTATACAGACCTCGTTGAGATTCCGTGGTAATAGTTTTAAAGGCAGTCGGGTGTTTCTTAACAAAAGTACAAATTTCATATATGTACATAGACGGTAACGGAAGTATTCTTTTACTTTTAAACAATGGCCTGCAATGTGCACGGAATTCAGCTCCACATGCCGCTCTAATACAGTCCTTTTGAGCGTAAAAGATTATTTTTGAGTCAACTGAGTTCCCCCATAATATGGTGCAGTATCTTAATTGCGATGCCACATACCCTTGATAAGCTGTCATAGCCGCAGCTTCGGATACCACACTGCGTATACGACCCAAGACATACACAAAACGGTCTAGTTTGATACGTAACATGTCAATTTGAGCTCTCCAATTACAAAAATAATCAATATTTAATCCTAAAAATACGGTCG
Source organism: Pammene aurita (assembly GCA_947086415.1). NCBI lineage: Eukaryota > Metazoa > Arthropoda > Insecta > Lepidoptera > Tortricidae > Pammene > Pammene aurita. Next base: position 1,635,212 of record OX352298.1, read on the forward strand.
ACTTTACTTCCTCTACACGGGAGTCTTGGTAAGTAATGTCAAGGTCAATATGCTTACTTTTAGAAGTCTGAAATTGGACCATTTTTGTCTTACTAAGATTGATGTTTAAATTATTACTATCAAGCCATTGAACTATATCCAAAAGGGCGTTGTTAATGGTGGATTCAAATGAATTGGCATCTTCACATTTTACAAGCAATGTTGTGTCGTCTGCAAAAAGTATACAACTATGACTCGTAGCTTTTGGTAGATCATTAATGTACAATAGAAACAACAGTGGGCCTAATATACTGCCCTGTGGCACTCCATATAAGTTAACTTTCTGACTGGATTTATAAGTCATTTTATCTCTATCAGTAAGGCTAGTGATTTCCACAAACTGTTTTCTGCCTTTCGGGTAGCTCTCTACCCAATCTAATGTAGGGCCTCTTATGCCATAGCTATATAGCTTACTTAATAATAAGTCGTGCCTCACAAAATCAAATGCTTTACTCATGTCTAGTAAAACAGCTACAATGGGATTTTTTTTATCAAGACTTTCAGTTACAGACTTAATTAAATGAAAACAAGCTAGTGCTGTAGAACTATTTTTTCTAAATCCATACTGACTATTACATAAAATGTCATGTTTTGCTGTAAAATTTGATATCCTCGAATACATAATTTTCTCAAGAATTTTTGATATAACTGGTATTAAAGTGACAGGGCGGTAATTATTTAAATCTGTCTTTGGTCCCTTTTTGTGAAGTGGTTTAACTATGGACAATTTTAGGCGTTCTGGAAAAACACCCTGCAAAACAGATAGATTTATAATGTGACTCAGGGGTATTGATAGTGAGGTAGCACATAATTTCAGGACTTTTGTAGATATGCCATCATAACCTGTGGCTTTCGTGTTGTTTAACTCTTTTATTGCCTTAGTTACGTCTATTGGACTAACATAATAAAAAAATAAACTATCTCTGGTTTGTTCTATAATATAACTTTGTTTCACCGATTTCTGTATTTTATTTGTCATTCCAATAAAAAAGTCGTTGAACTTTTCAGCTATAGTCTGAGGATCGACTATTTCTTCATCGTCAAATAGGATTCGATTAATTTCATCGTTGTTGAGCTTAGCGTCACAATATTTTTTTATTATTTGCCACGATGTTCTACTTATATTTTTGGAATTTTTGATAAGGCGGCTATTTGAAATTTGTCTGGCCGTACTGAGACATTTTTTTTAAAGTTTTGTATAAGTTTTATACTTTTCCAGCTCTACATAGTTTTCTTTGGTTCTACAAGCCATCTTATACAATCTTCTCTTATTTTTACAGGATATTTTTATACCATTGGTATGCCATCTGTTCAATATAGGTTTGTTTATTTTTTTAACTCTAATATAAGGAAAACACAAATCATAAAACATAGTTACCAAATCATGAAATTCGTTAAACGCTACATTTGTATCTGCTTCGTCAAGAACTTGTGTGAACGTTAAAGCAAACATACATTCAGCAAATTTTTTTAAGTTGTCCTGACTGTAGTCTCTCATTATTTCATGCCAAACTTGAGGTATTTTCTTAGCGGTTTCATTAAGTTTTATATGACACATTAATGTCTGACATGTTTCGTGATCAGACAGAGCTAAAAAATGAGTTTGTGGCATACAGTTTGATATATTGCTAGCGATTAAATCTATGCATGATCTTTTTCTTGTTGGAGTGGTAATATGTTTTTTTGAATTATAATGAGACAGAGTAGATTCTAGTTCCTTTTTAAACTTATTTTCTTTCAAGTAATCAATATTAAAATCTCCACAAATAATTACGTGCTTTCGTTTTTTAGAAGTAATTTTTTGTAATAACTGTTTTAATAGAATAAAAAAGTTCTTAATACTTGATGTCGGCGTTCTATATATACATACAATAATTAAGTTATAAATAGGAATTTCCAAGCCACATGCCTCAAAGTCATATTTCTGAGACCACGAGCTGACGTAATTTAATGGTACATATTCAAGGTAAGTTTTTACAAGAATACATGTGCCTCCTCTCTTTTCTTCATCTCTACAGTAGGAGACGGCAACACTATAATTGTTTAGTGTTAGATTTGATACAGATCCAGATTTTATGAACGTTTCACACATACATATAATGTCTATATTACCTATTTTCTTCTGTAAATCACAAATCGCCGTCTCTACAATATCCCGTTTACCTAATACCCCAGTTATATTTTGATGAAAAATTGTTATCTTTCCTAATTCATTCACGAAAGGAATGTGTCTCATTTTCTTCTGCTGGTATCTCCATATTAAGTGTTTCGATGGTTTCCATGATAGTTCTCACGTTCTGGAAGATATTTTTGAACCCGATATTTGTAACTTTTCCTGAGAGGAATGAAAACATGTCCAATGACAAATTGAGATTCGAATCGAAGAAATGTGCGTACTTATGTGTATATATGTCTTGATTCAGTATTGAATTGAATAACTCTACTCGGTAGTTGTACAACGGGGCCCCGCAGATGTATGTTGGTGTGCATACAATTAAATTAGTATGTGATATTGTTGCTAGAGTTGTTCTTATCTCTTGTATGAGTGCCAAATGATCATAGTCTTCTGTTATTTTGAAATCTTCCTCTCCAATTAAAAGGACGCAGAAATCTCTTTTGGTGTATTCTTGAAGGAGTTCGGGTAAGTTATTCATAAGCTCCTGAATCCTGCCGCTAGGGGTACAATAGAGGTACAATAGAGGGTTTTTAGAAATACAGAAAAACCGAGTTTATTGGTAAATATTGTAAAAATACATTACATATAATAGGTATAAGTAGCTTGACTAAGGGTACTAAATATTAAATACATATATCTTTAACCGAAATAAATCGTTACAGGAACAGTGCCAAATAAAAACGGAAAAACAAAAGAGAAACAGTTATAATTATAAAACATAAGTCTATGGTTCTTAAATACAGGGAAAAGATAATTGTTTATACCTATTTATATATACATAGTTTTTCATTCAAAATATAGATATATAGATTTTTTGTCATGCATGTATTTCTAACGGAACAGTTTTTTACATATGCTGTCCTACAATAGGAAATATGAAACAGAGGTTTCTGTCTGCAAGCTCGCTCACAACGACGATGTACTCTAAAGGAAAGGGAGTTTAACAAAGACGATCGATAATGTTATTAATATTTTAAAAATAATCAGAACATCAACACGTTCGCGACGAGAACTTAAAAGTGTGACGTTTTGTCTTTTTATGGCAGTGATATAGTATATGTATGTATTTAGATGTAGTTCGAAATTCAATTGTTTTAACAAACTTTTGTTGCACCGTTTCAATTTTGTCACTGTGAATTTTTTAAAGGTCCATGTTGTACCCCTGTTCGATTACATCAGATTCGATTTCAGGTAATTCTTCATTAAACATTACAGACAATGCGTATTGCAATCAGATACTATTTCCAATTGGAAGTACATTCTTCACATCCGTAAGGGTGAATTCATCAATCAACTCAAAACTTTCCCCTTCCCGAATCGTACCTTGGCCATCAAAACAAAACCCATATCCCGGCTTCCATTACATTGCATCAGATAGCTTATCTCCGGCCATCCGTCTCCTTCAGCTACCTTGATGTTTTACGTGTTTTGAGATTGGACTTCTTTTAAAGGTGTCTTTGTTGCATATGTGGCAGTAAACAAATGGAAAACGGAATACTTATACATTTTATTCTAAGTATTATTATCTGAAAAGTTATTCAATGAGGAATATCTCCTAGTATTAAAAAAGGGCTTCTAATAACTAGCGAAAATAGTTATACAGTATCTACTTAAGTACTCCAAAGTCACTAACGGAATGTTGTATAGATCTACTGTTTTGAAATGTACACGATTTATTAAAGAATAAAATCGTGAAATTATTTTAAAATCTCCATATTCATACGTACGAGTACATAGACTTTTCTCAAAAGCAAACGTTCATGTTTAATCGCAAAACTATCATAAATGTCCCAGCCAGTGTTCAATCTTACCACGCAAAAGTGACATAACCGCCACTGAAAAACTCATTCAATTATGTATTATATTCTCGTGCAATAAATTCCTAATTCAAACTAGTTTTTGAAAGTACTATATGGCTCTTATTTGTGGGGAAACGTTCCGCTCAGGTGGGCTTGGGAACCCGGCATATTTCAGTTGAGCTAGTGATGTAATGTAAATAGCTCAATAATTCATCGATATTCGCTAGACGCCAGACTGCATAACTCAACGTGTGTCGCTAGGGCGGTGACATAGCCGATTAAGTCAATATCGACTTATTTTAGTTATTGTTGTTTTACATTGTAAATGCAATTAATTACAATGTGGTTGTTATTACTCCTAAACTTTGCCTGTATATAGCATTAAAAAGAAAGTCCTAATTATAATGCATGTTCCCTTCTTAGAATTGTAATATGTCAAGCCAAATAAAATAGTACAGCGGAAATAAATGACACCTCGTTCAATCTAGAGTAACTCAATCGCAAAATTACCTCCATCATAGAGAAGATCAGCTCGAATAGCACTGCTAGTTATTCTGTACCTGTGTGTTGCTATGTGATGATTGTATTTGTGATGGACGGACATCAGACGGGCTAATAATCGCTTGTTTGCCATCGTATAAAAAAACTGACTTACATAATGACTACAAAATTTTAGCTCAATCGGTCCAGTCGTTTCGGAGCACCTTGTACAACAAAAACTTTAAGGTCAAAGGGTTATTACAAGGTCGAGGACTATATGACGGACAAAGATCACCAGATCAAGGTGCAAACCAGAAACTGCTACAAAATCATCTAACATTTAGTTCAGGTAGGAAAGCATATCAAACGTTTTGTGAAGCAGTCGGATTTGGATTTTATTTTTTTATTACACAACTAGCTTTTGCCCGTGGCTTCGCTCGCGTTAAATTCGGGGTAACACGGTTCCCCTTTGCCCCCCGGAATGCTCCATACAAACTTCCACCCCCCATTTTAGGGAAGTGGGGGGTTAGAAAGAGACAAAAAGTAGCCTATGTCACTCTCCATCCCTTCAAATATCTCCACTTAAAAAATCACGTTAATTCGTCGCCCCGTTTTGCCGTGAAAGACGGACAAACAAACAAACACATACACTTTCCCATTTATAATATTAGTATGGATAGGTAGATTGTTTGTCTCTCAAACTGTTTTGACACGTCTTCTTGAAGAACTACGCATTATTGTATATATTTAATATTTAATGTATTACTGTTTTGAAAAAATAAGTCCTGCCAAGTCTCTTGCCGGTGCAAGGTGTAAGGTTAGAACCGGTGGTAGTTTTTTTCTCTTTGACGTTTATAAGTGCATTATAATGTGCCTAAATTAAAGAATACATATCTGATCTTTTTATCTTTTGGCTCTTGAGACATCGTAATTAAAAATATGGAATACCGCTCAAGCTATACCAGTCGTTTTCGTTTATCGATGTTTTGCCAGCTCTACGCCCGGAATGTGACAAATGCTTCGCAGCGAGGCGGGCGGTTCTCTAAACACACGATTTCACTCTTATTTCACGAACTGCTGCGCTGCACTTGAGGAAATACTTCAAGGGGATGCTGATGAATTGTATAAGGAGTATTCGGTATTAACCGACAATCACTCAAAGTTCACTCACATGTTTGCATTCGGAATTATTTGAATACACCTTGACCTTAAATAGGTCATTCTCAAATTTTATTTGTGAGACCTCGACTTATACTCGACTCTTCATGTGTTTAGTATGACTTAACGGAAAGTAAATGTAGGCATAAATCTGGATTACGATCAAATATGCCTGTGAGTTTAAAACTTGGTCAGGTGGCTGTTGATGAAATTATCCTAAGTTTGACGGACCTCCAAAAAGTCAAGACAAAAAATAAACCTAATTCGTACGTATAAATTAACCTTTTATCGATCAAAATGAATTATCTTAAGAGTTAATTTGGATTTAGAAAAAAAACTTCTAACAAAAATATTCGTAAGAAAAACTCATTAATTAAGTTTAATTAACATAGTAAATGATGTCATATGAAAACATAATTACATGCAGGGCCCGTAGCCAACATGAGAATTGGTTATCGATGACTCTAAACCAAGAGAGAACAGTGTGTTGAAAAATTTATCTACAATATAATATTGACGTTAGAAGCGCTGGTGGCCTGGCGGTAAGACGTCAGACTTTCAATCCGAAGGTCTCGGGTTCAAACCCCGGCTCGTGCCACTGAGTTTTTCGGAACTTACATATGTACGAAATATCATTTTTCACCAGTCGCTTTTCGGTGAAGGAAAACATCGTGAGGAAACCGGATCTAATACCAACAAGGTCTAGTTTCCTCTCTGGGCCACCTACGCCACTACGCCAATACATGGAATTAGTTTGCGAGCGGAACCCAAGCTCAATAGAGCAAAAAGCTGGGACAAACGCTAGGAGAAAGAATATAATGTTGACGTTGTTGGTTAGCCACCCAAGGCTCCCAGCTCAGTGTCAATGGTTTATAAGCAATGTCAACCCCTTCGCTACGCCCGTAGCGTTTTTAGCGTTTTCCTCATATGTTGCAGAAACGCCTGCGAACGCAGAGCCCGCTTAAACGGTTCCTGGTCGAGAAATATTTGTACGAGTAAACATTTCCCATCTGTCATTTCGATGCACTTTCTTCTTCGATTGTCACCATCGATAAACAATTGTCAACTTCTTTAAGGCCTGGAATCCGTAGAATAAGTTTAATACCTTATTTTAGGGAACTCAGGCTTGGTAGGCTAATACCTACTTAACTAAATGTCCCTGTCACACGGGCATTAAAACTTGCACGCACGGGCACGGGCTAAGCATGTCGGTCGTAAATCCTCGTAACCTGCGCTGCCGCAAGTCCGGCCCAGAGCACAGCTGCCCGCCAGGACTGGGTAACTGACATTGCAAACAGATGGTGTAGTTTTTGAATATGTTAGATCTCGCATGTGTAAATAATTGTAACTGAACTGAACCGTGGGATAACAGCCTACTTAACTAAATGTCCCATTCTCTCTTCGGTCGTTCCCTCATGACTGAGGATCGTGGTCATCACCGGATGATTTGCACTTTGTGTGTATGAACCGTCTCCATCGGCTTCTGTCCATGGCGTTCTGTACAACAGCGCCAAGTTTTGAGGAAGACGAGTCCTTGACTTGATCTGTCCATCTAGTAGAAGATCTGCCTCTTCGGCTACCCTCAGTGTTTCCAACTACTATTAGTTTTTCCAGGCTCTCATCTCCCTTTCTCACTATATGGCCGAAATAGGCCAGAATTCGCTGCTGGCATATCGTGGATAGCTGGGTTTTGATTTTTAGCTGCGAAAGGATTGACTTGTTGGTGCGACGGGCGGTCCAGGGTCCCATTCACACGGGGATTAATACTCGTACTTGCACGCATGACAATGACATATAGGTTTTTTTTGACAAGGCAAGCGTACCTACACATTATCATTTTGAAAGTAAAGTCCGTTAATAATTTTTATTATGCAGACAGGTTACCGCCAACGGGACCAATGTCTCTTTAAATTATCAACCGACTTCAAGATTTAGAAGGAGGAGGTTATCAATTCGTCGGGATCTTTGTTTTTGCAAATTTTTTTTTATGTATGTTTAATGTTTTTTTATGATTATTCGAAGACGGCTGGACCGATTTGGAAAATATTTTTTTGTTTGAATCTCTACCTGGTAACACCATAGCAAATTACCAGCCATATCCTGTAGTAAAAGTGTAGCCTGGCTAAAAGCCTTTTTAGTGTCAAGGCTGGAAAAGCCCTTACGGGGTTTTGAAGTTCGACAGTAAAGTCAGGTGGACCGGCTTAATCCGGCCGGAGCCGGTCTAACCGGATCAAACACGATTCCAGACTTAGAACTTTGAAGGGGCGCCGTTACGGTGTTTTGATCCCATCGGGACAATTTACGAGGTCTTCATTATCGAATCATTGAAACTAAGCATCTACTAAGGTAGATACTGATACTGAAACTGCAAGATTTGATTGAAAGATATGAAGTACTCTTTTGATATCAAGTACTTTTCAAGGTTGTGGTACCCAGTGTATGAAGCAATCATGATTATCTTGAAAAAGGCTGTAACTATTCGCTTCTGAAAACAATGATGCAATTTTTAAGAAAATCAAACAAAGAGACGTCAATTAAATAAATCTTATTCAAGAAGGTAAACAAGACTTTGTCTATAGGATATATTCTTGGCCTCTATAAAGTTTTTCTGTTAAATAAATGTCATATCGAACGGAATTAAATTTTACCTCGTGTACTTTATGAAGGTAAGTATGTATATTTTTGTGTACCTATATTTACTATCCCATCTTTGCGTGATTCACATTTTGTCATCAAACACGGAACCATTTTTTTTTTACAAATTTCGTAGACAAAGGACTTTGTACATTCAACAGCATAATCACTAATCTGAGTCGACGTGTTTTAAATTATGTTTAATAGAAGATGAAAAGATAAAAGATATTTATTGTTTAATTTAGGCACATTAAACCAGCCACCTATGGGACGGTTCCGCCAAGTATCAGCTGGCGACCCTGGATGCGGTAGAGCACCGGGCTCATAGACTTTTTGGCGATGACCCTGCTGTCAAGTCAAAATTACAGAGCCTGGAGCATCGCCGTCGAGTCGCTTGTCTATCGGTGTTCTATCGGATACATTTTGGGGAGTGCGCACAAGAACTTCATGACCTGATTCCACCTTCCCCTTTCCATCATCGGACTACCAGGCGCGGGGAGCAAATGCACCCGTTCGTTGTTAGCATTCCCTTTGTGCGCACGAAGCGATTTGCTTCATCTTTTTTGGTGCGGACTGCCAAGGAATGGAATGCGCTCCCGCCATCTGTATTCCCTGATAAATACGATCTCGGCATTTTTAAAGCAAGAGTGAATAGGCTATTACTGAACCGGTGAGCTCCATCTTAGGCCCTGTCTTCACTTTCCATCAGGTGAGATTAGGGCCAATCGCTGGTCAGTCCCATAATAAAAAAAAAAAAAAAAAAAAAATTAAAATGCACTTATGAACGTCAGAGAGAAAAAATACTACCACCGGTTCTAATCCTACACCTCTGACCCGAGAAGTATTAATACCGGCAAGAAACTCGGCGGGACTTATTTTTAGGGTTCCGTACCTCGAAAGGAAAAAACGGAACCCTTATAGGATCACTTTGTTGTCCATCCGTCCGTCCGTCTGTCTGTCTGTCAAGACCCTTTTTCTCAGGAACGCGTGGAGGTATCAAGCTGAAATTTATATCGAATACTCAGGTCTACTGTCCCTTGGAGCTGTGAAAAAATAATTTTCTAAGCCATCGCAATCAAAAGATACAGCCGTTTATGCCGCAAATTTCCGCAAATTTTCAAAACTCGCAAGGGAATCAAAACCTACAGGGTACTTCCCGTGAACTCAGAATCTTGAAATTTGGTACGAAGCAACGTCTTATAGCATAGATAAAGGAAAAATTGCGAAAACCGTAAATTTTTAGTTTATGGAATAATAAAAATATTTTTATTAATTTTACAGTTACAACCCCTTTCCTCATGAACGCGTAGCTATGACTCGATTGTCGTGATCGTTTGTACGGAACCCTCGGTGCGCTAGTCCGACTCGCACTTGGCCGGTTTTTTTTTTCAAAACAGTAATACATTAGATCTTAAGCATACACAATAGACTTACTTCTATAAGAAGACATATCAAATCAGCTTGAAAAACATAAATGTACCTACCTTTTGTTTAATTAAAAAGAATAAATAAATCTATACATATAATAAACGCGTAAGGAGAAAAAAAATGTACATTGAAGATATTCTAGAAAAACTTATTCGGGGGGTCTTAGAAACGTTGACTGAATACATTTCAGTGATTTTTGGAATTCTTGTCTGTCTGTCTGTGAATTTGTCCGCGCACTACGTAAAAACTACTGCACAGAATTTTACGAAATTTTGTATAGTAACAGTTTATACCCCGGAGCAACATATAGGGTAGTTTTTATTCTGCTTATTAAAAACATAATTTTCATAAAAAAATAGTTCTCAAAAGTGGTCACAGATGGCGCTGTATAGGTACCCTGTATACTATATACAAACATTATTTAAGGACGTCTTTAGATTAAATTAAGCGATTCAGTCTGTTGCGTTCCGCCGTGGTTTAAACCATGGATTTTTAAATGCTTTCCCAATTTAAGGATTGCGGGTTAAATATTTTTAAAACGTGTTACATCGTTTTGGAAATTGTAAGTATCCGGACATATATTGTGATCCATTAATACCTGGAGGTACTTTAAAGCTACAGAAGGTACTTAAACCTATTTACAATATGCGTCAAAACAAATACAACACGTAGTTAATTATCCTTTTCGATTTACCCGACAGCAAAAATTGTACCGTTTGTGAGATCAATATGTTTTATCTCGCTTTAACAGCTGGTTGTAATAATAGGGTAGTCATGAATCTAGGAATTACTAGCTGCTAGCTGTCACGCTGCTGCTGAAGAAATTCTCGCTGCGACGCTTCGGGCCTGGGCCTACGCGGTACTCGGCCTATGGCTTTCGCTGACATTGCCGCAAAACAAAAAACCATTAATATGGCAATATTTCATTTATTGCATCCCATTATAGCAAAAATGGATGAAGGAGAGCAATTCTGTGCTATATATATGGACATGACGAAGGCATTTGACTATGTCGATCATTCAATCCTTCTTAAGAAGCTCAGTGTCTATGGCATTCGTGGCAATGTATTGAATCTCATGAAGTCGTACTTAAGTGGTAGAGAGCAGTACATTGAACTGTCACAAATATGTCTTAAATCACGAAGGCAGGTTTGTTACAGGTCCGATAAACGAGATTTAGTGAATGGAGTGCCGCAGGGAAGCGTGCTAGGACCGCTTCTATTCTTGCTGTATATTAATGACCTTCCTCGTCACATTAACTACCCAATGGTGCTCTACGCTGGCGACAGCACAGTAGTAATTGATTACAAAGATGATAGAGACTATGAATATGAAATTAATTACACTTTACATGCTATAATTGAATGGCTCAAGAACAATAACTTAATGATAAATTTAAATAAAACTAAAATAATGCATTTTTATCAAAGAAAAGTAATGAGACCCATTGATTGCAATTACGAAGGAATGGCTATAGAATCAGTGAGTAATACAAATTTTTTAGGAGTCCAGATTGACAATCATTTAAATTGGACAACTCATACTGAGACAGTTTGTAAAAAATTAAATAAATATGCTTTCGCTATGTATAAACTTTCCAAGCAAGTTAGTACAGAAGCTGTAATGATGGCTTATCACAGTTTGGTTGCGTCAACCTTGCGATATGGAATTATCTATTGGGGTAATTCCGTCAACAGGGAAGCTGTCTTTATCGCACAGAAGAGATGCGTGAGAGCGATTCGAGGGCTTTACCTTACAGATAGCTGTGTGCCACATTTTAAAGAACTGAAAATTCTTACATTCCCTTGCCTTGTACATCAAAACAAACCCAACACTATTCGTGACGGTCTCTGACGTATCTGCTAGAAATTCCAGGTATCCTCAGAATCTCTTTCCTGTATCCGCAAATACTGCCCTAATGCGCAAAAGTGTGTTCTGCTTAGCTAGTAAGATTTATAACAAATTGCCTGTACATTTCAGAATGTTACCCTTAAAACAGTTTAAGCGCAAATTATTGACATTTTTAATTGATAAATGCTTTTACACTATTTCTGAATTTTTGCTGTATAATTTTAATGTTTCTGGTTTGACATGACTTTAATATTAATAATGACTAGGAATTATATTCATATCTAAATTTATTTCGCATGTTAGTATGTAAGGAAATTATTTAAGTTTTTGTACGCCATCAGGCAGGGTATATAGTGCTACATATATTTATTGACCACCACTGTAATCAGTTTGACATATACTCGCAAATAAAATACTTTGAACTTTGAACTTTGAACAACTTCGGGCCTTCAGCCCTCAGATTAGCTAAGATTCTTTGCCATTGTGTTTTGTCCGGATTATATCATGTTGCTGCTGCTGGAGAAATTTTCGCTGCGACGCTCCGGGCTTGGGCCTACGCGGTACTCGGCCTATGGCTTTCGCAGATATTGCCACTCATCCAGGCCTTAAGACACTTCACCAATGAGATATGTCCGTCCCTGTCATGGTACTACTGCTGACCTGGGCCCTACACGGTACACGGCCTTTGGCTTTCTCAGACGTTGCCGCTCACCCTCGAGCGACGACCCTCGGGTTCGCTGAGACACTTCGCCTTTCAGTTGTGTCCGGTCCCTGTCATGATGATGTTGAAGAAGTTCTCGCTGCAATGTTCCGAGCCTGAACCTTACGCGGTTTTCGGCCTTTGACTTTCACATACATTTCCGCTCACCCACGTGTCCGCAGCCATTCGCAGAGTTCGCTTAGACACTTCGCCATTGAAGTATGTCCGGTCCCTGACATGCTGCTTCTGCTGAAGCAATTCTCGCTGCGATCCTCCGGGCCTGGGTCCTGCGCGGTACTCGCCCTATGGCTTTCGCGATATTGCCGCTCACCGTGTCATGGCTTCGGCGTTCGGGTTCACCAAAAAACTTGACCATTGTGTTTTGTGGGGGGGTCATGCTCCTGCTGAAACAATTCTTGTTGCCGGATTTGGCCTTCTTAGATTTTGGCCTGCTGCTGCAAAAGCAGTTTCCGTTGAGACGTTGCGCTCACACGCTACCTCGCGCCAGTACCTTCAGCGTTTGACCCTCTGTTCGAAGCATATTCTCCTGCAGGAACTCGGCCATTAGCATTCTTAGGTCTCGACGCACGCCTTTTAGTCAGTTATCTTTATCACGGATGGACTAATGAATTTAGATAGATATTTATTTGTAGAACGCGTAAATTCTACACTAATGGCCTGGATAGTAAATGAAATTGGCAAAACCTCCCACACACGCGGGCGAAGCCGCGGGCCCAGCTAGTAAATAATAAATTCCAAATCTGCCTGCTTCACAAAACGTTTGATATGCTTTTCTATCTGAACTGTGTCCTCTAAATGTTTAATCGACTTTATGCATAAATTAATCAGAACGTAAATGAAGGATTTGTTTTGCACGCCTTATAAATTACGACACAATAGAAAAAAACATTTTATCTACACTCATACTGTACTCTAAAATGCGTTCAAAAACCGTAGACAATGACAAGCATTACAACAAACGATTTAACTATGATAAGTTTCTTATCTGCGGCAGTAACGTAATTTTAACTATGCATGCTCAAATATTGTTAAGCAATGAGTTTCAAATTTGGAACATCGAATTTGATAACATAATGTTACCGCCATGGCCAACTCGATTGGTCCCGCGCGAGCGCCGGCACAATCGAGTAGGCCATGACGGTACAATGGCGGTCATTCTATGGTTTCCGAACAATTAATTTAATATATATAATATGATATGAGTGTAGATAAAGCAGTGTATGCAACTGTACGTAATTAGGCCTTAAAACACTCGTGTGATCTTATTATGAAATTCGCCTGCGGCTCATTTCATAAAACCACACTCATGTTTTAAGGACCCTTATTACGTAACAGTTACATAAACTACTAATGCACATAGGAAGAAGCAAACAACGGCGTGATTAGTTCAATTCGAACTTTTCAGATACTGAAATACTTTTGCTACCAACTGTATGATATTTAAACTCCAATGATTGTTTTCCCTTGAAATCACCTCTATGTTTGCAGATATACTAAGAGCTGGCCACGTCAGATATGACCAATAATGAGAGCAACAAAACCAGTCTGGTTAGATTGCTATACTATTCTTATTGGTAGATCCAGGCATCTGGCAGCTTTAAATGGGTGGAGGTCAGAGTGACAGCCTAGGAAAATTCTTGAATTGGAAAATAGTAATACCAAAAGAGATAAAAACTGCCGAAGCTGTCTCAGGTATAAAGGATAGGGCCTCTATTTTAAAATTAAAACAAAAAAAATCGTATCATTTCCTACACAGAAACAATAGGTGACAAACTATGAATATTATACGTCGTTTTGGAAGACTTTTCCCCATCAGAGAGTTTTGGTAATGATATTATCTAATTATTTATATAATTTCTCATAATACTGCATCAAAATCAGAACTCTAGGATTTGTATTCTTAAAGTGGTTTGCATTCTTTGATTTCCAACACTTTACAGCTGCTAGATGTCCGGATCTAGAAATAAGGATAGTATAGCAAACTAACGAGAGGGGTTTCGTCGCTCTCATTATTGTGTCATATCTGACGTGGCTAGCTCTCCGTCTAAGATGTCAACTGTCGCCCCGAAGCTACAAACAAAGTTGTTGGATTACCACCTGTTCCGACTTCGGGACTTCGAGATTAAAATCGGTATGAATATTTTGAGAGCTTTTGTTTTGAAACGCGAGACATTTGTTATGAACTCATGAATAATCCTGCGTCTTTGTTTAACCTAATACCTACTTGCTTTTTGAGAGTTTTGTGTCTTTATAATGTTACTGCGTTACTTTAAGACAGTATTTATTTATTTATTTATCGTATGGCTACATACACTGGATATGGATAGCCATTTCTTCTCTGGGGTAGTAGTAGTCGGAAAGCAGATGATGAAGAAAATCCAGTGAGTACTGCGAGGTCCGGATGGGATAGTGCAGTTGCCAAGTTTGTTACTCTTTTAGCACCACCCAGGGATCACGTGTAGGGTTGTCTAAGGTGTTTCCTACGGACGCAAAGTAACATTGATCCCCAAGTTTTTGACAGTAATGTAACATAACGTAACGCTGGCTGTAACCACAGGGGCTTAGCCAAGATGACAGTCGTTTGTAGAAAACGAATCGAAACGGTATCGGTCTCTTTATCGCACTAATATGGAAGAGTGAGCGAGAGCGTGTAGTGTTTCGTTTCGTTTTCTGCAAATGATTGTCATCTTGTCTACAGGGCCTGTTGTGCATTTAAAATCAGAAACCTCAATTGTGATACCATTTAATTTATTGATTTTGTCATTTTAAGACCTTGGGCCGTATTGTAACTTTCAAACATGCTTAGAGACAATCCAACTTCAATACAAATCCAATGCATTAACTGCGAAATACAGCTAGCGCCTAAACGTCTGAATAGGAGATATAACAATCTGCTTAAAAAATTATTCCAATGCAACTCCAATATAACTTCAATATTGGTTGATTATATTTTTGCTGAACAGATATTGGAGTTGTGTTTCAGATAGATTGTGTTTTCAAACGACTTAAAGATTTCGAAGGAGGAGGTTATCAATTCGTCGGAATCTTTGTTTTTTTTTGCTATTTATTTTTTACGTATGTTCACCGATTATTCGAAGACGGCTGGACCGATTTGGAAAATTATTTTTTTGTTTGAAAGAGTATGTTTCATAGTTGGTCCCATTGTAATCAGGTCAGGATCTAATGATGGGATCCTGGAGAAATCGAGGGAACTCTTCAATTATTATAGGCACACCTGTAGTGATTTGAGTATTTTTTACAGCAGCTCGAGCATTTGCTTTTAGAAAGGTGGATGCTAAGTGAAGTCGGTTATTTTTTGTTTAAAATTATAAATTATTGTTTTTGTATTTTAAAATTTGAATACGGCACCATCTAGGTATTTTTAAAATAAGAATTGGTGTGTATTTTTAATAACACTAATAAATTTTAACAATCCGTTAAATATCTGGATAAAAATCGCAGAGCACCTCTGTTGCAGCTTAGGTTAGTGGCTGTCACATGTATATTGTAAATATCTTCAACATCCATACTAATATAATAATGCGAAAGTGTGTCTGTCTGTTTGCCTGTCTGTTGCCTCTTCACGCCTAAACCGCTGAACCGATGTCATCTTAGTGTGGAGATAAACTGAGTTCTGGGAAAGAATATAGAATGTTTTTATCCCAGAAATTACCTCTTAAATGAAATGTAGGGTGGTATTTTGTATGGGCAATCAACAACCGCTCAACTGATTTCGACGAAATTTTATTAATTTTATTAATATAAATAATCCATTATATATAGAGGTTTACTAATTCCACGCAGACGAAATTGCGGGAAAAAGCTAGTGTTTTATATACCGAAACATGTCACATCCCCGGCTTCAATGAACAAAGACTTTACCCCTTGTACTCGTATCCGCTTATTTAGCCCTTCAGCCAGAAAAAAGGGTGCGTACCTGAATATTCCGAGTAATTCATGCAAACGAATGCAAGCCAATTAATTAGCAGACTGAGAATCTGCTGCCGTCGGCACTGGCGGCCTCAGACGAGCCGGAGCTGCGATTTCTAAAGGTGGGCCTATACAAAATAGAGGTATATAATTTTAAAACAAAAAATAACCGACTTCACTTAACATCCACCTTCCCAAAAGCAAATGCTCGAGCTGCTATAAAAAATACTGAAATCACTATAGGTGTGCATATAATAGTTGAAGAGTTCCCTCGATTTCTTCAGGACCCCATCACCTGATGACAATGGGACCAACTGTGAAGTATACTCTTGCAGAGAAAAAAAAATCCGGTTCAGCCGTTTTCGAATAATCAGTGAACATACATAAAAAACAAAGATCCCGACGAATTGAGAACCGCCTCCTTCGATATCTTGAAGTCGGTTGAAAATAGCTTCCGTTGCATAATTACAACTTACTAAGAATGAAGCATGAGTTTTTCTTCTTCTCCCTGCCCTTATCCCACGTTATGTGGGG
Source organism: Pammene aurita (assembly GCA_947086415.1). Lineage (NCBI taxonomy): Eukaryota > Metazoa > Arthropoda > Insecta > Lepidoptera > Tortricidae > Pammene > Pammene aurita. The sequence goes on from OX352298.1 coordinate 1,651,962, forward strand.
TCGGCACAACATGTCTTCTTCTTCCATTCTCCTCTATCTCCCGTCATCTCCTCACTCACTCCTTTCTTCCTCATGTCCTCTTTTACACAATCCATCCATCGTTTCGTTGGCCTACCAATATCTCTTCGCCCATCCACTTTCATATCTAACATCCTTTTGCCTATATTACATTCATCCCTCCTCATGACATGCCCGAACCATTCTAACCTACTACCCTTCACTTTCTCTGTTATTGGTGCTACTTTCAAGCTTCCCTTATATACTCATTCTAAATTCGATCCTTCCTTGTCACTCCACATATCCATCTCAGCATTCTCATTTCCGCAGCATGCATTCTTCTTTCGCCTGTCAGTTTCGTCGCCCAGCATTCTGATCCATACATTACGACAGGCCTCACGATCGTTTTGTTATTTAGGTGCATGAGTTTCTAAATATTGTAAATAAACATCAAAAGGTGGCGGCGAGCATTCACGCTTTTATTGCTTAATTAAATAAAATATTGAATCTGTACAACGTACGACAAAAGGCCCTTCCGACAAAAGATACCTTTTAATGTAGACTGTCACAAATGGACTGACGAAGGGTCCAGTATTTCATCACCTAATTACTAATATTTATAGGCGTTGCAGCAGTGTGAAACGAACGACGCCAAATAAAATTAGTGCCTAAACTTATGTAGATGTATGCAAAGGAAAAAGTGACCTAGGCCTAATGGTGCCCAGGGCTAGGATCGAACCAGCGTCTTTTACATTCGCGGCAGGTGCCATAACCACTAGGCTACCCGGGTCACAGCGGCAGCGGTCGAATTTTCCCGTGTGCGATCTTTGTAATAGTTATATGCATCTTACATATTAAAAATAATTTGACTTGTTCTTTAGTTGTATTACGGTTGCCTAAATTTTAAATTCTGAAATCTGATGCCCGATCCACATATGAGGCCAACGTCGGTCAATAAAATTGACGTAGCTATGCGACAGAACGATATCGCAATATCGCTTGCTTTCTCTAACGCATAACTGTGTCCCTTAAGTAAACAATTAAATAAACTTTTTTTTTATGTTAGCCGACGTAGGCCCAATGTGTGGATGAAGGTTAAAGTACTTTTTTTTAAATAGGCTGCAAGCTTCTGTGTATTCGACCCTATATGAAAGCCTCTGCGTATTCAACGTGTAGCAATGCCTTTATTCGAATAATTAATTTCCGCAGCGCTTCTACAATTAGATCTCGTAAAGATTAAGGTGTGCATTTAAAATGAAAAGTATCCGTCGTCCATTTTCGAAACAGCCCGATTTTTTCTAACTCCTCTTGGTTTTTTTTTATTGTTAAAGTTCAACTCAGGCTATACGTAGTTGTCGCTGATTTTGATAAATAGGTACTTTATTATTTTCATTGTGAATTGAGATATTCTTTTAAATGTCTCAGGTAATTTTTCGCTTGATATGTACTCGTATTGTTTTGATCAATATTCAAATATTCTAAAGCATCTAACAGCAGACAAAACAAACAAAAATGTCAAGTAGGCATATTGAGCGAAATTCGAACAAAATCACGCGAGTACCTACCCATTTTAAACATTATTTACTTATACGAGTATATGAAGGGTACACGGAAAGAACATGATTAGTCACTTTTCTTGTAAATTGAGATTTTTGCTTGAAATGAACTATTATTAACAATTTCTGTTTCAGCTGTAAATTTTAATGTAAGTCCACTTTTTAACTCGTAAAAACCATCTAGTTTCGAAAATAGTATGGTTAATTGAATCGTTCCAAACTTTAAAAGCGCTATAACTCAAAATGTTGTCCAAGTGACTAGACATGTTCTTTCCGTATACCCTTCATATGTTCTTATTCTTATAAATGTTAGACTCAAGGGGAATGAAAACGAGCCACTCTATAGAGGGTGTAACAAAAATGCTTATGATCCGTTTAAGGGCATAATTGGTATCCAATTCTAATTATAAAAAACAAAGAAAAAAAAATTTTTCGCCTAAAATAATTTCTCTTACTTTTTCTTACTTGCAGTACGATACCAATAGGCATGATGAAACATGTTAAATTATGCAATAAAATTCAGTTGATAGGATGCAAAAAGGATCAATATATCCAACTGAAGTAAAAATTTATAAATTCTATTGAAATGGCTCAAAGATATCAAGCTGCAAAATATCTAAATTTTACGATTTTTTAAAGTGCGAAATTTAAAAAAACAATGGTACTATTAGATTTTCAACATTTTACTGTAAAATAAATTGTATATCAACCATATACATAAACGCTTTCACTGTAAAAATAGCAACTTCATATTTTTTCCATACTTTGAAGAGAGCGGCTATGTGATCGTGACGTCACTTTTGCAACGTCATTTTGTTAGGAGCGTTTTGAGAAACAAATGCAAATCTCGGACTTTAAGTCTCATTTCTGACTTTTGTGTTGCTTTAACGCAATTGGCCCCATATAGACATTTGATCCTCACAACAAACCGAATCGATTGATACCATACATCACCAGTATTTTTTTTTACACCCTGTATGGACATTTCCTAGCGAAGCATTGTCACCTTCATTTAAATTTATTCATCGCAACGAAAAGAACTTCAGAAATTGACAAAGACCACACAAAAGGATGTTTAGTTAGAAGTGTCGTTTGTTCAAATATGCGAAGGTAATGCCGAGGGTCGACGCCTCCCGAACCTCCCCGAGGCAAATTGGAATTATTTTTTCATTAAAATTGCTTCAGGTGAAGTTGGGAAGTTTTAAAGATAGATTACGTCGGGTCGAGGAATTTTAATGATATTGTAAGTTTTCTTTGAAGTGTCTTTAGAATATAATAATAGTTATTGCGGAAAGAACATTTTTTTAAAGAAATTGTATAATCTCTTTTAATGTATATACATATACTCGTATATTAATTCGTTTTAATACGTAGTAGCGTCCTATTTTTTTAACTAACAAAGGCCCTGGTTTAGTAATATTTAAGCATGATTAATTGGAAAACAAAGCGAACTTGTCTCCAAAAATTTGAGACTAACCAAAACCTTAACTCAAATGAAGGATTTAACAGTCTATTTGCAATTCTCCCGACGCCCCAAACAGGTACAGTCTGCAAAGAGGATACATTTTAAACTTCCTGTTATTTTGATGCTATACATTATGATAATTATTACTTCCCCCATATTCGTTTAACTAAGAAAATCCGGTGTCTCTTCATTTTTATCAAACACAAATGACAGAAAGAGACAAACGATTATCAACAACACTTTAGACATTACAGAAGTTTATCAATATATCAACAGCACTAATATTTATTCCATTGCTGGTCAAAATTAACCATGAAATTTAGTCTTTGAGTCATTATAAAAAATAAATATACGATAGGTAGTAATAAAGTAAATGGTGGCAGTTAATAAGGTAAATATGGTAGGTAATAAAAATTAAATAAAAGATAGGACTGATGTCAAAACTTCGAAATCTCATTAGCCAAATTGAATGAAAGTACAGAAGTGAAACTACATTATGTGGTTTTTAAAAAAGAGTGTAAAAGTTTAAAAGAGTTAACCACGCGCATGCGGCACCACTAGAGTTACATTATGATGTCCGCTTATCATCAGGCCAGCTGAATGCTTGTTTTCCACTGATATGGTTAAATAAAAAGATCCTGAATAAGATGTAACACGCGGACGGTACTCGCGACAAATAAAATTAATTGTATATTCACAGCCTCACCTGTCAGCGTAACGAGATGTCTTCTTATTTGCTTTATAAAGACTTAAACGAATTACTATCGAAGCCTGACTGAACAGAAATAATCTGTATTCTGTCGACTATAAGTTTATCAAGTCAAAATCGCGATCCATCTTCAAGACAACTCCAATGCATTAACTACGCAATACCAATTTGCTTGAAAATTATTCCGATGCAACTCCAATACAACTTCAATATTAGTTGAGTTTGAGTTATGTTTGAGATTATTGTGTTATTAATGTATTTTAAAATTAAAATACGCCACCTGCGCGATACAAATAAAAATACAACTGATAAGTGGTTGCGTAAAATATTAAATTAATATATAATCGTCATTCGGACCTACTGGTCTTTGAAACAAATTAAAAACTGTATGCACTATTTTTATAGCATGCTTTATAACAAACGATTAAACGAATAAACGATTTTGGATTTTTATATTGCATATTGGCCATCTTAACATATGGATGTGAAGCCTGGACACTCACTTTAAGAGAACAGAATAAGCTTTTGGTGGCAGAGAGAAATATTCTCCGCAAAATTCTCGGCCCGACGCAGAGACCCGATGGCAGCTGGAGGATTCGCAAAAACGGCGAAATTGAACAACTATTGGCTGAACCAAATATTATTAATGTGACAAAGGCGCAACGGCTTCGGTGGCTCGGTCATCTTGAGCGGATGGGATGCGAACGGGCGTTGAAAAGATCATAGTTACGAGGGAAAACCGACAGGACGCCACCCGATCGGTCGGCCTAGGTATCGATGGGCGGATGTGGTGGATGCGGATCTGTGCGAGCTCCAAGCTGGCGACTGGCGAGAAACTGCACAGGACCGGGATCAGTGGCGAGCAGTCGTGTTGGTGGCCAAGACCCACTTTGGGTCACTGCGCCAGAGGAGTAAGTAAGCATATTGGCCATGAATATTTTTAGTCTTTCGGTATACGCACTATTTGTTTAGATGATATTCCAAAATCGAGGTGCTCCTGCAATATTTCGCCCAACTTTATACCCTATTACAGATCCAACTCGAACTTGGACAACAAAGTTCACGCTCGACCAACCCACAGCACACGTCGAAGATACCTTTGCCCGTAATACATCAAGATACCGTAATCTCACCTGCACGGTTCATGTCCTGTCGTGTGGGGTGTCACGCGGGATTAACGGTAATACCTTGAGGCAGCGGGGTTTTTGTGATGGTATTTAGTAAGAGGAAGTTTAGGGTACAAGCATACAAGTAAATACTTATTTACCTAAAAGTTTGTCGCAACAGTGTTTCAGGAACAAACTGTGCTTTCAACTAAATAAATGCCGTAATTAGATTTCAACATAGGACTATACTACGCGCCCGCGAGGAAACTGAAGGATTCTAAGCGTATATTCTAGATTGTATTTAGAAATAAAAATGTCATATAAACTCTTTTGAAATTCGCCTAGTTTTAGAGTTAATACCAATTTTAAAAAAAATATTGCGTTTCTACGAAAAAAAAATGCACCAATTCATATTAATCGATAATTTTGCCAAGAACATTTTACTGAATAATTTAAATGTAAGTATAAAAACATTCAAAAAGTCGAAAAAAAAATGTTTTGGTGGAATTCACCTAAACTTGTATAATGTTTTTTTCCTTCTTATGACCTCAGGAATGCGTGGTTTTCCGTTTCCTCGCGGGCACTGTGTTAATAAACTCTGTTACGCTGGCTCGTAATTCTGTTAATATTTTTTTAAGTTTATTTTCATGCCTGGCGGTTGTGACCTGTACAGCTAGCTTCACTAAGATAAACGGCAAAATACCATTTATAAATCACTCAATTGGCCATCGTTTACGTCACCCGCAGAACGATTCAAATTCCGAAGCCTGTCAACGGTAAAAAGTGCGTTCCACTCAGCGAGATGAATCAGAGCACTGAGACGAGTTAACAAGGGCATTATTCCTCCGTTTGCTGGACCATTAGTCAAGCCGGAGTATTAATGACGGACATCTTGCCTGACTTACCTTGGAGTGGTCTAAGGAATAGGAGAGTTAGAATATTTATGGGAGGAAAATAGCAACAATGAAATTTGACGCACTTAGTATAACGAATTCTTCATGGACAAGGTCTTGAACAAAGGTCATTAAAATAAATCCTTAATCAAATTAAATCAACATTTAATATTCAATAAATAATAAGATATTATGGGACAATCCTCCACAACCTGACCTAGTCCCAGAGTAAGCTCAATAAGGGTTTTTGTTGTAGGTACACCATAAATATAAAAGATAGATATAGATAAATTCTTAAATACATAGAAAACACCCATAACTCAGGTACAAATATCTGTAATAAGCACACAAAGAAATGCCTTTACCAGGATTCGAATCCAGGACCTCCTGCTTCGTAGGCAGTGTCACTACCGACTGGGCTAGGAGCCCGTTCAACACTTAAAAACCTATTTAGAGACTTATGCCTCGCTGAATTTTGAATCCTGTATAGAGTCAGGAATTTAAAAGTAGCACTCTGCAACTTTGCTGCGATCTTGTTATTTCTCTCTGAGGGTCTCTCGCCACACTAGCATATTGGTGTAAGAAGGAAGACGCACTCAAACTTAAACTAACTTAAGATTAGGTTGAACTAATCGGAAGCCTCTAAATTTTCTGTAATACACAGTTTAATATTTTCTCAAAACTTTATTTATAATTCTATCCGTCTTTTTTTATCCTCATAGAAATGCAACGCTTATGACTTATCCCTCAAGGTGCGCCTGAAATATTTCGCCCAACTTTGAACCCTATTACCGTCCTTACAGCGGCCCGGACTCCGACACAACAATGGTTTCTAAGCAGGTTGTTCGACCATTCGTTACAATTTTTCTTTGTCACAAAGGGACGGATTTGGGCGGAATTAATTTACCGAGTTTGAGTTATTAAGAGCACTCACAGGTGTTTACTCGACGAAGGGAGTGAAGAATTATAAGGGATTTAGGGATTTCTTTTATCCCGTTAAAGAATGAAAGTGTGATAAATGAACAATTTGGGACTTTCTCGCTTGAATTGGTACTGGCGTAGTCGGTAGGATATTGAGTTTGATGGAAGTTTGAAAACGATTTAACATTTTATAATTCGCTTTTATTTCATAATGGTTTATTTAGACTTTATTTTATATTAAATAGGCATCTAGTACGATCTTGTGATAACCCAGGCTTTGTAGTCTAAAGTGAACGTTTAGAATAGAATATAGTTTATTCGTAGTCATACACACACACACACATGCATAATACATAGGGAAAGTAGAAAAAAAGATAAAGAGAAGAGGTTTGTACTCAGGCCCTCCAATTTAGAAAAAAAATCATGAATCCAAATCCGGAATCAGATTCTTTTAAATACTGCTGTTATATCCAGACCCCTGCTGTTACAGTAACTCTGCTCCAACTTTGCTAGTGACATTATACGGAAAGTAAAATTTATATTAAAAAAAATGTTTACGGTGGCGGTCTACATATCACAGCTACAAATTCCATCTAGAGTGGACTCAATTCTTTCTCAAAATTTAGACTATCACAGACTTTCAAGAAAGATTTATTGACATCTGCAACATTTACATATATTATATTAAACGAAGCCCTCATAAACAAGGTGTCGCATTATGAGACCACGTCTAACGGTCAACACTTCCGCTGCAGAAGTGTTTGTACGCCAGACCATTCGGAAATTATTGCTTGCATTTGCATTTCCACTGAATTACTGTACATTTTAGACATCACAAATTTATTGAATACATAGGTATTTATATTAGTTGAAGCAAAACTTCCTATAGCGCTGGTGGGAAGACATCTGACTTTCAATACAAAGGTCTTGGGTTCAAATCCCGGCTCGTACCACTAAGCTTCTAGGAACATTTGTATGAAATATCATTTGGTATTTTTCTGTCACTTTTCAGTGGAGAAAACATCGTGAGGAAACCTGATCCAATCTTCATAAGGCGTAGTTTCTCCTCTGGGTGATAGCAATCACTTTCATGAAAACTAGTGCCTACGCTAAAGTCGGGAAAAATGATCGGAGGATGGAGGTACAATTGTTACAATACACAGTTAGGCACTTGCCAAACTGCAATAAATATGTTAATATGTGCCCACCGGGGATAGATGGGATTTTTCTTTATAGTAAGCATTCCCATTTGTCCCCGTCATCCCTATACTGCACGTGACCTAAGCGGAGACAGATAGGAATACATCTATTCATTGTTCTTCCTTAACAATGAAAATTCTGATTTTTTTATGACTCGCAAGTCCTACAACACTTACAACAGTCCTATAAGGTATCCGCTTTCTCCTGTACGATACGGAATACAAAAAATAGTTTACCCAGCATAGCACGCCACACTTATACTGTATTAGTTATATTAGTGTCACATAAAATGCTAATGTAGAATAAATATCAAAATTCCAGAGCATTTTTATAACGATGGTCAATTGAAATGGCATGTAATGTAAGTAATCCAATTTACGTTAATTGCTTGACAATCACGGACTTTAAGAGATCAACCATGGTTCCACCATCAATTGATACACATTAACATGTTAGTTACATTCATTTATAGTTAATTGCTTATGTTTGAGTGAAAACGAATTTCTTTAATCGAACGAGCGGAGCGTGAGCGAAGCGAAGTTCTTACAAACAACATCGTCTACTGCAACGCCTCAGCATTTCGATGGCTTTTTGATTTTGAGAGTTTGTTCCACGATAACTATAATAACGTTTTTCTGATCTTTATGATTTCATAAAGATCAGAAAAACGTTATTTCTGTTGGGGCTGTAGCAGAGATACATATAATTTGAGAGTTCGTATATGACCAGGATCGATCAAGGGATTGTGGAGCTAGAAGGCGAATAAAAATCTTCAGGGTCTTGTTATAGTGGCCATGTTGTTAAATCGCGAATTCTCAGTTCGAGGCATACTACTAGTAATATTTTGTCATATGTCAAATGCTTATTTCGCCTAGAAATGCTGTAGTCAGTCAGCCATATTTGCCTAAATTATTTGCAATTTCTATTGCCCTTCGGTGTAGACGTCATTCTAAACTGTGTAATAATGCCCCTTTTTTCGTCTCGCCACAAAGGCGTTATTAGAGCACCGTTCTCCGGAGCACATGGTGTAATCACGACACTTGCAACTACCTACCTTTGTTTCATTTCCGGAACGCCATCTTTTTTCAAACGCCAATCGATTGCATGGGGTGATACGTGTGGAGAAGGAGTTTGAAACGATTAGGTTCAACGAATCAATTTAAAAATTTATTTGCAAAAAATACGCACCTACATACGTAAGTATAATCCATCAGGGATAGGGGTCCTGCGCTAGGGTTTCTTATATTACAGGCTTATAACCGCGAACTACTTCGAAGATATTGACTCAAATAGAGGATTGAACTATTTGAATCAATATCTTTCCAATATGCAAGAACGATAGAAACGAAGGTAACGAAACATCGATTTCCAAAGTATGCGGTAGGCCTGCAAACCCCAGAACGTCGTAGCTACAATACTGAAGATTGTGACCCTATGATTGGCACAATTAAACTGATATTAAAGGTTTGTGGCATATTGCCTACATTTTTGTGATCGATACTAAAGCCTTATTATTTTTTCAAAGTAAAAGCAAAAAGAGCTTAATGGTACTCTTACCATGCATCGATAATGTAGAAAACATTAGACAACATTACATGAAGAGGAGAGACATTGTTGGAGAGAGACTACTTATATCAAAATAAAACCAACCGAGAGCGTGAGCATATTCCCGCACTTCACTTGGTGATGATTATGCACTTCTACGCTAGGGTTGTCACTTGGTGGGCCAAGTGTAGGCACAAAACACTCATTACATCCAATGATTTGAAACTGCAAGTTTTATGTATACCTTCGTCAGAATATAGTTAAAATTCTGCATGAAAAACAAATGATAAACAAAGCCGCCTCCATACGCCTCACCAGATCTCGTTATTAGGTATGATCGGGCCGCACCGAACTGCGGATTTCAATAAAGCGTTGTGCCCTTTTGTTCCTGGGCCCAATATTTGAGCAGGGCTTATACGCCGATATTAAAAGATTCATCTCAGATGTACCTTCGTGTTACATAGGTTTTGTTTAACCCTTGCGCGGATTCATTTTCATGTCCAAGTGGCCAATTTGATGCTTCTGTTTAACACTTTTTGGGAGCATTACACTAGTGCTGCTGCTTCGGAAAGTTATCTACTGTTCTGACTTTTCTGAGAAGAATATTTAGGAAGCAAAGTTTTTGTTATACTGGTAAACCCATATAAAATCAATATCTCGCCAAAAGACGGCTTTCCAGCATTTTCAAAAGTAATAAAAGAGTAGGTAGCGTTTGCATACCGACGGTTCACAGTGGTAAAATGCACTTTTGATGTTTATTTATTTTTTGTGTGTCTATTACCTTGGTACTCTTCTTATTTTATGGATATACTTCATGTCAATTAATTATTCAAGTTACTGTTTGTAACTTATCATAAAGGCGTCTATGTGACGCGGTCAAGACAATATGGATTTAGAAATATTTTTTTATTTAAGCGGAAATAGCGTTAGTCTCAGTAACCTCCACAAAAATTACATCATACCGGCATTCCAATCCTAATTACAAACACAAAAATACTTCCAACAATTCTTTTAAAAATCGAACAACCGCTTGGAAACTTCTCCACTTCAAATTCAGAACGACTCAACAGTATTTTATACAATCGATCATACTTCTTATTGCCTTCTCTTTAAGACTCGAAATAGCGTAAATTTCTACGTGGATTTCGGTCGCTTTGGCATTCAGGTATACTTTTGCCAGCATCTGTTCCCTCCTTAAAATTAAATAAGCATCCACAGACAATGCATAGGTAATGCGGAAACTTCGTTATATAAAAATCATGGATACTGGGTAAGTTCAGGCGGTATAAAGAATTCATTGTAATCGGGACAAAGTTGGGGGCAGGTGGGTCACAGGAGACGCTTTTAAATTTTGAATTTTATTAGATTTTGAGTCTGCTTGCGGTTTGTTGTTGACTTAATTACAGTTTTTCGCGGTGTCTTAGAAGTTTTTCTCGGAGGATTTGAAATTGGGCTTAGATAAAAGTTACTCATCTTGAGTCTCTTGAATTATGCGGTTTATTAAAATTTAAACTATTGTAAGCCATATTAATAATAAAAGTAATCTGAAATGTATATTTTTGAAGAAAAATGCCCGATTTTTCCGGGTTGGGATTAATATTTCATATTGGTAATTTTCTGACATTTCGCTAATTTGAACGAAAACTGCCGTAACATATAATCGTATATAAGTTTTAGTTTTTGTAATAGGAATTTCAACAAACCCGTTATCTCTGTCAACAAGGCCCTGAAATCTTTGAAATATAAAATTTCTTACAAGTTGTGTCATTACAACCAAAGACTCAACTATCGAAATCACGTTTTGCTCCTCAATCGGTATAAAATATTCAACTGATGCAGGTGCGTTGAGGCTGCGGTATTGCGCGGAAAAGTAATGTTGCCATTGCAAAAGCAATATTTTCCAATCTGTGCCCGCCGGAGACAGGTGGGATCATTCCCTTTTGTCCCATCCATCGCTATAGATCTAAAAAAAAGATATAGGATATTTATTTTTCAATTTAGGAACATTACAATGCACTAATGAACGGCAGAGAGAGTAAAAAACTACCACCGGTCGCGCTATATAGGCCGGTCCCCGCCTGACAGTGTCCAGTTGGGAATATACCGCAAAAGCGCTAACACTGCGCAGCGTTGCAGTAACAAGAAACGGGTGACGTCTCTGTTAATTTCCTTCATATCATAAAATTAGTAAAAATTCCCGAAACAGCGGGTATTCTAATACGGGAGCAACGCGGCTATGGCAGCAAGATATCAAATTGAAATCAAATCAAAATCAAAATAGTTGATTGATGCAGTCTCAACTTATAAATCAAAATATAAGACATGATGAATGTTAATATATGCTGCTGTCTGTTAATATATGAATAAGTAAATTGCCCGTGTCACCTGCACTAGGCTTTGCCTGTCTCGCAAGATGGCACATTAAATTGACAGTGGCATTGCCTGTTTTTTGCTGCAACGGTGCAGCAATGCCTGCTATCGGAATGTACACTCAGCAGCAGAAGTAACATGGCGGGTGAAGTGTTCAGAATGACCTTCACACGTTTCTATTCTCTTGATAATAAATTCCGAAGATCATTTTGAACACCTCACCTACTTAGGTACTTCTTCTGCTAACAGTACTTTACCTAAAGTTGCAGGAGTGTTGCTCGGATGTTCCACGTAGATTATTTATGCATGAGGGTGGAATGTGAAAGTAGCTTATGGAGTTAGAGGTGCAGGGTATGTTAGATTTGCTACATATGCTGTATAGGAACATATTGCTATTAAGGGGATAACAAAATATAAAATCAGGCCCTACCTTTTTGAATGGGATTGAAAGAATGGCACCGTGTTGCGAGTAGAAGCCGGCCGGTCATCAAATTGAAACTGATGAGATGTATGAAAAAATTCGCACTAATTTTGTAACAATAAACAGTAACAGCATTTGTATGAGTATATCAGATATGTTTTTTTTATTGTAGACGACTTTTACTAACCACCGAATGCAAATTTTGTCAAATCATATGTAGAGATATTCTATGGATCAGCAAGTTTTTCTGTGACTTTAGGTTTGGCCCCCATAGTCAAAACCTAGCACCTCCTGGTGCTGAACCAGGAGGGTAAACCGTATCGACTTTAAGTTTGGCCCCCATAGTCAAAACAGGTCAATATGACCTACATATTAAAATTTCTGACTGTGGTCCGCCATTAGGAATTTACTCTGTATATTTTTTCTAAATTTATGGCACCGCCTGAGATATGTTTTATCCATCTTACACATGTACACTCTACGTGTGTTGTCTTTGCTCTGGAGTCTGTCCGCATTTACATTTATATTGGGCGCCTCACCTCCGTTCCTGCGTATTCAATCGAATGCCATTGTCAGATTTGCGGCTACGATTGGCTGCCATATGGTTTGAAGATTTTATTTTACAAATGTCCTCAATTTTACATATCTCAAAGTGCTCAAAATACTTACCGTTGATTGGTGTTGGCGATAATAATTTAGCATTGTGTATTAAGAAATAGTCGGTAAACGTTACCTAACTAAAGATTTTAAGGGTTATGAAGTGGGTAATGGTAGGGTACCAAAATAATGCCAGTTTATGCACAGCCTAGTTTACAAACAAAGCAGGCTAGGAAAACTACGAAACTTTGCAGCAGCTTTAGTACTTTTTATTTACAAGTCATTAAATATACATAGTAATTCTAATGTAGAAAGAAAAACCACTGTCTCTTACACAGGCTGGATATCGTGAAATATATGAAGTGTCAAGCACCTCTCTCGGGAAAACAACAATTTGCATCAAATCTCACTAAAAACCTAAACAATTGCATCTTTATTCATGTAAAACAAAAGTTACCTGAACACGGCACTGAATAATTCATACAAATCTTACATACCAAAAAGCCTTAAGTACCTTTCGAGTCTAATCAACTTGTACCCTTTTTTCTCCACTTAAATTTTATTCGTATTCTAAAAGGGCGTAAGTGCCTGTAATTTTCGAAGTTTTAAAGCTTTTTTGTGCTTACGTGGAATGTTCCAACAACGCGATTAATACTTGAACGTAAACAATGCCGTTTTAACGATGCTCGGCGAGGTAAGTCCGTTGAATAACAACTTTTTGATGTTCGAAGCGAACATGCAAATGTATTGGAGGTAATAATTCAATTCACGATTTGAGGGTGCAGATAAAATCACCAGTGGCTTGCCTATTTTTGTTCAGCTTTTTTGTTTTCTGCTTTTACTGGAAATTTTACTCAAATGTGCTCTATATTATAACTAAAACTAAAACGGATGGATATTTACCGAGTAACTTCAAGTTACTGTTGCAAGGGCCACAAATTATTCCACTCAGTTGCTTTCGGTAGCTCTAGCTACCAGCCGTCAACCTTATTACCTAGACCTAGGCAATAGAGTCAATTAAAAATATCAAGAGAGTGAGTGGGAAGGGAGATTTGAAATAAGTACATTTAGATTTTGCAGGAACTGCATAATTGTACGTAACAATTATCAATGTCACAAACAAAAAGAAGCTCATTATTTTGACAAAAAACGGGACTTAATCGAGTACACTTACAATGTGCATAATCGAGACCAAGTGCGGGTAGAAAATAATACAAGTAAGTCCCGATTTTTGTCAAAATAATCAGTGACAATCGTGTGAGTTTAAATCATTACATAAATAATCTCACTAACATTAACACATTCTCTCTACCTTACCAAGGATAAAATTAAATAAAACCAGCTTATCATAAGTCCTCCTCAATATCAATCCGTTTCAAAACGTCCGGTTCAAAGGACCATTACCAACCAAAACTTTCTTCTACTCCACCTTTATTATCTTTATTATAAGGTTGCTTTTTAATTAACTTAGAACATGAATAAGTTGGCAAGGTGAAGACGTCGATACAATTCGGCACGGTGTTGGTGGTAAGGTGAATCCATCAATGTCGAGAGTGGATCCCACAATCTCTCATAGAGTAATCCACCTTTTAGGTACGCTGATTATCGAGGCGTGATTAAATTTGAACGATTCGGGGTGTTTTTGTCATTCAATGATGTATGTCCTTTTAAGTATTTTAGAAGTTGTAGGTATTGTAATTCTTAAAATTTTTGTAGATTTGACAGTTTTGCAAAATAAAATAAACAAGGACATCTCCATACAAAATGACTCGTTTTCGTTAGCCTTGAGTGTATCTGTATCCTCTTCTTGTTCTTTAGCACACAGTTTCGGGGCGTTAATTTAACTCAATTCCTACCGGCTTGCTAATTTTCAAAAACTATAGAGCAAAAAAATTCACCCAAAACTTCTGACGCGCTGCTACTGTTAACCTGTTGTACTTTTTTCATGTTTTTTTATAGTTTTATATTTTTAGTTGTATATTCAAATTGTTTAAGTGACTTGTACTTTAATTTTGCTATGTTTTATTCGCACTTTCATGTACTTAGTTTAGTTATTGTCGTATAACAAAAAAAAATACGATTAAAAATTGCTTACAAAATAAATAAAACCCCCAAATTGGACTGGATTCACCTGCGAAGGATCAGCTCTGAAGCCCGGGGTAATCTGACATCCCCTCACTAGCCCTAGTAATTAAAACACACGTCCGAAAATGTTTTCATTTGCACTCATTAAGCGAGCTAATTCAAAATAGAACCCGATTTTTTTTACCTTTTATCTTATTCTTTGAGGTTGTGCTGGAAGTAGAATTATATTTTAATTGAGTCTAACAAAAACTAGATGGACCAACGGATAAATGTGACTAATTTTATTACTAACATCTAAATATATAACAAATGAATATTTAAATAATTCAGGTTTGAATGTCTAATCTTAAAATATTGGACTGGGCAAATAGAAAGTGAAGCGCAATTCGAAGTGTAGATTTTTATGTAATTTTTATATTATTGTAATCAAATTAAATTATTAAGATTAACACTAGATTTTTATTTGTTTGTTACTAACACTCTATGGATACTTGTTTTGTTTGAAATAAAGAACATTTATTTTATTATTTAAATAAATGCATAAACCAATTCCATTTCTCAGGAAAAAATCGCGATAAACACACAATTGCCTAAATGACCAAATCCGGATTCAAACCCAGGACCCCCAGCTTCGTAGGCAGGGACACTATCGACATCAAGACATTCAGAAACAATTTTCACTGGCGATATGAATATTCAAGATATTTATATTTATTCATGACGTACACAATATTACAGACAAACAAAATACAGACGTATAGGTGTAGCACCATGAAACGGACCCTGCTCAGCAAAATGCTAGCTAGTTGTCAGCTAGCGCTGGTCTTCCGTAGGGCCCACTTGGCATTTGCGTGATATAATAATGTAACGGCACCAAAACTATAAATCAACAACGCCTTTTCTGTTCACGGCCTTTTCTACAATATTTGTTAAAAGCGCATTGGCATTCCACGGGTTAACCCGCTAATTGCCCGCGGACACAATAACACTCAGTTTATTCGCAATCCCTCTATACATTTTTATTGGACGCTCCACCTTAGCGGACGTGGCGGGAATACACGAGCTCGGACGGGTTACAGCAGGCGGGTGGAACGCGGCGTTTAAGACGCTCAACACACTCTGCGGAATTTAGCTATCAATAGACAAAAGTGGAAATGTATGTACGGCCTCCATACAAAAATTCAGCTACTATAGACAAATCTTCGCTTTTGTCTATGAATGCCTGGATTCCGGGCTGAATTCTGCTCTAATGTGTGGTATGCCTAACACATAGAGTGGTAGGAATCCGCTAGGCGGGCTCACAGTTCGTAGCCACGTTTCTATATAAAGCGGGAAATTGGGATCAGTTACGAGTAGCGGGTAGCAAACTGCGGTCGCGGTACAGCGGGCGGTTTGAACGTGGTAAAATAAAGTTATATGCGAGCTAGCTGGTAATGGAGGTTAGAACATGGTGTATAAAATGATGTAATTTTAATGAATGAAGTTTATTGTATCCCGTGCTTTTAGGGTTCTAAGTCTGATACGCCAGTAATATTCAATATTATTAATTTTAAGGCGTACATACCGATTCTCCTAGGCAGTTATCTTACTATTAGTATTATTACTACACGATCAATATCATACTCAAAACATACCTGTACTCCTTCTAGTGTCTATTGAACTACGTAGCTGTTCTTATATTGCGAACGCATATGCTCAATCCTTACTCAAGAAATACCACAAGCCCATCAAACACTATTATACTATATGTAAAAAAATAATGTGATTTACGACAGTGGAAACTTGAAACATAATTGAATGACAGAGCCCTTAGACTCACGTACATACTGAAGTGCGTACAGACGTGCCGTGTACAAATAGGTGCTCAAACGAGTTTTGTATTATGGCGTGTCCGCCATGTGCCTCTAGCTTACTTATAGCCGACGCGTTTTTAAAACCGCTACGTGTAAACGAACCGTGTAACTAGAGCCCCACAGTTCAACGAGCCGTTTGATTCGTTTCCGATTGTGTCCGGAGCAGGTAAACACTCCCACAATATGTTGCTATTCGGCTACATTTTTGGTAAATTGTTATAATGAAAAATAAACAGTAGGTAAGACAAATTTACTAAATAACTAATAGCTTAATATTTATTTCTACTCGTCGACTATAATGCTTGAATTGAAACTTTGTAGACCAAACTACTAGCGCAGACTTTTCGATGGAGCTCTTATGGTCGCATATTTTAGTATCGCTAACGATGCTAAAATGGATGTTCATACAACATCATACCACGTTCGTGAAGGAGGACGTCCTCCTTCCCGAGCGCCGGCACAATCCAGCGGGAGATTGAGGTCACTAAATTGTATAGAGGCAGCAGGTTGTTCGTCTAACTCAATTCTTACCGGCTTGCCTATTTTCAGCACTCGTAGAAAAGGTATTGTATACAATAGTGACATAATTAAGCTTTTCAATCTCGTACCTTACTTAGGTGACTCAGCTAGTCGTGGCTTAGACACAGTAGGTACTCGACTGAAAAGCTTTTCATTATGTCACGATCATATAAAATACTATTATATATTTTTTTTTTAACAAAATTTGTTATCAGCGAAATGTACATTTGATACAAGATTTAGCCGTGACACTAGACTATTTATCGCTTGGGTTATCTTATCTTCAGTTATTTTGTTTTTCTTTCAGTATAGACATATAGAAAATCCTACGCAGAACACAGATGAAGCTAGTTACTAACTAAGCAAAGCTTGTAAGTATTATAGATAATACTCGACGATAAACATATTAATATAGGTAATATATAACTCAGGAACAAAATATTCATGACAAATACTTTTAGAATTCACACCGGAAACCTCCCGCTTCATACGCAGGGTCAGTACAGACGGGGGCCGATTTTAGACTTTCGAGCGCTCGAATTCAAAGAAATTAAGCACGAAAATAATCGCACAGAACAGTTTGTCGCCATTCTTATTGCATGAAATTAATAGTTTAAATAATTGTGATTTTAAATTCCTGTCGCTGTTATTTTTAAAACATCATTTCATTATTTTATTCAGACTTTAAAATGTCACATCCGAGCGCTCGAATCTCAGAAATCATTCCCCAGGTGCCGTATTCTTATTTTAACATATTCAGGGCCGAGAACCCGACTGTCGGGTTCTCTCTTCGTAGCTACTACGCGCTACATACGACGAATACGTGGCTCCGGGCTACGAGCGTAGCGCGTAGCACTAGGTGACACTTAATGTGTTAAAATACATAAACAATACATTAAAAAAAACAATCTATCTCAAAAACAACTTCAACATATAACAAATAATCAACCAATATTGAAGTTGTATTGGAGTTGCATTGGAATAATTTTCAAGCAAATTCTGACATTTCTGATTCAGACGTTTAGGCGATCGCTGCATTGCGTAGTTAATGCATTGGAGTCGTATTGAAGCAGGATCGTGCCTAAACGTGTTTTAAAGTTAGAATACGAGTCATTCTCTCCTCGCCGTATCCGGCGACAGCGACTCCGTCAATTATTCCTTCCCGGATTATGGAAGGCTCGGGTATGACTTGCAAAGCCAAACTTCGTCTTGAAGACGCGGTCACACGACGCGCAGTGAAGTTGACCAGCTGGGTTGTACGTGTATACGTAAGAGGGCTTTGGGCGAGTCTTTCTTATATGCCGTCTAGCATCCAGGTCTTCTAAACGCTGGTGTTCATATTGGTCCACTTTTTTAAGAACAGTAAGTAGATCGCCATTCCGACCGCTGCAGCGCCATCTCTTCCCAACGTTCACGGTATACGGCAGTGAGGTGGCGCTTAAGAACATCTTTGTGCCGCAGGTACTGTCCCCCCTGCTTCCGCTTCCCGCAAGAAAGCTCAGCATAGAACACTGCGATTGCCGAAAGCAATGCTGTAATACTGTTGTCCATGCGTACGACGTGGCCACACCATCTTAGCCGGTGTTTCATGATTTGTGCTTCAATACCAGGTAGCTTGACGCGACGTAGCACTTCCGTGTTCGGTACCCTATCCTGCCACTTTATACGCAGAATTGAACGAAGGTAGCGCAGATGGAAGGAGTCCAATTTTTTCACATCCGCTTTGTAACAGCACCACGTTTCCGCAGCATAAAGAAGAGTCGGTATAACTATGGCCTTGTAGACCATGATCTTGGTTGACAGCTTCCGATCATGTGACCTCCAAACACGGTTGTTGAGCTTCCCAAAGGCTGCAGCTGCATTAGCTATCCGGGATGGTATTTCAGACGCCAAGCTATTATCATTTCGGAGCTGCCGAAATTCTACAAGAGTTTACAAAGTTTGTGCGGGTCAAATACAGGTCCACTGGTTATATAATCTATGTCACTAAACCTCCTTAATAGTTTTATTTACAAGGTGCGACTAATTACAAGGCAGATTAACAGTTTTTTGTACATTTTCAAGCAAATTCTCCACGCGTCGGCAAACTCGTTACGGTCTACAGATCACTCGTCTAATAGATAGAGCATATAAGAAGTCCGGACAAAACACGTTTGTACGTTCCGAACCAATTTCGTTAGCGTATAGCGTAAGCATCCATATCCACTAACGTAAGCCGCAAGTTATTAGACATTTTTTTTTTTATACTACGACGGTGGCAAACAAGCATACGGCCTGCTTGATGGTAAGCAGCTACCGTAACCTATGGACGCCTGTAACTCCACAGGAGTCACATGCGCGTTGCCGACCCTTTACAAAAAGGAGGATTCACTGTGTTGACGGCTAAAGGAACAGGAGGGTCCCTTCATCGTCAACACACTGGGTCCTCTTTGAGCTCTTTGGCAACCTTACTCACCAGCAGGAACACAACACTATGAGTAGGGTCTAGTGCTATTTCTGGCAATACAAATACATATTGGTTTTCTTATGTGCGTACATAACGTAGTGCGTTACGGACAACACTTATTTCAGTTACGACCAACTGAGTATTTTAAGAAAATTAAAATCTACCTACTGTTTCAGTGTGAAATGGAACTAAACTCTTTTTTTTATTCTCCAGAAATTAAATGGTTACTCATTCTAATGAGACCTAGATCTGATTGTGACAGTTGTGTATTAAAATAACAGTGAGATTGGGCAGATTGTGTAGAAAAATAATTGTATCTTGTTAAGTATTATCAGATAGAGCTATTATTTCAGTGTCTAGAGAAAAAATATTGATTGATTTTTCATACAAAATTATATTATAGTATATAAAGGTATTATATTATAACAAAAGTAATGTGTAAGAAAAATCTCCTGTGTGCGATGATCACGAGTCTCTGTTGCTTTTTGATAGAATCTATTGGAGCTAGTCTATACCCACTGTTTGGGGTTTGTTAATTAAAAACCTGTCTGAGCTGACGAGAACTGGTAAATACCGGTTTTTTGCTCAAAGAAAATTAGTAGAATCTGTAAGGAAAATCCTTCTTAATACAGAGAAATTCATTTCCGAATGAATAAATAGTATTTCGAGTAGAGAATCCATCAGAATACATAGATATATTATCATGAGCATAACGAGGTGCTTATAAGTAGTTAATCGCGACTCTTATGAAAATAAATACATTTTCAGAGGCTTAACAAAGTCAGCTTCTTAGCGCAGCATTTTTTACTCTTTTTGTTCCGGCACTAAAACTCTAAAGTATTGTTTTTTTTTACATATACAACGACGGTGGCAAACAAGCATACGGCCCACCTGATGGCAAGCAGCTACCGTAACCTATGGACGCCTGCAACTCCAAAGGAGTCACATTCCCGTTGCCAACCCTTTACAAAAAGGAGGATTCACTGTGTTGACGGCTAAAGGAACAACAAGGTCCCTCATCGTCAACACACTGGGTCCTCTTTGAGCTCTGTTGCAACCTTACTGTAAAGGTTGTCTACCTTTACAACCTTTCTTCTCAAACACTGTCTGGCACGGTGTTATTTAAATTGAGAATTCATACATTCTATGACAGACGTTCAGGATTTTTTCAAGGAGTCTAAAAGGGACAGCCTAAACCAATAGTCGATTTCGATGTACTAGCTAATGATATAAAAAGAAGAAAATAAATAACTAACAAGTATATTTTGAGAGTATTAATTAAGGATACTCTCCACATTACTCACCAGCACCTGCTATTCGGCTGTGGTTTTCTGTAAGATGGAGGTACTGCCCCAGTTGGGCTCTGCTCCAGATTTGAGCGAGATGACATTAGCTGAACGTGCCCATACCTCTCTTTTTGGCGTAGTTTATGGACATACCCAAGTCCGGACGTAGTTTAAGGATATACTCCGGGTCCAATTGTACTAGCTATATACATCAAAATATATAAAGACTACGATAAAAATAAAAAGTTTAAATTTTAAAACAATCCATTACATTCAATTCACAAACCCGCCAAACTTCCACCGCAACTGAAAAAGAAAACCGATAACGTGCAATCGACAATTACCGGTTTTATGCCGAAACTACGGCCAATAAAAGGGGATTACCGATTCAATAACTCCGGCAGATAAAAGTTCGCAGGTGCACCCCTTTGGCCCCGCGTTGGGCGCCATTTTTTGCTCGATTGGACGTGGGAAGATGTTTAATGGATTTAATTTTTATTTCATTGTGCTCTGAGGACTTGTGAGATTTATGAGAATTAAAGAAGGGAAAATGGTAAGACATATGTACTGTTTATAGGTAACTTTCAAGGTCTAAATTATCAGTAACATTGAGACGCAAAAATATAAACATTAACTTTTTTTTCAAGTGCGTGTTAATATTGTTGTCCTCTGTTAACGTGTATATAATTATGATCTCGACTGTACCTTGTTAGGTTCAACCTAGCATGGACCTAGGATGCGGAAGCCTTTAGACTAGATTGTGTAGTGGTTTGAAATTATGTAGGTACAAAAAGACCAGTTTTTCTTTCTTTCGAATATAACCGAACAATATTTCTTGAAATGCGTTTCCGATTGAAGCGTAAACTCAGAATCATCATCTGATTGAGAAAATGGAAGATTTTTTTTAACACGATTATTAATGTACTTTTATTTGTCTGCCTTATTTAATAATCATATATGTATATAATAACATTACCAGAGTCATACGATTAAGTATTATTATTCAAGTTAAAAATTTAACTCACTGTAATTACGTACTATTTAGTTTTGATATACCTGTAAGCTATAGCTTTATGCTGCGTTTCGACGAGAGATGAGTAAGGATGTTGCGAAGAATGTGTTTGTTAAGCACCAATAGAATTCCCTCGAGTACCCCCAAGAACACATCCCTCGCAACGCATCCACGCTCATCTCTGGTCGAAACGCAGCCTTAAAATGCAACTTACTACTCCTTTTCCTATCAAGAAGCAAACTTAGATTTTAAATATTTTTCTCATTCCGCAAAGCTCTCCCAAAAGTTAATTAGTGCTCCAGACGCATACACCTTCTTACCTTCCTTCATTAACTGTAGCAATTAAAATTCAAAGAGACTCCCAGAAAGTCCCAATGCAGGAACAAATCTACCAATTAACACAAAAAACCTTAAACTCGAGCAATATTGATGGTAATATGGGTTTTATGTTAATAGTAATAAGGGTTATTCTGCTATGAAATGCTGGCATCAGATAGGAGTTTTGGAAAGTGGGTAGGTGAAATGCAGTCGGTAGTCGCGGCACGCCGCTGACTTAGTGGTGACAGTTTTCTTGCTAGTTACACTTGAGGACATGGGAAAACAAATAAGGGTTGGCAAAAAAATATACCTTTGGGCTTCTCGCGGCACTGAGCCCTAAAAAAATAGAAACTAAAACAATAACTGATTTCCATACATAAAAATGTAGTCATACTTAGGGCGGGTTGCACCACGCACACTTTACGAACTCATCATGGTTACAGTAAACGTCAAGTCCGTTTTTCCGTTGCACCATGCACTTTAGCAGTCAGAAAGTTACGTTTACCTTAACCAGCCGTCGAGCACTGGTTAACATCAAATCTACGTTTAAATATGGCGGACAATTTACAAAAAATGTCTCGTATTTCGAGGATAAAGCATTATTACACAAAAAGACAGTGGTATTTGATGAAAAATATTAAATTATTGTTTGCAGTTATAAATATATGCGAGTATCTGAACGTAAAAAGGCGTATACGACTGACGTTTCACAATTTTCAGATCAGATAACGGTATTAAATAATAAGTACATAATTCTTTGTAAAAAGTGCGTTATTTAGTTAAAATCGAGTGCCGAGTGACTTCAGGTTGAAATAGTACAGACTTCTGTTATGTATCACAAACATACCAGAACCTACAGTCATTGTCATGAAAGCCAACAGCCGTAGAATGAGCAGAACCAGAATCATGACAACCATTAAAAAACCACTCTGTTTTTGTCAATGAAGACCAAACCTTTGGAAACAACGGTTGACTGACCACAAGACTTGAATACTGCAAGGTAGAAGACAAAAGGGAACGTAAACCTCTGACGCGGTGGAATGACCAGGTCAAGAAGAAAAACAAGTTTTATGATACGATTCAAAAGATGCCTAATGATCAGAGAGGTTTCTTAAATGCTTTTAAGGGCATGAAGTTATAGCACCAAACATTTATCGCCAATATGCTACAGAAATCGAGCCTCGACACCTAACTAAACAATATTCAGAACAGCACATGTAAATAAAGTGTGATGCGAAATGTACAATCAAGTAAATAAGAGTGTCATGTGTTGTGGGACAATAAAAAGTTCAACAATAGTTAGGTATCCACAAATTCAAATGTGTATGAAAATTCATTATAGTAATTCATGTAATTCTTGTTTTTTATTTGATTTTATTATTTGCCTTAAAACAAGCACAGTAGGACTCTGTTTGACAACAAGAAATTGTTCGGTTACTTGAGTGCCGTCTTATAGTTTACACTGTATTTCAGTTTCATTTGTGAAATAAATTCACAGCACAGATTTTACAGATCTAAAGAGACAATAACCCCATATAAATAAATAATTATCTACTGACAATTTAGTAATAGCATGGTTTAGCTAATTTGACTTCATGTGTGTTGCTCTTCTCAGGTAAATTCTTGTTTTATTTGGAATTTTCTGGCATTAATTTTAGCCCTTTAAGCCAAATCCCATAGAACAAAACTAGTGATAGCTACCTACAAGCTATGCTGGCACCATCTGACTAAACCTTTGATAGATGCCTTCCCCCATTCCCCAATAGTATTTTTTGTATCGGAAATTATTATGAACATGCTTTTTTTCATTCAAATTGTACACAAAATACATGCATTTGCATTTTGTATCTGTTTCATGATGGTCTAAAAAGGAAGCAAAGACCTGGCCTTGGGCTTTGGCTTAAAATGTTAGATCCTATGAGGGTTTATGTACTGTACTTTACCTAACATAAGTAGGTACCTATTTACAAATAAAACATAATAGTACAGTTGGTACATACATGGCTGTTTGTAGTATGACTTGTAACATATATCATTACAAAGATACAAGTGATAATAAAACATTTTTGAAATTTACTTATATGTATGACTTTGGGACAATCTCACCTAGCCAAACTAAGCAACTACAGCAATTTATACTATCTATTTATATTGATAAGTAATGTTTTATGGTCACTTTGGTGGTTTTTATGGTGTATCAACTATAGAGTATTGTTGATGTATGACTTTGGGACAATCTCACCTAGCCAAACTAAGCAACTACAGCAATTTATACTATCTATTTATATTGATAAGTAATGTTTTATGGTCACTTTGGTGGTTTTTATGGTGTATCAACTATAGAGTATTGTTGATAACCATCTGTGGTTCAGTATATGAAGTTTTTTCTCCGGTCAATAAGCTGGGTCACCTTGGCCACGGGCCACGGGTTTGTTTATACTATCCTAGAACTAAAATACTTCAATAGTTTCAAGTTTAGTAAGTATGATATGAGGCTGCATTGTTACAGGCAATGTTCATATTGTTTATTAATGTCAACTGCTAGAAAAATGGTGAAAATAATCATTGCATGTTATTGTCTTGCCCGTATCTACAGAGGAAACCTATGTCAGAGTTTGAATAATAAATAAACAAAGTAGGGTAACTAAATATATGTATTTTATTGACAAAATTAAAATATTGATTAGATAAATAAAATTATTCTTTATTTTTACTTTGAGATTCTACAAATTTCTTGAAACCACTGCACTTTTACTTTAAAAGTTCCTTGAGTTAAGCACTGAGTAGCAGAGGAAGTCTTGATTTCATCTTGTCTTCAATACCAAAGGTAAATTCAAACCTGAAATAAAAAACATTGTGTAAGTATTATGAATGTAACCATATGCACATATGCTATACTCATCATTTATTCACAAAAATGCTTTAGAACACTCTTTCAATAAGTATGCCAGCCATAATCAATCAGGTTGGGAGGGATTTAGCACCCTATATTTACGAATTTTCGAAAGGAGTGTTCTCAAAACTAGTGGTGCCTTTGTTTTGCGATTGGGCGCCTTCTCGCCATTTGGTGCTTCCAGCAACCGGTTAGGGTTCTGTAAGTAGTAATAAAGTAGCAGGATAATTTACTCACTATAATATAAAATATAATACAGCAGCCGACTATTCTGGCTTTCTCTTTAAACACCACTCACAACACAAGTTGCATTATCCTTTGAAAAAGTTTGCTCGTAAGGCGCTATGGATAGCCCACTTTTTGACTGAGTAATAAACATGTTCAGGAATGGCTAAAATTGTTGAATATTCTTGATTTTCAAGCTGCAGAGTGCAAAGTTTAGTTCGCGCTCTTTGCTTTAGATTTATTCTTCGTGTGACGAATTGACGATTTTGACAAATTTAGTTTGGCATTTTTGGTTGGGTTGCCATATTGAATAAATATTCTACGAAAAAATGTGAGTAGAAATGCGTTTAGACAGTGGCATCCCGCTTAACGCTTACGTTCTGTTATTTTGCACTTGGTGCAACCCATTTATGATAGCAATCGTTAAGTAGCTCCGATTAGCGTAACATTTGGCTTACGTTTACAGGCGGTTTGGTGCAACCCACCCTTAGTTTTGCATGTTTTTAAAGTGGGGCATTCCACTCATCAGTTTGATATTAAATCAAATACAAACATTGAAAACATTAAAAAAAATAAAAAAACGATCGCGCCCTGGCAAGGCGTATCGATGTATAGGTAGGTTAGAGTCCTACTGGGTTGATTATTTTTTAATGTTTTCAATGTTTGTATTTGATTTAATATTGTCTTCGGTTGCCGCGATAGTTATTCATGAAATAAAACAATTAAAAACGGATTTTATCGCGTGTACTGAGCTTAAATTACATCCCGACGTTTCGAACACTTTACAGCGTTCGTGGTCAACGGGTCGACTGAAGAAAAATGTACAATTACCTCCGTTCAAAAACTATCACAATATGCAAACCTACCCACATATTAAATATTAAACAAATTTAGTGTTTGCACATGCCAGAGGGGCCTTTTAGTACGAGAGCCCACGACCAAAATTTTTGTCTCATAGCAATACGGCCAAAACCGCATCAAATCGATAGATACGATTATCCTGAACTCGAAAATACCAATATCAGACATTTTCCGCGTAGCGTTTGATCTGACCGAATTTTCAAAATTGTCAAAGAATTTTACCGAACTGCATCATAGCAATATGTCTGATTTGCAGACTGTAGTTGAATGATAGTTCTGAGATACCGGAAACATATTTTTCAGACGTTAGTGGTGTAGCGCAAACCCGTAAAATCACTTAAAAAAATTAAAAATGAGACAAAAAAAATGTCTCATAGCAATACGTCTGAAAAATCTTTTTTATTAGTAAATTTTGGTTATTTGATGCGAACAAAACAATTTTCAGACGAAAATGTGAACGCATTAAATTTTGAGACCGTTTTGAAAATGTTAACAAATTTTACCGATCGGTATCATAGCAATATGTCTGAAAATTGTTGGACATGATAAAATAAGTTGTCCACATGTGCAAAAAATTTATATCAGACAAATTAAGTGTAGCAGTAGCCTTCTCTATCAGACAACTTTTCGATACTCAGATATCATTTAAAAATCGTATTGAGGCATCTCTAATTCTCTGTTACAAACCAATGAATACGTTGCGACCCTGAATTTATTAGATGATAATTAACAAAGAATTTACCCGAAACCGTAACATTGAAGTTGAAGGACTGAAATAAATCGCACAAAAGGAAACTGGGATGAAGTTGAAAAAAAACGGTTTATTCAAAGTAACAAGCGCTGAGGCGTCGGCCAGGCGACTCCGAAACGTTATTTTCGTTTTTGGGAGTATATGCTACACTTAAAGTGTCTGAAAACAGGTTTTTGGTAATCCTGGCAGCAATACGAAAAGTTTAAAAAAAATATTATCCGTATTGCTATGATACAGGTCGGCTAAATTTGTTGACATTTTCAATAATGCGCTCAGGCTATATGCTACGCGCAAAATGTCTGAAAACAAACTTTTTCGTAATACAATTATAAAATCTATGTACATTTTCAATATCAGACGTATTGCTATAATACCGACTGCCTTTTTTTTTGACACAGCAGAAATGGCCTCCCACGCAGTTGCTACACTTTCGACCGTTACTACACACCTAGTCGGGTTCAGAATCATATAATCTAACGATTTTATAGGGTTTTTGCCGTATTGCTATGAGACATGGTTTTGGTCGTGGGCTCTAGTACTATTTATAAAAACAAATTATTTATTATTACAAAACAAATTATTAAACAAATTATTTTATTATTATTAATTATTATTTTTATTTTATTTTAAAATTTTTAAAATTAGTATTAAATTATTATTAGTGTCCACACTGTCCACCATTATGGTCTCACAGTCCTATGTCTAGCTTGCTCCTTAACCAAATGAATAACTGGATCCCGCTGGTGGTACCGAAAAACCATCCTCTCTGTTGAAATTTGGATATTTTTTAATCTCGATTGCCTCTCGCAACATCCGGGGAATGTATCGTTTCTCCTTGACGAGGACTTGCGGTTTGTCAAATTTAACTGAGTGGTTGGGCCTATCCATGACATGCTCACAGACTGCTGACCTTGGTCGACGGTGCTTTACATCGGCTATATGTTCCTTTACCCGAGTAGAGATGCTCCGCTTAGTCTGGCTTACATATGATAGACCACATTCACATTCCAGCCTGTAGACTCCTGCATTCTGTAGAGGAGTAGCCGACTTCACTGACCTCAGGAACTGTGACATCTTCTTCATTGGCTTAAAGTAAGTTTTTATAGAAGCACGTTTCAAGATGTTGCCAATCCTGTCAGTGACTCCTCGGACAAAAGGCAAGATGGCAGGCCGGCGCTCAACTGTAGGAATCTTCATCCGAGCCTTCTGATTGAGCCGTGGAATCTTGAGCCCGTTCGCTTGAAGTGCATCCTTGGCATGCCGGAGTTCCGCCGCCAGGTGCTGCTCATCACATATCCTCTGGGCTCTCTGAAACAAAGACTTGCCTACAGTAGCTAGCTGACTGGGGTGGTGGTGTGATCTACCATTCAAATATCTATTTGTATGTGTAGGTTTCCTATATACAGTGCGGCCTAAGGTATTATCGGGGTTTCTCAATACTAGTACATCTAAGAAAGGCAGTGAACAATTCATAATTATTTTACATGTTTTTAAAGTGGGGGCATTCCACTCATACAATAGTATGTTATTCAATCAAATACAAACACTGAAAACATTGAAAAAATAATCAACCCAGCAGGATTTGAACCTCGCATCGATACGCCTTACCGGGGCTCGATCGCTTTACCAATTAAGCTATGGGTTCAGTTACTGAGTTGACGAAATTCTCAATGCCTTCAATCATCTTTTTGCATTTATTTTTACATCGACTTTATAGCAGCCGTAAGCGACATCTAGGTGCTAACTACTAGAGTTAGATACCCTTCCCGCCGACCCTTTTACAAGTGTCACAACGGAAATAATAGATGGCGCTGCTATCAACTCATAATTATTTTACATGTTTTTAAAGTGGGGGCATTCCACTCATACAATAGTATGTTATTCAATCAAATACAAACACTGAAAACATTGAAAAAATAATCAACCCAGCAGGATTTGAACCTCGCATCGATACGCCTTACCGGGGCTCGATCGCTTTACCAATTAAGCTATGGGTTCAGTTACTGAGTTGACGAAATTCTCAATGCCTTCAATCATCTTTTTGCATTTATTTTTACATCGACTTTATAGCAGCCGTAAGCGACATCTAGGTGCTAACTACTAGAGTTAGATACCCTTCCCGCCGACCCTTTTACAAGTGTCACAACGGAAATAATAGATGGCGCTGCTATCAACTCATAATTATTTTACATGTTTTTAAAGTGGGGGCATTCCACTCATACAATAGTATGTTATTCAATCAAATACAAACACTGAAAACATTGAAAAAATAATCAACCCAGCAGGATTTGAACCTCGCATCGATACGCCTTACCGGGGCTCGATCGCTTTACCAATTAAGCTATGGGTTCAGTTACTGAGTTGACGAAATTCTCAATGCCTTCAATCATCTTTTTGCATTTATTTTTACATCGACTTTATAGCAGCCGTAAGCGACATCTAGGTGCTAACTACTAGAGTTAGATACCCTTCCCGCCGACCCTTTTACAAGTGTCACAACGGAAATAATAGATGGCGCTGCTATCAACTCATAATTATTTTACATGTTTTTAAAGTGGGGGCATTCCACTCATACAATAGTATGTTATTCAATCAAATACAAACACTGAAAACATTGAAAAAATAATCAACCCAGCAGGATTTGAACCTCGCATCGATACGCCTTACCGGGGCTCGATCGCTTTACCAATTAAGCTATGGGTTCAGTTACTGAGTTGACGAAATTCTCAATGCCTTCAATCATCTTTTTGCATTTATTTTTACATCGACTTTATAGCAGCCGTAAGCGACATCTAGGTGCTAACTACTAGAGTTAGATACCCTTCCCGCCGACCCTTTTACAAGTGTCACAACGGAAATAATAGATGGCGCTGCTATCAACTCATAATTATTTTACATGTTTTAAAGTGGGGGCATTCCACTCATACAATAGTATGTTATTCAATCAAATACAAACACTGAAAACATTGAAAAAATAATCAACCCAGCAGGATTTGAACCTCGCATCGATACGCCTTACCGGGGCTCGTTCGCTTTACCAATTAAGCTATGGGTTCAGTTACTGAGTTGACGAAATTCTCAATGCCTTCAATCATCTTTTTGCATTTATTTTTACATCGACTTTATAGCAGCCGTAAGCGACATCTAGGTGCTAACTACTAGAGTTAGATACCCTTCCCGCCGACCCTTTTACAAGTGTCACAACGGAAATAATAGATGGCGCTGCTATCAACTCATAATTATTTTACATGTTTTTAAAGTGGGGGCATTCCACTCATACAATAGTATGTTATTCAATCAAATACAAACACTGATAACATTGAAAAAATAATCAACCCAGCAGGATTTGAACCTCGCATCGATACGCCTTACCGGGGCTCGATCGCTTTACCAATTAAGCTATGGGTTCAGTTACTGAGTTGACGAAATTCTCAATGCCTTCAATCATCTTTTTGCATTTATTTTTACATCGACTTTATAGCAGCCGTAAGCGACATCTAGGTGCTAACTACTAGAGTTAGATACCCTTCCCGCCGACCCTTTTACAAGTGTCACAACGGAAATAATAGATGGCGCTGCTATCAACTCATAATTATTTTACATGTTTTTAAAGTGGGGGCATTCCACTCATACAATAGTATGTTATTCAATCAAATACAAACACTGAAAACATTGAAAAAATAATCAACCCTGCAGGATTTGAACCTCGCATCGATACGCCTTACCGGGGCTCGATCGCTTTACCAATTAAGCTATGGGTTCAGTTACTGAGTTGACGAAATTCTCAATGCCTTCAATCGTCTTTTTGCATTTATTTTTACATCGACTTTATAGCAGCCGTAAGCGACATCTAGGTGCTAACTACTAGAGTTAGATACCCTTCCCGCCGACCCTTTTACAAGTGTCACAACGGAAATAATAGATGGCGCTGCTATCAACTCATAATTATTTTACATGTTTTTAAAGTGGGGGCATTCCACTCATACAATAGTATGTTATTCAATCAAATACAAACACTGAAAACATTGAAAAAATAATCAACCCAGCAGGATTTGAACCTCGCATCGATACGCCTTACCGGGGCTCGATCGCTTTACCAATTAAGCTATGGGTTCAGTTACTGAGTTGACGAAATTCTCAATGCCTTCAATCATCTTTTTGCATTTATTTTTACATCGACTTTATAGCAGCCGTAAGCGACATCTAGGTGCTAACTACTAGAGTTAGATACCCTTCCCGCCGACCCTTTTACAAGTGTCACAACGGAAATAATAGATGGCGCTGCTATCAACTCATAATTATTTTACATGTTTTTAAAGTGGGGGCATTCCACTCATACAATAGTATGTTATTCAATCAAATACAAACACTGAAAACATTGAAAAAATAATCAACCCAGCAGGATTTGAACCTCGCATCGATACGCCTTACCGGGGCTCGATCGCTTTACCAATTAAGCTATGGGTTCAGTTACTGAGTTGACGAAATTCTCAATGCCTTCAATCATCTTTTTGCATTTATTTTTACATCGACTTTATAGCAGCCGTAAGCGACATCTAGGTGCTAACTACTAGAGTTAGATACCCTTCCCGCCGACCCTTTTACAAGTGTCACAACGGAAATAATAGATGGCGCTGCTATCAACTCATAATTATTTTACATGTTTTTAAAGTGGGGGCATTCCACTCATACAATAGTATGTTATTCAATCAAATACAAACACTGAAAACATTGAAAAAATAATCAACCCAGCAGGATTTGAACCTCGCATCGATACGCCTTACCGGGGCTCGATCGCTTTACCAATTAAGCTATGGGTTCAGTTACTGAGTTGACGAAATTCTCAATGCCTTCAATCATCTTTTTGCATTTATTTTTACATCGACTTTATAGCAGCCGTAAGCGACATCTAGGTGCTAACTACTAGAGTTAGATACCCTTCCCGCCGACCCTTTTACAAGTGTCACAACGGAAATAATAGATGGCGCTGCTATCAACTCATAATTATTTTACATGTTTTTAAAGTGGGGGCATTCCACTCATACAATAGTATGTTATTCAATCAAATACAAACACTGAAAACATTGAAAAAATAATCAACCCAGCAGGATTTGAACCTCGCATCGATACGCCTTACCGGGGCTCGATCGCTTTACCAATTAAGCTATGGGTTCAGTTACTGAGTTGACGAAATTCTCAATGCCTTCAATCATCTTTTTGCATTTATTTTTACATCGACTTTATAGCAGCCGTAAGCGACATCTAGGTGCTAACTACTAGAGTTAGATACCCTTCCCGCCGACCCTTTTACAAGTGTCACAACGGAAATAATAGATGGCGCTGCTATCAACTCATAATTATTTTACATGTTTTTAAAGTGGGGGCATTCCACTCATACAATAGTATGTTATTCAATCAAATACAAACACTGAAAACATTGAAAAAATAATCAACCCAGCAGGATTTGAACCTCGCATCGATACGCCTTACCGGGGCTCGATCGCTTTACCAATTAAGCTATGGGTTCAGTTACTGAGTTGACGAAATTCTCAATGCCTTCAATCATCTTTTTGCATTTATTTTTACATCGACTTTATAGCAGCCGTAAGCGACATCTAGGTGCTAACTACTAGAGTTAGATACCCTTCCCGCCGACCCTTTTACAAGTGTCACAACGGAAATAATAGATGGCGCTGCTATCAACTCATAATTATTTTACATGTTTTTAAAGTGGGGGCATTCCACTCATACAATAGTATGTTATTCAATCAAATACAAACACTGAAAACATTGAAAAAATAATCAACCCAGCAGGATTTGAACCTCGCATCGATACGCCTTACCGGGGCTCGATCGCTTTACCAATTAAGCTATGGGTTCAGTTACTGAGTTGACGAAATTCTCAATGCCTTCAATCATCTTTTTGCATTTATTTTTACATCGACTTTATAGCAGCCGTAAGCGACATCTAGGTGCTAACTACTAGAGTTAGATACCCTTCCCGCCGACCCTTTTACAAGTGTCACAACGGAAATAATAGATGGCGCTGCTATCAACTCATAATTATTTTACATGTTTTTAAAGTGGGGGCATTCCACTCATACAATAGTATGTTATTCAATCAAATACAAACACTGAAAACATTGAAAAAATAATCAACCCAGCAGGATTTGAACCTCGCATCGATACGCCTTACCGGGGCTCGATCGCTTTACCAATTAAGCTATGGGTTCAGTTACTGAGTTGACGAAATTCTCAATGCCTTCAATCATCTTTTTGCATTTATTTTTACATCGACTTTATAGCAGCCGTAAGCGACATCTAGGTGCTAACTACTAGAGTTAGATACCCTTCCCGCCGACCCTTTTACAAGTGTCACAACGGAAATAATAGATGGCGCTGCTATCAACTCATAATTATTTTACATGTTTTTAAAGTGGGGGCATTCCACTCATACAATAGTTTGTTATTCAATCAAATACAAACACTGAAAACATTGAAAAAATAATCAACCCAGCAGGATTTGAACCTCGCATCGATACGCCTTACCGGGGCTCGATCGCTTTACCAATTAAGCTATGGGTTCAGTTACTGAGTTGACGAAATTCTCAATGCCTTCAATCATCTTTTTGCATTTATTTTTACATCGACTTTATAGCAGCCGTAAGCGACATCTAGGTGCTAACTACTAGAGTTAGATACCCTTCCCGCCGACCCTTTTACAAGTGTCACAACGGAAATAATAGATGGCGCTGCTATCAACTCATAATTATTTTACATGTTTTTAAAGTGGGGGCATTCCACTCATACAATAGTATGTTATTCAATCAAATACAAACACTGAAAACATTGAAAAAATAATCAACCCAGCAGGATTTGAACCTCGCATCGATACGCCTTACCGGGGCTCGATCGCTTTACCAATTAAGCTATGGGTTCAGTTACTGAGTTGACGAAATTCTCAATGCCTTCAATCATCTTTTTGCATTTATTTTTACATCGACTTTATAGCAGCCGTAAGCGACATCTAGGTGCTAACTACTAGAGTTAGATACCCTTCCCGCCGACCCTTTTACAAGTGTCACAACGGAAATAATAGATGGCGCTGCTATCAACTCATAATTATTTTACATGTTTTTAAAGTGGGGGCATTCCACTCATACAATAGTATGTTATTCAATCAAATACAAACACTGAAAACATTGAAAAAATAATCAACCCAGCAGGATTTGAACCTCGCATCGATACGCCTTACCGGGGCTCGATCGCTTTACCAATTAAGCTATGGGTTCAGTTACTGAGTTGACGAAATTCTCAATGCCTTCAATCATCTTTTTGCATTTATTTTTACATCGACTTTATAGCAGCCGTAAGCGACATCTAGGTGCTAACTACTAGAGTTAGATACCCTTCCCGCCGACCCTTTTACAAGTGTCACAACGGAAATAATAGATGGCGCTGCTATCAACTCATAATTATTTTACATGTTTTTAAAGTGGGGGCATTCCACTCATACAATAGTATGTTATTCAATCAAATACAAACACTGAAAACATTGAAAAAATAATCAACCCAGCAGGATTTGAACCTCGCATCGATACGCCTTACCGGGGCTCGATCGCTTTACCAATTAAGCTATGGGTTCAGTTACTGAATTGACGAAATTCTCAATGCCTTCAATCATCTTTTTGCATTTATTTTTACATCGACTTTATAGCAGCCGTAAGCGACATCTAGGTGCTAACTACTAGAGTTAGATACCCTTCCCGCCGACCCTTTTACAAGTGTCACAACGGAAATAATAGATGGCGCTGCTATCAACTCATAATTATTTTACATGTTTTTAAAGTGGGGGCATTCCACTCATACAATAGTATGTTATTCAATCAAATACAAACACTGAAAACATTGAAAAAATAATCAACCCAGCAGGATTTGAACCTCGCATCGATACGCCTTACCGGGGCTCGATCGCTTTACCAATTAAGCTATGGGTTCAGTTACTGAGTTGACGAAATTCTCAATGCCTTCAATCATCTTTTTGCATTTATTTTTACATCGACTTTATAGCAGCCGTAAGCGACATCTAGGTGCTAACTACTAGAGTTAGATACCCTTCCCGCCGACCCTTTTACAAGTGTCACAACGGAAATAATAGATGGCGCTGCTATCAACTCATAATTATTTTACATGTTTTTAAAGTGGGGGCATTCCACTCATACAATAGTATGTTATTCAATCAAATACAAACACTGAAAACATTGAAAAAATAATCAACCCAGCAGGATTTGAACCTCGCATCGATACGCCTTACCGGGGCTCGATCGCTTTACCAATTAAGCTATGGGTTCAGTTACTGAGTTGACGAAATTCTCAATGCCTTCAATCATCTTTTTGCATTTATTTTTACATCGACTTTATAGCAGCCGTAAGCGACATCTAGGTGCTAACTACTAGAGTTAGATACCCTTCCCGCCGACCCTTTTACAAGTGTCACAACGGAAATAATAGATGGCACTGCTATCAACTCATAATTATTTTACATGTTTTTAAAGTGGGGGCATTCCACTCATACAATAGTTTGTTATTCAATCAAATACAAACACTGAAAACATTGAAAAAATAATCAACCCAGCAGGATTTGAACCTCGCATCGATACGCCTTACCGGGGCTCGATCGCTTTACCAATTAAGCTATGGGTTCAGTTACTGAGTTGACGAAATTCTCAATGCCTTCAATCATCTTTTTGCATTTAGTTTTACATCGACTTTATAGCAGCCGTAAGCGACATCTAGGTGCTAACTACTAGAGTTAGATACCCTTCCCGCCGACCCTTTTACAAGTGTCACAACGGAAATAATAGATGGCGCTGCTATCAACTCATAATTATTTTACATGTTTTTAAAGTGGGGGCATTCCACTCATACAATAGTATGTTATTCAATCAAATACAAACACTGAAAACATTGAAAAAATAATCAACCCAGCAGGATTTGAACCTCGCATCGATACGCCTTACCGGGGCTCGATCGCTTTACCAATTAAGCTATGGGTTCAGTTACTGAGTTGACGAAATTCTCAATGCCTTCAATCATCTTTTTGCATTTATTTTTACATCGACTTTATAGCAGCCGTAAGCGACATCTAGGTGCTAACTACTAGAGTTAGATACCCTTCCCGCCGACCCTTTTACAAGTGTCACAACGGAAATAATAGATGGCGCTGCTATCAACTCATAATTATTTTACATGTTTTTAAAGTGGGGGCATTCCACTCATACAATAGTATGTTATTCAATCAAATACAAACACTGAAAACATTGAAAAAATAATCAACCCAGCAGGATTTGAACCTCGCATCGATACGCCTTACCGGGGCTCGATCGCTTTACCAATTAAGCTATGGGTTCAGTTACTGAGTTGACGAAATTCTCAATGCCTTCAATCATCTTTTTGCATTTATTTTTACATCGACTTTATAGCAGCCGTAAGCGACATCTAGGTGCTAACTACTAGAGTTAGATACCCTTCCCGCCGACCCTTTTACAAGTGTCACAACGGAAATAATAGATGGCGCTGCTATCAACTCATAATTATTTTACATGTTTTTAAAGTGGGGGCATTCCACTTATACAATAGTATGTTATTCAATCAAATACAAACACTGAAAACATTGAAAAAATAATCAACCCAGCAGGATTTGAACCTCGCATCGATACGCCTTACCGGGGCTCGATCGCTTTACCAATTAAGCTATGGGTTCAGTTACTGAGTTGACGAAATTCTCAATGCCTTCAATCATCTTTTTGCATTTATTTTTACATCGACTTTATAGCAGCCGTAAGCGACATCTAGGTGCTAACTACTAGAGTTAGATACCCTTCCCGCCGACCCTTTTACAAGTGTCACAACGGAAATAATAGATGGCGCTGCTATCAACTCATAATTATTTTACATGTTTTTAAAGTGGGGGCATTCCACTCATACAATAGTATGTTATTCAATCAAATACAAACACTGAAAACATTGAAAAAATAATCAACCCAGCAGGATTTGAACCTCGCATCGATACGCCTTACCGGGGCTCGATCGCTTTACCAATTAAGCTATGGGTTCAGTTACTGAGTTGACGAAATTCTCAATGCCTTCAATCATCTTTTTGCATTTATTTTTACATCGACTTTATAGCAGCCGTAAGCGACATCTAGGTGCTAACTACTAGAGTTAGATACCCTTCCCGCCGACCCTTTTACAAGTGTCACAACGGAAATAATAGATGGCGCTGCTATCAACTCATAATTATTTTACATGTTTTAAAGTGGGGGCATTCCACTCATACAATAGTATGTTATTCAATCAAATACAAACACTGAAAACATTGAAAAAATAATCAACCCAGCAGGATTTGAACCTCGCATCGATACGCCTTACCGGGGCTCGATCGCTTTACCAATTAAGCTATGGGTTCAGTTACTGAGTTGACGAAATTCTCAATGCCTTCAATCATCTTTTTGCATTTATTTTTACATCGACTTTATAGCAGCCGTAAGCGACATCTAGGTGCTAACTACTAGAGTTAGATACCCTTCCCGCCGACCCTTTTACAAGTGTCACAACGGAAATAATAGATGGCACTGCTATCAACTCATAATTATTTTACATGTTTTTAAAGTGGGGGCATTCCACTCATACAATAGTTTGTTATTCAATCAAATACAAACACTGAAAACATTGAAAAAATAATCAACCCAGCAGGATTTGAACCTCGCATCGATACGCCTTACCGGGGCTCGATCGCTTTACCAAT
The DNA here is from genome assembly GCA_947086415.1 of Pammene aurita. Lineage (NCBI taxonomy): Eukaryota > Metazoa > Arthropoda > Insecta > Lepidoptera > Tortricidae > Pammene > Pammene aurita. The sequence goes on from OX352298.1 coordinate 1,689,798, forward strand.
TAAGCTATGGGTTCAGTTACTGAGTTGACGAAATTCTCAATGCCTTCAATCATCTTTTTGCATTTAGTTTTACATCGACTTTATAGCAGCCGTAAGCGACATCTAGGTGCTAACTACTAGAGTTAGATACCCTTCCCGCCGACCCTTTTACAAGTGTCACAACGGAAATAATAGATGGCGCTGCTATCAACTCATAATTATTTTACATGTTTTTAAAGTGGGGGCATTCCACTCATACAATAGTATGTTATTCAATCAAATACAAACACTGAAAACATTGAAAAAATAATCAACCCAGCAGGATTTGAACCTCGCATCGATACGCCTTACCGGGGCTCGATCGCTTTACCAATTAAGCTATGGGTTCAGTTACTGAGTTGACGAAATTCTCAATGCCTTCAATCATCTTTTTGCATTTATTTTTACATCGACTTTATAGCAGCCGTAAGCGACATCTAGGTGCTAACTACTAGAGTTAGATACCCTTCCCGCCGACCCTTTTACAAGTGTCACAACGGAAATAATAGATGGCGCTGCTATCAACTCATAATTATTTTACATGTTTTTAAAGTGGGGGCATTCCACTCATACAATAGTATGTTATTCAATCAAATACAAACACTGAAAACATTGAAAAAATAATCAACCCAGCAGGATTTGAACCTCGCATCGATACGCCTTACCGGGGCTCGATCGCTTTACCAATTAAGCTATGGGTTCAGTTACTGAGTTGACGAAATTCTCAATGCCTTCAATCATCTTTTTGCATTTATTTTTACATCGACTTTATAGCAGCCGTAAGCGACATCTAGGTGCTAACTACTAGAGTTAGATACCCTTCCCGCCGACCCTTTTACAAGTGTCACAACGGAAATAATAGATGGCGCTGCTATCAACTCATAATTATTTTACATGTTTTTAAAGTGGGGGCATTCCACTTATACAATAGTATGTTATTCAATCAAATACAAACACTGAAAACATTGAAAAAATAATCAACCCAGCAGGATTTGAACCTCGCATCGATACGCCTTACCGGGGCTCGATCGCTTTACCAATTAAGCTATGGGTTCAGTTACTGAGTTGACGAAATTCTCAATGCCTTCAATCATCTTTTTGCATTTATTTTTACATCGACTTTATAGCAGCCGTAAGCGACATCTAGGTGCTAACTACTAGAGTTAGATACCCTTCCCGCCGACCCTTTTACAAGTGTCACAACGGAAATAATAGATGGCGCTGCTATCAACTCATAATTATTTTACATGTTTTTAAAGTGGGGGCATTCCACTCATACAATAGTATGTTATTCAATCAAATACAAACACTGAAAACATTGAAAAAATAATCAACCCAGCAGGATTTGAACCTCGCATCGATACGCCTTACCGGGGCTCGATCGCTTTACCAATTAAGCTATGGGTTCAGTTACTGAGTTGACGAAATTCTCAATGCCTTCAATCATCTTTTTGCATTTATTTTTACATCGACTTTATAGCAGCCGTAAGCGACATCTAGGTGCTAACTACTAGAGTTAGATACCCTTCCCGCCGACCCTTTTACAAGTGTCACAACGGAAATAATAGATGGCGCTGCTATCAACTCATAATTATTTTACATGTTTTAAAGTGGGGGCATTCCACTCATACAATAGTATGTTATTCAATCAAATACAAACACTGAAAACATTGAAAAAATAATCAACCCAGCAGGATTTGAACCTCGCATCGATACGCCTTACCGGGGCTCGATCGCTTTACCAATTAAGCTATGGGTTCAGTTACTGAGTTGACGAAATTCTCAATGCCTTCAATCATCTTTTTGCATTTATTTTTACATCGACTTTATAGCAGCCGTAAGCGACATCTAGGTGCTAACTTCTAGAGTTAGATACCCTTCCCGCCGACCCTTTTACAAGTGTCACAACGGAAATAATAGATGGCGCTGCTATCAACTCATAATTATTTTACATGTTTTTAAAGTGGGGGCATTCCACTCATACAATAGTATGTTATTCAATCAAATACAAACACTGAAAACATTGAAAAAATAATCAACCCAGCAGGATTTGAACCTCGCATCGATACGCCTTACCGGGGCTCGATCGCTTTACCAATTAAGCTATGGGTTCAGTTACTGAGTTGACGAAATTCTCAATGCCTTCAATCATCTTTTTGCATTTATTTTTACATCGACTTTATAGCAGCCGTAAGCGACATCTAGGTGCTAACTACTAGAGTTAGATACCCTTCCCGCCGACCCTTTTACAAGTGTCACAACGGAAATAATAGATGGCGCTGCTATCAACTCATAATTATTTTACATGTTTTTAAAGTGGGGGCATTCCACTCATACAATAGTATGTTATTCAATCAAATACAAACACTGAAAACATTGAAAAAATAATCAACCCAGCAGGATTTGAACCTCGCATCGATACGCCTTACCGGGGCTCGATCGCTTTACCAATTAAGCTATGGGTTCAGTTACTGAGTTGACGAAATTCTCAATGCCTTCAATCATCTTTTTGCATTTAGTTTTACATCGACTTTATAGCAGCCGTAAGCGACATCTAGGTGCTAACTACTAGAGTTAGATACCCTTCCCGCCGACCCTTTTACAAGTGTCACAACGGAAATAATAGATGGCGCTGCTATCAACTCATAATTATTTTACATGTTTTTAAAGTGGGGGCATTCCACTCATACAATAGTATGTTATTCAATCAAATACAAACACTGAAAACATTGAAAAAATAATCAACCCAGCAGGATTTGAACCTCGCATCGATACGCCTTACCGGGGCTCGATCGCTTTACCAATTAAGCTATGGGTTCAGTTACTGAGTTGACGAAATTCTCAATGCCTTCAATCATCTTTTTGCATTTATTTTTACATCGACTTTATAGCAGCCGTAAGCGACATCTAGGTGCTAACTACTAGAGTTAGATACCCTTCCCGCCGACCCTTTTACAAGTGTCACAACGGAAATAATAGATGGCACTGCTATCAACTCATAATTATTTTACATGTTTTTAAAGTGGGGGCATTCCACTCATACAATAGTTTGTTATTCAATCAAATACAAACACTGAAAACATTGAAAAAATAATCAACCCAGCAGGATTTGAACCTCGCATCGATACGCCTTACCGGGGCTCGATCGCTTTACCAATTAAGCTATGGGTTCAGTTACTGAGTTGACGAAATTCTCAATGCCTTCAATCATCTTTTTGCATTTAGTTTTACATCGACTTTATAGCAGCCGTAAGCGACATCTAGGTGCTAACTACTAGAGTTAGATACCCTTCCCGCCGACCCTTTTACAAGTGTCACAACGGAAATAATAGATGGCGCTGCTATCAACTCATAATTATTTTACATGTTTTTAAAGTGGGGGCATTCCACTCATACAATAGTATGTTATTCAATCAAATACAAACACTGAAAACATTGAAAAAATAATCAACCCAGCAGGATTTGAACCTCGCATCGATACGCCTTACCGGGGCTCGATCGCTTTACCAATTAAGCTATGGGTTCAGTTACTGAGTTGACGAAATTCTCAATGCCTTCAATCATCTTTTTGCATTTATTTTTACATCGACTTTATAGCAGCCGTAAGCGACATCTAGGTGCTAACTACTAGAGTTAGATACCCTTCCCGCCGACCCTTTTACAAGTGTCACAACGGAAATAATAGATGGCGCTGCTATCAACTCATAATTATTTTACATGTTTTTAAAGTGGGGGCATTCCACTCATACAATAGTATGTTATTCAATCAAATACAATTACTGAAAACATTGAAAAAATAATCAACCCAGCAGGATTTGAACCTCGCATCGATACGCCTTACCGGGGCTCGATCGCTTTACCAATTAAGCTATGGGTTCAGTTACTGAGTTGACGAAATTCTCAATGCCTTCAATCATCTTTTTGCATTTATTTTTACATCGACTTTATAGCAGCCGTAAGCGACATCTAGGTGCTAACTACTAGAGTTAGATACCCTTCCCGCCGACCCTTTTACAAGTGTCACAACGGAAATAATAGATGGCGCTGCTATCAACTCATAATTATTTTACATGTTTTTAAAGTGGGGGCATTCCACTTATACAATAGTATGTTATTCAATCAAATACAAACACTGAAAACATTGAAAAAATAATCAACCCAGCAGGATTTGAACCTCGCATCGATACGCCTTACCGGGGCTCGATCGCTTTACCAATTAAGCTATGGGTTCAGTTACTGAGTTGACGAAATTCTCAATGCCTTCAATCATCTTTTTGCATTTATTTTTACATCGACTTTATAGCAGCCGTAAGCGACATCTAGGTGCTAACTACTAGAGTTAGATACCCTTCCCGCCGACCCTTTTACAAGTGTCACAACGGAAATAATAGATGGCGCTGCTATCAACTCATAATTATTTTACATGTTTTTAAAGTGGGGGCATTCCACTCATACAATAGTATGTTATTCAATCAAATACAAACACTGAAAACATTGAAAAAATAATCAACCCAGCAGGATTTGAACCTCGCATCGATACGCCTTACCGGGGCTCGATCGCTTTACCAATTAAGCTATGGGTTCAGTTACTGAGTTGACGAAATTCTCAATGCCTTCAATCATCTTTTTGCATTTATTTTTACATCGACTTTATAGCAGCCGTAAGCGACATCTAGGTGCTAACTACTAGAGTTAGATACCCTTCCCGCCGACCCTTTTACAAGTGTCACAACGGAAATAATAGATGGCGCTGCTATCAACTCATAATTATTTTACATGTTTTAAAGTGGGGGCATTCCACTCATACAATAGTATGTTATTCAATCAAATACAAACACTGAAAACATTGAAAAAATAATCAACCCAGCAGGATTTGAACCTCGCATCGATACGCCTTACCGGGGCTCGATCGCTTTACCAATTAAGCTATGGGTTCAGTTACTGAGTTGACGAAATTCTCAATGCCTTCAATCATCTTTTTGCATTTATTTTTACATCGACTTTATAGCAGCCGTAAGCGACATCTAGGTGCTAACTTCTAGAGTTAGATACCCTTCCCGCCGACCCTTTTACAAGTGTCACAACGGAAATAATAGATGGCGCTGCTATCAACTCATAATTATTTTACATGTTTTTAAAGTGGGGGCATTCCACTCATACAATAGTATGTTATTCAATCAAATACAAACACTGAAAACATTGAAAAAATAATCAACCCAGCAGGATTTGAACCTCGCATCGATACGCCTTACCGGGGCTCGATCGCTTTACCAATTAAGCTATGGGTTCAGTTACTGAGTTGACGAAATTCTCAATGCCTTCAATCATCTTTTTGCATTTATTTTTACATCGACTTTATAGCAGCCGTAAGCGACATCTAGGTGCTAACTACTAGAGTTAGATACCCTTCCCGCCGACCCTTTTACAAGTGTCACAACGGAAATAATAGATGGCGCTGCTATCAACTCATAATTATTTTACATGTTTTTAAAGTGGGGGCATTCCACTCATACAATAGTATGTTATTCAATCAAATACAAACACTGAAAACATTGAAAAAATAATCAACCCAGCAGGATTTGAACCTCGCATCGATACGCCTTACCGGGGCTCGATCGCTTTACCAATTAAGCTATGGGTTCAGTTACTGAGTTGACGAAATTCTCAATGCCTTCAATCATCTTTTTGCATTTATTTTTACATCGACTTTATAGCAGCCGTAAGCGACATCTAGGTGCTAACTACTAGAGTTAGATACCCTTCCCGCCGACCCTTTTACAAGTGTCACAACGGAAATAATAGATGGCGCTGCTATCAACTCATAATTATTTTACATGTTTTTAAAGTGGGGGCATTCCACTCATACAATAGTATGTTATTCAATCAAATACAAACACTGAAAACATTGAAAAAATAATCAACCCAGCAGGATTTGAACCTCGCATCGATACGCCTTACCGGGGCTCGATCGCTTTACCAATTAAGCTATGGGTTCAGTTACTGAGTTGACGAAATTCTCAATGCCTTCAATCATCTTTTTGCATTTATTTTTACATCGACTTTATAGCAGCCGTAAGCGACATCTAGGTGCTAACTACTAGAGTTAGATACCCTTCCCGCCGACCCTTTTACAAGTGTCACAACGGAAATAATAGATGGCGCTGCTATCAACTCATAATTATTTTACATGTTTTTAAAGTGGGGGCATTCCACTCATACAATAGTATGTTATTCAATCAAATACAAACACTGAAAACATTGAAAAAATAATCAACCCAGCAGGATTTGAACCTCGCATCGATACGCCTTACCGGGGCTCGATCGCTTTACCAATTAAGCTATGGGTTCAGTTACTGAGTTGACGAAATTCTCAATGCCTTCAATCATCTTTTTGCATTTATTTTTACATCGACTTTATAGCAGCCGTAAGCGACATCTAGGTGCTAACTACTAGAGTTAGATACCCTTCCCGCCGACCCTTTTACAAGTGTCACAACGGAAATAATAGATCGCGCTGATTAAGCTATGGGCTTAATTGGTAAAGCGATCGAGCCCCGGTAAGGCGTATCGATGCGAGGTTCAAATCCTGCTGGGTTGATTATTTTTTCAATGTTTTCAGTGTTTGTATTTGATTGAATAACATACTATTGTATGAGTGGAATGCCCCCACTTTAAAAACATGTAAAATAATTATGAGTTGATAGCAGCGCCATCTATTATTTCCGTTGTGACACTTGTAAAAGGGTCGGCGGGAAGGGTATCTAACTCTAGTAGTTAGCACCTAGATGTCGCTTACGGCTGCTATAAAGTCGATGTAAAAATAAATGCAAAAAGATGATTGAAGGCATTGAGAATTTCGTCAACTCAGTAACTGAACCCATAGCTTAATTGGTAAAGCGATCGAGCCCCGGTAAGGCGTATCGATGCGAGGTTCAAATCCTGCTGGGTTGATTATTTTTTCAATGTTTTCAGTGTTTGTATTTGATTGAATAACATACTATTGTATGAGTGGAATGCCCCCACTTTAAAAACGTAAAATAATTATGAGTTGATAGCAGCGCCATCTATTATTTCCGTTGTGACACTTGTAAAAGGGTCGGCGGGAAGGGTATCTAACTCTAGTAGTTAGCACCTAGATGTCGCTTACGGCTGCTATAAAGTCGATGTAAAAATAAATGCAAAAAGATGATTGAAGGCATTGAGAATTTCGTCAACTCAGTAACTGAACCCATAGCTTAATTGGTAAAGCGATCGAGCCCCGGTAAGGCGTATCGATGCGAGGTTCAAATCCTGCTGGGTTGATTATTTTTTTCAATGTTTTCAGTGTTTGTATTTGATTGAATAACATACTATTGTATGAGTGGAATGCCCCCACTTTAAAAACATGTAAAATAATTATGAGTTGATAGCAGCGCCATCTATTATTTCCGTTGTGACACTTGTAAAAGGGTCGGCGGGAAGGGTATCTAACTCTAGTAGTTAGCACCTAGATGTCGCTTACGGCTGCTATAAAGTCGATGTAAAAATAAATGCAAAAAGATGATTGAAGGCATTGAGAATTTCGTCAACTCAGTAACTGAACCCATAGCTTAATTGGTAAAGCGATCGAGCCCCGGTAAGGCGTATCGATGCGAGGTTCAAATCCTGCTGGGTTGATTATTTTTTCAATGTTTTCAGTGTTTGTATTTGATTGAATAACATACTATTGTATGAGTGGAATGCCCCCACTTTAAAAACATGTAAAATAATTATGAGTTGATAGCAGCGCCATCTATTATTTCCGTTGTGACACTTGTAAAAGGGTCGGCGGGAAGGGTATCTAACTCTAGTAGTTAGCACCTAGATGTCGCTTACGGCTGCTATAAAGTCGATGTAAAAATAAATGCAAAAAGATGATTGAAGGCATTGAGAATTTCGTCAACTCAGTAACTGAACCCATAGCTTAATTGGTAAAGCGATCGAGCCCCGGTAAGGCGTATCGATGCGAGGTTCAAATCCTGCTGGGTTGATTATTTTTTTCAATGTTTTCAGTGTTTGTATTTGATTGAATAACATACTATTGTATGAGTGGAATGCCCCCACTTTAAAAACATGTAAAATAATTATGAGTTGATAGCAGCGCCATCTATTATTTCCGTTGTGACACTTGTAAAAGGGTCGGCGGGAAGGGTATCTAACTCTAGTAGTTAGCACCTAGATGTCGCTTACGGCTGCTATAAAGTCGATGTAAAAATAAATGCAAAAAGATGATTGAAGGCATTGAGAATTTCGTCAACTCAGTAACTGAACCCATAGCTTAATTGGTAAAGCGATCGAGCCCCGGTAAGGCGTATCGATGCGAGGTTCAAATCCTGCTGGGTTGATTATTTTTTCAATGTTTTCAGTGTTTGTATTTGATTGAATAACATACTATTGTATGAGTGGAATGCCCCCACTTTAAAAACATGTAAAATAATTATGAGTTGATAGCAGCGCCATCTATTATTTCCGTTGTGACACTTGTAAAAGGGTCGGCGGGAAGGGTATCTAACTCTAGTAGTTAGCACCTAGATGTCGCTTACGGCTGCTATAAAGTCGATGTAAAAATAAATGCAAAAAGATGATTGAAGGCATTGAGAATTTCGTCAACTCAGTAACTGAACCCATAGCTTAATTGGTAAAGCGATCGAGCCCCGGTAAGGCGTATCGATGCGAGGTTCAAATCCTGCTGGGTTGATTATTTTTTCAATGTTTTCAGTGTTTGTATTTGATTGAATAACATACTATTGTATGAGTGGAATGCCCCCACTTTAAAAACATGTAAAATAATTATGAGTTGATAGCAGCGCCATCTATTATTTCCGTTGTGACACTTGTAAAAGGGTCGGCGGGAAGGGTATCTAACTCTAGTAGTTAGCACCTAGATGTCGCTTACGGCTGCTATAAAGTCGATGTAAAAATAAATGCAAAAAGATGATTGAAGGCATTGAGAATTTCGTCAACTCAGTAACTGAACCCATAGCTTAATTGGTAAAGCGATCGAGCCCCGGTAAGGCGTATCGATGCGAGGTTCAAATCCTGCTGGGTTGATTATTTTTTCAATGTTTTCAGTGTTTGTATTTGATTGAATAACATACTATTGTATGAGTGGAATGCCCCCACTTTAAAAACGTAAAATAATTATGAGTTGATAGCAGCGCCATCTATTATTTCCGTTGTGACACTTGTAAAAGGGTCGGCGGGAAGGGTATCTAACTCTAGTAGTTAGCACCTAGATGTCGCTTACGGCTGCTATAAAGTCGATGTAAAAATAAATGCAAAAAGATGATTGAAGGCATTGAGAATTTCGTCAACTCAGTAACTGAACCCATAGCTTAATTGGTAAAGCGATCGAGCCCCGGTAAGGCGTATCGATGCGAGGTTCAAATCCTGCTGGGTTGATTATTTTTTTCAATGTTTTCAGTGTTTGTATTTGATTGAATAACATACTATTGTATGAGTGGAATGCCCCCACTTTAAAAACATGTAAAATAATTATGAGTTGATAGCAGCGCCATCTATTATTTCCGTTGTGACACTTGTAAAAGGGTCGGCGGGAAGGGTATCTAACTCTAGTAGTTAGCACCTAGATGTCGCTTACGGCTGCTATAAAGTCGATGTAAAAATAAATGCAAAAAGATGATTGAAGGCATTGAGAATTTCGTCAACTCAGTAACTGAACCCATAGCTTAATTGGTAAAGCGATCGAGCCCCGGTAAGGCGTATCGATGCGAGGTTCAAATCCTGCTGGGTTGATTATTTTTTCAATGTTTTCAGTGTTTGTATTTGATTGAATAACATACTATTGTATGAGTGGAATGCCCCCACTTTAAAAACATGTAAAATAATTATGAGTTGATAGCAGCGCCATCTATTATTTCCGTTGTGACACTTGTAAAAGGGTCGGCGGGAAGGGTATCTAACTCTAGTAGTTAGCACCTAGATGTCGCTTACGGCTGCTATAAAGTCGATGTAAAAATAAATGCAAAAAGATGATTGAAGGCATTGAGAATTTCGTCAACTCAGTAACTGAACCCATAGCTTAATTGGTAAAGCGATCGAGCCCCGGTAAGGCGTATCGATGCGAGGTTCAAATCCTGCTGGGTTGATTATTTTTTTCAATGTTTTCAGTGTTTGTATTTGATTGAATAACATACTATTGTATGAGTGGAATGCCCCCACTTTAAAAACATGTAAAATAATTATGAGTTGATAGCAGCGCCATCTATTATTTCCGTTGTGACACTTGTAAAAGGGTCGGCGGGAAGGGTATCTAACTCTAGTAGTTAGCACCTAGATGTCGCTTACGGCTGCTATAAAGTCGATGTAAAAATAAATGCAAAAAGATGATTGAAGGCATTGAGAATTTCGTCAACTCAGTAACTGAACCCATAGCTTAATTGGTAAAGCGATCGAGCCCCGGTAAGGCGTATCGATGCGAGGTTCAAATCCTGCTGGGTTGATTATTTTTTCAATGTTTTCAGTGTTTGTATTTGATTGAATAACATACTATTGTATGAGTGGAATGCCCCCACTTTAAAAACATGTAAAATAATTATGAGTTGATAGCAGCGCCATCTATTATTTCCGTTGTGACACTTGTAAAAGGGTCGGCGGGAAGGGTATCTAACTCTAGTAGTTAGCACCTAGATGTCGCTTACGGCTGCTATAAAGTCGATGTAAAAATAAATGCAAAAAGATGATTGAAGGCATTGAGAATTTCGTCAACTCAGTAACTGAACCCATAGCTTAATTGGTAAAGCGATCGAGCCCCGGTAAGGCGTATCGATGCGAGGTTCAAATCCTGCTGGGTTGATTATTTTTTCAATGTTTTCAGTGTTTGTATTTGATTGAATAACATACTATTGTATGAGTGGAATGCCCCCACTTTAAAAACATGTAAAATAATTATGAGTTGATAGCAGCGCCATCTATTATTTCCGTTGTGACACTTGTAAAAGGGTCGGCGGGAAGGGTATCTAACTCTAGTAGTTAGCACCTAGATGTCGCTTACGGCTGCTATAAAGTCGATGTAAAAATAAATGCAAAAAGATGATTGAAGGCATTGAGAATTTCGTCAACTCAGTAACTGAACCCATAGCTTAATTGGTAAAGCGATCGAGCCCCGGTAAGGCGTATCGATGCGAGGTTCAAATCCTGCTGGGTTGATTATTTTTTCAATGTTTTCAGTGTTTGTATTTGATTGAATAACATACTATTGTATGAGTGGAATGCCCCCACTTTAAAAACATGTAAAATAATTATGAGTTGATAGCAGCGCCATCTATTATTTCCGTTGTGACACTTGTAAAAGGGTCGGCGGGAAGGGTATCTAACTCTAGTAGTTAGCACCTAGATGTCGCTTACGGCTGCTATAAAGTCGATGTAAAAATAAATGCAAAAAGATGATTGAAGGCATTGAGAATTTCGTCAACTCAGTAACTGAACCCATAGCTTAATTGGTAAAGCGATCGAGCCCCGGTAAGGCGTATCGATGCGAGGTTCAAATCCTGCTGGGTTGATTATTTTTTCAATGTTTTCAGTGTTTGTATTTGATTGAATAACATACTATTGTATGAGTGGAATGCCCCCACTTTGAAAACATGTAAAATAATTATGAGTTGATAGCAGCGCCATCTATTATTTCCGTTGTGACACTTGTAAAAGGGTCGGCGGGAAGGGTATCTAACTCTAGTAGTTAGCACCTAGATGTCGCTTACGGCTGCTATAAAGTCGATGTAAAAATAAATGCAAAAAGATGATTGAAGGCATTGAGAATTTCGTCAACTCAGTAACTGAACCCATAGCTTAATTGGTAAAGCGATCGAGCCCCGGTAAGGCGTATCGATGCGAGGTTCAAATCCTGCTGGGTTGATTATTTTTTCAATGTTTTCAGTGTTTGTATTTGATTGAATAACATACTATTGTATGAGTGGAATGCCCCCACTTTAAAAACATGTAAAATAATTATGAGTTGATAGCAGCGCCATCTATTATTTCCGTTGTGACACTTGTAAAAGGGTCGGCGGGAAGGGTATCTAACTCTAGTAGTTAGCACCTAGATGTCGCTTACGGCTGCTATAAAGTCGATGTAAAAATAAATGCAAAAAGATGATTGAAGGCATTGAGAATTTCGTCAACTCAGTAACTGAACCCATAGCTTAATTGGTAAAGCGATCGAGCCCCGGTAAGGCGTATCGATGCGAGGTTCAAATCCTGCTGGGTTGATTATTTTTTCAATGTTTTCAGTGTTTGTATTTGATTGAATAACATACTATTGTATGAGTGGAATGCCCCCACTTTAAAAACATGTAAAATAATTATGAGTTGATAGCAGCGCCATCTATTATTTCCGTTGTGACACTTGTAAAAGGGTCGGCGGGAAGGGTATCTAACTCTAGTAGTTAGCACCTAGATGTCGCTTACGGCTGCTATAAAGTCGATGTAAAAATAAATGCAAAAAGATGATTGAAGGCATTGAGAATTTCGTCAACTCAGTAACTGAACCCATAGCTTAATTGGTAAAGCGATCGAGCCCCGGTAAGGCGTATCGATGCGAGGTTCAAATCCTGCTGGGTTGATTATTTTTTCAATGTTTTCAGTGTTTGTATTTGATTGAATAACATACTATTGTATGAGTGGAATGCCCCCACTTTAAAAACGTAAAATAATTATGAGTTGATAGCAGCGCCATCTATTATTTCCGTTGTGACACTTGTAAAAGGGTCGGCGGGAAGGGTATCTAACTCTAGTAGTTAGCACCTAGATGTCGCTTACGGCTGCTATAAAGTCGATGTAAAAATAAATGCAAAAAGATGATTGAAGGCATTGAGAATTTCGTCAACTCAGTAACTGAACCCATAGCTTAATTGGTAAAGCGATCGAGCCCCGGTAAGGCGTATCGATGCGAGGTTCAAATCCTGCTGGGTTGATTATTTTTTTCAATGTTTTCAGTGTTTGTATTTGATTGAATAACATACTATTGTATGAGTGGAATGCCCCCACTTTAAAAACATGTAAAATAATTATGAGTTGATAGCAGCGCCATCTATTATTTCCGTTGTGACACTTGTAAAAGGGTCGGCGGGAAGGGTATCTAACTCTAGTAGTTAGCACCTAGATGTCGCTTACGGCTGCTATAAAGTCGATGTAAAAATAAATGCAAAAAGATGATTGAAGGCATTGAGAATTTCGTCAACTCAGTAACTGAACCCATAGCTTAATTGGTAAAGCGATCGAGCCCCGGTAAGGCGTATCGATGCGAGGTTCAAATCCTGCTGGGTTGATTATTTTTTCAATGTTTTCAGTGTTTGTATTTGATTGAATAACATACTATTGTATGAGTGGAATGCCCCCACTTTAAAAACATGTAAAATAATTATGAGTTGATAGCAGCGCCATCTATTATTTCCGTTGTGACACTTGTAAAAGGGTCGGCGGGAAGGGTATCTAACTCTAGTAGTTAGCACCTAGATGTCGCTTACGGCTGCTATAAAGTCGATGTAAAAATAAATGCAAAAAGATGATTGAAGGCATTGAGAATTTCGTCAACTCAGTAACTGAACCCATAGCTTAATTGGTAAAGCGATCGAGCCCCGGTAAGGCGTATCGATGCGAGGTTCAAATCCTGCTGGGTTGATTATTTTTTCAATGTTTTCAGTGTTTGTATTTGATTGAATAACATACTATTGTATGAGTGGAATGCCCCCACTTTAAAAACATGTAAAATAATTATGAGTTGATAGCAGCGCCATCTATTATTTCCGTTGTGACACTTGTAAAAGGGTCGGCGGGAAGGGTATCTAACTCTAGTAGTTAGCACCTAGATGTCGCTTACGGCTGCTATAAAGTCGATGTAAAAATAAATGCAAAAAGATGATTGAAGGCATTGAGAATTTCGTCAACTCAGTAACTGAACCCATAGCTTAATTGGTAAAGCGATCGAGCCCCGGTAAGGCGTATCGATGCGAGGTTCAAATCCTGCTGGGTTGATTATTTTTTCAATGTTTTCAGTGTTTGTATTTGATTGAATAACATACTATTGTATGAGTGGAATGCCCCCACTTTAAAAACATGTAAAATAATTATGAGTTGATAGCAGCGCCATCTATTATTTCCGTTGTGACACTTGTAAAAGGGTCGGCGGGAAGGGTATCTAACTCTAGTAGTTAGCACCTAGATGTCGCTTACGGCTGCTATAAAGTCGATGTAAAAATAAATGCAAAAAGATGATTGAAGGCATTGAAAATTTCGTCAACTCAGTAACTGAACCCATAGCTTAATTGGTAAAGCGATCGAGCCCCGGTAAGGCGTATCGATGCGAGGTTCAAATCCTGCTGGGTTGATTATTTTTTCAATGTTTTCAGTGTTTGTATTTGATTGAATAACATACTATTGTATGAGTGGAATGCCCCCACTTTAAAAACATGTAAAATAATTATGAGTTGATAGCAGCGCCATCTATTATTTCCGTTGTGACACTTGTAAAAGGGTCGGCGGGAAGGGTATCTAACTATAGTAGTTAGCACCTAGATGTCGCTTACGGCTGCTATAAAGTCGATGTAAAAATAAATGCAAAAAGATGATTGAAGGCATTGAGAATTTCGTCAACTCAGTAACTGAACCCATAGCTTAATTGGTAAAGCGATCGAGCCCCGGTAAGGCGTATCGATGCGAGGTTCAAATCCTGCTGGGTTGATTATTTTTTCAATGTTTTCAGTGTTTGTATTTGATTGAATAACATACTATTGTATGAGTGGAATGCCCCCACTTTAAAAACATGTAAAATAATTATGAGTTGATAGCAGCGCCATCTATTATTTCCGTTGTGACACTTGTAAAAGGGTCGGCGGGAAGGGTATCTAACTCTAGTAGTTAGCACCTAGATGTCGCTTACGGCTGCTATAAAGTCGATGTAAAAATAAATGCAAAAAGATGATTGAAGGCATTGAGAATTTCGTCAACTCAGTAACTGAACCCATAGCTTAATTGGTAAAGCGATCGAGCCCCGGTAAGGCGTATCGATGCGAGGTTCAAATCCTGCTGGGTTGATTATTTTTTCAATGTTTTCAGTGTTTGTATTTGATTGAATAACATACCAGTGAACAATTATTTTCCAATTCCATGGTAAACTTAATCTTACTATGAATGGAATTGAGGTGGTCAAGGAAAACTGAAACACTATTTTTAGGTAATATAGTAAAAGTATCATCTACGTATCTTTTGAAAACCTTCGGCTGCACGGGAGCCAATGAGAGCGCCCTCTCCTCAAAGTCCTCCATAAAGATGTCAGCGACTACTGGTGATACCTGGGACCCCATGGCTACACCGTCGACTTGCAGGAAGAATTCATTGTTCCATAGTAGATATCCTGATGTAAGGCAGTGTTCCAAGAGCTTAGCATATTCTTCAGACATGTTCTGCTGTTTGATTTAATATCAAAAAATGTAGTCATTTCTTGATCATGTCGTACCTATCTATGTTTTATCGATAGTTGGAAACGAGTATATAGCCCGACTTACAGTTATCGGTTACTAGCATATTGATATTATCGACGCTTGGACTTGAACTCCGAGGGTATTTAAATAGCTCATACTTTAGTCTTGAGAAAACCTCTGCTAGAATCATTTACCCAATTCTAATGTCATGTTGATATTCCATATCAATCCATAAAACGCCCAATACAAACGAGTTTCACGGACGGCGTAAAGCCCACCTGGGTGTTTGCCGCCGAACAAAATGACCGCCCAATCAATCCCAAATAAGAAAAAATGATTGGATTCCGCGCACGTGCCGGCCAAAAACTGGGCCCACTTTTATTTGTGTGTGCGGATTTGAAAATAATTGCAATACTGTCTGCGTTGTAACGTAAAGAAAATGGCGTGAAAATTTACATTGTACATAGAATGTTTTTGCTTTTAATATAATATCATTAAAATAGTATCAGGTTACATGTGACCTAATAATTGTTGAAAATAAAATAAAACAACACAAAATGCTATTAACTAAGTACCTAAAACAGTTTTCCTACTAAATGATCTTCTTAAGTTTTACATGATTAAACTTAATAAGACTTAAATTGTCACGAAGTGTATTGCATTAGTACTTATAACTTACCTGGGTCGTATCTAGACTTAATAAGATACACTGCTTGATATTTAGAAGCGCTAAGGGTATAATCTGTTTTTAAAATTATTGTCTTTCTTTGAGTCACATTTTTAATTACAGAAAAACACAGACTGCTGTTGAACTATAAGTAGACGATTGATTAGGTTTTTTTTATAATGCTAAATTGACCAAACGACTGTATTTCTATACCTATTATTTTAATGTCTTCTTTAAAAAATCTCTAAAAACGCAAGCATCACGAATATAATTCTTCAAAACTTTTCAAAAAGCCACTATCATAACATAAAACTCGACTATCTAAAAACTTTCGACACAAGAAAAACCCTATCTCTTTCAGCCGGGTGGTTTCTTCCGCTCACCTGCCCCGAGTTGGAGTTGGAGACGGAGATTAAACGAATGGAACTATTTGTGGGAGGGGATAGTCGGGAGACCTGGTGAGATTTGAGTTTGATTGATGGTTTGTTGGTATGTTTGGGAAGTTTGCTGTAAAGGGCCAAATAATGTTTTCGAAAACTTTTACGGCCTTCATGAAAGGAAGAGAGATCAATTAAATTCTATTTTTAATGAGTGAGTGAGAAACCCCAAAATTTCGTATATTATTACTAACTTTTTACGTATAAATATGTATCTGCCAATTAGATTTAGATAACGGAATTAAGTCCTCACTAAAAAGGTTCGTGCGATAACTAATGCTTATATTATTATAAAATAAGTAACACATTATTAAGTGTTCTGAATACGCTTTGGTAATTTAGTTGGAAGCGTAGTAGGCTTGTACACTAAAGGCAGAACACACATTACAAACTCTGCTTAACAGCAAAAAAATATCGGAGCGGCCAAGGTGGTCACAAATATCTGAACAACGCCTGTACTGTCAAGGCGATAAAGCGAATGTTCAGATGTCTTTGAGTTTCTTTGCCACCCTGATATATTTCATGGTGACTGTACAAGTGACAAAGTGTTGAAGAACCAGGATAAACGACAAAATTTGAAATAAATACTGATTTGTTGGCAGCTTTACACTTATTTTTAAGTCCATGCTTAAATATCAAAGGGGATCAATGTTACTCTGCGTCCGTAAGAAACACCTTAGACAACCCTACACGTCATCCCCGTGTGGTGATAAGAGTAACATACTTGGCAGCTGCACTGTCCCATCTGGACCTCGAAGCACTCGCTGGATTTTCTTTATCATTTGCTTTCCCGCTACTACTACCCCAGGGAAGAAATGCCTATCCAGTGATATGTAGCTATACGATAAATAAATAAGAGTAGTAGTGCCGTACTAGTGTAAAAAGCGACTTTTTGGCAAAAGGTAAGTTTGGAGATAATCGCAAAAAACGTTGTTTTTGCAATTTCTACAGAATGAAATAACTTATTCTATTTTTTCTCTATGGATATTGTAAATACATGTTTGTAATTTTGTTACATAATTATTACATATTTTTAGTCACTTGTGTTTATTTTTAACGTGTAAAAAAACTTTTAGTCTAGTATTTTTCCCTAAAGTGTGTACATTGTAGTGGTCTAAAAAGCGGTAAAAACACATTATACGGTCTTTTAACTTCACACTTATTGTTGTTAAGTCCATTTGTAAATACCAGAGTTAAAGGTGGGACACTAGAAGTTCGAGTTCAAAGCTTGCCCCGGTAAACTTTTTTTGCATTCTTTGAAAAATTAAAAAGTTTTCACTTCCAAAACCTTCGCAACCTTTTCGCAACCCATAAATTCTGGCCTACATTAAACCTAACGCCGGTAAACAGCTCGCACCATTTGTCTCGCCACCTTCAACAGCTATTCACAACCATTTCTCTTTTTAAAAACCTTTAGACACTTCCTTTTCGTTTTTCAATTGCCGGAGCTATCGCGATAAATGCTTTTGTTTGGGCTACGGAGGATATGTTACGAGAGCTGATATAACCCCTATTTTATTATTTAAATAGTTTTGAATTAATTTGGTTTTAGGCTACACATATTATTATTATAAACAGGGACTTATCGTAGTTACGTATTTTACACTTCGGTATTTACCACGCTACTTGTGGTTTTAAACCACGTCGTTAGTTTCCCTTGTCGTCGATTTCAAAAATTCGAAAAAGAAAC
Source organism: Pammene aurita (assembly GCA_947086415.1). Classification (NCBI taxonomy): domain Eukaryota; kingdom Metazoa; phylum Arthropoda; class Insecta; order Lepidoptera; family Tortricidae; genus Pammene; species Pammene aurita. The sequence continues at coordinate 1,708,065 of OX352298.1, forward strand.
GAAGAATTTTTGATATAATTCTCAACTACATTCCAATGGGTATATGATCTTCAATGTCCGAAAAAAGCTGCAAACATGACTAATAATGTTTAGAAATCGTAAATTTTCTTAGGTTAAAATAAATTTTTCATTTTACAACTGAAGAACAAGTCAAATTATTTTTAATAAATATTTTGATTCGTTTATTTTAAGTAGACACACTACTAATATAAATTATAAACTTATATAGATGTCACATACAAAGGAAAAAGTGACCTAGGCCTCCGGTGCCCAGGGCTGGGATCGAACCAGCGTCTTCTGCATTCGTGGCAGATGCCCTAACCACTAAGCCACCCGGGTTACAGCAGCACCGGTCGAATTTTCCCGTATATATGCAATCTTTGTAAATGCTAAGGCGCATTTGGCCAATCATCTATATGTTTATTTTCCATTTACTCGTAATTATATGCTTTGTAATATAGAGTTGGTGCTACCCCCTTTAAGAGTATCTGGAGAGCTAGCATGAAGCGTTGAGCCGTCCAGACAGGTGAATGGATGCCTCGACCCGGCCGCGACGCTCGATACCAGGCATAGACTGAAGCGTATGTCTTGGGTGACATCTAACTGGAGTATATACTCGTAACAAGAGAAAACCCACTATAAAATGGACAAATCTGCTCTATTATATGCCAGAGATAGATAGAAGATGTCGAAGATGTGTTGCGATTGATAAGATGACGGCTACACGCTCCCTGGTTTTATATTATAAACTAGTAACCCGCCCCGGCTTCGCACGGGACTTTTTTGTAGACCTTTTTAAGGTGTACAATACTGGTGTACATTATTTTTATCTACCATGTAGGGTTCAACCAGCCTTTGCAATGTAAGTGCAAAAAATGTGTTTATTTACGGCATCACATTAGAAACCTCAAAGTTATCAGTGTCTCTCTACTATATTATGCATGTATTATACACATAAACCTTTTTCTTGAATTACTCTATCTATAAAAAGAAACCGCATCAAAATCCGTTGCATAGTTTTAAAGATACACCTATGCATACACCTATGTACTGTCACTTTCCGCTGTCTGTCCCTAGACAGACAGCGGAAAGTAAATTTGTTTTATACAATGTAGTGATATTAACATAATACTTTCACGACCAGGAACCAGCTAAGCGGGCTCTCCGCTTTCCGCTACATGAGGAAACCGCTAGTACGAGCGTAGCGCGTAGCGAATTGTGGTACAGAAAGTGTTACCTGACTGATATACTGTATCCTAGGAGTTTGAGTAGATGTGTGCAAGTTCCATACGATATTCAATAAGTACTAACTGGTAATTAAATTAAATAGGTATAGCTAGACAGAGTGTCGGCATACGCACCAATATTTTAACATATTGGTGGCATCTTTCAAATGGTTTTAGATTAGATACATACACAGATACATATACAGAACTAAGACAAACTCGAAAACAAGACTAAAATGATAACGAGAATGATCAAATTATATTTCATATACATAACCACATTTCCAGTGCTATATTTAGAATATTTCTAGATAACTACCCGCTACCTCCCCTCCCTTACCCTCCACCATTGCCTCTATTAATCAGAGCTGATGCTTACCCTCCTTAATTGAATGCTCTCTGTCCGTTACGATCATCAATACTGTTCACAGATTTCCTTTTTTAATGACGCAACTTCGATTGGCATTTGTCTTGGTGATTTGGTGATTTTTTAGCGCTTAGGTAATAGGTTGCTGAAATAAATTCTAATTTATCAAGTAATGAACTAAGAGCTGGAGTATGAAACCTGTCTAGTTAGATTTCTTTATCATCCTTATTGCTAGATCCGGGCATCTGGCCGCTTTTAATGGGTGGAGGTCAGAGTGACTGCCCAACAAAGTTTTTCAGTTGGAAAAAAGTAATACCAAAACAGGTAAAAACTACCTAAGTTGTGTCATTTATAGAGGACAGCGGCCTATATTTTAACATTAGAAAAAAATATATTGTGTATTATTGCGGAAACAAAAGCAGTACCTATGTGACTAACTATAAATACGTCATTTTCTAATTTATTACATAATTTCCCATAATATTGCATTAAATCCAGAACTCTAGGATTTGTTTTCTTCAAGTTATTTGCAATCTTTGACGAAGGTCTAGCTGCCAGATTTTACAGCTGCCAGATGTCCGGATCTAGAAATAAGCAAAGTATAAATATAGCAAATTAACTAGAGGGGTTTCGTTGCTCTCATTATTATGTCATAACCGACGTGACCAGCTCTCTGTCTATAAAGGAGTACAATTAATATATGTCTACCTACCAAAGAGAAATAGATTTCTGTCAATTAAGACTGATACCCACCTAGTACTTATAATTCAGAAAAAAATGCCCAACTCCTCCTGACCTGTGCCGACATACTTAAAATAACGGACAACCAACCTACAAAATTCTAATCGAGTACCCATAAACAAAACATTACACGTTCAAAACGCTCTAAAATTAAATTCTAAACCAATAAAACCGTCCGTTAAAAATGAAATAAATTAAAGGCATACATCACTGGCTGAATACGGCTGACATACACTTCATCGGCATCAATGCATAGAATCAATCACTCCCATACAGACTAGGAGTGGCATTCAGCTTTGATTGTTTTGATATTAATATGATTTAATTCTAAGTCTAAGGCATCGCTCGCACTTATGTGATAGGTACTCGTAATGGGAGAGCTACGCGGTAGTAGCGTTGCGTAGCATGCGATTTCCTTAACCGGGGGTGGTGGTTATGAACCTTATCTCGTACTCGTACCAATTAATTTTCGGAAACAAAACATCATTTGATTTTTGACAGCCGCTTCTCAATGACAAAAGTTTTCATGATCGTAAGGAAACCAGATATATCCCAATAATATCTAGTTTTTTATCTGGAAGAAGGATCATATGTGTCTTGGTAAGTCAAGTCCTTGCACAAATTTTCACTAATTAGTGCTAGCGCGGTGCCTAGGTAGTAATATCATGACAATATCAAATCAATAATACATTTCAAAATCTGAAAGCCGCCCTAGAGCTGCAATAAATTCCCCGTTCAGCCGATTTTCCAGCTGTTTACACCTCGACCGCTTTTCGCCATTTTCGAATATCGTGTAATGTCATTGTAACTTTCGAGTGCTTTTGTTTTTTTTAATTGATGTTATGGGGCTAACGAGATCGTAATTTATTTTGTGAAAATGTTATATTTCTGTAGCATTGGAATTGCTGATTGATGGTGTAATAGGTTGAATTATAATATTTTAAATTATTCAATGACATTTGGGTAACAAATTACCTTTTATTTTTACTTTAAAACACGTTTAAATACGATCCTACTTCAATACAACTCCAATGCATTAACTATGCAAAACAGCTAGCACCTAAACGTCTGAATCAGAAATATCAGAATTTGCTTGAAAATTCCAATACAACTCCAATACAACTTCAATATTGGTTGATTATCTGTTGTGTGTTGGAGTTATGCTAGAGATTAATTGTATTTTTAATGTATTTTAAAATAAGATTACGGCACCTGGTATTTACTACAATCCTTTTGTCGACCTGGAGGTGTATTTGACGCATATAATTTAATATTTGTTTGATTTCAAATTAATGTTGAACAAGGTCGGTTCTGTCTGAAGTGACGTTCGGCTTGTTTAATTAAATCATCTTCTTCGTTATTATTGATTGGGTGTCAAGTTTGTTGGATTTAAGATTATTTCATCTAATATTTGTAACATTTTAAGGTATTTACTTGACTCAATCACTAATCATTTTATGAATGTGGGTAAGCGAATAAAACGGGTCGATCAGACCACCTGCGGCACTTGCCGGAGCCAGGTATAAAAGGGACCGCTCACTGACGAGCAGTCACTTGTTGTGCTACCAGCGACACGAACAGAGCTAAGTACGTTATTCAATCAAATACAAACATTGAAAACATTGAAAAAATAATCAACCCAGTTGGAATTTTTTCAATGTTTTCAATGTTTGTATTTGATTGAATAACATACTAATGTATGAGTGGAATACCCACTTTAAAAAAAAAATGTAAAATAATTAAGAGCTAAGTACCTTAATCTGATTGTTTGACTATATTGTGTACATTTTGAAATTATTTGAGTTGCATTTAAAAAATAAACTATGTATATAAAAATATTAAGTGTTTGTTCACAATCAATTGCAATACTTTTATTGTCATTAAAAGTAAATTAAAATGATAAGAGTATATTTACTTTATAACAATAAATGCCCTTTAGATAAATGAAATAGCTTAATTATTTATTTCTTGCCTATTTTAATTAAGAAACCATTACTATTTCCTAAAGGAAATATATTTATTTATATTATAAGTATGTACTTATGAATACTAAACGTAATGGCAATTATTCATTTTATTGTCAATTTTATTGTGCCTATCTATCGTTACATCTTTTTTCTACTCCTGTTGTACTTTTAACTGTCATTTATACCTGCGTCAACACCTTTATAAGAACATAGATAATACACTCGATGAAAAGTCTATCTAGTCTATTCCCCAAAATAACACTTGTTCTATAAAAGCGCCAAAATAGTATCGCGTAATCGCGTGCAAACACGACTATTAATATAAAATAAATTACTGCCAACCTAAGAAACCTAAATAAATGCAGCGTTTTTTAAAAAAAAAACTTTAAAAAAGAAAAAATTAAAAGAACCACAGACCTACTTCGTAGTTTTTTACGTTTCCTGTTCGTTTGTTGGGGCAAATTGCAAACTTTGAAAGTAATTTAGGTATTTTTACTAATCTCTGTAGCTCTTTAATAATTGATCAAATAACGACGGTGTGTATTTGTGTTAGTAATGTTAGTATTATTGAAAAATAGTGTTTTAAAAGGTAAAACTTAAATGATTGTTGATTATGTTGACAAAATAACTGCGATATCCATGAAGTTTTCAATTTCGCATTTTATGTAAAAGTAAGTGTATTCGTAGAAAAAGTATTGTATGCAACGTCGTATAAGTAGGTAAAAAAATGTTCGTGGCGTTTTTCTTAACAATTTTCGCCTACGGCTCAAATTGTTACCCACGCCACTCACCTTTTTTGACCCCTATTATACAACTGTTTCATAAACTACTATTATAGTGATAATTGTGTATTTTAATAATTATAATAAAACCTATGTTTCCAAATCAATTCAGTTTTATAATTTGAAATTGACGTTACATAGAATAACAACCGAAATAATTTATTTATAAATTCGTCCCATATTTAAAGGGAATATTTTATGCACTATAATAATCTATACATATAATAAAGCTGAAGAGGGTCGAAAGTCTGTACATGGAAGATAATCGAAAAAAAGTTGTCTGGGGATACTTAGAATCGATAACAGAACACGTTCCAACAATTTTTAGAATTTTTGTCTGTTTATCTGTTTGTCTGTTTATCTGTTTATTTGACCGCGCATCACGTGAAAACGGCTGAACGGATTTTGATGAAATTTTGTATAGAGATAGTTTGAGTCCCGTGAAAGGATAATAGATAGTTTTAATCCCGAAAATCAACCCTGGTGGGGGTGAAATGGGGGTTGAAAGTTTGTATGGAGAATTCGCTGCATGCCGGATAGTAGAATTACAACGCCAAACAATTAACCCACCACGCAATTATTAGTTTATGACGGAAGCGCCGCCAAATATCCCTTAATAAACGACCTTTTGAACGGATGTTTTTTTAACAGGGCGGCAATGACGGAACCCTACACTGTACATGGCCCGACATGCTCTTGGCCGTTTTTTTTGCATTGTTATCCCAGAAGTCACCCCTTAAGGATTACTAATTCCAATTGTCAATAAAATCCCCGGTCAGGTATAGGTAGGCTATAAAAATTCAACTTCTAAAAGTGGGGTAGCCAGTAGCCACTACACTCGATTGAGTTAATTTTGTACCTGAATCTTATAGCGCTACTTAGGAAGGAGGTGCAAACTTTTTTTCCAAATATGTCCTAAGACTAATGAGTACCCTGCTTAACTAACAGATGGCGCTGAAATTAATACGTTGTGACATGAATAATCCACTAACGAAGGATTTTGCCAAATTAACTCTAAGTTTAGAATTCGGGTACGGATATCAACAAATTTAAATGAATTATTGGATAATAGTACAACAAAATTAAACGACAATAATTTAATTGCCACACATTGCACAGTGCATGTAAATACTCAGCCTCACGATTTAGATATCTATTCTCCTTTTCTCTAATCTTACTTCTAAGTCTTCTAACTAATATTGGACCTAAGTTCGTTGTTAGTATATTGTCGTTAATAAGTGAAGGTTATGATATGAAGTATGGATTTTTATGTGTATATTTCTTACCGAGGTGCGGTCCGATCGGTCCGATGGGGTGGGGGGGTTACATGGGACATCATATCCCATGATGGAACATCCAATCGTACACGTCAAATCGAAAAATTCATTACTGACTTCGTCAAAAAATAATTTCTGCATTAGTGACTCCCCCAAATTTCATAGTTACCCCTCCCCCCAGATTTTAGGCTGCAATCGCGCCTGTTCTTACCTTTTCATTCATAGACTGAGTCAAATCAGGATCGATTTGGATGATATTTGCCATGGGCATGATATGAATAGGTACAGTCAAGGACGTATAAATACAAAAGTGGTACTGTATCGTCCGATATACACCTACTATTTGATGTCGTTTAAATCATGTTAAACATTTTAATAAGGACAAAAAAACTATTGATTTTGGAGTGTAGTTTTATTAAGTGGTAATTGTAAAATATTTTATCTGGACTACTGTTCTCTAGCGTATCCATCTGTCAACTTTACTTCAAGACCTTCAAGTTCCGCCTCCAGGGGGAGGGAGAGAAATTAGGGGTGAATTAGCCGCTTACTGACAAAGACCGAATTCCACGCGGGCGGAGCCGCGGGCACAGCTAGTAATAAATAGCTATATACACATATCTAAATTAAGTTCAGAAGTGGGATACGTTTTACTTACACGTTTTTTTACACTGAATAAATTATAATTTCAGAAACATGTATTGAAATCCGCTGACCAGACGGTGACTGCCATCCAAGATGCGCTTACTTGGAACCGTCGGCAGGATGACGTCGCGCTGCCAACGTCCGACCCTGCCACTAGCGACAACGGAGCAGAGCCATAGTGCAGCAGTATCGAGACGCAAAGAACTTGGATAGAACGGCGTTGTCATGGTCGCCAAGGTTGGTCAGACTGGCCGAGCTCTTTATGAAAGGTTTAGCAGACACTAAAGTTTCCAAAAATTCACTACACTTACTAAGGAATATGAGACATTTAAGATAATTCCAATATTGACTTACAAGCAGATATACAACTCCATTTAATTACATAATAGTAAAAAAATTGCATTCTGAGATAAGATTTAACAATCAAAACTCTTAATTTATGTATTATTAGATTTTTAGTGAGTTAGGTCTATAAAAAAAATACATCTCATTTGTTACTGTCTCATCTGTGTCAGCGCTTTGTAGAATTCCACTTAAAGAATTGATTACGAGTTTAACATACGTACATTGCTTTGGTCTTTAAAGTATGCTGCGAACCACTCTGTTTTGCCGATAGGCGTACGAAATTTTCTTATATCTGCGAGTACTTGCATATATTTATATATTCATGCATTATATTGGTCTTGGTAAAAATAATTCCTAGATTGTTTTTACTAAATCACAATATTTTGTTATTCAGTACATTACTAATGTCATTTTCATAATTATTCTGATTAATACATTTAATAATTAAATATAGGTGCTGTCATCAGCAAATAAGATCATAGGATGGTGTATGGCTTTGGGCAGGTCATTTACATTCCCATGTGGTACCTTACGGATATTTGATCTGATGCAAACACCTTGTCTGTTTTTGTTTTAGCACAGCTTCTAGTTATTTCGGTATGTGGCATCCTTTTAGTTAGATATGATATGAAAATAGATGTCATATACTTCAGAAAAAGTGACCAAACCCTCCGGTGTCCGAGGCCAGATATGATATGATTTAATGAGATTTCGTTCACCATATCGGTTAAGTTTACTTAGCAGTATTTCATGATCTACATGATCGAATGCATAGGTCATATCGGTAAAAAGACAACAACAAAGTGTATTTTATTATTAACACTTTCCATTATCATATTTATGAAATTATAAATACCCATATTAATGCTAATATTTTTCCTGAACCCTTTGTTCCTTACATAATAAATTAAAAGTTTCCATGTAGTTATACAGCGACTGATGAATAAACTTCTCAAAGATTTTGGAGGATACTCGTATAAGTGATATGGCTCGGTAGTTCTGAGGATTTTCTTTGTCATCCTTTTTATGTAAGGGCTTGATAATATATATTTTTAATTTATCCGGGTAGATACCCGTACTGATACACATATTAATGATGTGGCTAAGGTGTGTGGCCATTCTGTCATTTACATATTTTATTACAACTCTACAGATTTTGTCAAATCCCACACTCCTGGTATTTCTTAATGACTTAATAATCAGTTTTATATTATTCGCTGTAGATGGGGCTATAAACATGGATTGGTATTATTGGTGATTTGACAGTTAAAATAATTATTCTTTGGCGAGTCTTGTATGCATTATACGTACTGAGTATTCAAGGTATTTGCATATTTAGGATTCGTTATAGTACTTTGTCCGGTTTTTAGTTCAACTCCATTATTATCTGCCAAGCCGCTCTTGATTTATTTTCTCCAGATGCATTTTTATAGTCATTCTGAGATTTTTGGGCTAGCTTTACTATCTTTTTTTATATCTAACAGTGTAATTTAACGAGAGGCCCTTATTTGCTGCATTTATTGAACATCTATATTGCCATAAGAGTTGCTGCTGTTTTTCACTACTAGCTTTTGTACTTCGTGACATCCAATTCACTTTATTGTTAATCCTTTTGGTAATCATCTTCAGAACAAAGCATAAGAAACTGGAGAATGTCAAAAAAGCTATTGTATCCACTATAGGGAAGATGCAGCTATAATATTTACCATTATTTTGTGATCAAAGCGTTGAAGAAACATAAAATAATAGCTATTGAAACGTTTTTACTTTAGTTTATACTAATTTCAAAAAATAATTACGATTTGAAGTAATGTGAAACGGAACGTATTTTAATCCACCAATCAGCGTCTGAGGACGTCACACCTGTTAAGACAACTAATGGGGTTGGCAACTGTCTATGGGTTTCGACTTAAAGGGCTAGCATCCAGGTCAAAAACAAAAACAAGGATTTAACACTGTGGGCGAACAAATATGGCGAGTGACATACATAGAGTGACGTCACAGGAACTGTAGATCCGTTTAGGCGCGAACATTTTAATTGTCAGTTTGTAACAGAATTTTTTGGCTATAAATTATAGTATTTTCATTTTTTAATACACTCGTGGTCTATTCTACGCGCAGTCCTTTCAAATGAAAACATAAATGAAAATATTGCATTTTGCCTATTCAGATCTTTCGGTACTGTAGTGCATGAGAAAGACAAGCACTTTAGATACTTTTAAAATATTTGTAGACCTTCACGTTCACTTGAATATTTGCGCTTATCAACGTGCTAAGACTTAATATTATTTATCTTATTTCCTGGATATTTGAAAACTTGCGCGGTGTGATCCGAAATACCAAAGTCATATACATATGTGCCTTGACCTCGTTTCAAGTTATGCGCAAAATTATCAATACATATATTGCTAAAAGTCTTTTTGGCTGTCTTATTTCTAAGTGTAAGTTAAAACCTAAGAGAAAATAGTCAAATTATAACGAAATATGAGTTTTCTTCATAATGTCAATATTAAAATCTCCACAGATAATCATATTTTTATTACTTTAATTGCATTTTTTAAAGGATTATGTCAAGTTTTTCATAAAATTAACTAAGGTTTCTAAAACTAGGTGTTCTGTATACACGAGCAATAACAGTTTTTTTTTAGGCAGTCAGTTCTATGGCACTGCACTCAAAACTTCCTTCAATGTTTTTTTTTGTGGTATCTGGTAATTCCTTGAATTCATGATTCCTTTTCCGTTTTTCTGATAGAAAATCTCTATGGAAATAATAATATTTTTAGTAAAACTCAATCTTTCTAGCTTAGCCGTGTTGGATATAGATATATGTATGTGATTAGTATATATGCATGACAAAAAAAGAAAACATTCATGTCAAGCTATGGCTTAGCTATATCTATGTGATAAAAAAAAATGTCAATGATAAAAAGGAAATGTGTGTAATAAATTTAAGAAGATAATGTAATAATGCTGGTCTGTCAATAAAATAACTAATAAAGCTGTTGCGGTCAATTGTCTGTTCTTTGCCCTTAACTTCACGGGCAACAGGTGAAGGGGATTAGATGGGGACAATCGGCTACAAAAAAAAAAAGAATACTGTTGAGGTCGATTGTCTGTTCTTTGCCCTCAACTTCACGGGCGACAGGTGAAGTGGCTTAGATGGGGACAATCGGCTACAAAAAAAAAGGTATACTGTTGAGGTCGATTGTCTGTTCTTTGCCCTTAACTTCACGGGCGACAGGTGAAGGGGCTTAGATGGGGACAATCGGCTACAAAAAAAAAGGAATACTGTTGAGGTCGATTGTCTGTTCTTTGCCCTTAACTTCACGGGCGACAGGTGAAGGGGCTTAAATGGGGACAATCGGCTACTAAAAAAAAAACATGATGTAATACTGTCGGTCTGTCGGTCGGTGGTCGGTCGATTGTCTGTTCTTTTCCCTTAACTTCACGGGCAACAGGTGTGTGCAAAAAAAAAGATGTGATCTAATATAAGTAAATTAAATTAGCATTTTGAAGGGAATGTAAAGTAATGTTATAGATTTGTACTTCGAGATCGAAGTACTTGTCAGTATGGCCGTGTTGGATTTAAGATTATTTCATCTAATATTTGTAACATTTTAAGGTATTTACTTGACTCAATCACCAATCATTTTATGAATGTGGGTAAGCGAATAAAACGGATCGATCAGACCACCTGCGGCACTTGCCGGAGCCAGGTATAAAAGGGACCGCTCACTGAGGAGCAGTCACTTGTTGTGCTACCAGCGACACGAACAGAGCTAAGTACCTTAATCTGATTGTTTGACTATATTGTGTACATTTTGAAATTATTTGAGTTGCATTTAAAAAATAAACTATGTATATAAAAATATTAAGTGTTTGTTCACAATCAATTGCAATACTTTAATTGTCATTAAAAGTAAATTAAAATGATAAGAGTATATTTACTTTATAACAATAAATACCCTTTAGATAAATGAAATAGCTTTATTATTTATTTCTTGCCTATTTTAATTAAGAAACCATAACTATTTCCTAAAGGAAATATATTTATGTATATTATAAGTATGTACTTATGAATACTAAACGTAATGGCAATTATTCATTCTATTGACAATTTTATTGTGTCTATATATCGTTACATCTTTTATAGTGATAATTGTGTATTTTAATAATTATAATAAAACCTATGTTTCCAAATCAATTCAGTTTTATAATATGAAATTGACGTTACATAGAATAACAACCGAAATAATTTATTTATAAATTCGTCCCATATTTAAAGGGAATATTTTATTCACTACATATAATAATAGTAAATAGCTATATACACATATCAAAATTAAGTAGTTCATGTCAATTACTTATCAAAAATAAATTGCTTAACGTTAAATACGACACGTTAAACATTTTAGTGACATTGGTTGTCAAGATCACAATTTATTTACATGTAATTAAAGTGAATAAAGGAGATCATATTGGTGATATAAACATATCCGGAATATAACCGGATTTTAAAGTTAGGATACCGCTGAATGTTTCCATCGTGCATATCTAGAGGCTTCAGAACATTACATCAAGCATAACCATAAATGCTATTAACCGTAAATTTACGCTTCTTTTTCTCAGATAAATAGAAACGAAACGGAACTACAACCTCACTTATTGTCCCCAACATTTTATTTTCCCATTTCTACATTATCAACATTCACCTAATACCACAATCGGCACCTATAAATCCTCAGGTACATCGTCGACACAATTACTTGAAAATACTTATACCTTATTGCATCAACCTTAAGGTTTAGTAATGTTCATTTCATTGTGATTCTGTAAGAATATCAGCCGCATTCACATTGGCCCTTTGTCTTCACATTTCCCCAATCAATTGTTAACTTTATCCTGCACAATATAAAGTTGAATTTATCATGTGTTTGTAGTGAAAAGAGCGGCATCAGACGATAAGGGGGCCGTATAAGCTTAGAATGATTTACGGCGATCGGATCGCGGGTTCGATGCCACGTGCTACCACTTTGTATTTTGTTAGCGTTCTTACACATTATTTTGTACTTAAAGGTGTGATCCATGCTTTCACTTGGTTTATAAACGGCAGTAAATATTATCTTTTCTTGTTCTAAACCTCTTTCTCTTTTAAAATACACTTTTGATCAGTCTAGGTAACCCTTATCTTCCGAGTTTGATGTGCTACATGTACTACATCACCATATATAAAAATGTTGTAGGCATGTAAACATTTTTTTTCATTTCCCCGCAATACCTCACAGCAGTCAAATATGTCACGGTAGCTTGTCCACGGTGAGCAAACTCATTACGAACTTCGTCCACCTTCGGTTAAGTTATATGGACAACTTTTCAATGGCGCCGCCAAGAAATAACTCCTAGTGTTGTGGTATTACCAATGAATACCGAGTATTGGCTTAAGGCGGATCCATTTAATTGGTGGGATTTAAAGAATTATGTGGCATAAAGAATGAAGACATATGTGGGCCATTTTATTTAAAGTTGTACATTCCACTTTTTTTTGAGTTGGAAAATTTTTGGTGATTTCGACTCAGAATAGCTCTTTCGATCCTAGTAGGACCCAAAAAGTGTTTTTTTGTTTCTTCCTGTCCGTTACCGCCATATTATTAAGAAGTGTATGAAAAAATGGTACCGGAATGGAAAAAACTTGGGACATATTTTTTGTCCTAAGAGCTCGTGATTCTAAGTCAAAATCACCAAAAATTTCCAATATATTTCGTTTTACTAATAGGTAGGTTGGGTGACCAATTTTGTCTTTGAAAGGAGGATAGATTCATAGTGATTATTTTGGGTTTACTCTAAAAAATATGAATAAAATAGGCATTTATTTGCTTTCTGCAAATTAATTAAAACTAGGAAAATATATACATACATATTGTTAAACAGCCCTTTACAGGTACAATATCAATTAATTATGATCACCATCATTAAACTTATCAGTATCTCGCTCGACTGAGCAGTATATATTTTGAGCGATGGCAACAACTCACCAAAAGTTGCACTTTTCCTAAACCAAATACCTAGTCTAATCTCCTACAAAGTTTCATAGAGACATGACCTTTATACTGGCTGAGGTTTAGAGTTAATTGACTAGGTATCTGAAGTCTGAACTTGTGAACTAACTCTTAAGTTTCCAGATTTTCTGAACGGTGTTGACTTTGTTGGACTTTGGAGCCAATTTTGTTGACAAAGAGTCTGAGTTTCAGATTAAAAGAAATCTTTGTTTGGATTGTGTATGACACTAGTTTTTGAAATAATAAGGAACACAAACCTTTTAATAATGTAGAAAAGCGTTCGTTTATGACTTTCTATTATGTTAGGGTTATTACTTATATTACATTTTATTTTGAACTATAACAGTTAGGTGGATATTAACATAATATTTTTGTAAAAACTACACAAAAACGAATAAACAAAAAAAAATATCCGTTAGCATTTCAGACTCCATTGCAGCTTCAAACTAAACTAAAATATAACGTACCGACTAGGAAACTAACTCTCACATACATCATCATCATCAACCATAGTTAAGTGTTGGGGTTGTAGTAAAGCAACATGTACAAAAGGAAAATAAACATTGCCAAAACGGGAAGGTAAGATGAGACCCTCGGGACGGAACCTCCTTTATGACTGCAGTTAACCTGCACCGACGGAACCCTGGTTATTCTGATTTGCTTAGTGTGGGATACGCCTTCTCGGGCTTGGTATTCTAGTAGATATTTGGGAGGGAAAATGCGATTTGCTACACGGTCATCTATGCGTTGTTTAACCTCTTATATGTATACAATTGGTCAGATAACTTTTTTATTTTTCGATCTGTTAAAAACGTATCTGTTAAAAAAGAAACAAAAAGTTCTACAATTTTACACCTGCAAAACATAAAAATTCAAGACAATTCAAAAGATTTTATAAACTCACGTGTAGATGGTTTGAAAATAATTAATGAAACAAATACTTAAGAACAAAAATATTATGCAAATGCTCTTTAAATTTACGCGAAATAGATAAGTTTTTTTACAGCACGTCAATGGATTTACGACCTCCTGAACAGAGTAAATATCATTTTATCTAAAGAATGGTTACTTTACTTACCTGCACTTACACGGCAGTAAGAAATACAATTTTGTAATAGTTTAAATCAATAGTACATTATTGCAGAGGACGGGAAAGATAAATTCGTGGACGAGCGATTTTTTCGGACAAAGCGCAGCTGAGTCCGAAAATATAAGACGAGTCCACGAATTTCTATTCCCGCCGAGGCATATATAACGCTTTTCTCCAAATGTGCGAGGAAATAAAGTAAATTAAATAATTTACATTTTTAGGTTAGTTTTAAATATCATGAATTTATGATTATTTATGAATTAGCTTCCATTTACAATATTTTTTTTAGTATAGAGCACTACTTATACTGCCAATCATCTGGCAAAGTTCATATAAATAATATTTAAAAATCAATTTTCGTCAAAAACTATTTAAGACAGTATTAAATATGCTCCTTTCACGCAACTGTAAAAGCTTAAACCTTAAAAAAAGTGGTTTTGTCTATGATTATATGAAGCCGTATTCGCACGATCAGACGCGGTGGTCATGCAAGCTATGACACAGAACGAGACAACCAAGGTTTTTGATCTCACTATCTCGCTCTATCCTATAGTTTGAAGGGATTGCCGTTCAGACGGTTGGCTGTTTGAAATTATATTTCTTAGTCGAATGAAATGTTTAAAAGGTAAAAAACAATGCGGACGACAAGTACAACTTGTCGTCCGCTAAAACAGGACAATAATGATTTTTATTTTTTTAAATTTGTATTAGTAAATAATGACGAACTTCACGTACTAATTTTACTACAGTAAGGTGAACATTTCCGAGCACATTGGAGAAAAATTCTTTATAAGCTACATAACAAAGCCACGTCTAATAAGCCTCACCTGCAACCGCTACAGTGGCTTATGTCACGCCACGTCACGCTGTCACGTCACGCCATCATGACGTTACACGGCGACACACGACACGCGACAGGTGACGTGTTAGCAAGTTTAGCACGTCACGGGAGCTGAAAAATGGAAAGGACGTGGGAATAGACATGTGTTTGGGAGCTTTTAGTTTTTTACTTAATATGAAAATGTTAGCCATATTTGTAAAATCAACTCGCTTTTATATTTTCCGAACTTTAATTTAAGTAAAGCATTCTGATTGAAAAGCGATATAATTAAGTACATCCAGGATGTATCACTTAATGTTACAATAATGACTTACCGTACGATTTCAAGTTTACATGGTAATTCACACTAAATTAAATAAGTACTAAGTACATATTAAAAACAACTGTGTCGAAATATCGGAAACTCTTAAACCGAAATAATGTACTGTCTAGTCACTCAGGAATCGAGTTCCTAACTAATTTACATTAGTAGTAGTAGTAGTAGTATAATACTTTATTGTACAACAAAGAAACATCATCATCTCTTCCTAGCTGATACGGCTACGGCGACTGCTGCTGGTATCATGAGTTCCTTAGGTGTACTCGAATGTGACTGACATAACCAACTTTTGTGGCGAAAGTACGCCCGCACTTGTCACATGTAAGGATCCCATTCATATAGTTGTAGTCGATTGCCGCAGGTGGTCGGGCTTTGAGTTGATCTCGCTTAATATCGAGATCTATTAAACGTCGCTCTTCAAAGTTGTTGACACTTGTTTGTACAAGGTGCCTCCACTCCGGTCTTTCAACTGCGTACTCCTCCCAATTCTCTGGGGTTATATTAGTTCTTTTGAAGTGCCTCTTGAGCACGTCCTTGTAGCGAAGGAACTGGCCACCTTGTTTGCGCTTGCCCACTTGGAGCTCCGAGTAAAAGACTCGCTTAGGTAGCCTCTCATCGGGCATGCGCAAGACATGCCCGCACCAACGCAGCTGTCGTCTCATTAAATAGGCCTCGATGCCACCAACCTTTGCGCGGCGTAACACCTCAGTATTCCGAATATGATCGGTCCATTTTATATTCAGGATGGTTCGGAGACATTTGAGGTGGAACCTATCTAACGTCTGAATGTGCTTGCGGTATAGACACCACGTCTCGGCCGAGTAGAGGAGGTTGGGCAAGACAATGGCCATGTAGACAGCAATCTTTGTCGGTCTCCGGATGTCATGCGACCGAAAGAGTTGATCTGAAGCTTTCCGAACGCTGAAGCAGCAGCACCGATTCTGCTGTTAATCTCGGCGTCTAGGTCTCCCTTAGCAGTTATGGTACTGCCCAGGTATTTGAACCTATCCACCTGCTTCAGAGTAGAGTCACGTAGACAAATATTCAATGTAGTACCGGCTGTACGCAGTGTATCCAAGGACATGACCTCGGTCTTCTTGACACTGATTTTTAACCCGTATCTACAACATGCTTCATCCAGCCTGCTCATCATCTGCTGAAGACCCTCTGGGGAATGGCTTATGAAGCAAAGATCATCTGCATACATTATCTCTGCAATGACATCATGCGATACCTTGGTGCTGGCTTTCAGTCTAGCCAGGTTGAACAGCTTTCCGTCTGTACGGAAACGAATATGAATACCCTCCGTTATACTCTGCAAGGCTTCCCGAACTACCACGGCGAAGTAGAGGGCGAACAGAGTGGGTGCCAAGACACATCCTTGCTTAACTCCACAGGTGACGGAGAAACACTCTGTCTGCTCGCCATTTGCTGTGACACAGCATGTCATATCGTCGTGAAGAAGTCGAATCAGCCTGACAAACTTGTCTGGGCAACCATACTTTTCCAAGATCAACCACAAGGCCTCTCGAGGAACACAATCGAATGCCTTCTCCAGGTCTACGAAACACAGGTGCAGCGGACGTCCTTGCTCTTTGCATTTTTCCTGTAGTTGCCGTAGACTGAAGATTGCGTCGCAGGTCCCCCTTTGAGGCCTGAAGCTAAACTGGCTCTCTGGCAGGAGCGATTCGGAGACAGGTATTAGTCTGTTTAGGAGGATCTTAGCAAAAACTTTTCCGGGGATGCAAAGAAGTGAAATACCACGGTAGGAGTTGCAGTCGGAACGGTCTCCCTTGTTTTTATACAATGAGAATATTTGGGACTTGACAAAGTTACTTGGCACACGTTCCTCGTTCCACATTCGCAAAAACAATTTCCATAAATTTAATTTCAACTTGTCCCCTCCATACTTGAGCAGCTCTCCGGAGATACCATCAACACCGACTGCTTTGTTATTTTGCTGTTGATTTATCGCTGTGGAAACTTCTTCGAGCGTAGGTGGATGGCACAGGTCAGCTGCCTCAGGAAATTTCGGGAGCATCCTTATATGATGCAGGTCGGCTGAGCGGTCTACGTTGAGCAACTGGTTGAAGTGCTCAGCCCAACGTTTTATTGTGTCTTCTTTTGAAGTAAGACGTTGAGTGCCATCAAGGGATTTTAGAGGCACGTTGACTTTACTAACGCTACCAATCAACTTCCTCACCTCAGCGTAAAATAAACCTAGCCGGTTTGATTGAGAAAGCCAGTTGATGTGCTCTGCTTTTTGTTTCCACCATAGATCCTTCTTTTGCCTTGTGAGAGTGCGCAGCGCCGCACTACTTTTCTTAATTTCATCCAGTGAATCACGAGATTGCCTTCCTCGACGTTGACGCCGCAATAGCGCTCGGTGGTTAGCAATCGCTTCGGTTAACATCTCTTCGTTGTCATCAAACCAGTCTTCGTTAAAGCGGGTCGGTTTTCCTAACGTGTGTTTCGCCGAATCGATTATTTGTGAGCATAGGCGATCCCAAACCGCTTGCAAATCACCTTCCGTGTCGAGTACCTCGGCTGCGCTGTCTAACGCCAGACAATAGGAGTTTTGTGTCTCTATACACGCCAGTTTTCCAACATTAAGCCGGGTTGGTTTGTGTCTGTTAGATCTGATAGGAGGTCGAAGACGCAGATGCATTTTTGTTACCACTAGTTTGTGGTCCGTCCAGCAGTCGGCACCTCGCATGACTCGTGTGACAAGCACTTGGGAGATGTCAGTTCGCCTGACGATGGCGAAGTCGATCAGGTGCCAATGTTTTGATCTCGGATGCATCCATGTTACCTTGTGTTTCAGGGGTAATCTAAAATATGTATTAGTTATGGCCAGGCCAAATTGAGCACAGAGACTTAGTAACAGTTGGCCGTTACTGTCCATGTTACCAATACCATGTCGACCCAGAACACTCGGCCATGCATCACAGTCACGTCCGACTCTTGCATTAAAATCACCCAAAAGAAGGATTTTCTCTTTCGGGTGGATATTGGTCAGGGTGTCTGTAACTTCTGCGTAGAAACGGTCCTTCACGTCGTCATCATTGGTCATAGTTGGCGCGTAGACGCTGATCACATTAAGATATTTGCCGTTATCCAAGTGAAGTCGCAAGGTTATGACGCGATCGGAGATATACACTGGGTACTCCGCTAGTTTCCTCACTATTGAGTTCTTAATCGCAAACCCTACACCTGAGCGTCTTGGCTCAGATGCGGGCGTCCCTTTCCAGTAGAAGGTGTATTCACCGCCGTGTTCCACTATTTCTCCTTCGTCCGCCAGGTGGGTCTCGCTGAGCGCGGCTACGTCCACGTTGTAGCGACGGAGTTCTCGGGCCACGATTGCCGTTTTCCTTTCAGGGCACTGGTTAGTATCGCGATCAAGCAGTGTTCGTACATTCCAGGAAGCGAAGATTATATTTGTTGTTTTTAAGCTTATTTTCCTTTTGTTACTTCGACCACGAACGAAGGGATGCCTAGGCAGCCGTGGTTACTGCCTCCCTGTAATATTTGAGGTAAGCAAGTTTTAGGACACCTTTTCTAGTCCTGCCCCCATGTGAGGCAAGCAGTGCTCCCCTAAATAGGGCTGCTTGGTCGTCCAAAGTGCTGCCGAGTCACGCTGTTACCTCTGTTCAGCGCAAAAGCGACCACTCTCTCTGAACCGCCTGCGTGCAAATGTCAGACAAAGCCCGATGTGCATCACGATCGAACCTCTCTACCTTCATTCATCGCCGCAGGTCTTTTCCTTACTCAGGGTCCGTTGTGCAGAAGCAGTCCGATGCGCAGACCATATTAAAGTGCACAAGTGGGCGCGCGACCACAGGTGCACTCTCTCGTCCTCCCCCTTCTGTACCCGATGGAACGGAGACCGCTACAACCAGAGAAAAGGTCGGATGCAGTGTCTGCCGACAGCCGCTGTAGACCTCTGCTGTCGCCTCAGGCCTTCCACCATGCCTTCGCTGTTCCGCCAAATCCAACAATGTCCATTGCTTATCAGCTGTGGCTTGCCTTCATCACCGGAGCAGTCTTCATGCACTACCTACGCGGGAAGTGTCCGCGGTTAGGCCCGTCCGCCGTAGCGTGCAGGCCCCCCTCAACCAGGTTTCGCCCACGAGCCGACGTGGTTTCCGTGGTGTGGCCGCTGCGTGCACAAACAGCTACATGGAGCCACTGGTGAGAGATTCGTGGAACGCCTGTGGACCAGTGCGGTATACACCCTCCAGATAGAGGGCCGGCTGTAGGGACCTGAAAGGTACTACCACTAGACATCCCACTACACCACAACAAAGAAACATACAACAGAAATAATACATAATATTTGTACAAAGGCGGACTTATCCCTTAAGGGATCTCTTCCAGTCAACCTTTGAGCAGTTGAGGGAGAATTAGAACTGGACCTAGACTGGACTGGATTAGACCTGGCTGTATATTCATCGGTTCAGTATATTCGGTTGTAAAGGATGTAACAAGAATACTTGTGATCCGTTTAAGGACATAATTAGTATCGTATTGCGACTAACAAAAAGTAGGCAAAAAAAATATTCGACGCAAAAACTTTTTTTTTTCTTGTATGAGACATGTCTTCCGAGCCGGCCAACCCGCCATACAAAAAAACTTTTTTTTCGCGCGACTTTACTGATGACTCCTTTACTTTTCGGGCTGTTCGCTGTGGAATGCTTTGCCGTTGAATGTAAGATCTGCTAAATCTCTTCCGATCTTCAAAAATCTTCTAAAATCACATTTCCTTTCGCTGCCTTAAGTTGCCGTATTTATTGTTGTATTTATGCATAATTTGATTTGTTCTTCAGTTGAATATTTATTATTATTATTTTTTTACTTTTTTCATAATCAGAATACGATACCAACTATGCCCTTAAACGGATCATCAGTATTTTGTTACACCCTGTATACCTTCGTCCATACTTATTTATGAGACGATATTTCTCTAAATGTTTACATTAAATAATTTAAGTAAAAGTACAATTAATTTGAACGTAGAATTAAGTACATAACAACCCTACAAACCCGCGTCTATCAATTTCTTTCCACCAAGTTATACCTACAGCAGTCTTCATTCGCAGCTCGCAACCACATTCTTACCTATAAGTACTTATAAGTACCAAGAACAAGTAACTCCGTGAAACCAACCCTTCTCCAATATTGACCGAGCACAATTAAGACGTCTGACCAATATCGCCCACTTTTTACCGAAGGTATTTGGCAGACGCGTTGTTTGCTGCCAAAATGCATCTCTGTTTGGTATGCTACCTCTTACACTGAGTGGTCAGAGATGAAAGGATCACGTTGCGTTTAATCTAATACGATTGGCTGTTTGGTACATCTTCTTAATCTGATGTACGAGTATATATCTCATTTTCGAAACCGAATTAGATTGAAATAAAATAGTACTTAATAAGTGTTTTTCGTGCTTTTTGGGTTCCGTAGTCAAAATGACAAAAACGGAACCCGAATAGTTTCGTCATGTCCGTCTGTCCGTCCGTCCATCCGTCCGTCCGTATGCCACAGCGATTTTACTTGGAAACTATAAGACGTATCTTACTAAAACTTTTGACATAGGGTGTATTTTGTATACCGCTATTTAGTTATGTAGTCAAATTGCAGAAAAAAATATTTTTAAGGGGGCCGCATACATGTAACTAAATTAATTTTTTTTTTACCAAATATCAACATGTTGTACATAAATCGATAGGTCTTTGGAAATAACGTGGAAATTTCTTTGAACATTTTGTGATTAAGTAAATATTTTCAGAAATAAATAAACGCTTCGAAAGTCAGAAAATTTGTGTGTCCCCTCTGTAACTTTTGAACCTTAAGTCCAAAAAATATGAAAAAAATTGAGACGATGCGCCTTTTCACATAATTTCTATGAAAATGATTTTGAATAAGTATGATCAGTTCAGCCATTTTTGAGTTGTGTCCAAAAAAACTTCTTTCATAGGCATCAGATACGACCTTTTGGTATTAGTTTGGTTCTTATTCCATTAAAGGTACGGAACCGTCCATTATGCGTGGTCCGACATCACTTGGCCGTTTTTAGGGTTCCGTAGTCAACTAGGAACCCTTATAGTTTCGCCATGTCTGCCCGTCCGTCCGTCCGTCCGTCCGCGGATAATCTCAGTGACCGTTAGCACTAGAAAGCTGTTTGGTACTAATATGTATATCAATCACGCCGACAAAGTGGTAAAATAAAAAGTGAATTTTTTTTTTTTATTAGGGTACCTCCCCTATACGTAAAGTGGGGAGTGATTTTTTTTTTTCATTTCAACCCTAACGTGTGATATATTATTGGATAGGTATCTAAAAATGAATTGGGGTTTCCCATAATCATTTTTCGATAATGTAAATATTTTCGGAAATAATCGCTCCTGAAGTAAAAAAATATGCGTCCCCCCCCCCCCTCTAACTTTTGAACCATAAGTTTTAAAAATATGAAAAAAATCTCAAAAGTAGAACTTTATAAAAACTTTCTTGGAAAATTATTTTGAACTTGATAGGATGAATAGTTTTTGAAAAAAAAATACAAAATAATTTCTGAACTAAGTTTGTAATTTAACCGTATAAGCAGGTGTTTATTGTACCTGTAATTTCTACAAAATTACAATGAAATGACGTGCTTTCAAATAAAGTAAAAACGGTGAAAATCGGTTCACGCAATAAAGAATTATCCCATAAAAATCATCTTCCATACTTTATGCTCGCGCGCAATAGTTTACTCAATTTGCCGATAGATGTCGCTGTACATGGAAATCTCATATCATATCCTACATGGCGGTGTTATTAACTCTTAAGTGGGGACACTTACTGTGACGGACGGAAAACTACGGAACCCTACAGTGAGCGTGGCCCGACACGCTCTTGGCCGGTTTTTATATTGTCAAAAAGCTTTTTCACAAGAACATAACTTGTAATACATGTGGAAATCTTGTAATAAAGAATAACGTCCGTATAATCTTCTTCGACAAGTTACAAGCATAATGAAATAAGGTCCTGGTATTTACAACAGCTTTTGCAGGATATACAGGGTGTAACAAATATAATGGTGTTCCGTTTAAGGGCATAATTGGCATCGTATTGCGACTAACAAAAAGTAGGAGAAAAATTTTTTGGAAGAGAATTTTTTTTTTTGTATGGGACACGTCACATCTGTGTCATGTTTAGTTTTGATGTACTGTTGTTTTGAAAAAATAAGTTCCGCCGAGTTTCTTGCCGGACATAATTCTTCTCGGGTCAGAGGTTAGAACCGGTGTAGTTTGTTTTTTTTTCTCTCTTTTACTTTGACGTGTAAAAGTGCCCTTGTGGCCTACTTACTGAATAAATGTTTGAGTTTGAGTCTGCCGTGACATCCCTCCTTACAAAAGCAATTTTTTTGCGTGAAAAATTTTCTTAGTTTTGCATAATAAAATTAGAATACGATACCAATTATAACCCTGAAACGGATCACAAGCATTTTTGTTACACCCTGTATATGAGCCTATTCTACAATTACAGGAGCAAAATGAATACTAAGTATTTATAGGTAAAAACATCAATAGAAGTAAATATCAAGTATACAAAAGTACAGTTAAAATCCAGTCCAGTTAAGAAACCACAGTGTTGACTAGTTTTGCCGAAGTTCGGAGCATTCAAGTTAATAATGTTTGGTTTTACTTCTTTTACTTCGTGTTGATGTTGGATATCGTTAGGATCGGAGTTGTGTTAGAAAGCTAGATTTTTCGTCGGTGAGAGTGTTTTTCACTTATCCGTTATAAAATAAAAGACATGGGAAATATGATCTTAGTTTTAGTTTGTTAAATAAGTTGTAGGAAGACAAACACTATTTGAAAAGAGTTTTATTTAAGTGTTTATTCGAAGACTTTTATTGCATAATTTGTTTAATGGTACCCAGCCTAGTCGGTAGTGACCTTGCCTATGAAGCCGGAGGTCCCGCGGGTTCGAATCCTGGTCAAAGCATTTATTTGAGTGTTTACCACAGATTTTGTTCCTGAGTTATGGATGTCTTCTATGTATTTAAGTATTTATCTATATATCGTCGTCTAGTACCCACAACACAAGCCTTATTGAGCTTACTGTGAGACTAGGTCGATTTGTGTAGGATTGTTCCAATGGTTCTTGTTTTTTTAATTTTTAAAATCACAACATCCGAAGTCAGAACATACTTAAATTTATATCTTCTATCTTCTTCTATCTAAATATATAAAAGAAGAAACTGACTGACTGACTGACTGACTGACTGACTGACTGACTGACATATCAACGCACAGCCCAAACCACTGGTTCTAGAGATTCCAAATTTGGCACGTAGGTTCCTCATAAGGTCTAGGGGTGCACTAAGAAAGGATTTTTCAAAATTCACCCTCTAAGGGGGTAAAATGGGGGTCCAAAGTTTGTATGGCGAATCAAGATTTGTTAGACTATCTTATTCGAAACTTCACAGGAGTATTCCTAACGATAAATAAGTAAACACGTGTTTCAGGTTTTTTGAAAATTCAACCCCTAAAAGGGACAAATGTGGTCACAAAGTCTGAAAATCAATATGGGTATCGTATCCTTTTTGAGTACTTACAGTACGCGGGCGAAGCCGCGGGAAAAAGCTAGTTATTTATAAACATTGGACATCAAACCCAAATTTTACATAATAAATAATCCGTTTTAACTTTTAAGTTGTAGTTATGTAAGTATAATGTGAAAGTTAGGTTGAAAAGAAAAAAAATAAAAGAAATAAGAGAAAATTAACAGAATAAAATTTAACCGACAATCGAAAACTTATGTTTTAGGTAATTCCTAATTTAAATGTAAATAGTAATGAGAGTATCTGTTACTTTCCACACCCCTTGCTAACTTGACCTCCTATTTGTCACAGGTACATACCTCACCAACCCTCACCCATACCTCACTCCCGTCAAGCACCGCACCTATCACCGGAATAACCTCATAGCTCAGATGAAAATGCGTCTAGACCGCAGGCAAACCAGCTCATCTGCAGTCTTCATCGCCCTTATCGATTGGAGTGTAAGGTTAAATTTGGCTTGGCTTGTCGTTATGAGAAAAGACCACAGGCTAACCAGGTTATCCACAGTCTTCAACACCCTTATCCATTTGAAAGTAAGGTTGGATTTAGCTTGGCTGAGGTATATGAAAAATAGTGGTGTGGCGTGAAAACATCATAATTCAGCTTTGCCCTTTGAAGTCAACACGAGGTGTGCTTTTTAGCAGATGAGACTGTAATTGATTTGTTTGCAGCTACCTTTGCTTAGGTTGGTTCATTGTTTATAATCTGTTATCTGTTCGAGCTCCAGATCTATATTTTCATTTAATCTGTTAAGAGAAGTATTAAAAGTACGTCCGTTCGTCCGTATGTCACAGCCGTTTTACTCGGAAACTATAACATGTATCCTTATAAAATTTAGATATAATGTGTATTTTGTATGCCGCTATTTAGTTATGTAGTTAAATTTCAGAAAAAGTATTTTTAGGGGGATACATGTAATTCCATTTAATTTTTTTTTTTTACCAAATATAAATATATTGGTCAATTTATTTTGATGTAATTTAATTTATTCTTTATTCTGTCATATAATGGGTGTATACCTGAATAATAAACATTTTTATTTATATTTATTTATTTTATTTATAAACATGTTGCACATCAATCGATAGGTCTTCAAAATGACATCTAGGTTTCTTTAACCATTTTTTGTTTAAGTGAATATTTTCAGAAATAATCGCTTCGAAAGTCAGAATCGCCTTGTACTGAAAATTTTATATGACGTGACCATTGAAGTACTATAATATCGAGAAACACAATCAGAACACAAAAAGTGCCACAGGTTATAAACTCGTTGCAACATGGATCGCTTGGGATCAAATATTTTTTTTTTTAAATATTTATTTAATTTTTAATTTGTACCGTATATTTTTTTTTTATACCACGACGGTGGCAAACAAGCATACGGCCCGCCTGATGGTAAGCAGCTTCCGTAACCTATGGACGCCTGCAACTCCAAAGGAGTCACATGCGCGTTGCCGATCCTTTACAAAAAGGATGATTCACTGTGTTGATGACTAAAGGAACAAAAAGGTCCTTCATTTAACCATTATTTCATTCATTAATTCCTTCATTCAATCATTCTTTCATTCATTCATTCAAATAGGGCGTGTCGCATGATCGCGATCTTTCTGCATCCACACTAACTATGGTCTGAGCTATGCGACGTTGATACCATACGACAAAACGATACATGTGCCCAGCCTAATAAAAATCATTTAATTCACTCAACACAGACCAAACCTAGAAAAGAAACCTAGTTCCCATTAACCCCGTCGCCAGCCACCTTCACGATCGACTAACCTCCCCGCAAAATTATCAGTTCTCGCCTCAACGCGTGCCAGGGCCGTTACCTGCCAGGTATGATTTAACCCCAGGATTCACTTTAAAGATAACAAGAGGTTTATAGAGCAAGTTCTCATTTTCTACTACCTAGGTCTAGAATCTATCCAGATTCGATTACCATTTCTACCCCGGTAACTAATAATTGATACTAACCGTGTTTAATATTGTCTTCTGTTGTCACGATGATAATTCATTATAGTTGTTACAATTAAACGGATTAATCGCGTGTTAGCACTAATTTTAAAAAATTCCCAACGTTTCGAGCTCTTTACAGCGCTTGTGGTCTAGTCGCCTATCCCATGACCACGAGCGCTGTAAAGAGCTGGAAACGTTGGGAGATTTAAAAATTAGTGCTAACACGCGATTAATCCGTTGAATTACCGTGTTTACTTAATGAAATTAAAAGCTTGTTTATGTAAAAAGTGTCAATTAGAGAGTAAGCTTTTAGGTAGACTGGGAAGTATGACTATGAATCCAAAGGTTGCTGGTTTGAACCCCGGCTTGTAGCACTGAGGAATTTGTGTAGAGAATATAATGTAATATTTACCAGTCGCGTTTTAGTAGGTAAAGAAAAACAGAGGAAGCCTGTTCTAAACCCAATAAAGCCTCGTCTCTCCCTCTAGGTTTGGAGGTCAGATAAAGCTTCGCTTTCGTAAAAGTTAAGTGCTTACGCAAATTCATGGGATTAAGTTGCCAAGTGGACCTCAGGCTCTATTGAGACGTAGGAAAAAGCAAGATGATTAAAAGATATTCACTTTTCATACATATGTATCGTGAATACTTTTCTGCCACCTTTCGTGTGAACAGTTTGTAAACGCCAACAATTACTGCTCGCTAGTATACTAGCGAGCGCACGAAATTGTCGGCGTGATAGAGCAAACGTCACTTAATACCACACGATTGACAAAACAGTCTCGTCAACAAGTACGACCATCATTACTAGACAGGGCACTACATGTGCCTTACACTACTTTTATTTTAATTCTAAAATGAGTGGCACCCCACTACCAGTGTCAATTCAGTTTAAACTCATTTGTATGCAATATGGGTACTGACTGCCTGTAATAAAAACTTTTTATTTACCTATTTCATTTTCTCATAACCATACAGAACGGATAGCGTGGTTGCTATTTTATCGCCTTACGCGTCATGCGCCACTTTCGCATACTAGTTAGAAGGTGACAGCAATGGTGACTATAAATACCCGAC
This sequence comes from Pammene aurita, assembly GCA_947086415.1. Taxonomy (NCBI): domain Eukaryota; kingdom Metazoa; phylum Arthropoda; class Insecta; order Lepidoptera; family Tortricidae; genus Pammene; species Pammene aurita. The sequence continues at coordinate 1,735,356 of OX352298.1, forward strand.
CATATTAGTCTAGCAGGTTTGGTGAATTGATATGTACCATCGGGTTCATAATTGCCTACCCAATGTATGAATGAATTCATTGATAAATTGGGCGTGCAATTATGAACCTGATGGTACCATATTGACAGTGAATACAAATAGGAAACTAATAAACTAGTCAGCATTAATCACCATCGCCAACACGCCAACATTTGGCAGGGCTGCGCAACCTTTCATTATTTAAGTAGACGTCTGCATTATGCAGGTGTTAGCACCGAGCGCACGTCCGCCGTAATTAGATGAGGCTCATTACAGACCCTCAGACTAACGCGGTTATTGGGGCCCCAGCATTTGCTTATTCCGTTTTTATGAGGTGTGGTTTTGGGTAAGGTGTCTGGAAGAATGCGAAAGGAAATTTATGACTAAGCCAGTGGGTAATAATGATAAAATTGGCATAATGCAATGTGTGCAAGTCAATCTACCGTCAACAAAGAGTTTGGCGAAACTTTGATTGAAAGCATGTCGTATTTTAATATTTTTTATAAATATAAGATTAAGATTTCATTTTTAATTCATACTTAGACTTGGGTTTTAGTTTTCTATATAACTCTTTATTTTAATCTTTATCTTAATTTACTTATGGTAAATTACTTTTTTTCTGAAGATATGATAACTATGGTTAACTGAAATAAATTTCATATGTGTTTTTGTAGCGATTTTACAACTAAGGCAATTGCATTATTACCTTGTATTTGTTAGCTACGTACTATTTAACCAGATATTGAAAGCCAAGAAAGGTACATTTACATACGCAGACTTAAAATGATTCACCTAGCCCAAGTAAGGTAATTTGTCGTTGTCGACCCATACGACAATATAAAAACGCACGTGCCTAATCCGAACCAACCGTGATCCATTACAAGTAGCTTCAAAAGACAGCGACCCTTGCCTTCCCATCACAGTAGTTTAAGCACCCATTACACCCCAAAAAAGGCCGTATATCTCGGCCCGCATCATCAGGCCACTTATTCCCGCTACCCTCACTTCCGAAAATCCATTTAATGTATTATCTATCACTACGCAGTCTTGTTAGGAATATAGGGGTCGTAACTATACTGGTTTGTACATTGCAATGCTTGGGAATACAATGCCAGGTCCAGTAAATCACGCACCTGACCGAAGGCACTTGTCTCGAGCATAAATCTCCCAACAGCGACCCCTACTCATAAATATTGAACTATTGACTCGGCGTAAGCTGGCTTGTTAATGACGCTGTGATTTAAAGGTTGGCGAGACCTGGATTTGGACGTTTGATTTTAGTGTTTTATTGCATCACGACAGGACAGGATTTATTTAGACAGGTTTGTGAATCCAATGATATATAAATAGGTGGTTAATTTTATTTATGCAACAAAAGACTAGAACGAGATTTTAATAAAATATATAACACACTTTTACACATTTAGATTTCAATTTAAGAAGAAAAATCCTTTACATAAAATTACTCCATAAACTTAGCTCATAATAATCATTTTGACGTTGCAGGCAAGACTCGATTACAGATTTTTTTTTCCTAAAATAAAATATTGTAATATCTTATCTCTTCTTTTTCCATCAAACCTTAAGCTCAATGTCAACTACCGAACACAGTGGTACATTCTTAAGCTTCATACACTCATTGAACCTAAGATTTGAATATATTAAAAATAACCCTTAAGTATAGTTTGAGATATATTGTCTTTATTTTAAGCCGGTTTAATCATTAAGATGACTTATAAAATAAATGAGATTAAAAAAAAATTGTAATAACTAAAATATTAATAGACAAAAAAGCACCATTACAACATGCAAAAGCCATATCCACCCAAAGCAAAAGTGTACTAAGTGAAAAATTGCAATTTTATGAAATTGTTCGAAATAAAACATGGCCGCCGCTCGTCGGCTGTCACCGGGGACGTGACGAATTGTAGATAATAAAAATTACCACTCGGGGTTGAGAGGTAAATCGACACGATGTAAATTACTTTCAGGCGTTTTAACTTGTCATTTTTAAGCCTGTCAGGCTGCTGAGCGTTATTTATTAGATGTGTTGTCAGTTGGGTGATTTTTGGGTAATATAGAATTTTCTTCCGCACTTATAAACCGTATTGAATTAGTTTAGTAGGTACACCGATATGTAATAAAGAACAGGATACACAATCATCCCAAAAAAATGGCCCCACAATAGTGCTGCAAGAACAACTGGTACAGCAGTTTCTCCGACAGTCTTGTTATAGTGCTGGAGCCCGCCTAACTGGTAATTTATCAAAATCCTAACCAATTTTCTTCCATATAGCGTTGTAGAGCCCATCTCGGAGATCATGAAAACATAAGTCTTAAAGGTCTTAAATGGCCACAAGTATGTATGGCGACGCTATATGGAAGATTGGTTAGGAGTTTGATAAATTCCCAGTTAGGCGGGCTCCAGCGCTATTACGGTATAAGACTGGCCGCTTACAAATTTTAACGAGACATATTTTCGGCAAATCTTGTTTGAGACTGTACCTGTAACTGAATGAGTAAGTATGGAAATATGTAAAACACGTGTTACTTATTTAGTATGATTGCAAAAACAAGTGCATACCAATGTCACAAATTTTATTTATATTTGTATTTTGTAAGATATCAGGCATTCTAAATAAAATACCATAATACTTACATACCAAAATAAAATAAAACGTTAATACCATAAAGTTTTGATTAGGAAAGAATAGCAAAATCCAAAGAAATTAAAATTAAAAATTACTTATTACTATCATTTTGATCTTTTTATGTTCTAAACATACCTACTTTATTAATCATTAGACTAAAATATTCAATCAAATTCATCTCTCATTTGGTTACTGGCGCGCTATAAAACTGTCAACCTGGCAACCCAAAACAACAGCACAACGAGCAAAATACAAAATTCCATTTAAAGCAACACGTCATGTCACGTTCGCGACAGGTAACATCGTTCCGCCAATTTTTAACGCGGCAACATTTAAATTAAATTCCGCCTAAGCCTCGCCGCACGTCCGACACGTTCATTTAAGCAATTTCAGATAAAACGCTTATCTTACTTACTCTACTTTACCATACGGCGGTTAATCCTTTTTGCGAATGCATAAATATAAACTTTTTGTCGTAGGTAAGTTTTTTGCTGACGTTTTAGGTGTTGTTACTTAGTTAATTTGTTTGTTTTGGGAGCCTATCGATCTTAAACTTTTTTCCTTAGCAATTACCTTTATGAGGAGTAATGGCTTTTTATTCTGAAGGCATGTGCCGTAGACTTTCAATGTCGCTCTTTGAATTAATACATAAAAGATGCAAGTCGATACGATTTAGATCATAGTCATAGTTCCACCTATCTACCAGGCGAATTTGCTATATATTTATATTACTTAGTATGTTCTCTACGCATAGTTCGGCAAGAAAATTCAAGGAACAGATTGAAGACCTCGCGGATCTTATGCTACCCTAGTATGCATTAAATTTATCCAGTAATTTATACAGCCATGCGATAAATGCCTAAATCTGCCCTTGTTGCAAACATTTACAACAATTTGTCTATGTAGAAGTTCCGTAATTCCTACACATTTTTTGCGAAGGGATTCTAGCGAGACATAAAGACGTTTCCTTCAAACAAACGGTAGTTTGCATAGAGTTCTAGTAGTTTGTAATGCAATTGATTGCAACTGTCAAGTTATTTAACGTAATACAATTATCATTACAGTACTCGAAAACAATAGAAACTTCCGAAGACCATCCATGTACCTGTCAGGCGGCATTCTGCCAAATGCATTGGACTGTTCTCTACTCGTACATCGCTAAGCGTGTTTTAGCGATCCAGTGTAAGAGTGGTCTGTTATGACTAATATTCGTTAGAAATCATGAGGTCCATTTATACTGGAAACGAACTCGTGGTCGAGAAAAGTTGGTTTAAAGATGTGGGGGCTGGACTCTGCCAAATTTGATCATAAAGGTTAACGTGCGATGCGGATGGACGGACAATGGAAATGCTTCTGCTACGGTGTTCTTAAAAAGCCACTAAAGGTTTTTATGCCTGCCTTGAGTGCCTTACGAGAAAACGATGTAAAATTCCACTCCTTATAATTGTTCGGATCAACCGACATCTACGCATAGACATAAACAAAAAGGAAGATGAGTGACGTTCATAGTAAACAAAACTGAAATGTGGTCCTGCACCTACACCGTTGTAAAATGCTACACACCGCTATAATGTGTGCATCATGGGCAAAAGAGATAACCTAGACATATATAGATAGACCTATATAGTTAACACGGGTATGCAAGGGAGACCTTCATATTTTGCGCATTGCACAAAGTGTCACTGAGAGACTCTGCCACACGACTAATTCAATATAGGTGCCGGAACCTATATTTGATGGCACAGAATCGAGCGCCTGGTACCGTATCTCCCTTTTTGTATAAATCAATGCATCTACGACAAAATTCGATGTTTGCTATTACGTTCATGAAAGTTAAATATACGGAGGCGCAAGATTTTCCATGATACTATTTTTCAAGAAATAATTGCAAAAATGTGCTACTGATGATAGAAACCTTAATTTTGTCAAGCCAGGAAGATTTCCGGTAGGTATGGCTTGATTTCCTAAGAAGTAGAATGAAGTACTTACTATAAAACCTGCGCTACACCATTTGACAGATAGGTACGGCATTTTTCATTTTTTATTTTTTTTATTATATGGCTTTTACTCCTCGCCGATTTTGGCCAGGTGAATTCTGCCAATTTCGAGGTGTATACTTTTGATTTTATTAATCTTTAGTAATATAAATAAAAGCAACGTTGTTCGGTTGAGGCCTTGCTGATTGTAAGGTGATAGCCTCCCTACAAACACGTGGGTGGCCGAAACCCCGGATAACCGTTTGTTCAAAGGTACGGCTTTGGCTAGTATTCGATACTATTTTTTGGTTGTCAAAATCCCAATCGTTCATTTGTGCCACGGTTCAAGATCCTATAGAATATTTAGGAATTTAAAGTGGTATTAAAAGGACTGCTGGATTAGGCAGATTGAGGCAGATTGGGTCAGGTCCAGCTACCTAACTAAACGCATACCTACTTGATAAACCTAGATATTCGAAAGACAAAATTGTATGGAGCTGTCATGCGTAAACTATTATCGGACAAAGTGCTGTTAAACGTTGATTTTGTAGGAAATTTAAGCATCTATACGTTGTAAATACTATTAAATTTTTCTGTGGCTAAACGCACTTCACACGTCCAAAGAATGCATTATCATTACGGGGTGTCGGGCGCCGGAACGCTAAGATCAAACCTCGCAGACAACTTAGTAAGATAGGCACTATCACATAGTCTGACAAGCAGATTGTAGCAGTAGAAAAAGGTGAGAAAATAGGCCGCTAACAGGGTGGAAAGTTTGAATTTTGCGTTTTCAGGTAAAATACAGACAACATTGGTAGACAAACTAATACGTAAATAAAACCTGGACCGAGTTTGTCCCAAAGCCAATGTGACCCACGTAATCCAACCTTGCGTGGATTCCAGCATTACAAAAGAAACCTGTATCTCTAATACACGCTTTTTTGATATTTTTGGTACTAGTTAGGAAACTGGAGGCCAATTTGGTAAATTATTTAATCATGTTTCATATTGATAGAGATGATAGTTCTGGCCCTGTAGACAATCTTTTCAGAAAACGAAACGAAACGCTACACGCTCTCGCTCACTCTACGATATTAGTACGATAGAGAGACGGATAGGGTTTCGATTCGTTTTCTGCAATCGATTGTCATCTTGGCTAAGGCATCAATATGAATCGTTTTGGTTTAGTGAAATAAATTGTAGGTGGCTGCGTTTTTGAGGTATAGAACTTCAAAAATGTAAAAAAAGGGTTAACGTTAAATCATTTGATCATGTCTACCACTTAAACTGATGGTCACAATCCTCCTCAAAACGAAGGAAACCGAGGAGGCAGACATGCAGAGCGCTGCATTTTCACGTGATGTAGTAGTAGAAATAAATAAATAAATCCCAACTAAATCATTTGATCATTATTCTAGTTGCGTCCATTCGATTTATGAGGTCTCATACAGACAAAGATTGGCAGACATTTTACTCGCTGCTTAAAGTACATTTTTATTTAATTCACGCAAAATCAATTGCGCTCTCAATTTTGTTAGATTGATTATTGTTAGAGCGCTTATAGTCGTCCGTTTTTTCTACCGGACGAGACCGTTTGATGGTATATGAATGTCTGTCAATGCACCGGACACCGGACCGGCGAACAATTTATGGATGCCCCCTCCCCTCCCAAAAAAGGGTGCGTAACATAATGAATACGCACTTTTGGTATAATTTCAGTTTACAAACGTTCAAAAAGTATACTAACGTTAGGTATAATGTATTAAATGTCTATTTTCAATTAGTATAATTCAAAAATAATATAACGTACCGTTAATTATACATACCGTTGTTTAGTCTAACGTACATATAGACGAATTCCGTTTTGCATAATAATAGTTACGTATAATAGTTAAAATATCGACTAACATCTGAAATAACAATCTAGGTTAGTTTAGGTTAGAACTGCGACCCCCACAAAAAGAAAACTGCTACCAGAAAAGTGGGTTAGGTTAGGTTATAACTGTGACCCCCACAAAAAAAACTGCTACCAGGACAGTAGGTTAGGTTAGGTTAGAACTGCGACCCCCACAAAAAGAAAACTGCTACCAGGAAAGTAGCTTAGGTTATGTTAGAACTGCCACCCCCACAAAAAGAAAACTGCTACCAGGAAAGTGGGTTAGGTTAGGTTGGAACTGTGACCCCCTACAAAAAGAAAACTGCTACCAGGAAAGTAGGTTAGGTTATAGGGAAGAACATTAGATTATTTCAACGTTATACTACATTAGCATTATCGTAAACGATATTATTTGTGAAGTTCATTATACATTAGTCAATTATATATTTTGTTATTATTCAATTTGTACATTATACTTCATGCACGTTATACAAATTGAAATTATATAAATTGAATTTATATGTTACTATCAATATAGCATAAATTCGTATACGTTCTATTACTTACCCCCCAAAAAATGGTCTGCCTTTTCGATTTTCATCGTTTTGAGGATGTTTGTGACCATCAGTTTAAATGGCAGACTTGATGAAATGATTTAGCCAAACTCCTTATTTTTCCATTCGAAGCGCTGTCAATGGACAACGCAGCACTGTCATGGTGGCAGACGCGGTCCTTAATGTTTTTTAAGGTTCAATCCTCGATATTAAGAATGTCTGCAACATGATCAAATCATTTAGCAATCTTGGCCCCCAGCTATGCTAACAAAATACTTTTTCTCAAACATGCAATGATATATTGATATTGTTCCTTATAATATAGGCTACGAAGTATCATGTTTCAGGTGCGGCTACACGAGAGGTCGACAATGGAATTTCATACAAATTTGGGGGCCTAGGCCGGCAAGTTCCTCTTTTTTTATTTCCATTGCACACATATTTGTGGCACAGGATCATGGCATTGTATTGTATTGTATTGTATTGTAGTACGGGCAGGTTTCCGCAACTCGACGTCTAGCGCCTATTTTGCGTAAAGGAAGGGCGGCTAGTCCAGCCAGCCCAGCTCCTCGAGGAATCCTATCAAACCTTTGATGTTGAGTAGGACCTCGGGGAGATCACCTGGGGACCCGAGGTGTTTTGCCCTGTACGGGGCCACTCCGTTGCACTCCAGCACCACGTGAGAGGCTGTTTCTTCTGTCTCCATGCACCCACGGCACAGGGGACTGTCTGTAACACCTAAGTTAAAGAGATGTTTGTTAAATGGTCCATGACCTGTTATCACACTAGTTACCATCCTTAAGCGGATTTTGCCGAGACGGAGAAGTGTTTTGGTGAGTCTGTCGTTAATACTAGGCATGGCTTGTTTAGCCTGTCTGCATTCCTTATGACTTTGCCAATGTGTTCTGTGCAGTCTCCCGGTTCGTTCTAGCAGCGTCGAGCGTACCTTGCTGAAGAGCGTCAAAAGAATAGGCTCCGGGCCAATTGACCCCGCACCCGACCCCTGCCTGGCTAGCTCATCCGCAGCGTCATTCCCCCGGGATCCGCTGTGACCTTTGATCCATTGAAGGACAATATTGTTATTATGACCTACCTCCATTAGTCGTTCATGACACTCGTGTATAAGTCCAGATGTAATGATGTGACTTCCTAGAGCCATCAGTTCGTTTGACATTCTGCCACTACTTACGCCTATTAAAAAAAACAATAAACAATATGATACATTTTGCAATTTCGTTTATATATAAAATCGACATGAAAATAACAAATAACACATTATTAACAAATTACTATAATTTTAAATTGTAAAGATGGAGGCAGATTACAAACGGGTATTAGACGTTGCAATTTGTAGGGCCCAATCTGTTGTGTACCCTGCCTCTCCCTAACCCTCCTTCAGTTCCCTAAGGGCCCTACCTCTTATTACACCTCCCAACCTGACAGATTGGGCCCTACAAATTGTTATTTCTAATACCGGTTATAAGAACAGCTGCTTTTGTTTTTTTTTTCGTGACAGGTTGGTTATCAAGCTAAAATATTAGCAGCAAGGGCTATTACACACGAGCTGAAATTAAAAATTAGAATCTATAGTTACGAAATAAATTCGGAGAGTTCTCATTCTTATGAATATTTTCTACTAGCCTTTTCCCGCGGCTTCGCCCGCGTACTATAAGTACTCAAAAAGGATACGATATCCATGTTGATTTTCAGACTTTGTAACCACATTCGCCCCTTTTAGGGGTTGAATTTACAAAAAACTTGAAACACGTGTTTACTCATTTATTGTTAGGAATACTCGTGTGAAGTTTCGAATAAAATAGTCTAACAAATCTTGATTCGCCATACAAACTTTGGACCCCCATTTTACCCCCTTAGGGGGTGAATTTTGAAAAATCATTTCTACTAAGAAAGCACTTGCACTGATCATGCACTAGCATCCCTAGACCTTATAAGGAACCTACGTGCAAAATTTGGAATAACTAGAACCAGCGGTTTGGGCTGTGCGTTGATATGTCAGTCAGTCAGTCAGGCAGTCAGTCAGTCAATAAGTCAGTCAGTCAGTCAGTCAGTCAGTCAGTTTCTTCTTTTATATATTTAGATGATAATGCATAAACAGAGACCATAGACAATATTTGTAACATTCTGAATTTATGCAATCACCATGTACTTTTTTCTTCTTAATTTTAACTCGTGTAGAATTTAATTAAAAATATTAAATTAAGTGCAACCTCTCGAACAGCACAGACACTGTGAAAAAAAAGTATTTTAGTGGGAAAATTTTAAAAACATTCTTAATATTTTATTAGGTTGCGTATATTATTGTGAATTATAATGTCGATTTGTTTTATTCTATAACAATTTAAATTTTTAGGTACAACAAAAGTAAATTAGGTCTAGATGTTGTTCAAATGCAAGTGAAAATTATACTTAAATGGTACGTAATAGTTATACATTTTTAAAAGCCGTTCAGTGACAATGAAATGCAGACAGAATTTAGCAATCCAGACTTCATAACGTAATGTTTTTACGCATATTTTTTGATTACGTGGTAAGTCTAATTAATGTTTTTGTTGTAGTTTGTTGATAGGATAATTCATTAATAACAAGATGAATATATACTTAGTCGTAATAGTGGGAACGTTGGTTGTTTTCTAGAAATTAATGCAAATGTTGGTTGTACGTTTGTGGCTTATTGAACTCATCTTAGATAAAAACCTAAGTACGAAGGTGTTTGAAGTACATACAACATAATAATAATAATAATAATAAATACTCTTTATTGCACACCTCATACAGTTACAAGCACAAATTTTACAATTAGATAAATTTAGGTAGAGGTAACAACAGGCGGTCTTATCGCTAATGAGCGATTTCTTCCAGACAACCTTTGGGTAGTGGAGACTAGAGAAAAACAATAAGCAGTAGGTGGTGCATAGAAACAAAAGAGACGAAATAGATAACACAGCACATTCATATGAATATACATACTTAAATAAATACAAAATAAACATACATATACGTACATATATACATATATAATACACACAATAAGAAACAACAGTGTCAACTTAAAAACCTAAGGAAGAGATAAATAGTATTCCTTAAGTTGCGATTTAAAGCTACCAATAGATTGCGCGCGTTTAATGTTGAGAGGGAGAGAATTCCACAAACGAACGGCCTGGAACGTAAATGAGCAATTATAAAATTTGGAAGATGAAGATGGCACTTTTAGGAGCAATTTTTGAGAGGATCTAATAGAATTAAGATAAGAGAAACGCTCTTTGAGGTAGCGGGGAGTTGCAGGGTTAAAAAGTATAGAAAAGAGTAAAGAAAGTATGTGAGAGTTACGGCGGTGACGGATAGGGAGCCATTTGAGTTGAGAACGAAAACTAGAAACATGGTCGAATTTGCGTAATACATTATATTATTAATACAAGTTTACGAGTACAGTATTGCCTCACCTATATCCGAAAAAAAAATTGATAAGTTACTTATTTATTTCATTGCATGTTTGAGAAAAGCACTATACATACCTCGGCGTGAAAAGGGGTTGCCAGCCTCGTGACTATCCGGCCTCGCTACGCTCGGCCGTCTATATGTACCTACTCGGCCGGCAACCCCCTACTTCCCGGCCTCTGTAGTAATGTACTATTACTGAATGAAGTGACGAATAAATTGTAGACAAATTATTTTAACTGTTGTCAACAAGGCGTTACTGCCATAAACTATATAAACTCTATTAACAACCGATAATGATGTATGTGTATGTACCTTTGGCTGGCAAATGTCACAAATATTCTGTAATATTTTAGGTTATAAATAGGTATTGATACCTCGTACCTACATAATATATAATACTTATTTCATGAATCAGATGTAAATCATGACACACACGAAGCTCGGTAACAAGTACTTAATTGAAAATAACATGATTTTAATTTCCACAACGCCTTATAAATTAAACCTTGGGGCCATCTATGGAATTATTTTAATGGTAATTGATAAGTACGAAATTACTTGTCAATTGGAGCTGTTGCTTTTTAAGGGTTTTTGAATAATGATTGTCAATTATTTTGCCAATTAATAAACGATTATAATGATTGTTGATGAAATTAATATTACAGCATGCGCATCGATATCATTTCACAAATTAGTGTAGGTACTTATAGAGGTATTTGTAGGTACCTACCTACTTATGGACAAAATTATGATGGAAGCGGTGGCCTCAATTTCAGCAGTGACATAATATTAAGGGTTGTATAAAATTATTCCCATCATTATTATTCTCCTAACGTTTGTCCCGGCTTTTCCCACTTCTCAACTGAGCCCGGGGTCCGCTTGGCAACCGAATGCCAATAATAAGATAAGATAATTTATTCCATAACAATTTACAATCATGTCGGAAATATACCTAAAATTACAATTAACTTATAACTAATTCATAAGTCACAATTACAATTCTAAAAATAACATGCATTAACTTGAAATATAAATTAATTAATTAATTAAATACGATATAACAATGAAATTGATAATTATAATAAATGTCAGTAAAATTACATTAAACATCTAAAAAGCGTGCATCACTAATTAATTCGTCAACATGGTAATAACATTTCCGTAATAAAAAGTCCGTTAATCGGTATTTGAATGTATCTACATTATCTATCGTCTTATACTCTTTAGGCAAGCAATTGTACAGTTTTACGGCTTGATATCGCACACAGTGATGTATAATTTGGAAATTAGGCTCAATTGAGTACTTCAGGTCCTTCCTACGAGTATTGTGTCTGGTGACCCTTTGTTCCTCAGTCTCGTATCTTTCTGGATGCTTAACTACGCCAGTCAGTAAAACGAGAATGTAGAGGCACGGTACCGTTAGAATGTTTAGTCTGCCGAAGTCGTTATAACGACTGCCATGGCGGGATACCGACCATGGTTTTAATGGCATATTTTTGGGCAATGAAAGCTTTCCTTATATTATATGCATAGTTTTGCCCCCAAAACTTAATGCTATAACGTAACCGCGACTCCACCAACGCATAGTAAACTGACGTTAGCTGCTTAAGCCTGACTTCGTCGCGTAAGCTCTGAAGTGCATAGGAAGCTGAGCCGATACTATTCACTAATGATTTAAGTTCCACTTGCCACTTAAGGTCACAGTCTATGTACATGCCCAAGAACTTAAATAGGCGTAATTACTAGTATTAATGCAAGCGATTGCCATCTGACAGTAAACTAAAAGTGTACGAGCCGGGGTTTGAACCCGAGAACTCCGGATTGAAAGTCGGACGTCTTACCGCCAGTCACCCAATGCTTCTGTTTATGATAATTTTAGCTACCTTGCCACATAATTCACGTAATATTTATTATGTCATTCGTGATAATTACAAATCGATCCTGGACGAGTAAGTTAAAATTACACTCAGTTTATATAAATACTTATATCCTACAAAATAAAACGATTTGCTGCCAGTATGCATTTAGTTCTAGTTAAAATCCAAATTTTAAATGTTGCATCGTGGTTTGTGAAACATATTTCATTAGTGATTTATGCGACGGTTTTGGTTGAAAATTAAGCAAAGCAAATTTTTGTGAGAATCCATTTTCAACATCCAACAATAGGAGTTAATAGGTACTGCTAATTACCCGCGTGAAATAATACTTTTTTTGTATTTTTCTTCTCTTTTTACGGCGAAGAATCATAACTTAAATATTTTTCTCAAATAGGCACTTACATACCAAACGTACCGAAACTATAAGACGGGTAAACTAACCACTTTTTTCAGTCCTTCCTGAAAGGAAAATAAAAATAAAAATATTAAGGAGGAGTTTATTTCTCATATGACTCATATCTTTATATAGTCAAAGACAATTTAAACTTCCTTATAGAGACCCGTTCATTTAAACTTAAAAGTACACTGTTATAATTCAAATTCGATTATTAACTACTTCGAAATGAACAGTGATCGGAATTGGTAGTGCCATTTCGCGGGACTTCGGTGCGTAAGTTTAGTATGGATACAGTTTTTAACCCCGGGATTCGATATGAAAATTTAAAGTTTGTGTTAGGTTTAAAAAATGTTTTAAAGAACCGTATGCCTAACGTAAGTATGAAAAATGTGGTTTCAGTTAAATATCATCAAATCGAACGTCAAAAGAAATAGATTGACAGTAGAAAATATTGATAAAAAATATGGTTTGCTACTATAATTTCAAAGAAATTAATAATTTAATTATGTTCATTTAAAATAATGATGTTGATGTTTCGTATTTTATTTTATGATTGTATTATTGTTCATTGCGAAAAATATATTAAGTATATAAAAAATAATGCATGAAATGAAATAAGAATTTAATTTTATACAATTATATAATTACGAAGTAATATGTAAAAATACTGTTTGTTTATTAAGGAATAAAAAGGCTATAATAATAATAATAATTGTAACTGTTAAACAAAAGTAATTTTAAATAAATGATGTATTTATAATGTCATTTTTTAACTTTTGCGTTTTGAAGAAAATTTTCTGTGAGAAATATGTCGGAGAATCTCAAGTCTTATCCATGTTATTTACAATGTTTAAGGTCATTCACCCGAAATGGCACTACCTATTCCGATCACTGGAAATGAAATACTACACTTAGAAATAATAATTCCTTTGGGCGCAGATTCACTTTTAACTGCTATTCTCTTTATTCTGTACTCCTGTGTATTGGCTGTACTTTCTTTGTTTAGGAATAATGTCTTTAAGCTTTTTCCATAACTCGGCCATGATGCAGTTGAGGTTATAGTTTTATTTGAAAAGTATTAGTTCCTCTGGTTTCCGCTGGCGGCGCTAGCAAGTGAGGCAAACGCTGTCACCTTCTATGGTCACATTCATGGAGTGCTTTATGTTAAATGTTTTGTTTTTAGATAATTTTCATTTTATAATTTTCTGGTAGATGGGTAGTTTTTTCATTCATGAATTACTTTCCTTTTTTAATTGTTTGTGTTAAATATAACTTTTTTTTCTATATTTCTCTTCAGTTTGAGTTATCTGTCGTGGCATCACTAAGTGGGCCCTACGGAAGACCAGTGCTAGCTTACATACTAGCTAGGATTTTGCTAAGCAGGGTCCATTTCGTGGTACTACACCAATACGTCTTTGTATTATTTGTCTGTAACATTGTGTACATCATGAATAAATATCTTGAATCTGAATCTTGAATAACAACAAGTAGAATTTACTTAAAATTGCACGCCTCCGATTTCAGTTCCATTTCACTAGTCTTTAAGATTGCCTTTTACTACAAAGACTTTAGTTTCTAACATATTCTTATTCCTCTCACACCTCGTGATATCTGGGCAGTTGTAGCATAAATCACAAGAGAACACTATAATAAAAGCTTTACAAACAATCCAAATTTTGTTCAGTAGCGACATTACGGGACAATTCCGAAGCGTATAAATTTCGCAGGGAAATTTCTTTATTTTCTCAAGACGGTCCGACAGTGCCACATTTTCGTAATGCAGTAGGGAAATTCTCTAATTGGAAATTGCATTCAAACAAACCGTAGAGATATGTTTATAAATACACATTTAAAATTTTATTTTATATGTCAACACACATTACAAGAGAAAAAAAAAACTTTTATCTAACATGCACATATCCGCAGCGCAGGCTTCGTCAGGTGACAAATGGAAATCCACAACACGCTTCGTCTCACACAAACTAACGATAGAATCCGCAGAAGGCTTCGTCATTATTACAAATTGATGTCATTAATTAGTTGATCGTACCTGGCGCAAATGTCCTCATTACACTGGCAGCGTTACCGCGTTGAATGGCCAATGAGATCTGTTGCACCAGGTACGACCCAGAACGAGGATCATACTATCCCTGAGCCGCCGACCCAACTCCCCCACAAACTTTCCTTAGCCTCCACAGCCCAAGACCCAGCAGTCTCGACTGCAACCGGCACGAAGTCGTACACTGGTTCCAAGGCAGAGTACTTGGTATGCTTCAGCTTGGCTGCATACTCCGCGGCTGACCCAGCGGATCTAATGGTGTTACTCATGTGGGATGGTGCAAACGTACTAACGCAAGTCGCATCCCACAAGAGGCACCGCCCCTTCTGCCATGGAACCAGTGTCAGACCATCAGGCCTTTTGCCGTCCGTTCGGCACAACCCTGGAGGTTCCAAAACGCAAGGCACGTTGGCCGACACCAAAGCCCTGCGAATAACATCATTAATCGCATGATCTCCTTCAATGCTAGCACAAGCTTTTTGAGGTCATTTTTGAGGTCTGTGGACTATCCCCAATCGTCCCGTCATCCAAATACCATACGTTTAGGGGTGATTCCAACAAAGAAATGACCTTCTGTATAGCCAGACAGAATATTAACGGCCCTATGGGATCACCCTGCTGAGCACCAACCTGTGATTCCAATGAGACGTCATTGAATAGAAGCCTGCTCGAAGACGCATAACATTGTTGAAGAAATGGATAGAGAGAAGGCACCCGGTCCACAACTTCTCCAAGAATGGTGTCTCTCCCGACGCTGTTAAATGCGTTCTTTATATCGATTTTAACAATAACCGCATCTGTGTTCTCATTTGCGAGCACATAAGACCGAGTGGCGTGGATTGCTGCCTCGCAGCCCCGAGCCGTTCCGAAGCCTATCTGAAGAGGCTGAAGATAGTTTGCCATTTGCTCCCTAACGGTTCGGCAGCTTAGTTTAGCTGCAAGACGGCGTAATGTGCACCCTACAGCTATCGGCCTTATTCCCCCGTACTTCTTCGTGAGGGCGCAAAAAGTAGCGCCGTACAAATACGGGCATACCAGTGGGTTGAGGGAACCCTTTAACAAAAAGTTGCACAGTTTCGTTACTGAATCTAGTAACCGGGGACCATTGCTGCCCGCTGCAGAAGATGTCAATTATTTCAGGTGCTGCGGACGCAATCCATCTAAACCTGACGCAGACCCATTATAAAAGCTCGCTAAAGCCTCCTTCACATCTGCTGGCGTCACTGAGATCAGACAAATTGAAACATCTGGCTCAGGTGGGAATACCAGTGGCCTGGAAGACGAAGGGTGCTTTTCCCGGAGCGATGCGACAGTCTCGTTGTTTATTGGTGCTAAAGATGAATCGGATAAAAGAAGGCGCACCGCACCTCTTAAGTCGCCTTCATGCACCTTGCTCTCTATAGTCTTCACCAAAGATCGAGACTTCCGCCCGCCATCTGGCGCGAATAACATTGCATCGATGGTACTGTGAACGTTTTCCTTTACCTTGGCTGTTAACGACTTCGCACTTTTTTCCGGAACTCTAAGTGCTGAAAATGAGAAAGACAATAAGGAAAACCAATCCTCAACAGCGTTGGACTGTATGCAGTTATCTATGATCTCGCATAATTTTCCCGCCACCAAACATCTCGCACCCTTAGGTATATGCTTTAATACACCGACCTTGGCTTTAAGGTCGCCTAATTTGTCTAAAGACACCTGAGGCGTAGACGCAGACGTCACCTGAGACGGTCCGCCATTGCTTTGAGGGCTGTGAACACCTGTACTAGGACCAGGAACCCCCAGGGTGCTCCGACTCTGGGAGGCAATATCTTTGTGGACCCTAGAAATGTGGATGCTAAGGCCTTTTGGCACGACGTAGAGCCTAGGAGAACCTGGGCAATAGGGACAGGTAGCTTTAGAAGGGCTGCTCATCGTGGTACTTAACTAACAGGAATACAAATAGAAAACGGTAAACACATTAAAATTAAAATACACACTTGTAAAATAAAGGTTATACACACTCATATACAATTACAATTAGACATTAAAAATAAATACCCACACGTATATTTAAACGTGGGTTGTAAAAAAATTGAAATAATAGGGATGTCAAAAATTCATTAAAAAAAAAATATCATTAAAAAAAAAAAAAATACGGTAAATATAATTACCCTTACAAATTTATCTTTTTCTTAAATAATACTTATATGTCATTCAGTTTAAAATATTAATATAAAACAAATTGCGATTTAAATTAATGTCAAAAAAGAATAAAAAGAGATTATGTTACCAAAAATTACAATAAATGAACACAGTATTAAAAAAAAAACAAACATGAATTTAAAGCAGAACTAAATACAATAAAAAACCAAAAACGCAAAAGCAAAGTAAAAAATTAATAAAATATATATACGAGTATAGACAAAAAGTTCAGTTTCTGGAACTCCGGACTCGAACCCTCGCCTAGTTAGCGTGCGATGCAAATAAGATTGCGTGAGTTAACAACTCATCCACGACGACCAATACTGAAGCAGACGAATAACTGTATCTAGTCCATGCTTTACGCCCTCGATATGTTGATGCTGGGACAATAATATGAGTCTACCCTCAGGTCGAATTACTCACGACACACACTATTCAGACAGAGCTCACTTTCACTATTTAACCACTTTTTGTCTTGACACGTAGCTAATCAGAATCCATTAAAACACGGCAGGATCTCAGTTTAAAGTTTCAAGCGCGTTTGTTTCACTGTGTTGTTGATTTTCCTGTTGTTGTGCCATGGTTGTGCCGATAGTTAGTCACCTCATCAAAACACGGTTTTGGGCCACTGTTACCGGAGACTGAAGCCAGACAACATTTCCCGTTTCATATTGGATCACAATAACCCATAAAAAACTTCAAACTAAGGCATTTCTGTCACCTGACTAATTTAAAATATTAAAATACACACCGCTGTAGTTTACCGTGCGGGCATTCTACCCTCTCCCTCACATTTAAAATAATTATGTCACTGATAAATTCGCAATATCTATTTGTAATATATACTTAACCATGTATATATTTCTGAAAATATTTCGTCTTTCTTCGGGAACACGGGGAAAATGTCTTCCTTGAAACGTCGAAGGTAATTTTTAGAAATATAAACGCGGTTAAGTCCCGTTATTACAAATATATATGTGTAAAAACCGTGAGAGCTTAAATCAAAATTCGCAATACTTCAAAAAACCGGCCAAGAGCGTGTCGGGCCACGCTCACTGTAGGGTTCCGTAGTTTTCCGTCCGTCACAGTAAGTGTCCCCACTTAAGAGTTAAAATAACACCGCCATGTAGGATATGATATGAGCGTTCCACGTACAGCGACATCTATCGGCAAATTAAGTAAACTAGCGCGCGAGCATAAAGTATGGAAGATGATTTTTATGGGATAATTCTTTATTGCGTGAACCGATTTTCACCGTTTTTACTTTATTTGAAAACACGTCATTTCATTGTAATTTTGTAGAAATTACAGGTACAATAAACACCTGCTTATACGGTTAAATTACAAACTTAGTTCAGAAATTATTTTGTATTTTTTTTTCAAAAACTATTCATCCTATCAAGTTCAAAATAATTTTCCTAGAAAGTTTTTATAAAGTTCTACTTTTGAGATTTTTTTCATATTTTTAAAACTTATGGTTCAAAAGTTAGAGGGGGGGGGGACGCATATTTTTTTACTTCTGGAGCGATTATTTCCGAAAATATTTACATTATCGAAAAATGATTTTAGGAAACCCCTATTCATTTTTAAATACCTATCCAATAATATATCACACGTTAGGGTTGAAATGAAAAAAAAAATCACTCCCCACTTTACGTATAGGGGAGGTACCCTAATAAAAAAATAATTTCCACTTTTTATTTTACCACTTTGTCGGCGTGATTGATATACATATTAGTACCAAATTTCAGCTTTCTAGTGCTAACGGTCACTGAGATTATCCGCGGACGGACGGACGGACGGACGGACGGGCAGACATGGCGAAACTATAAGGGTTCCTAGTTGACTACGGAACCCTAAAAAGCGCTAGTGGCCTGGCGATTCTAAGGTCGGGTTTAAACCCCGGCTTGTACCGCTGAGTTTTACGGAACTCATATAAGAAATATTGTGACGGAAAACATCGAGACGAAACCAGAGCTAATCCCAGGCTTCATCTCTGGGTTGAAAGGTTAAATGGCAGTCGCTTTCGTAAAAACTAGTGCCTACACCAATTCCTGGAATTAGATTGCCGAGCGGACCCCAGGCTCAATAGAGCAAAAAGCTGGGACAAACGCTAGGAGGAAGACTGATAAATTCGCAATAGATAACTAGGAAGCAGTCCTACCAGGAGAACGTCCGTTCAGTTTGTCTCTAGAGATGTTAATCTTATGGAAGAAGAAAATGGTTTCTTAAAAAAATTTTGTGACTCACAATTCGACAGTATTGGTCTCAGAGAAAAATGTTTTTTGAGCTTTAGAAAACATAACCCTACCCTAAGGTTGTCTGTAAGAGATCGCTTATTAGCGATTAGACCGCCTGTTGTTTACCTCTTTTTATGTTCATCATGTTTTTTATAAGTATTGTGTTGTAATTTTTGAGGTGTGCAATATTGTTGTTAGACCTGTTTCTCTAGTTTTAAGTTACGCTTTTTTATTTAACCCTGAATGGGTTTTTTTTTAAATGCCAAATCTCGCTAAAACTTTTGCGCTGTGTTTTTCAATTTTCAATATAAATATAGGCTGAAATAATAAGAAGAACTCCAACCCTACTGCTGTATATCATTTTGTGCGTGCAAAGACTCACCTATCACGAGTGGCACAGCGCCAAAGTAACCTGCCACGTTGATACGCTGCACCCTGTATACTTGTATTTGTGTGCTACATGTTACTAATGTGCTACATTATTACAGCTTTGCAGTAGCGAGGCATCTATAGGTCTTGATTCTCATCAGCATGCCATAGTACTACCAGTTAACCGTCGGGCCAAACAGAGATTAAAAGAAGCATTAGAAATTTTAAACTTAATAGCTGCTAATTCTAAATATTTGTTAAATAATAAATCTATCTAAATATATAAAAGAAGAAACTGACTGACTGACTGACTGACTGACTGACTGACTGACTGACATATCAACGCACAGCCCAAACCGCTGGTTCTAGAGATTCCAAATTTGGCACGTAGGTTCCTTTTAGGGTCTAGGGGTGCACTAAGAAAGGATTTTTCAAAATTCACCCCCTAAGGGGGTAAAATGGGGGTCCAAAGTTTGTATGGCGAATCAAGATTTGTTAGATTATTTTATTCGAAACTTCACAGGAGTATTCTTAACGATAAATGAGTAAACACGTGTTTCAGGTTTTTTGAAAATTCAACCCCTAAAAGGGGCAAATGTGGGCACAAAGTCTGATAATCAACATGGGTATCGAATCCTTTTTGATTACTTATAGTACGCGGGCAAAGCCGCGGGAAAAGGCTAGTAAATTCATATAAGCGTATTATATATATACCGTGTGTGGCCTGTAACACAAGCAAAAAATTAAATCTTAATATATTCTACTTCTCAAACTAACCAACGTTAGTTCAGCGACTTTAAAAACTAACTTGTGGTTTGATTTTTAGTACACTTTAAAGTTTATTCGAATACGCAATGTATTGCAAAATTGGTTATGTCTGTAGAGTGACAAGACTGACAAGCAATGTCAATTGGACGGATTTTAACGTACATTGATAATACTATTTAGTTTGTATGAAAAAGAGACAATATAAAGACTCCATATTTATTAAAAGCTTTATAGTTTGAGGAGTAGAATCTACGTTTAAACTTTTTGCTCAGGTTACAGGCCACATACTGTATATATGTAAATAAGAATTTTTATTCTAAATTAATAGCCTTTTATACAATCGTGACATAATTAAGAGCTTTTCAGTCGAGTACCGTGTCTAGGCCACGAAACTTGTTGAGTAAGGTACGAGATTGAAAAGCTTAATTATGTCACTATTGTATACAATACTTTTTCTACGATTGCTCAAAATAGGCAAGCTGGTAAGAATTGAGTTCGACGAATGCCTCACAATCTGCTGCCTCTATATAATTGAGTGTATTTAACCTCCGACCGGAAAAATTCGACCGGTGCAGCTGTGACCCGGGTGGCCAAGTGGTAAAGGCGTCTGCCGCGAATGCAGAAGACGCTGGTTCGATCCCAGCCCTGGGCACCGGAGGCCTAGGTCACTTTTTCCTTTGTATATGACATCTATATAAGTTTATTTTTAACCTACTTCAAGATTTCGAAGGAGGAGGTTTGTTTTTGCTATTTGTTGTATGATCATCGATTATTCTAAGAAGGCTGGAAGTCATCAGGTCAGGATCCTGATGATGGGATCCTGGAGAAATCGAGGGAACTGTGTAAATATTACAGGCACGCCTTTAGTGATTTGAGTGTTTTTATAGTAGATCGAGCATTAGAGCTCTTTGTAAGATGAATTAACATATGTGAAGTTACTTCTTTTTTATTTAAAATTATAGCTATGTATTATAAGGAAAACACATTCAAACTAATTTCAATTTAATATGCTTGGGTAACCTTTCCCATGCAATAATAAATCAATTTCAAAACCTGATCACACTTTGTATTGTAAACCACTAAACACCCAAAACTTGCAAAACCATTAACATTCAAACTATCCCTTACTATCCCCATAAACTTCCGAAAAAGACATAAATGTATCGCTTTGTCTAATATACTTACGCCCTTTTAGAGTAAGGAATAATTTTTCAAAAGGTCATATACGTATAAGAGTACGCTACTAATAGGAACAGAAAAATCACTGAAGATCAACCTTATTCCTAAGGCAATAAGGGTCAAGATTGGTCATTTAACTGAGTTCACACTAAGCCCCTTTTAGAAGTAGTGTTTGTAGGGTAAAGCCCCTCATCGCAGGTGCTAATCGAAAAAGTTCAGGCGTTCGGTTATTGACTCTGAAAGTTTTCTAATCGTCGATATACGTGTTTACCAGCCAATAGCAACTTTCGGGAATTAGGTAAGTAGTGGATTGTTTTTGGGTAGTTACTTTTAGTGTGTAGGGTGGAAACAACATGCATTATGAAGTAAAATTGATTATGAGAAGATGGTGGAGTTGAGAGTTGTGTCGAAATTTGTTCGGCCTGACACTTGAGGCTGAAAATTTGTTTTTTAACAGTCTTCCGAAATTTACAGCGCTCAAATCAAGTGTCTTCCTTGAAAGTAAGTCTGTTTGTCTGTCTATTATCTCTTTGTGCTTAAATCGGTGAAACGATTTACATAGAATTAGGTATGGATATAGTTTGTATCCCGGGGGAGGACAGCTTAGGCTAGTTTCTATCGCAGAAATCATCCCTAAAGAGGATGAAAAGAGGGAAGAATTTTATTTAGCACAAGGTTAAGGGCAAAATCTAGTTAACTTAAAATAATAATGTATTTTTTAAATTACTTAACCCACTTTTTATTAGATGAAGACTTCCGGACCAAATTTCAAAACGACAATAACGTCGAGCAGAAGATTCACTTTGGCAACGTTCCTGCGCGGTGCGTTCCGATTGAAACTTACTTGTTTCGCATGAAGGTGCAGCCACACTGACGCATTTTGAACATGTGGGTTATGATCAACATACATCTTCACCTTATAGGAAATAAAAATGTCAACTCACTTTCGGATGTAAAAAATACACTAGTTTTTTTGTTAAGAATCTATTCTACTATTTTTAGTTACCGACACAGGGGACTTCTACCGATATTCCTTGATATTTTTGCAGGGCAATGAGTTTTTATGTTATTTTAAGTGAAATTTAACAAGCCATACGATTAATAAGTATACAAAAAGTATATTAGCCTTAATTTGAAACTAAAAATACCTCAAAAATGTAGTTTATCGGCGTCAATCCATACTAATATTATAAATGGGAAAGTGTATGTGTTTGTTTGTTTGTTTGTTTGTTTGTCCGTCTTTCACGGCAAAACGGGGCGACGAATTGACGTGATTTTTTAAGTGGAGATAGTTGAAGGGATGGAGAGTGACATAGGCTACTTTTTGTCTTTTTCTAACCCCCCACTTCCCTAAAATGGGGGGTGGAAGTTTGTATGGAGAATTTAACGCGAGCGGAGCCGCGGGCAAAAGCTAGTATAACATAACTTTTTATGCTGATATTGGTAAAGTCCATTTTGGGAAGGAAATTTATTATAGCTATGTTTATACATCAAACGTTTTAGTGTTATTTTATCAGAATCACAATTAGTTATTTGATGAACCTTTGAACAACTTGTGGATGTTTATAATTTGTTCGGCGGCTTAAGGACAAATGCGCCATACTAAAAGTAGGCAAAGCATTTGTCATTAAGCCGCCGGACAAACTTTGGGTCACCAGACACTGTCATTAATAATTTCATTATTTCTGTACCCGTCCTTTTCTATGTTTATGAAGAATGAGAAGTATGAGTACAGAAATAATTTCATTATTACTGACAGTGTCTGGTCCGCTAATAACTTTCCCGAGCTCCTACCTGCCGTCGCCGTTCGAAATTGAATCGTTCTAGAGATTTTACTCACTCAGCAGCAGTTCCATTCATTTATAAGTAAATTTTTAAATATACAACAATATTTTTTATTAATTGTTGGAATTTTATACAACTTAAATTCCATTTCGTATCTCTTAATTTAAAACAAAAAAACGTTTAAAACTACTTAAAGAAGCGTCAATAAAATAACTAGGTATGTCGAAATTGGTAAATCCCTTTTGGGCTGCAGATTGCTCAAAGATATGTCAAACGTTTTAGTAACCTGTTATCAGAATGACAATTTATTTTTAGTACACATAACAGATCTATAACAAATGATGATTTTAAAATTAGAATACCCGCCCTATGTGGAAAAACCTTTGAGCAAAACTTCTGACCTGCCGTTACCGTTCGAAATTGAATCGCTCTGGAGAGTTTACTCACTCGGCAGCAGTTCCATTTATTTGTAAGTACAATTTGGAATTACAACATTTTTTTCTATTTATTGTTCAAATTTTATTCAACTTTAAACTTACCAACTTTAAATTCCATTTCGCTTTTATTTGGTTCTCGGGTCCCCTTAATTATAATTTTTAGGGTTCCGTAGCCAAAATTGCCAAAACGGAACCTTTATACATTATCCATGAAAAATCGTTTACGTTGTGTCAGTTGGGCTAGGGGTAGTAATACCCGTTACTAACGTAATAATAATAAATTGAATTTTATTTTAAACAAGCCTTTTATTTGGAGTTTCCCTTGTTTATTTTAAGGCCGTTTTCGAGTTACTTCCGGTATTCGAGTTTTTTCCAGCTTTGGATCTGAAATATTATTGAATTGGCACATTTTCCAAAACGTTACATTTAATACCATAATTTTCAGATTCAAATGGGAAATTACAAAGATATCGGATGCAGACGAAAAAATGCAAAGTGATTCGACACTTTTGCACGCGAGTGTAGTTTCGTCATGTCCGTCTTTCCGTCCGTGGTTCAATCCGTCCATCCGTCCGTCCGTCCGTATGTCACAGCCATTTAATTCGGAAAGTATTAGTCATATATTAAGACTGCGTCGACCGTCCAGTGGCGCCCTCATTGGGGGGACTGTATTTCCTAATAAACCAATCAATTTCTGCATAATCCATCATGTTAAGTTGTAGTCCTACTAATTCCGCAACTTATGATCTATGTGATACAGTTTTATATTACTTACTTTTGGCTTCATCATCTAAACGGAAAAAATATGCAAAATGAAACTGTGTGACAAAGATCAAAAATTGCGTGATCAGTAGGACTACAACTTAACAATACATACATTGATTCGTTTATTAGGAAATATAATCCCCCCAATGAGGGCGCCACTGTACGGTCGACACAGTCTTAATAAAATTTAGACGTAAGGTATATTTTGTATGCCGCTATTTAGTTATGTAGTTAAATTTATGAAAAAAATATTTTTAGGGGGGCGCTCCATACATGTACTTAACTAAATTCCGAAAAAAAGTTTTTACCAAATATCAACATGTTTGGCATTAGTCTTTAAAAATAATATCGCGGTTTCTTTATATATTTTGTGATTAAGTGAATATTTTCAGAAATAATCACTACGAAAGTCAGAAACATTGCTCCACCCCCTTCAAACTTTTACACCACGACTTCAAAATTATTTTGAACATTATTGGTGCAGGCGTTTTTCAGTTATCTCCAAAAGACTTCTTTAATACGACCTTTTGGTATTAGTTTGGTTATTTTTCCATTGAAGGTACGGAACCCTCCATTATGCGTGGTCCGATCCGACACGCACTTGGCCGGCTTTTTTCGTTCCTAACTAAAACAAAATGTTAATTTCCACTTAGATAATATAAGCAATCATGCACGTTCTAAAATTTAAATTCCAATTTACTTTTGGGTTCTCGAATCCCCTTAATTATTTTATTTGTTCTTAACTAAAATAAACAGTTCATTTATACTAAGTTAATTCTACACATATTCAAACATATGTATTATTTTACTTGATAACTTTTTCTAGTCTTAATTTCTCTAATCTAGCAAATGCTTGTACCTACATAAAATATCTTACCTTTACTAAATCGACGACGTAATAAACTTCGGATATCAGATCACGGATAACACCGACGGCAACGCTCAGGTGGCGAAGGGTTGCATTATTTAGCATGAATTAAGATATCTGCCGGATTAATGAAGATCTGCACTCTTGCTGCTATACAGGATGATTTGAAATAAATATTTTGATTTGTTTTATTTTCAAGTAGACACACTACCTACATAAATTATAAATTAATATAGATGTCATATATGAAGGAAAAAGTGTAAACTTTTGTATATGACATCTACGAGTATATAGGTTTATCTTAAAATTCTAAAAAAATTTTTTTTCTTAAAATTTATATATTAATCGACCGAGGAACTTAATCTTAATCAAAAAGAGGGGTGTTGTGTTATACGTTAGACCGCTATGAGTGTCTGTTTGTGTATCTTTCTATGGAATTGTAGCGCTAAAACGGTTAAAATTTAGCACTTACAAGACTTACCCATGTTGACACTGTTTATGGATACGTGCAATTGAATCAAAAACCGAATATTATTATAATTGATCAATTTAACTTTTCTCCTTGCACCATTTGTCTCTGTTTGGTCCCATGGTTGACCGGTAGAGAATGCCATTCGGCATTAAGTTTACCATTTATATAAATAAATAAATAAATAATAAAAATGAATAATAGTACAAACCAATTGGGACCTGTATAAATAAATATCCAACTCGAACCACCCTGTACACCTGAAAGGTGCCGCCTGTATAAATTACTCCAAATAATTCCCGGATTAACATTTTTAATCTCCGCGCGATGTCTCCCGAATAAATTACCTCCAGACAGATAACGCTAACTGCACTTTAGGGCCTAACTTATAACTTCATTTGTTTTCTTTGGTGCGGGCTGTGTGCTGACTTTAAGAGTTATTTTTAGTTGACTTATGAAAATAACTTTTTACCCACCAACTTATGATATGATGTAAGAAAAGATAATAAATAGGTTAGCTAGAAGAGATTCCTTAATGTAATATAAGTTCTCCTTTGCACTTTCTCAATCTTTTGTTATGTTATGTGCTTTTCCTTATATTTTGCAATAAAGTGCTTATGTAATGTAAAAACTCTTTATTGTTTTTTTGGCGAAATTGACCTAAATTCATATAACATTTATTACTCCTTATGACCTCAGGAATTCGTGGTTAAAATCTCTCGCAGGTGCGGTGTGTAGTAGTATATTCATCTATATATTTTCCTAGTATATTATTTGTTTTTTTTTATGTAGTTTATTACCTTCTTTTATTAGCTAAGTTTGCATGATTTTAATTGACTATTCTCTTACTTTTCTCTGCACCTTTTTGTCATATCTCTGTTTAGCCCAATGGTTGACTAGTAGATAATGGCTTTAGACATTAAGTCCGCCATTTGTAAATTTTTATGTTGTGTGCAATAAAGTTTAAATAAATAAATATTTATTTTCTGGTTTCAATTTGGTATTTTTCTATCGTTTTTGAAAAGATAAATTCTCCATAATTATCTCATTTGTGTTATATATTTAAGCCATACGCCATAAATAAAATAACTATAAATCTTAACCTGATGATGGCGGTAAATGGCGGTCTATGTTTCTTCAAACCGAATATATATTATGCATAACATTTGTTTTTATTTAGTTAACCACTACTAGTATAACTCTATAGTCTATCAAATCATATGTTGCGTTTTCAAGTTAAATGTACATCATTGTCGGTTGTCAATAAGGCGGACCTGCCATAAAAAACATTTAGAAATAAACTCTATTTGACAATGATATACCTTTGACTTAAAAACGTCACTTATTGCTATTGACCAATACAGGCAGCTTCCCATACAACAATATTTTCAGCACCGTCCATCATTAAACCCATAACAACACAACATGCTCGCGTTATCTCACTCCTCAATATCGCTCGCTTCGGAATAAACACCCCTGACTTACCTACTAAAAATCACGTATGCGTCAGTGGAACATATTTGTAAACTCAATAATGTAACAGCCTATAATTCAAGAGCTTTATTTTCAATTTTGAACCTTATTGCGACAATCTTTAAGGTTTTATTTCGATTGAAAGCGTTTGACTGATGTGTCGTTGAAATATCAGAAGTGGGATCTGCACTTGCGATCTTTTTACGTAGCCAACACCAGGTGCGGCCAGTCGTCCCCAACCTTCGGGAATATTTTAATACAAACCCTTCGCAATCATTTTATTTTCATACGGGCCCCAGAGGCCCCGAAGGTTCTGTGATTTGCCATTCAAAGTGCGACGTGCCACGGCATCAGGTACGGGGATGAGCGTAAGTATAAGGGTTAAGATAATGCTGTTGACAGATAGTATGGGATTCGATTGTGGGAATCAATTTATTACGTTTTGTTTGGCTATGGCAAAGGTTAGGAGATTGGAGTATTTTGTATGGGATTATTTTTTGTTAGTAAGTACAGTTAATCTTTATATGTTATGAAAACTGAGTTATTAGGACTATGAAATAAATTCAGTGGACGTGTTGAATATTTACTTCCCGTCAAAGTTGGTTATCAGGTATTATGAGTGTTGGTTTTTACATACTTATTACTTAAATAGCTTGTCATACATTAATTGGGTGGTAGGCCTAGAACATTATTCTAAATAAGTAACGCAAGTGCCGCAAAAAATCTACCTTGAATTTTTTGAGTTTAATCTTTCGGTCACTCGGCCGTTTGTTATTTTTAGCTGTAATAAAATTTTAATTTTATATAAACCACAATTCTTTACCCCGAATAATAAACCCGGACTCTTTCCACCGGTCTAACTCAATAAAGCCAAATATCAGATAAAATCACATGCTCAATAGTTTCCCTACGATTTCAATATAGAAAGAAAGACCGGAAAGTTTATATCAAAGAAACTAGCGGCGTACCTTCGTAGGGGCTCAAATCTGGGCATTGCTACGTGACCGGGGTCTAAATGAGGACACCCTTTAATAAATCGCACTTTATTTTTATAAAGCACACCTTGTGACGTCGGCCATGTTTATGCCGGCCGTGTGTTCTGAATTTGAGAATGGAAATGAGGAAAAGGTTCGCGACGCCTGCCTTTTGTTTTGGCTATTCGCGGGGTTTTATGAATAAAAAATTGCGGCGAGTTTTATGTGCAGGGATCGTGAACATTTTGCTGATGAAATTTGATGATGTGGAATTTATGAGCCGTCAGAATGCGATTCAATGCAGACGTGCTTTGAAAAGCTTTCAGGTGATATGATTTGCCCATTTATATGTTTGTTCAATCAATCTAATCAAATATCTTACACTGCTGTCAAAATTGTCGAATCTCCAAAAAAGGCCTAGAACTTAATTTTTTGTTAGAGTAGGTAACACATGTAGGAAACATTCATGTAGGAAATATTTAACCGGTCTGCAAGATATTGATTTTCTGGTCAGTACAAAATTCAGTTAGTCAGCATAAGTCCAAACCTTTTTTTTAACGTGGAGGAATGCATTTAGGCATCCCGCCTGGCCGGAAGCCATCCACGATATGCCCGTTGTAGAAATAATGAGAAGAGTCCCGGCATCGGCACTAGTGGAGGTTTCCCGTCATAGCACCCCAGCATAAATCTAACCTAACCTAACCCTTGCTGACTTCTGATTTTTTTTCTGTCTGACCACATAGAGATAATTGCTTCCCTTTTTATTCATGTAACTTTTACGAAACGAATAATTTTTTATACAAGACACTACGAGTACTTACGTAAACAATATTTGATTATTAGTTGTAACTTGTATATGATTTGATAATGACATAAGTGTATTAGCAACAGCAATAGATACACCTATTAGATTCCAGGCCTTGGCATTGCGTAAAGGTCGTAAAGCAGTCTAGACGGAAGATTTACGGTCACCTGCACGAAAATGAGGGGAGATTGGCGAGCGAGGCCGATTATTGTAGGGGCTTCGTTTATTTATTACTGTTTTTTTATATAATAAGTAGCAAATGAGCGGCCGAGTTGAATGATGGGAAGCAGTCATTGTAGCCCATGAACATAAGTATCATCAAGTGCCCCGTTTGCCAGCTTATTGAAGAACCCTATGTTATAGCGCTAAAACACTCAGGAAACACCTCAGGAGGTCGCTAATGTTAAATATAGGCCCCGTCCTCTATGAAGGATTTTTTTTTTTACGTATTCTGATATTTTTCCAACTGTAAAGTTTTACTGGCCTGTCAATCGGACCGATGAATAGCTGCCAGATGCCCGGATCTAGTAATATACGGGTTTTTTTGTTCTCGTTATCGTGTTACATTTTCGGAGCTAGCCCTTAGTCTATATTGAGAATTTACCGATAACATACTAAATTATTTTTGAAACCTTTGCTAGCGATACCAAAATGTTAAATATGTGAAGAAATAAAGAATAAAATATGTAAAAAAGAACCTTGGGCAGGAGAGCTCTTACGCATTTTCACTAGAAAGGTTGATTAGAACTCTGATGTATGGCGGCTAAGTACCGTAAAACATACCATTAAGGCCGTAACGCACCTGCCGTAACTCAGGCTGGCCAATGGCCGGCTGAATCAATCGGCGAGGACTTTAGATGTAGCTAATGGTTAGATTTGGGCCAGGAAATCGGCGGGAAGCGAGTTTATGGTACCGGGGAATTCCGTCTGTTCAGGTGAGTGTTTTAACTATAGGGGCGGGTCGATTTTAAAATGCATTGAAACAGGCTATGTGTAAGATATTAGTTACTTTTCAGTTTTATGTTATGTTTTAGTTATGTGCCATTTTTTGTAAAATATGATTTCGTTCAAATGTACGCCTCGGCTTCTTCTGGTAGCCCATAGCCTTTCAAATAAAACTAAAAATAATTAATATATTACGCATAGCCTCTTTTATTGAATTTTAAAATCGACCCGCCCTTATTGGAAATCCCTATATTGCAAGTGGTTGGATTACGAGAAGATTCAATGACATTAGGGTTGCATTCATACTATTACAAATGAAATACTGTCTTTGGTACAACTGCATTCATACTTCTTGTTAAGTATTCATTAAAAAATCTCTTTATTTATAATGCCATGATAAAGAGAAACAAGCATACGGCAAGCCCGATGGTAAGCAGCTACCGCAGCCTATGGACGCCTGTACAACTTCAAAGGTGTCATATGCAACACAACAGTCGCAATTTGCTCGTTTGTCCCCGCAATTTAAATCCTTATTATCCCCGTAATAAAATATTACGCTACCTTATAACCTTTTTTCTTTCTTTTTTACATACAATTTTACAATTTTATTTTTTTTATTTTAGATTATTTATTAAATAAAATAACATTGTTAATGGACGGACATAGAATGGAAGAAAAAACGTAAAACTTTATTTACAGTATTACAGCTTCAGATCCTCAATGGTAGTTTGTTGAAATAATAAACTTTAAATCTAATAATTAAATGGCACCTATAAAAATAATTGCGGTCAATGACCTGACCCCGGGAAGTAAAGTAGTGTGCGTGAAGTCTGCGTGTGTGTCAATGGGGGAAATTTTACAGAATCTGAATTTTTTTCCTCGTCGACACAGACACAGAAAATTATTAAAAGTAGTTCTTATGGCCCTACAAAGAGGTGTAACAACCAAGATTAGTTCGAAGCTGAATTCACAGCGCCATTGCTACTGAGCGTTTTCCACTGCTTCCGATACAAAAGTTAACAATAAGTGAAGAAGCATTAATCGAAGGTGCTCCAACAGTGTCGATTGATACAAGCTTCAAAAACATGAAAAAGCTTTCGGATGTGTTTTCATGTAATTCCGTAATTTGAATATTTCAACAAATCAAATAAATGAATAAGTAAATAAACATTATTTGACAATCGTACACAAATCGCCGTAGTTTCAGAGTAAGCTCAATGAGCGCCTGTCAAGTGTTTGTTTATTTAAATTTAATTGCGCGAAAGATGGACTTAATTTTATAACAGTTTTCTATCGTTACTATAATAGCACGTCCATTTTAAGTCCACCAGATTTTTTACATACGTATGTAGATTTTTTCATTTAGTCTTGAATATGTTAGTAAGGCAAAATAAGTGTTAGTGAGAATTGTACTTGTACTTTTGAATTTTCAAGATTCAAGGCTATTTATGCCCCCTATATTATACAGCGGCTCACGGCTAGTTCGTATGGGTGAAGATCGTGCCGTCTGGAGAGCATACTCTGGCCAGCCAACTTGTAGAAGGCCACCTGGGCGTCCTAGGTACCGCTGGAAAGGCGAGGTGCTGAAGGATCTCACCGCGCTGGGCGCCGTTGACTGGACAGAGACGGCTGTAAACAGAGAAGCCTGGCGATCTTTGGTGTCGGAGGCCAAGATCCACTTTGGGTCGCTGCGCCACTGCAGTAAGTAAGTAAGTATATTATACAGCGCTGACAACCGCCAGTATCATGCTGATGAGGCCATTTCGTGGCACATTTATGTCTTATTTCCTTCTATTTCTTTTATATGTAAGTGTCGGTGTTGCTTAAATAAATCATTATGTAAAAATTGTTAATAATACCGTATCAAATTTACTTATTTGTAATATAAATTTAGTAATATAATTTAATATAAAAACTGTATTGACGTGTAAAATATATATTTTATGAATAAACGATTGAATTGAATAAATTATTTCTATTTCTACTTCTATTTCTATATATGCCGCCTATTTGTGTCGGCGCTAATGGATAAGGCTCCCATTGAATCCCGCGGGCAATCTTCGGACAGACCCATTACGGCCCGATTGACTTCAGCTCCAACTATCTTACTTCAGGTTAAGATCGGATTTAGTTAGATTCAACTCTCACTTAACTGTGATTACACAGAAATACCTCCAAGTATTACGGACTGAAGAGAACTGTGCTGACAATTATTGAGTATAAAAGTGATATAAATATTTTGGGGGTTCGATTTACAAAGTGGATTTTCTAAATGAGTTGGTGAGAGCAGCTACAAGATCTCTGGAACTAGGTTAAAATGGTTTTTGGAAACATTCCCCAACTTATATTTACGAAGACTAACGTTTACAGATTTTATTAAAAAAATTACAGTCCACGACAAAAAGTCTGTAATAGTAGTTTATGTAACTGTTACGTAATAAGGGTCCTTAAAATACGAGTGTGGTTTTATGAAACGAAGCCGCTGGCGAGTTTCATAATAAGATTACACGAGCGTTTTAAGGCCTAATTACGTACAGTTGCATACACTGCTTTATCTACACACATATTATAAATCCGAAATTATGTGTTCGGGAACCAGTAGAATGACCGCCATTGCACCGCCATGACCAACTCGATCGTGTCGGCGGTCGCGCGGGCGCGTGCCGGCGGTCGGGGAGAGCGCGGATCTTCGTAACGTTACCGTAGGTTATGAATTTTCATACGTTTTTACCACACTGTCAGAGATGTTACGTTACTGGTTGCAATAATGGTGGTAATTACATACGGTTTCCGAACGCGGAATAGAGGATTTATGATATTGGTGTAGATAAATATCTAAATCTATCTTCGTTAATTAGGTAAAAGCCTCTTTTAATATATCATCATGGGATTTAGTAGCTGCCTTCACTGACTTTAAAACATCTTTTAAATAACTAACGCACCATAGCCAATCAAGCCAAGACTTTTGAACCGATTTAGATAAATATACCCGAAATAGTATAGAGCTACATTTAAGAAAGACCTGAAGTGTTGCAAGGTCTGTCTGAAGCCAACAGGTCAAACAAGGCAAAGTGGAAGGAAAAAACTAGGAAAGCAGACCTCCACCATCAGATGGGAATAATAATTGCCAAGGAGAGAGAGCATAGTGTACAGTTAATATCAGCCTTACAAAATTCGGTACCTTTTTTGTCAGTGTAAACGGCAGACCATAAATGCATCCCTCGTTAAGTATGGTATCGGAATACCTCAGTCCGGTACGAGTATAGGAAAACGATGGGACGGACCGAGCCGTAACCGTCCGGAACGATAGCGCCCGGATTATGGAGACCAAAGGTACACCGGGAGCGATATTTTTTGTATTAACAAATTGATATTTATTGTTTGTATTAATCCAAGCGTCCTGAATAAAATTATTCTTATTCTTATAACTATGTTGGTTTATAATATGCATTTTGTATAACGGCATGGTGTACACTAGTTAAAATAAACGTATGTTTTTTTTTATACCACGATGGTGGCAAACAAGCATACGGCTCGCCTGATGGTAAGAAGCTACCGTAGCCTATGGACGCCTGCAACTCCAGAGGTGTCACATGCGCGTTGCCGACCAAAGGAGGAGGAAAGGAAGATTTTTGTAAAGACAAAAGAGAGGATTCACTGTGTGTGTGTAATGTAGTAAGATGAGGGCCAACCCTGAAAATAAAAATTCGAAATTTAGTTATATCCCACTCTATCGCACTTGCTAATTCGACAGAAAGAGACGCAGATTACGAAATTTCATTTCATTTTTTATTTTCGTGGCTCGTGGTAGGCCTCAGGTCCCTAGGTATGTCCGTAGTTAGATACGCTAGCTACGTATTTACTCGTAGTAATCTGGTACACATATTTTATGCTTAGTTTGTGATTCACATTTGACTTTCTACTTTGTAATATAGCAGCGAAAATTCTAAAAAAAAAAAGAACACCGCCTGCAACAATTTATATCAGGTGTTGTGTTATCAACCCTTTAAAAAGTACCAGTATAATCAGTATATAATTTTATTAACTCTAGTTTTTTTATTCAAGTCATATAATTAATATGTTAAACTTGATTTCTATAAACTCAATAAAAACATTTATAAAATAAATTAATTTTGTACCAAGCAGAAACGTCTGCAAGCGAAAATTTCAATCTTCGACGCGCTTTTTTTTCGTTCAATTATTTCGACGCGGTTAATTTTTCCATTTTTCGTTCAATTATAAGATTTTCATAAAATAGTTAGAATTTATGGTTAAGATAAATAAACGGTTCCAATTCAATTGCAAAATGTTTACTTATTTATAGTCAAACGGATAACTTTTTGTTGACATTTTTGCTCCCTGTGCACCCCTCATTTCTTTCGCTACCTTATTTTATGAGGATTATACGATCTGCCTCCACCTTGTCAACGTTACACACCGGTCGGACAATGCTACTACTACCACCACAAACTTGCACCTTACTTAACCCTTATCCCTACACCTTTAGGCTCAATATCCTTTAAATACTATAAGAGGTGAGGTGGTTTCGGGAAGGTAGAGTGGAGAAAATTGACCTACCCTAGATAAGAATGGTGATGGTCAGTTGTTTTTTTGGAATTACGTTTGCGTAAATAGTTTCCTTGTTTACCTTATTTTGTCGTTCAATTTTATATGTATCTTTCTAACAGCGGTCATTTCAAGTCAGAAAATTCGTCTACGAGACATTTCTGTTATTTGTTGGTACCTAGGTATTAGGTAAGACATACAAAATTCATTTGAAATATCAACGACTTAACAACGACGACGACGGCTCGCCGGTCTCTCGGACAGGAGGGTCTGCTGAGCATGCCGGGGTGGCTGTCGACGGAGAGAGCACACGACAAGGCGCGGATACACATCCTATTTTGGAGTGGGCCAATCTGGACGGGGGTTGTTACCTGCCGTACTATACATCTCTGACCGATAGCCTGAACCGTACCAGTATGTGCATCTGAGCAAGGTCGCTGAGTCTCTTCGTCCCACCGTCCCTTGTGTGACCACGCCTCTGAGTCCTTGCAGCAGCACTGCTGGCTGGCTGAGTCAGTTAACGGCTAACGGCTAACGGAAATATCAACGACTTTTAGGAACATATATTTTATGTCCATTAATTGCAATAAATTCTCTTACGAGGATTCGTCAGATTGTCAACTACCTACCTGTGATATAATAATGACAGATGGGAAGTACCTACTTAAAATGAGTGACTTCAAACAATTGTCTCTAGTCGCGTACCAACTAGTGAGAAATGCGGACGTGCTAATGAGCTCCCGTCACCCGCATGACAAAGAGATACGCTGTAATTTTCTAACAACGAGAGTGACAAGGATGTAATGATTGTTAGAATAGATAAACATAACTAAACCATTGCTAGGTCATGAGATGGATTTGGAAGTATATTTTATGCTCATTTTGTTAGAGTTATAACCCATCCATAGTAAAATGTCATTTGCTACCTACATGATTAAAATTAAGTTAAACTAGTAAGTAAAAAATATTTTATTTTGGTCAAAATAAAAGATACAATGATAATATATATCCACAGCGCAGGCTTGACATGATTCGCTCAGAGTAGTTAGCAAGTTTTTCGCCGTCAAAAAGAATTGAAATCTGTGATCTATAATGTATGAGTGCCAAGTTACGAGTAGAAAATTCTAAAATTGTAACTTGGGATTTAGGTAATTCAAGTTCAGATTTGACTTGGCTAGTTTCAAACAGTTATCTATGGGATAATAGCTACTCCGCCATATTTAACGTTAATCAGTACGTTAAATATGTAGTATGCATTCCGCCTTAATTCTAGTTCACTTTATAACAATTATTTTACAGGTATTCTAGTTTTGCTATAGCAATGTCAACATAGAAAACTATTTTCCAGCCCGTCGCGGACAAAATGACCGTGGTCGGTGCCATTACCGTATTTCAGCGGTCATCGCCCGTGCGTCACCTACCTGCGTGACGCATGTTCGCTGCTGAGGGAGTATTCTGAACAGGCATTTCGACTGAAACTGCACCTATTACCTAAAGATTAATTGGTTCAACAATTTTTCAGTTTAAAATAGAAAACTATCAAGCATTTGAACTATAAGTATAGGAAAGATAATTTGGTATAATGACCATGGTCGGTGCTATTACCGTATTTCAGTGGCCATCGCCCGTGCGTCACCTACCTCCGTAATCTGAACAGGCATTTCGACTGATACTCTGCACCTATTAATTACCTTTAAATGTGTGAATTAGATAATATTGACTAATTTATTAAACTATTTTTCAGGTTAAAATCCGAAACTTCAAGCGTTTCAAAATTTTCATTATAACAACGATTTCAATAAACTAGGTAGGTACGACTATTATCTCGGCTACGACCCCTTACATTTAAGCTAGTATGAATGGAACTACATTGCGGAAAATTTGCTAGTAATTCTCATGAGAAGTAAATAGATAAATGGTCAGCCAAAGATAAATTTTTGTCAGCAGAAAAATGTAATGATCAGCAAAAGTTAGGTCAGATTTTTGCTGACTGACTGATTTTCTGCTCACCGAAACATCAATTGTTTACTGACCCTATTATCACTTCATGCGTCTGTACGGCTAGCACGTCTTACGCGCGACTGGAGACAGATCTGCGCGACTTCATGCGTTGTCACTAGTTGGCAGCACAACATGCTCGTGAAAGGAGCAGCAGACTGGCGATCAAATGCCACTGTCATAAAATGACAGTGTCTCGCGACTTTGAACTAAAATCCTTAGCACAACTTTGTATTCTCTTCGCGTCAGTTGCAGCCGCGGGTGCAAGTTATGCTACCGGAAAGCGAGATTTTTAACAGGCGCGGGAAGGTTTTCCCTACTTGCGGCTTAAGTCGTTGTGTTTAGTCACTACGCGGGACATGAAGTCATAATAGTGTTAATATGTCTCACAATTTTAAATTCCATATTTGCTGACCAGTTAAACAAAATACATATTATTATTGTTGTATTATTTAGGCTTTCAGAATACGGCTTCCAATGTAGCCGGTAACGTATAGCGGCCGGTAATGTACATTTACGGCCCGCTTGACAATTGCAGCACAACTACGCTTCGAATTAGTTGTTATAAGTGACGGATGGGTCGTTAGTGTTGTCTGACGACGAATTATCTGCTGGTACTGGGGAATTACTAAATGTTGCTACAAAATCCATACTTAATATTATAAATGGGAAAGTGTATGTGTGTATTTGTTTGTTTGTTTGTCCGTCTTTCACGGCAAACCGGGGCGACGAATTGAGGTGATTTTTTAAGTGGAGATAGTTGAAGGGATGGAGAGTGACATAGGCTACTTTGTGTCTCTTCCCTTGTTCTCTTTCCCCACTTCCCTAAAATGGGGGGTGGAAGTTTGTATGGTTTGTTACCCCGAATTTAACGCGAGCGAAACCGCGGGCAAAAGCTAGTATTAGATAACAGTTATTGAATTGAATTAAGAACATCTATACTAATATTATAAATGGGAAAGTGTGTGTGTTTGTTTGTTTGTCCGCCTTTCACGTCAAAACGGGGCTACGAATTGACGTGATTTTTTAAGTGGAGATAGTTGAAGGGATGGAGAGTGACATAGGCTACTTTTTCTCTCTTTCTAACCCCCCACTTCCCAAAAATGGGGGGGGGTGGAAGTTTGTATGGAGCATTACGGAGGGCAAAGGGGAACCGTGTTACCCCGAATTTAACGCGAGCGAAGCCGCGGGCAAAAGCTAGTTAAGTATAAACAGTACATACGTTGATACATCTAGTGTGGCCGATCAATAAAATTAAAGTGTATTACTTAGTACAAGAACCAACCAACAGTTAGCAAAATACTAACCATTTAGTTTGAATGTAAACCTTGATTTTAGAAGGCAAATAGTAGGGAAAATACCTATATTATTGTCAAACCTTTTATTATAGTGCACAAATGCCACATACCTAATATTATTAAATGAGTAAGATAATGGTAATATTTAAAAAATCTAATAGGATCGTAAGTTTAAGTTTCGAAGAAAGCTTCTGTCAAAAACAGTCAAAGAGTCATCAAACTCAATAAAATAAATTTTTCCAGTTTCATGTACCGTAAGAAATAAAGCTTAAATACGTTCATCGGGACTAAGACAGCAACTATTCACAAACATCTTGTAAATAACTAAATAATATGACCCCCAGATTCTTAGAAATATTGCATGCTCAGAGGTCAAACATTTTTTTCTGAGGAAGGCTGTAGCTACAAATCGCAACATTTTTATCTGACCATAGTTAGACCTTAGGTAGTGGCAATAAGGTATACGATTGGTTAACAGTGAAGATTGGTTGTGAATAAGGTGGCAATAAACGCGTAACGTCGGTGAGAACGGCAAATGGCCAAGGTGGACAAACTCTGCCGGGAAGCGATAACGGCTAGGGATGGGGCGAACACCTATCAATACCAATAATCTGATTGACTGATTCTGGTTCTGCATGCTTAAATACCCCAATACTGGTTGTCATAGGGACATCGGTTTCTACCTCATTTATTATACAAAAGAATTTATTTTGTCATCTATCTTTTTGTATCTAAACAAAATGTAATTCTGACCACTAATGCCATACATTTTATGTCATAATCGATACCTGGTGCCATATTCTAATTTTAAAATACACGTAAACTATACATTAAGAACACAATCTATCTCAAACATAACTCCAATACACAAATAATAATCAACTAATATTGAAGTTGTTTGGAGTTGCATCGGAATAATTTTCAAACAAATTCCATTTCTTCTTATTCAGACGTTTTGGCGCTAGCTGTATTGCGTAGTTAATGCATTGGAGTTGTATTGAAGTGGGATCGTGTCTAAACGTGTTTTAAAGTTAGAATACTGCCCCTGGTCGAAATAGCATTTTATATTTACAAACGTCACTTCTGACAGGTTCAAATTATAATCAAATCGATGACAAAAAATAATGTTGGAATAATCATCCTTGATATTATTAATTTCGGTATCAGTATCGCTCTCGCCCATCACTAGCGATAAGAAGGGAAGCGAGCGAAGTGAATTTCTTTCACCTGATAGCTCAGTTATTAGCCAATTCCCGCAGTTCGATGCCCGGCCCGTGCCTACTAGACCCCTAATAAAAGGGCCCTCTCTATTTTTTCGTCTTTCATTTGTTCGAGGTAAAAATTTCTTATTCAATTTGACTTTGTACCTGTTTTTATTCGTCTTTTATTTTCGTCTTAACGTGTTTATTTCTATTGGATTAGGGAGGAAGTTTGTCTATCGCTTTTCGATTACTTTGCACCAAATCTGACTTAGTCTGAAAATGTACTTGTAGGTATATAGGTGTCGACAGGAGAGTAAAGGGAACTAATCGAAAACAAAAATAGTTATTGATTTTATGCAAATAATATAACTGTTGCCAAGCCTACTACGGTTTTCATTCAGTACGAAAGGGAAAAAAATGTGCGTATCGAGTTAAAGTAGTGAATTTTTGACCATAGATAAAATGCCCCACGATTTCTTTTTTTGGTTTTGGAGGTCTGTAAATTTTTTGACTTTTACATCTAAATCAGAGGTTCCATGCAATAAGTTAGTACTCTCTAATTATATGCTTATAGTTTATAGTTATATACTTCTAGGGATTGTGTAATTTTCGTATAAAACAGACATGCAGATATAATTATTGATATTAAAATTGAAAAACCCTATACAGGGTGTTTGGTAACCGGATGCAAAGCCGAAAGTAGGAGATAGCCTAGGTCATGTAGAACATTTTTAGCCATACTTGTCTTAGACAAATGTTATTAGTTTTTTTTTAATTTAAATTTAAAAATTTGTCGGAGAAAACTGCAAAACTTCAGACTAAATCGATAATTAGTACTTTTTTTACTGCAGGTAGATTTTTTTTTGTTTTATTTCGTATTGTGCAATGTCTATCAAACACTAGAAAAGTGATTTCAAACATCTGTGTCTAAAGAAAACAAGTTGACAGCGATTTAAAATTTTAGTTACATGAAAATGTAAACGATTTAAGTGATTTCAAAGTACGAAAAAAAAAAACTAAAATAGCCACGAATTTTCAAACCATTTTAAAAACATGCTTGGCTTTTACCCTTTTATTTAAGCTATCAAACACGACTGTAGCTACTGTATCCTTGAAAATAAGCCACCTAAACCAACTGGGTAGCTAAAATGTTTCACTCTACTTGTGATACTTGTGGTAGTTGTGGTGACGAATCTCATTATGATTTTACAATAAAACATTGGTTCTGAATACTAAGTTGGCGTTGACTTGACATTTGACTTGTTTTAAAAGGGTTAAGTGTACTGGACAAAACTACCACATGCAATTTTAACAAACAAAGGCTTGCGGCGGTGAGAGACAAAAGGGACTGATAGCGGCAGGCGGCGGGCGATAAGACAATCATGTCTCAAGCCATTTTATCTTTGAAAATAGGCTACCTGTACTAATAAGAGGGAATGTTTAGGGTAAATTAAAACAAAAGCATAAAAGATAAGTTATTTATTTTTACGATCAACACATTAAAATTACACATCATCGCTCGTTTTCAAAATGTGACCCGCCGTTTCGAATAGAAGCACGAGCCCGTCTTCTTACTTCTGTGGTGGTTGTTCCGAATATCATTTCTTCCCTCATCCTTTCGAACGCCGCTTCTATCCTCTCCCTCAGCTCTTCTACGGTATTAATGACCTCTTGTGTGTAGACTAGCTCCTTAGCTCGGCCCCAAACGAAAAAATCCAATGGTGTCAAATCAGGTGACCGAGCGGGCCAAGGGATTCGTCCGCCTCTGCCGATCCAACCGTCCGGGAAACAGTTATCCAGATGCTCCCTTACAGCCAGAGAGTAATGGTCGGGACAACCGTCGTGTTGAAATGTCACTGCACCGGGCAGCTGGTCTTCGTCAATAAGCCTGGGCAAATCGTTTTGTAAAAATTCCAAATAATTTGCCCCATTTAAATTATTTGGCAAAAAATGTGGCCCAATAAGGACTCTGCCGATGATTCCAGCCCACACATTGACGGAAAACCTTCTTTGGAAGGACACTTGCTTTTTCCAATGTGGATTGTTGTTTTTGTCAGCCCATTGGTGTAGGTTATGGAAATTTGTGATCCCCTCCCGGGAAAATTTCGATTCATCGGTCCAAAGAATGCTTCGCAAAAAACGTCGGTCTTCGATATCCGCATTGAGTAAAAATCGGCAGAAGTCCACTCGGCGTGCAGGATCTCCTTCGTCCAAACCTTGAACTCCGATGCCGCGAAAAGGATATTTTCCCTCACGATTCATTGTGGCCCATACTTTCCATGTGGACAAGTTCAGATTACGAGCTACCACTCCGATGCTCGTATTCGGATCCTCTGCAAATGCCTGTAGAACGTCTTCCTCCACTTCAGGGCGATTACGTCCTGGATTCCCTCCATGTTGCACAGCAATACCATTCTCACGTAGCCTTCGGAATGAATTGTAAAACACTCTCACATTAGGCAATCTCCGGTTTGGAAAACGCTCTTGGTACATCCGTCGGGCCATCGCTCCATTACTGTCAGCTTTGCAGTACATGTAGATAATGTCGGCGTATTCTTCGTTCGTAAACTCCATGTTTACAATGAAGAAGTCGTAATTACACGTGAAGGAGCGCCTACGGCAGCTACAACTTGACACGGTAAATTGAGATGAGAGCGGGAAATTAAACCACAATGAACGTCTAATCGCAACTGAAGTTGTAACTAGACTAAATTACTAGTTTTTGCACAAATACTCATGTAGCTAATCAGTTTATCTTTGTCAATAAAGCACAAAACCGATCATCTTTGTTTAACGCCGCTCACCGCCTGCCGCTATCAGTCTCTTTTGTCTCTCACCGCCGCAAGCCTTTGTTTGTTAAAATTGCATGTGGTAGTTTTGTCCAGTACACTTAACCCTTTTAAAACAAGTCAAATGTCAAGTCAACGCCAACTTAGTATTCAGAACCAATGTTTTATTGTAAAATCATAATGAGATTCGTCACCACAACTACCACAAGTATCACAAGTAGAGTGAAACATTTTAGCTACCCAGTTGGTTTAGGTGGCTTATTTTCAAGGATACAGTAGCTACAGTCGTGTTTGATAGCTTAAATAAAAGGGTAAAAGCCAAGCATGTTTTTAAAATGGTTTGAAAATTCGTGGCTATTTTAGTTTTTTTTTTATCGTACTTTGAAATCACTTAAATCGTTTACATTTTCATGTAACTAAAATTTTAAATCGCTGTCAACTTGTTTTCTTTAGACACAGATGTTTGAAATCACTTTTCTAGTGTTTGATAGACATTGCACAATAAGAAATAAAACAAAAAAAAATCTACCTGCAGTAAAAAAAGTACTAATTATCGATTTAGTCTGAAGTTTTGCAGTTTTCTCCGACAAATCTTAAAATTTAAATTAAAAAAAAACTAATAACATTTGTCTAAGACAAGTATGGCTAAAAATGTTCTACATGACCTAGACTTTCTCCTACTTTCGGCTTTGCATCCGGTTACCAAACACCCTGTATTCTTCTGCCTAGCTACCTCAGGCTTATACACAATGTATTTTTCATAGGTTAAAAAATATATATTGAAGAACTGAATTGTATTGCACTTTCTTTTAAGTACAACAATATGAGCAAAAAAGCTCTGGTGTATATTTACACCTTTTGCTTCAATGACTTACCTATAATTACAGGCGGTTCGAGCTTTCTGTAACTTAAATGGAAATTATTTACTTTTAGAGACTAACTTAAATGGAATTTATATTATTTGCTGGGTACTAACTTAACAAAAATTACTTATTTACTTTTAGAGCCACATAAAAATGGTTAATTTTTTATGCAAGTATAAAAACCTTTTTTTCTCATTATCCCAACGATACATTCTTATACACAACTAGATATTTCCAAACAAAGTGACCTGATATATATAATTGCGACGACTCCAATATAGCACACTACTTTATGAAAAATGTGATTATCGTTGACACAACTGGGGCCGTATTCTAACTTTAAAACGATCCAACTTCAATACAACTCCAATGCGTTAACTAAGCAATACACCTAGAAACAAAAATATCAAAAACTGCTTGAAAGTTATTCCGATGCAACTCCAATACAACGTCAATATTGGTTGATTATTTGGTGTGTGTTAGAGTTACGTTTGAGATAGATTGTGTTTTTTTTTTAATATATTGTTAATGTATTTTAAAATTGGAATACGCATCCTGTACATATCTTCTGAGAATATACCCGAGCGTGTAACGATGCACGTGTACTGGTAGCCTGGCGATAAGACGTCCGACTTTCAATCCGGAGGTCTCGGGTTCAAACCCCGTCTCGTACCACTGAGTTTTTCGGAACTTATTTACGGAATATCATTTGATATTTACCAGTCGCTTTTCGGTGAAATAAAACATCGTAGTGAAACCGAACCTAATCCCGATAAGGCCTAGTTTCCCCTCTGGGCTGGAAGGTCAGATGGCAGTCACTTTCGTAAAAAAACTAGTGCCTACGCCAATTCATGGGATTAAGTTGTTAAGCGGACCCCAAGCCGCGAAAGACGCTCCATTATCCAACTCTTGAGTAGGTGTAATAGGGGGCAATTACTCAAAAGATCCCTTTGGGTCGAAGTGTATCTATATGGGCCCTCGAATCAAATAAGATAAGATAAGATAAGTTGGTGCCTGGCACTCAATGTGTTAACAATATGCCAAAAAGGGATGCACTTGTCCAATCTCTCAGCTCAGATTAATATCTAACACAGCAATTTACGTTCTCTACTCAAGATCACTCCAACACTCAAAACCTACCTGCCCTAAAACTTGAAACATTAAGCCCTCTCCAGAAATCACCCCTCAATCAAAGAAAACGTTTTTTTTAATGCCCCGTTTTTTATGAGTTTTACGGCTCTAATGACAGGAAGATTGAAACTTAACGCGTCGCA
Source organism: Pammene aurita (assembly GCA_947086415.1). Taxonomy (NCBI): domain Eukaryota; kingdom Metazoa; phylum Arthropoda; class Insecta; order Lepidoptera; family Tortricidae; genus Pammene; species Pammene aurita. The sequence continues at coordinate 1,779,474 of OX352298.1, forward strand.
AAAACTTCGAGGGATGTAATGGAGGAAAAATGTCGGTATTAATGACAATTTTATTTAAAGGTACGTGGAATCATTACATCGTTATCATCAGGGTATTAGGAATGTAGGTAGCAACAAACAAAATCTGAAAAAATCTGCTCTTACTTTTTTTAGATACCACGACAGTGGCAAACATGTATACGGGCCCCCTGACGGTGAGCAGCCTATGGACGCCTGCAACTCCAAACGTGTCACATGTGCGTTGCCACCCCTTTAATATAAACTTACTGCGTTACTGGCCTTGGTGCTGTGTTACTGGTTTTCCGTGTTAAATACGTTAGTAGTTACAACCCCGTTTTCACCTCCTTGCAAGTTTATCCCCTAAGCGTTTCTCCCGGCTTTTGCCCCGGGTAAATAGAGCTTGCGGTCCGCTTGGCAACCGCATTGGCTTAGTACAAGTTTTTACGAAAGCGACTACTATCTGACCTTACAACCCAGAGGGTAAACTTATTGAGATATTATAACTTATATTAGATAAGGCCTTATTCAGATTAGGGCCGGTTTCCTTACGATGCTTCCCTTCACCGAATAGCGACTGGTAGATATCAAATGATATTTCATATATGAGTTTCGAAAAACTCAGTAGTATGAGCCGCCGTTTGCACCCGAAACCTCTAGTCGGAATTCATGCAGCGCTTTCCCCTCATGGAGGTTAAAATTCCTAATAACGTGGAGCCATATATATAAATATAAGTAAGCTTTTAGTATATAGCTTCACTAATGTATAGCTTCACGGTACGATACCCCAGATGTGGCCCTTGACTTTTCACATTAAAAATACACATACCTGCTGCGTCACTACGATATTGGAAGTCATATATCACTCGCCGTGCAATAACAGGACATAACGCGTTCGAGTTGTTTTACAAATCTTTCGCTTGTTCTTTTCTAACACGTGTGTAGTGTATGGTGCAAGGTACTAGCGCTACGTCCGTTTATGTTGGCGTTCTAGTTTTGTGCGTCTTTCTAGTGAGACTTGGACATATAAAAATATTATCCATACTAATATTATAAATGGGAAAGTGTATGTGTTTATGTGTTTGTTTGTTTGTTTGTTTGTCCGTCTTTCACGGCAAAACGGGGCGACGAATTGACGTGATTTTTTAAGTGGAGATAGTTGAAGGGATGGAGAGTGACATAGGCTACTTTTTGTCTCTTTCTAACCCCCCACTTCCCTAAAATGGGGGGTGGAAGTTTGTATGGAGCATTCCGGGGGGCAAAGGGGAACCGTGTTACCCCGAATTTAACGCGAGCGAAGCCGCGGGCAAAAGCCAGTAACAAATGAAAAAAGGTATGAATTAACTGAACTGAAAAAAAAATTCAATACAATATTCATTCGATCAGCAAAATGTTAACCTACACATTGCTGACCATCTGATTATCTGTTGACCAAAATATATTTTTCGGCTGACCATTTTACTTCCCCTAAACCCCCGGAGTTTTAAACCCCGGCTAGAATTATAATCATTTCAACATTTATTAGTTTAATACAATAACCTAAAACATCGTCAGGAAATCAAACTCCTAAAAAATACCTTTGGTCCCCCTCTGGGCTAAATGTTACATGGCAGTCCCTTTTCTTAAACCATGATCAGTAGTTCTCTGATTTATGTTACCAGCAGACACAAAGCTCTAATAATTACATACATAAAGCGGTAAGATTTTTAAAGGAATTAAAACATCGTAGGTATATTACATTACGAGTACTAATCAACGATTAGAATTAGAATAGGATTGAGATAGCAGTCCATATTCATTTTGACGTAATTGTACGGCAAAGTCAAGTCTAACTAATCCTATTCTCATCGCGGCTACATATTACACAGTTCATCGTGTACCCATCGCCTAACTATTTCCGCTCCCCGCTCCGCTCAAGCTCCCTCCGCTTGTAACTCACGCGCACACACGTCCGGGCAATAGATCACCGACACCTGTAATATTAACGCCCATCGCCGCCAGATGGCGCGGAAACAAAAGTATTTGTCAAAATAACCGTGTCGAGCCTAATGTTTACACCTTGTCACACCTTGTATTGAAGTTTGGTTTAGATTTTTATAAAATAACATTTTAGTACTTTATGTGATCTTTTTTATTTTATTTATTACGACGGTGACAAACAAGCATACGGCCCGCCTGATGGTAAGCAGCTACCGTAACCTATGGACGCCTGCAACTCCAAAGGAGTCACATGCGCGTTGCCGACCCTTTACAAAAAGGAGGATTCACTGTGTTGATGGCTAAAGGAACAAGAAGGTCCCTCATCGTCAACACACTGGGTCCTCTTTGAGCTCTTTGGCAACCACACCAGCAGGAACACAACACTATGAGTAGGGTCTAGTGCTATTTGGCTGTGGTTTTCTGTAAGGTGGAGGTACTTCCCCAGTCGGGCTCTGCTCCAGATTTGAGCGAGATGACATTCGCTGAACGTGCCCTACCACACTTAGCGAGATGCCATTCGCAGTACCCATACCTCTCTTTTTGGCGTAGTTTTAGGACATACCCAAGTCCGGACGTAGTTTAAGGACATACCCCGGGTCCAAAACTTTTTATCTAAACATCATCATTTTTATTGGCGTACATATATCCCGGTTATCTGCCACGGCTTAATTGGAGCTTGACCGCGTGGCAAAAATTGTTTTATACTATGACGGTGTCAAATAAGGAAAGGGCCCGCCTGATTGTCAGCAGCTACCGTAGCCTATGGACGCCTGCAACTGCAGAGACATCTCTCCTCCTCACTCCTGTCACATGTGCGTTGCCGACCCTTTAATATAAGGAAGATTCACCGTCTTGACGGCTAAAGGGACAAGAGAGTCTCCCGTCGTCAACACACTGGGTCCTCTTTGAGCTCTGTGGCAACCTTACTCACCTGCAGGAACACAACACTATGAGTAGGGTCTAGTGCTATTTGGCTGTGAGGTGGATTTTCTGTTAGGTAGGGTTACTTCCCCAGTCGGGCTCTGCTCCAGATTTGATTGAGATGACATACGCTGAGCTGTGTCCTACCACGCATAGCGAGATGTCATTCGCAGTGCCCATACTTTTCTTTAGGACGTAGTTTAAACCTTAAACTACGTCCTAAAGAAAAGTATGGGCACTTAAGGATGTACCCGGATCCAAAAGTGTAAAGTAATGAAGAAAAAGTCTCCCAACGATTCGCTTTACGAGTATTCCCTGTCCACCAAAGAAATCGTGAAAATGTTACACAAGAGAAATGTAACCATTTCCACGCGTGTGTAATATAGCAATGCATTACCACCTTAGAACCTCAAAGCGTCTTTGTGCGCAGATGTAATCTCTTCGCTAGTTAACTATAGGTACTGTACCGACTGGGAGGATGCTCTGCTTCAAGGTATAATGCAATTTTCAACCTAAAAGAGATTAGAATTGCCATATACCGGCACCAGGGACGTGAAAGATTATTAATGCAATGAACTTTAATGAAAATTATAGTAAAGTAGCTATTCCGGTAGGTATTCCATAGATAATTAAGTAAGTATTTAAACAAAAATATCTGAAGTATGAGAACCTACATTTCTTATTGCTTAAGTACCTACATCAGTGTGTTTTATATGTGTATGTATATGTATAATTAAGCTATTGTATTTTATTTTTTTTGTTATTGTTAACTGGATTTTCAGTTTCTTTTGCCTTGCACCTACTTATACGATAATTTTCGACTAGATTTTCGAAGAAATCGCTCTCTAGCGATAAGACCGCCTGTTGACTGCCTCTACTTTTAATCTGTGTACTGTACTGTTCTATTTTATTGAGGTGTGCAATAAAGAATATGCTTATTGTATTGTATTGTATCAGTGGGTACGTAAGTGTTATATGCAGCTTAATGACTAAAAACTTAAAGAATTTCATCCTGATGTCCTGACGTTATACTTGGGGTGTAATCATCTACCGGAGGTCAGCTATCATCAGAGATATAATAATATTTACTTTAGAGACAGCAGTTCAAAACAGTTAATTGTAATCTCGTGCTGAGATTAAGTTTCAATTTTTTTCCATTTAAATTTAACTCTGTCAAATCGAACAAGGGTCAAATCTTAATTGGGGCCTATGAGTCGTTATACGGCCGAAATAGGGCAGTTTGCGTTTCTTAACAGTTTTCAATCAATCAATCATTTATTTCTCAGAATATGGTACAATGTTGGTTAGTAGAGGGTGTTAGGTCAGCATATTCTGCCGTCAGGCATCGGCGTAGAAATATTCAGGTTCTATAGTCTATACATATACAATATAATTATTATTTTAGAAATTCAGAAATAGAATAATAACATTTGTCAAGCAACCATATAAACAATTTCTTCTGGAATTGAGGTGTAGGCAGAATTTTAAAGTCATCTGGCAGTCTATTAAATAATTTTATAGCCATAAAATGTGCATTTCACATTTGAGTTGGCAACTTCGAGTCTTTGTACTGGTTGAAAAAGCTGTAGTGGATACCTGCTAGGTCTTTGTTTATTAGTTACTTTGTCATCAAGACCTCTTCTGACATTCAAAATAGAGTAACTTCCCTACCCACTGTGAGGAGTACTATTCACCGCGATGGAACTCTTCGGTCCTCTGTTCCCTTTGATTAACTTTGATCTCGCCGCGATACCGCTAATGGATTGTGCACTACCTGTTTTTTATCCCAGTCTTTGTCACTTCAGCCTTTGAGAGGTGCTTTGGGGCGATCCCGAAAAGAAATCATTTGAGTTTTTAAAGTTAGATGACTTTCCTTTTTTCTTAAGCCTTCTAAAGCCTTAAGGGACTAGTTTTATGTCTGTAAGATTGCCTCATATATCATATGTAACGGCTTCCTAGCCTAATCGGTCACTGCCTGTGAATCAGGAGGTTTCGGGTTCGAACCCTGCATGGTCAAAGCATTTATTTGTGTGTTTGTCATTTGGATATTTCCTGAGTTACGGATGTTTTCTATGTATCTAAGTATGTATCTACATCTATCTATTATATATATGTTTTGAAAAAAAAAGTCCCGCCGAGTTTCTTGCCGGACATAATTTCTCTCGGGTCAGAGGTGTAGGGTTAGAACCGGTGTAGTTTGATTTTTTTTTCTCTCTTTTACTTTGACGTGTAAAACTGCTCTTGTGGCCTACCTACTTAATAAATGTTTGAGTTTGAGTTTGGTTTTGAGTACCGTCGCCTAGTACAACACAAGGCTTATTTTGCTTTACTTATAATATTATGGGACTAGGTTAATTTGTGTAAGATTGTCCCATAATATTGATGCATTTATTTATACGTATTTTTTTTTTGGAAAATGTTATTCCGCATATCAAAAAAATACTGACTTGCGCAGCAATAAAATCTGAATGCACATCAAATCAATGTTTTGATGCTTTGTATTTTTTTGCCGTACAACTAAGTACAGGTGCACCTTCCTGTACTTAGAAAAAAAGGCTAGTACATATTTACATTCACTTACAAACAAAAATATGTCATATACCTATTGTACTCCATTGTACATTGTATTTAGGGCAACAGTTTTTTATTTTTTCACTGTACAATTCGTGATGGACAACGTGAGTTTTATGGACCATTTTTAAGGTTCTAGGAACCTTTATAGTTTCGCCATGTCTGTCTGTCTGTCTGTCTGTCCATCTGTCAGTCCGCGGCCTAGCTCAGTGATCGTTATTATTAGAAAGCTGAAATTTGGTATGGGTATGTGTCTTAACCACGCCGACAAAACGGTAAAAAAATACTGAAAAAAACACTTCCATTGTGTATGGGTGTGATGTGGAAGGTGAATTTTCGCTCCAACCCTATCGTGTGGGATGTCGTTGGATAGGTTTTTCCAAAAATAATAAGGGTTTTTTACAACAATTCTTGGATAAAACTAATACTTTCGTAAATAATAGCTTCAAAAGTTTATAAAGGTGCGTCACCCCCTTTAACTTTTGAACCGCGGCGTGGGTCAAAAAAAAATGGGAGAATTCATAGAAATAAAATCAGTTATAACTCAAAAACGCATAATAAAACGACGTAAGTGCCGCATAGTAAAATAACGTAAGTGCCGCAAAATATCCCTTAATAAACGACCTTTTGAACGGATGTATTGTAACAGGCCGGAAACTACGGAACTCAACACTGAGCATGGCCCGACATGTTCTTGGCCGATTATATTATTACATTCATTCACCAACCATTTGGCATTAATGAAGGTTGGTACCTACCCTACCCTAGTATAATAAGAAAACTTGGCAATCAAAATAGCTTTTCCATAACATTCTCGTAATTCCAGAATTACCCCGACCTACCATACTCACGTGTTATCCGTCTTTGACTAGTCTTTGTGTTGGTTATTGATGTTGCTAATGCAAGTAAGGTTGTCTTTGACCTTCTCACCTAAAGAACGGACATTTGCTTCCCGCCTTGAAGACGATGCCTTGATATGTAGTTGGTTTTACTTACATTCCATGGGACGCCGCATACGCCTCGGATACAGCAATCAATTGACGCAATACACTAACTAAGGGGGCCAGCAGCACCATGTCATCCGCATGGTTAAGGTAATTGACATAGACTGCTTATTTACGCCAAAGGAAGGTAACTTAGCCGATCGGCCTACCTCTTAGCAAGCCCGCACCGGTGTCCATCGCCGAGACTCCCGCCCGTGCCGCCGAAGTCCTCATGTATAGTTGCCATGAACGTCAAATCTGTTTCCGCTAGCCAGGTCTCTTGAAGCATTCTACAGACTACTTAATATTTTACAATTATTGATTACAGCACCGGTTGTGAAATAGTAGGTACATTGTAATGCACGAATGTGTATACTTCTTCCGTAATTTCTGACTAGTAAAATTTGTACAACTAGCATCTGAAGCAAACTCCAGTTTCTTTTTCGTCTGGCCTGATTTTTCTACGACTTTGACAGCCCTACATCTCACAAACTAATCCACAAATCAAAATATTTATTACAATAATTTGATTTGTTCTTCAGTTGTAGCCCTACATCTATTTCGCACGAAATAAAAAAAAAGTTTCTAGCTGGATTCGCGCTTTTGACTGTCATTACCATATCACCTGATCCAGTGAGTTATCCAAGTACCCCATAGATGTCGATTATAGAGTGTTTTAGAAAGGTTAATTAAGGATTTCATACATGTAAGGGAATTTGAATACAGAGTTTCAAGAAAAAAAATATAGGTACCTATATCATATTAGCAAGTCGTTTATTCCAAATTCTTAGCGTTTAGTCGGTTTACTGGGGAAGGTGGGCACCCTGGGGTTGAAAGCCGTTCTCATCAGCGGTCCATGTGATGGAGTAAGTGACGCCATCGGGACCCGTGTAAGCGTACTGGCCGCTCCTGACGAAGGCCTCGTTGTCTTTACCCTGGTTCACAAGGTCACCCTGCTCCGCGGCCTTGATGCCGTTTGAGGTCTCGTAGCTGGAATTAAATTAGGCAAAGGTACCTATAGTAAAGTCAACAAAATGGCGCGCTTTTCCCAAGCCGCGGAGCTCGCTATTACGCGTGTTAATGTATTAAAGTACCGTCATGATTTAATTTCGTGCGAAACCCGACGAGAACTCACTACGCGTGCTAATGTACTAAGATGCCGTCATGGTTAACATCTTGTCAAACCCAACGTAAGGAGCTCGCTGCGTATACATGAGCATACGACTAAGACATGGGGCAGATAGCATAACAATACCGCTAGTATTATTAGTTACAAGTTGTTATGCAATCGGCGCAATCGGCCCCTGGTCGTGGTTGGACGTCGGGCGAAACCTAACGTTTGGAGCTCGCTAATGTTTTAAGCACACCTTTGCTAAAGATATTGAAAAAGTGGTTCATAACTGGAGATTTAACCTTACTCCTCCTTAGCTGAGTATTTATTTATATATTGTACTCACTTGGCAGAGTATTTGTAGACATCGACATTGTTCTCGAATCTGAGGGTTTCGGCCTGTTTCTCTTCTCCGCTGTACCCGCGTTGAGGAGCGGCGAGAGCGACCGCGGCGCAGAGGGCGAATACGATGAACTGAAATAAACAAATGGTTTTCTCAAATTTTTTTTATGTACGATTAATCATTTGGAAGAGCGAGGCCGTATGACACAGGTACACCATGCCCACTAGAAGGTCTCAACCCCTGTATATATTGTACTTCTTCAGGTTGAGTGTTTTTTTTTTTGCTACACACCAGTTTCACCGTTTATACTTTACGGCTACAAATTATTGGATTCCTCAAAACAAATCATTGAACTAACTTGGTAGGTTTACCTGCAGCTACAGTAGAGGTACACTCTCTATCTCCTGGATCCATCATCAGACCATATAAATGGTATATGGTACCCAACTATTGTACCTACCCATTGTCATCAACAAGATTTTGTTACACTAAATATTTACAGTGTTTTTTGGAAGTGAATTTATTAAAACAGCGTTAAACATATATCCGTTACGCCACACATTATAAATAACTTATATTTATCTAATAATCATAATTACCTACAAATTAAGATCTTTGTAAAATGATTTGTACAACAACGAATTCAATCGGTTTCACCTTTAAACCACATAGGTATAAGGTTGATTTTAGAATGTCTTTTAGCCATATAACCTTTTGACCTATAATTTAGCGCTGCGTATACGAGTCTAACTAGTGACCTTATGAATAATTTACTACGAAGATCTATTTTGCATTTCACTGTATAATTATAATAGCGTGCAAAAATTGTGACAGATTAATGAGAATTACCTATACTATAATATAGCACTAAAATAGGTCAAAATATCATATGGTGACCCTGGAGTGAAATCATTATTATCATCTTATTTATTTCATTGAATTGAAATTGTTTTTTTAGTGTTTTACTCTGCTTTCTGAAACGGCTTAATAGGGCCTTCCCAAGTAACACAGGAAGCATTATAACATATGAATAGTTAACTTATTTCGAACTTAAGGACCGTATAAACTCTTATATACGTTCACCGAGCAACTTGTCGCATTATATGATGCTTTGAGCTGTATAACGGTTGTATAATGGCATATCTAAATGCTTTTGTAAAGCCTTTAGCTTTAGTGCAGCAAACCACATCGCAACTGTACAGCTTTCGACCGTTTAAAAGCACTTAAGTGCTTTAAGTTCTACAATAGCATTATATAATGCTTTAAGCTGTATAACGGTTGTATAATGGCATGTATAAATGCTTTTTTAAAGCCTTTAGTTTTAGTGCAGCGAACCAAAATGCAACTGTACAGCATTCAGCTGTACAGTTGCGTTTTGGTTTGCTACACTAATGCTTCGGTGTGGTTTAGTGCCTTAGGTTCTACAATAGCATAAATAAATGCTTAATGCTGTTTATGAGCATGAATATTAGCCATTATAATGCCACGTAAATCCGGTATACAGCTTTCAGCTGTTTTTAGTGCTTTAGGTTCTACAATAGCATTTTATGATGCTTTACGCTGTATAACGGTTGTATAATGGCATATGTAAATGCTTTTGTTTAGCCATTAGTTTTAGTGCAGCGAACAACATGCAACTGTACAGCTGAATGCTGTACAGTTGCGTTTTGGTTTGCTACACTAATGCTTCGGTTTGGTTTAGTGCCTTAGGTTCTACAATAGCATAAATAAATGCTTAATGCTGTTTAAGAGCATGAATATTAGCCATTATAATGCCACGTAAATTCGCTATACAGCTTTCAGCAATTTTTGATGCCTTAGGGTGTACAATAGCATTTATAAGTAGGTAACACGTTCCTAATGCAGTATAATAGCAATAATATAAACCATTATAAAGCCAAGTAATTCACTATAAGGGGCTGTTCATAAATTACGTCATTTCAAATGGGGGGGGGGGTCTGGACATCGGATGATGGTAGCATGACGTAGGAGGGTCATTCCGAAGATCACATCATCAATGTGTAAAAAAAGGAATGAAAGTCGTGTTTCTATAAACTTTTATGCTATAAAATATTATCTACTAAATAGTTTTTTATTTTACAATTAAGCTTAAAACGCATTTTTTAGGGGGGGGGGGGGGGTAAAAAAATCATCAAAAATTTATGACGTAATTTATGAACAGCCCCTATACAGCTTTTAGCGGTTTTAGTGCCTTAGGTTCTACAATAGCATAAATAAATGCTTAATGTTGTTTAATAGCATAATTATTCACGTGTAATGCTGTAGGCATAAATAAGGCATTTTTTAAGGGTCACTGAGCTGCTATTGGACTAAGAGCTAGCCACGTCAGATATGACACAATAATGAGAGCAACAAAACCCGTCTGGTTAGATTGCTATACTATTCTTATTGCTAGATCCTGGCATCTGGCTGCTTTTAATGGGTGGAGGTCACAGTGACAGACTAGCAAAATGTTTTAATTGGAAAATAGTAATACCAAATAGGTTAAAATTGCCGAAGTTGTCTGAGTTATAAAGGACAGGGCCTATATTTTAAGGGGCTCCCTGGCGCCAACGACCTTAGATCTAATTCCCTTAGTTTTCTAATGATTTATATAGCTTATCATATTATCAGTAACGGCTTTAAACAATATAGTATCCTATATTTACTTCAATATTCATTATCTTCGAGATATTTGACATCAAAGTCGAACCGGTTTAGGCTAAAAAAGTGGTTTTATGGTCATAAATTTTGTTTTAATTAGTTAAAAATTAAAATCTCTCAACAGTTTTTAGAGACATCAAAGAGGAACCCTAATATGTAGATTACGTATATGTAAGATTCTTTACACCATTCGAATATCGATAAAAATAACGGCTCATTTATTTCAAGATCCGGCTCTATAGAATGGAGATAAAAGATTCAAAAACCGATAATCGTTTGCTTTATAATTCTATCTATAGTGAATATGTTGGAATATCGACTCAAAACTGGTCAAAAATCGATAAAAAAAACGTTAGACCAAAAAATATTGTGTATTATTACCATACATCGGGGTTTTCGGTGCGGGAATGTTTGACATTAACCAAAGAGTAGGCATTAACTTAAAAAGCAGAATGTACTCTAGCACGTTTCTACTTAATGAATAATTGATCGAAAAAATCATAGGTATATACAATTTATATGTAATAGCTGACTATTATGTATATATATTGTAGGTACATATACCTATGATTTTTTCAAGTATTTTTTTATTAATTCATGTAATGACTGATCATTGTCAACGTCTTCAGTTAATCAAATAGTACATAAATATCGGGCGTCAAGATTAATATTTGACACTTATTATACCGTGTCTTTGTCTTAGGTAGATCTAGTTAATAAATTTCGGATATCCAATTGCATTTTTAAAATACTAAGTATATAATAGTCAATACAAACATGCCTCTAAGAAAAAAGCTCGTATCATAGTGTGTAAGCTATTCACAGAGAGGTAGTTATTCATTAGGCATAATATGATATTTTCTCAGACTAACTCTCAACCTATCTGTTTATCTCTACTCTTTCTCAAATCGTTCCCGCACCGAAAACCCCGATGTATGATTATTACGGAAACAAAAACAGTAGGCGACAAACTATGAACTATATTTTATTATACATCGTTTGGCACTACTTTCTCCCAACATAAACTTTTGTATAATTTCTCTTAATATTGTATAGTATTTGTATAGTTTCTCATAATATTGCATCAAACCCAGATCTCTAGGATTTATTTTCTTGAAATGGTTTGCATTCTTTGACCTCCACCACTTTAAAGCTGCCAGATGTCCAAATCTAGAAATAAGCATAGTATACCAAACTGACTAGAGGGGTTTGGTTGCTCTTATTATTGTGTCATATCCGACGTGGCTAGCTCTCCGTCTATATAGACCAACGCCATTTTGTAAATAATTTATAACCTAAAAATAAAATCATGGGGACCTATTTATACAAGGAAAATACCTATATAATAATGAAATTACTTAATTTAAGACTGCTCAACCAACACTATTATGTTAATAATGCAAAACTCGTTCTATACGAGGATTACACAATTGTTTTGTTTATTTGACGCATATCTTTTTATAATATTTTATAGCAAAACCACAATAAATCAAAGGCGCGTGAAAATTTTCAATGAAACTTATATACACATTTACAGTAAACTACATTGCGCAGTAATATTTGAAGGATATAATAACGTAAAAGAGTCAAAAACTTTTATAAATTTTGTTAGGATGCAAACAAATATGACGTGTCACTCATTCAGTTTTTTGTACCGTCTTCGTCCATTTTATATTGCGAGATAAAGTAGTTAAATCACAACGTTCATTGTATTATTAACATTTGTTCCGTCGGTGTTAGAGACGTTTTTGCATTGACGTAAGGTTTATTTTACTACACTCTTATGCTAGTATAATGCTTTTGTATTGCGATTGGCAAGTTAATCGGGAGTACTTATGCTTCTTTACTGCGATTAGCAAGTTTATTTGGCCGTATTAATGCTTATTTAATGCAGTTGGCAACTTAGTAGAGCGTACTAATGATTCTTTAATGCGATTGGCACTTTCCATGACAACGATAATGCTAATAGCGCAGACATATTGCGCCTGTAATGCTATTAAATGACCTGTATAGGATCTCAAGCTGGGTAATTCGTGCCCATTTAAGACCTATATCAGCACTATAAACGTTTATAATGCTACTATAAAACGAACTGAAAATGCTAAAAGCATACAGATATGCTGTAAGACGGCCGTTATACTGCTTTGATGTGTTACTTGGGTTGGGTACGCTCGCAACCTAGTCCCAAGAGCTGACGTGAGTACTAGTTTGTACCAAAGCGTCAGCAGCCATCTGACCCAACCCAGACCCAGACCCAGACCCAGACCTAGACCCAGACCGAAAATGAGGTCTTTTTGGGATTAAGTCCGGTATTCTCATTGTAAATCGTACTAAAGGGTAATAGTAGCCATAATGATAAAACTTTTTTTATATGTTCTGGACCCTCGAATCAAAAGTTAGAGGAAGGCAGACACATAAATAAAATAATAAATAGGTATTTTTTTTTAAATAGCACAGCCTGGCTCAACCATGTGATTTACTCATACGGGAGTCATGAGATTAATGTTTACAAAAACTGTATTGAGTAAATAGTAGATTGTTTGACAAGGGTCTAAAGTATGCCATATAGTAGGCCATATTACCACGAGGTGGTTATTTTCCCGAACGAAGTGAGGGAAAATTGTTCGAGTGGTAATATGGCTTTTAGACCAGAGTAATGCATACTATTTTTCACTTCGATTGCGAGAAAATAAGATAAAATACTTATTATTTATGCACAATAACTAAACTAAGGTGAAATAATAGTTTAACTTGACGGTCTTTTAATTTTTTTAACTTCTTTGACATAGATACAAAATATAAACACCGCGAATAAATGCCACAGACGACGGTAAAATCAGGTCCTTAAACAGTTTAAACACGCTTTAAACGGCTATTGGCAATTTGTAGGGCCCAACCTGTTGTGTCCAACTCCTGTCGGCCCCAACGCCCGTTATTACACTTTCCCTACAAATCGCCCCTACCGACCCTAGCTCAACGTTTACAGAGATGCCTTCAAAACATCTAAAAAATGTATTGGTGAAGCACGGTGATAGTACTCATAACAGCATTTGCATTTGGACCCGGGGTATGTCCTTAAACTACGTCCGGACTTGGGCATGTCCTTAAACTATGCCAAAAAGAGAGGTATGGGCACAGCGAATGGCATCTCGCTTAGTGTGGTAGGGCACGTTCAGTGAATGTCATCTCGCTCAAATCTGGAGCAGAGCCCGACTGGGGAAGTACCTCCACCTTACAGAAAACCACAGCCAAATAGCACTAGACCCTACTCATAGTGTTGTGTTCCTGCTGGTGAGTAAGGTTGCCAAAGAGCTCAAAGAGGACCCAGTGTGTTGACGATGAGGGACCCTATTGTTCCTTTAGCCGTCAACACAGTGAATCCTCCTTTTTGTAAAGGGTCGGCAACGCGCATGTGACTCCTGTGGAGTTACAGGCGTCCATAGGTTACGGTAGCTGCTTACCATCAGGCAGGCCGTATGCTTGTTTGCCACCGTCGTAGTATAAAAAAAAAAAAAAAAAAAAAAAAAAGCACACATTAAATAAAAAAAGAAACTGCTTTTTTTATTATACACATTTACATGACCGCTCGAGCTGCCTGAATCTAACTTCATCTGCCAACCCTTCTATTATTTAAATACAAAACTAGATAAATATATTAATTAACAGCGAATCTACACATTTTAACTTTTATTTTAAATAAAAAACCAGACGGAATGTGTAGAAAATGGCTAACATTATAAATAAAAAAGGTAAAATAACTCTAACGATCTCCATAAACCGCTGCGGGTGTCGGGGCACTGCCGATCGCCCTAGATCGGGACTCCTACACCCTAGATGCCATTACACCTACCAACCTGACAGGTTGGACCCTACAAATTGCAATGTCTAATACCCGTTTTAAAGCACTTCCAAAAAAATAAAATCTTTTTTAATGATTGTGAAGTAGGAACTAAGAAACACCTCATATTTTGAGAAATAAATTGCGTTTCCTGATTGGTCTATTTTAAAATTGCTGTATTCTGATTGGTTGATATTCTGGTTGTTTTTACACAGTATATGCACCAAAAAAGTATCTAGCGTTCCGATTAACTTCGATATGTGTTGTGATTGGTGGATTTAATATGGTGAAGTGTTCCGATTGGTCAAATTGAAGTATTTTGTAAATCATAAATATGTATACATATTAGCCCTAGAGGCTAAATGTACTACTTTAGTCCGCCTTGGTAAGCATAATATGACAAACTTTTTGAGCATGAGAAGTGAAAAACTTTTTATGTACACTTACATTGTAAGTCCTCTAAAACGTGTTCAAAAACGGTAGGCAATGGCTAGCTTTACCACAACCGATTTTACTATGATAAGCTTTTTATCTGTGGCAGTAACGTAATTTTAACTTTACATGCTCAAATATTCATAGGTTATGAGTTTCAAATTTGGAACATCGAATTTGATAACATAATGTAAATCCTGTCCCTGTCCTCCTTCCCGACCGCCGGCACAATAGAGTTGGCCATGGCGGTGCAATGGCGGTCATTCTATGGTTTCCGAACACGTCATTTAGGATATATAATATGAGTGTAGATAAAGCAATGTATGCAACTGTATGTAATTAGGCCTTATTATGCAACTGTATGTAACAGTAACATAAACTACTATTATATTGATATCAATATTTTAATAAGTAATGAAATGTATCTCTGCCTCTGTAAAGTAACTCTGTAAACTCTGTAAACTTGTAATTAATTAATTTTATACCACATGTTTCTCTGACATTAAGACAAAACTAACACTTCCACAGTTGTAGTGTTAAAATCATTAAACCACCTAAGCTGACAATACAATAAACCACAAGGTGAATTTACAAATTTCCAAGCAATACACATTGTCAATAAGAATCGTTATTTCTTAATCTACAAGAAATGACCTATGAAGTAATCAATATGTACTCACAGATTTCATTTTGATGAGGTGGGTCGGTCGGGTGACTGCTGTACACTGTGTAGGATACATAAAATTCGCATCTTATATACTCAGTCTGTGTACATTAGCATGTGATTAGATTTTTAAATGTTAAAGCCTCTATTTCGGTCTACATTGATCGACTGTATTATTAATTTGATATTAATATAGACTTGTGAAGGTGTAGTCAGGATTTCAATAAATATGCTAATGCATATAAAAATAATCTTTTGATTTCAAGTCTTCTTCTTCTTTTTCCTAGCGTTTGTGCTGGCTGGGGGTCTGGTTGACAATCTAATCCCATGAATTGGCGTAGGCACTAGATTTTACGAAAGTGACTGCCATCTGACCTTCCAATCCAGAGGGGAAACTAGGCCGTATCGGGATTACGTCCGGTTTCCTTACGATGTTTTCCTTCACCGATAAGTGACTGGTAATATCAAATGATATTCCGTACATAAGTTCCGAAAAACTCAGTGGCACGAGCCGGGGTTTGAACCCGAGACCTCTGGATTGAAACTCGGACCGTCTTACCGCCAGTCTACCAGCGCTCTCATTATTTTTGATTTCAAGTACCTTATTCATATAATTTTTATGCGCTAACCTATCTTTAGTTGCACTATAGTTGACCAGTTATATCTGAACTCCAAATACGAAAAGTCATTACAAATTGGTTAATAAATAAGGGGCTAGCTCATATTGTCGTCAAAATACTAGAAGTTTAAGAAGACATTTACGTTTGAATTAAGTTGTTGTATTTAAATGTATTTATCTCTATACCATACTTCGTTAAAAACTTAGTCAAAATGAGCCCAAAGTGACGGCTGTCGGCTTTCAAAGTTCCCAGAAAGGCCATTCATACTTTTCAAATTGACTTTGTTTTGACATCACGTGCAGTGCATCTCGCTCGTATCGTTACTTAGAGCTAGTAACATTACTCGTTATAAAAGTTAAATCATGCCATTTAGCCCCATATCCATATGCTAAATATATTTTTAAATGCCCTTACCGTCGGCTTGAAAAGCTTACAAGGCTTGAAAGTCACTCAGTGTCATGGGTGCAAAAATTTACAACATCCTTCCCAAAGACATCACAAATTCCGCAAGTCACAGAATATTTACACAAAAACTTTAAAAAATGTTAAGTCAACTAATATGTTATACAATAAGTGAATTTATGCAAAGGTCTACTAATGCTAACCCAAAATGATGTAATAATTATGATAATAATAGGTAACATTTTATGCCCTGCCTCACTATTCATGTAACTACCATTGTAATGTAATGTAAGTACCTACAGTAACAAATCCTGCAGTAATGTATATCTGCAAACATTAAATAGACCATGTACACCTACTTAACCTTAATAATTTTTTTTTTTTCGTAAGCCATAAATTGTATGTGTACATAATGATGTTAAGCTATACAGATACAGATAGAATCAATACAATTTTACCCAGTGGGTGTAGCTACATATTTATATACTTATGAACTAACATTTTATAATATATACATACTCATTAACTAACAGTGACCAGTATTATAATATTCACGTAAGCTGTAGGGGCATAAGTCAATGACATGTTTTTTAGTGCTGTCAGAAATTTTACGTCATTGAGTGATTTAATTTCTACGGGTAACTTATTAAACACTTTAGCAGCCACATAGATAGTGCTACGCTGATAGAGCGCTGTCGTAGCAAAAGGAGCCCGTACATCGTGAGCAAACATCGAGTTTAATCTCTCACTATGAAAATTATTTTTTGCAGGAAATTTATTTGCATGCCGACGAACTAGTTTGCAGAGCTCTATGATATACAGTGCAGAAAGAGTGGGCAAACCTAGTTTTTTAAAAGAGGTTCTGCATGACTCACGGCTGGACTTGCTGCCAATTAAAATACACACACATCTCTTTTGTAGTTTAAACAGCCGATGGGATTCATTACAACTACCCCATACGGCTAATCCATAGAGAACGTGTGATTGGAAAAACGCATGATACGCCTGCAAAGCTGCTTTTTGTGTAGATATATTTTTTAGGCCTTTTAGAGCAAAAGTGAAGCTACTAAGTTTGTTGCAGAGAAAGTCAACATGTTTTTTCCAATTTAAGTTCTCGTCCACCTAAAAATTTAGTTTCGTTTACAGCCAGAACAGACAAGTTATTAGATTTAATGCCTAGCCTAACACTTTCAGTTCTTATGTTTCTAAAGTGCATACATTTAGTTTTTATTTATATTCGTAGTTAGGTTAATCTTAATATAAATGATATGTAAAATTACTTATAATTTTATCAATAAATTAATACCTATCTCATTTCTCATTTCCCAATGTAAGTTGATCTGTAAACTTTGAGGGTCCCTACTGATGTTTTTTTTATATATTTAACCTTTATTGTAACGCCGTTTAAATCAGTGAACTGTAGTAGTTTTTCATGATTTATTCCCTAGAGCTAGAAGTAGCCAAATGACAAAAAACGGAACCCTTATGGATTCATGTCTGTCTATCTATCTGTCTGTCCGTATGTTACAGCCATTTTACTCGGAAACTATACAACGTATCTGAATAAAATTTACACATGAAGTGTATTTTGTATGCAGCTACTTAGTTATGTAGTTAAATTTGAAAAAATCCATACAGGTAACTAAATATCAATTATTTTTTTCACAAAATAAATATAAATATGTGACACATCAATCGATAGGTCTTTAAAAATAACATTGAGGTTTCTCTGACCATTTTGTGATTAAGTGAATATTTTCTGAAATAATCGCTTAGAAATTCAGAAAAATTGTGTCCCCCCTGTAACTTTTGAACCGTAAGTCCAAAAATATGAAATAATTTTAGGAGATGCACCTTATCATATACTTTCTACTTTATTTTGAACATTATCGATTCAGCCATTTTTGAGTTATCTCCAAAAAACTTCTTCCATAGGCATCAGATACGACCTTTTGATAAGTTTGGTTCTTATTCCATTGAACCCTCCATTAAGCGTGGTCCGACACGCACTTGGCTGGTTTTTGATGTAAATTATTAGGGGGGGGGGAGGCTCTTAACTATATCTTGATATCTACATCAGTTAACCTGCTAGGCCAAGTTTGGTATCGTTTTGTCCAATTCATTTATGGTATAATTTTGACACCGTTCCGAAGCAAAAACATGTAGGGGAGAGGGGGGCAGCCTGGTACATTTTTTTACACTCATTGACGTATTTCAAAATATTACCCATAAAAACCAGTTTTAGGCCTCTACACAACGACGTCTGTTATTAACCTATGTAATTAATGCATTTGCACATGTCCAAAGCTAAAGACAAAGGTACAATTCAGAATTTTGGAACTCAAGGAATAATGTTCAATACTGCCTCAAGTGTGGGTAGCTTTGAATTTACTTGGGGCAGATTTGAAATATGGGTTGTAAGGCAACAATATCGAGATATACGTGTTTTATTTACCTGTACTTAGTACAGTTAGTCACTAGAAATGGTCGTATTAACATTTTACTCGTATAATTTGCAGTTTTAACTAAGAGGGGGTAGTTTTGTACAGAAATGTTTTTGTGGTGGTCAAAGGTGTCTCAGGAGGGGTACCTTTGAAAAGTATTGAAATCCTACTAAAGCTGCCCCCTTGAGGCAGTTTTGCACACACTTTTGCTCAAAACTACCCCAACAATGTTACAGGTGATAATAATTCAGTATTTATTATGTTTTGGCTGTTGTTAAATAAAAATACATAAAATGTTCTAATTAGAATTTTTATTTTATCATATAAAACGAAAGAAAACTAACAATAGAATCGACTACCCATTGACTAAATATTCTGGAATCATACGACTTTACAAAAATATGGCTCCAAAATTATTAATATGTAATGTAGCACATTTATAAATCTGTGTGTAGCAATATATTATTATGGCATATCCAACTCTTATACCTCTAGATGAACGATGTGTGCATAACAAAACATAAAGATAAAAATCAAATATAGTTTCTAAAATAAAACAAAAATGAGATCAATTTCAATACTCTTGACTTCGTTTAATGCGGATTCTCTTTTTTGTGTAATTCCTTACCATTTTTACCTGCAAACAAATAAATCCATAAATTGAAACGATTTAATTATTCATAGTACCGACACAAATTAAATTTATAGATAGTAATATTGTAGATAAAAAAATCTAATAAATATTATACCAAACAAGACTAAACGTAATAAGTACAAAACTAATTCATTCAGGTAAATGCATTATGAGCGTTTACTAAAATAACTAATATTATTTTAGTTTACATACCTACATGTCAGTTTATATCGGGGCAGATATGAACATTTCTTATGGCCGGGGTAGTTTTGAACAGACTGCTAGTCAAAACTACCCCAACACCTATTAAAAAAAATTAACATCGATATCTTCCAAAACAATAGCAAATTCTAATTGTTTATTCTTCGTAACTAAAGCTAATAGATTGTACTACCGAATAAATTAAGTTTCACTTACCGCTTCCTTCAAATACAGCCTGAAAATCCTTAGACACGGGGAGAAAAACCGGTAACGGATGACATCGAAATCAAAATATTCTACTGATTCGTTCATGTTCTGTCAAACGTCAAATATGTCAAGTAACAGTTGTGTGGGTCAGAGTTGCGAGCCCAAAAAATGGATTTGGACCATTATCGCACTAAAAATACGTCTTTGAACGCATTTGTTCTAAACTGCCTCCAGTGATAGCTGCCCCCCCCTCACCCCTAAAATAAAAAAATAACTTATTTTGAAATTCCCTATTTCACAAGACAAAAATCCATAACTTACTTATAAACAATTATGAATCTTGAAAAAATTAAAGGTGCTTTAGAGAGCCCTATTAATCGTTCAAAAAATCTAATGTCAAACTAAAACGTTATACAGGGCGGAAAGATCGAATGCGACATGGATGGCAACTACCTTAAATATTGTAAATAGCACATTCTGTGTAAAGGAGACTTTCCTTTGTTTTTAAAAACAATAAATTCTGCATTTATGGATTTATGAAAAATCGATTGCCTCAGTCGGGACTCGAACCGGTAAAATGTGACAAAAATTAACGTATTTTATGATGCAGATTGAAAGGGTTACTGATAAGGTTAATTTTTCTCTAAATAACAAATACAATCATCCAATCAAAAGAAAGTCTCCTTTACACAGAATGTGCTATTTACAATATTGAAGGTAGTTGCCATCCATGTGGCATTCGATCTTTCCACGCGGTATATACGGGGTACATTTTAGTTTGACATGAGATTTTTTTAATGAACGAATAATAGGGCTCTCTTAAGCACCATTTATTATTTCAAGATTCATAATTGTTTATAAGTTATGTCTTTTTCCTTGTTAAACAGGGAATTTCAGGATGAGTTATTTTTAATTTTTACATGTTTTTGATTCAAAATTAAATGAATTCGGCAACCCCGATTTATACGAAAGCGATACCAAACTTGGCCCAGTAAGTTAACTGATGTAGATATCAAGATAAAGTTGAGAGCCCCCCCCCCCCCCCCCCCCCCTAAAAATTTACATCAAAAATCTTGATGGCTCCACTTCTCAAATCCATCCTTGGATCCTAAGGAAAAATCAGGCCGAAGGAAATCCTTTGTCCACGAAAAGCCGTATTTGACCTTTTTATGGCTTGTGCACACGCAACTATAATGCATTGGAGTTGTATTAAAGTTGGATCGTGTCATAAGGTGTTTTAAAGTTAGAAAGAAAAGACAATGTTTAAAGTCCATGCCGGTTTGACAGACCCTGTCCTAATTTGAATTTATTCATCTTTTGATTTAAAACATGATGTCACCTTTTAACGACTTTTTTCTTAATGTCATGACTATAAATAATAGTCCCCAACCTTATTAACATTTTTATGACTCAAATGAAACATCTGTTAGATGACCTATTAATATCTTTACGTGAAAGGCTCGCGGTATTTAACGTGTTAACGCGTGTTGTAGAACCACCCTGTGCAACTCGAACTCACCCACGTTGGACTTGGTTTTTCATCCGTCCCCCAGGTAGTCGTATCCTCGAGGTCGAAAACTCAGGAGAGTCTTGGTTTGGTACTATACCCCCAAACTATCCGTTAAAGTTCCATTAAGTTCAGATTACTTTCCAGCTACCCTTACCTTCATTTGACATAACTGCTGGATTATAATTCTAACCGACGATTTGAAAGTGCTTGTTGCTAGGCCTATTCAAATCATAGACATAAACAAAAAGGAAGATGAGTGACGTTCATAGTAAACAAAACTGAAATGTGGTCCTGCACCTACACACTTGTAAAATGCTACACACCGCTATAATGTATGTGCATCATGGGCAAAAGAGATAAACCCATATAGCTAACACGGGTATGCAAGGGAGACCTCCATATTTTGCGCATTGCACATGTGACTGAGAGACTCTGCCACACGACTGACACGACTAATTCAATATAGGTGCCGGAAACTATATTTGATGGCACACCATCGAGCGCCTGGTACCATATCTCCCTTTTTGTATAAATCAATGACTCAAATTAACAAATTTTTGACTTTGACTTTAATGATGAATATCTTATGATTATGACCTATATTAATCTGATGCCTAATCTTGTCGTGACCTATTTGTATAACAAGTTTACCATTTTCCTGTCCACTTAAAATTGGATGGGCGTATGATCAGCATAACCAGTTACCAGATGTCACAGGGGCGAGGCGCTAAATGTCAGATAAGTAACTGGAAGATGGACGCATAGTCGGTAGGCTCGGTACAGTCACCAGCACTAGTACCTTCTTATACGAAGGCCGCAAAAATATGTGACACTCTCTTATGGCCCTACAAATAGGAGCGTGTCACATATTTTTGCGGCCTTCGTGTAGGAAGATACTACTGCCGGTGAATGTACCGAAATGTTAGTAGATAACTGACAGACAATGCAAAGTGTTACCAATTTACGTAAAGTTTTACTAAGAAACTTTATCTTCTAATTCTACCTGTCCTTAGTAAATTAAATAGAGCCAAACACCATTGTTAGTTTTTTACGACAGGGAGTATGGTTAGAAGATTACACGGGGGTATATCCTTAAACACCGTCCAAAACAGAGGTATGAGCACTGCGAATATCATCTCGCTAAGTGTAGTAGGGCATAGCTCAGCAAATGTCATCTCGCACAAAACTGGAGCACAGCCCGACTGGGGAAGTCCACTTCATAGAAAACCACAGCCAAAATAGCACCAGACCCTACTCATAGTGCTATGTTCCTGCTAGTAGTGTGTTGACGACACGGCGGATTCAAACTTCCCTTTAGCCATCCATAGTGAATCCTACTTTATATTAAAGGGTCGACAACGCACATGTGACACATGAGTTGCAGGCATTCATAGGCTACGGTAACCACTTACAATGTCACCTGATGGTAAGAAACAATGACGGTCGAGGATGAAGCATGCCTACCTCAAAAGTGTTAAGACACATTTGATTTGAAAGAGGTCAAGATATAAGCAGGTAGTTAACTGGGTGTACGAACTCCACTCCCTATCGGCCTATTAAATATAGTATATTTAAATAGTATCTAGAATTCTGGAAAAAAAGTTAATTTAAATATGAAATATTACTTCGGTAAGGTTCGGAGCTTTGTCAACCCTTAATACTTCCAGTTGGTAGTTTGGTTGTTTGTGTGTGAGTTTGTATCTTTTCTTTTTCCTCGTATCTTTAAAAAAATTGGTTAAGGATACTTGGCACCCCAGTGATGGTCCCTACCTATTATTTAACTTACTAGATTACGCTGTTAAAGTAAAGTATTATCCGAGTGTTTTTATTTGTTTTATTTACAATTATTTTACAACAGGATTTTATTATGAAGACTGATATTGCAATATATGTTCTATTTATGTGAAGTAAGTCATAACTCATTATTTTGATAAAAGCGTGACTTAATCTCGTACACTTAGTTTCGTTATTAAGACCCCTTCAGGATCAGAACAGAATAACCATTTACTATTGTTTTTACATTTGACAATATTGTTTACATTTTTAGATATTAAGACCCGTTATTTCAATTATTTTTAAGGTTCCGTAGCCAAAATGGCAAAAACGGAACCCTTATAGTTTTGTCATGTCCGTCCGTCTATATGTCACAGCCATTTTACTCGGAAACTATAAAACGTATCTTAATTAAGTTTAGACGTAAGGTGTATTTTGTGAGGGAACAGCTTCGGCTGGCGCAGCAGGCGGTGTTCACCGTTGACCTTCGCGATCCCGTGTAACCGTCACCAACGCTGCACGACGGGCATACCGTGGATGGTTTAATAGGTCTGGTAGTGTCGGTCGGCCCTTTAGTCGGTGGTGCACACGACAACAAAGGGCATTATACGGATTTTAGTGATGATGAGGTCACCTTGTGCATAGTGAAACTTTAGGACCCACAGGCCATTTTAGGAAGCAGAGTAAATTATGGTGCGGTGGGGGTAAAAAGGGGGGCTTAAAATTTTCACGACACATAAATTGAAAACTGTAAGTCTTAGCAACATACATCAAAGGCAAGAATTGTAGAGAATTTCATGAAGAATATTTCCTTTATTGAAAGTTTTGTGGTAACTTCAACCGTTTTTGCAAAAAATATGTGAATGTTCCTACTTTTGTGGGAAGTGGGAAAAACAATTGTTATCATTGTAAGACATTATAGTGAAGAGTTATCCAATAAAGATTTGGCTTGAAAGTCTCGTATCCAGGCCATAAATAAAAAAAGTAAAATATTTTTTTTCTGTTTTGACTAGATACTATTAAAATATTATTATTGGTATGATATTTACCATGTATATTTGAGTTAGGTAAACACCCCGTTTCTAATAGTAGTTAAATTAGTATTATAAAAATCGTATATTAAACGGTTTAATTGAAAATAATGACAATAATGATGCAGGTAATGTACTCAAGGCTAAAATAATCCTCCTAGGTACCAATCATCACACCACTAGCGTAGCGTACCTAACCTAAGTTCATATATATTATAATGATATTAGGCGTTGTCCGTTGATAAAAGATTCAAGCGCCCCACGATTTTAGTTTTTTGTCTTTTCAATGCTCTAGCTACATTGATGAGAAGAGTGGTGTGATGACTGGTACCTAGAACCTACCGAATTATTTTTATAGCTTTTTGTACATTATCTATATCATTTTTTATTTCCAATAAAAGCTTTTGAATTTAATTAAACACTTATTTTCTTTTCAAGTTGTTATGTTCCTAAAACTGTCTACATTCCGCGTACTTTATGATCCGCAATGCACTGCGTTCTACTAATAAATCCCTTTCATTTTATACTTGATTTAGAGGTTTGTTAATAAATGTGTAATACGCGGCATTCTGTAGCGGCAGCTATCTTGGATTTACAATGATACTGAATCAAAATATTAAATTGTAATTGTCATCAGAACTTAAGGTGTGCACCAGATATTGAATCAATTTGTCAACAGAACGAGGGTATAATTTCAACCACAAAATTATGGAGATGTGGGATGAAGCATGTGATGTAGCTGTAGATATGAAGACTTGCATTTAGTTATGTAAATATTGGTTATAATAAATAATAATAAATATTATAGCACAAACTTACACAAATCGACCTAGACCCACAGTAAGCTCAATAAGGCTTGTGTTATGGGCACTAGACGACGATATACAGGCTGTCCCATAAAGGACACGTCATAGTGACACCGGAGGTAGACCAGGCCAAGAGGTACCAAACCAACTTAACATGACCCCAGTAAAAGTAGCACGGTTTTTGAGTTATTGCCAAATTAAGGTTTTTTGTGAATTTTGACCGTTTTTAACATTATTAGTGCCAGTGTGCACTCAAAAAGGTCTCTAAGTTAGTTTTTTTATGAGTACGGCATCATTAATACTTAATTAAGATAACAGAAATATAATTTGGCCAAAAACGAAGTAAAATGCAAAAAAAATACTGGTTTCATCTTTAATTTATTCACGGCGAAACATTAATTTCGCCTTTGACCACCTGCCGTGAAAAAAAATACTAAAAAAGTAATGAGCAAATATCGTTAAAGTATTGAGCATTTTATTCAGATTAAAAAATGGCATGATACATGTAAAATAAGTTAATATTAGGAATCCGGCAATCCGCTGTTATTAAGTAAAACGTGTCAGATATCTCAGTCTGAATAAGTCTGGGTAGAGAAAAAACGCCTATTCAGTGTTTGCGGAATGTCTAAAAGAAAAAGATGGATTTTTTTATCAGGAGAATGAGACTATTTATTCGCTCTATCTCGCTCTTTTTATCTCGGCTTTGTTGCACGTGCGACTGCTGCCTGAGATTATGCCAGTGCTTATCACTTCGGAAATCTCCAACTCCACAACATTCCTAGCTGGAAACTTGAAAACGCACACGAGGAAAGAGAAGACTGGTCCCAACGCCAATTTAAAATTAATTTGTGGACGGGAATATTCAATGGCCAAATAATAGTGGTCGATTTGCCAGCCATTTTGAATGGGCGAAATTATTTGCAGTTCTTGTAAAACGATCTGCCACTTTTGCTTGAAGATGCACCGCTCGCACTCAGACAGAGGATGTGGTTCCAGCAAGATGGCTGCCCAGCACAATACGCTCGCGATGTTCGCGATGATCTCACAGAGACATTCCCAAGAAGAAAGATCACCCGACTGGGACCGGTGTCATGGCCGCCGCGTTCCCCAGACCTAAACCCATTAGTTTTTTTTTATTGGGGATGCTTAAAAGGGGGCGTCCATTAATCGCGTCATACTGTATAGGGGCGGGAGGGGGTCAAGAAAAAATCACCAATGATCACCACAGGGGGGAGGGGGGTCTGGACACATATCACGTGTAATTTTTTTGTTATTATGGCCAATAAAATAAAAATTATCAACTTTAAATGAATCAATATGTCAAAAGCAGAGTAAAATTGCACTAGCACTATGATTGTAAATAATTTTTAATGGCAATTGACATATTATTTTGTGAAGTAGGTTTTTAGGGTTCCGTAGCCAAAGTGGCAAAAACGTAACCCTTATAGTTTCGTTATGTCCGACTGCCCGTCCATCCGTCCGTATGTCACAGTCATTTCACTCGGAAACAATAAAACGTATCTTAATAAATATTTAAATATAAGGTGTGTTTTGTATGCTGCTATTTCGTTTTGTAGTAAAATTGCTGAAAAAGATATTTTAAGGAGGGGCACTACTCCAGACATGTAATTATTTGTAAAAAAAAAAATTTTTTACCAAATATTGACATGATGCACATCACTCGGTAGGTCTTTCAAAATAACATTGAGGTCTGTTTGTTTTTTTTTTATTTAGTGAATATTTTAAGAAAAAATCACTTCGTTACTCTAAAAAAATTGTGTCCTGGGATGTCACTTTTGAACCGGAGATCCAAAAAATATGAAAAAAAATGAGAACATTATCGGTTTAGGAATTATTGAGTTGTCTCCTAAAAACTCATTTCATACTCAGATACTACCTTTTGATATTAATTTTTCGATAGTAGGTACGAAACCGCGTGGCCCGACACGCACTATTAAAGAAAAAAATTTCTATTAAAGATAATTTTATTTTATATGTATACAGTAGTTTCATTCGTTTACCCTTTACGTGTACGTGCGTTACGTAAGTAGCTTCACGTGTTAGAAAACTGTACTTACTTTAGTTAGCAAAAAATTAGACGTCATATTGGACAGGGGGGGAGGGGTCCTGAAAATATCACCAAAGATCACCATGGGGGAGGGGGGGGGGGTCTAAAACAAGCCAAAAACGTATGACGCGATTAATGGACGCCCCCAAAGATAAAGTGTACTTCAACCCAATAAGGTCCCAAGACGAGCTACAGCGACGTGTGTTCGAGGCAGCACGAAACATATCAGAAATAACTCTAAGGAAATAATCTAGTAATTTTATAAGACGGTGTGAAGCATGCATACGAGTCGGAGGGAAAATATTCGAGTACCTATTGTAAAATCTGAATAAATCAATTAAACTTCAACCTGTATTTATTTTCCTTTGAATTCAATAATATCCTTAATAACCCTCCTGTCTTTCGTTAGTAAGGTAAAAAGGGAGATAAGCATCTCTTTATTTTAGGCATTCCGCAAAAAGTGAACGGTAGGTCATTTCTGTACCCGGAATGACTTTATTTTTACTAACTAGCAACGAATTGAAAATTTTCTAGTTTTAACTTCATTTTTAAGAGGCATTGGAGTGATGATAGTTATTACTATTTTATTGCAGGAAGGTACATGTATCATACCATTTTTTTATCTGCATAAAATGCTCAATAGTTTAATGATATTTTCTCATTACTTTTATAGTCTTTTTTTTTTTCACGGCAGTTGGTCGAAGGCGAAATTAATGTTACGCCGTGAATTTATTCAAGATGAAACCAGTATTTTTTTTGCATTTTACTTCGTTTTTGGGTAAAATACTATTCCTGTTATCTTAATTAACTATTCATGATGCCGTTCTCATAAAAAAAAACCAACTTAGATACTTTTTTGAGTGCACACTGGCACTAACAATGTTAAAAACGGTCAAAATTCATGAAAAACCTTAATTTGGCAATAACTCGAAAACCGTGCTACTTTTACTAGGGTCATGTTAAGTTAGTTTGGTACCTCTTGGCCAGGTCTACCTCCAGTGTCACTATGACGTGTCCTTTATGGGACACACTGTATATAATAGATAAATGTGGATAAATTAACAAATTTTGAAATAAGTTTGTGTAATGTCTAAGTAGGTATAACACAGAATTGAGAAGTAACAATGATGTACCTTTTACTTGAAAACGTCACTAGATAACAGGGACTGGAGAACCCCTCTATTTGATAACGCTATTATTTGGTTACAAAATTATATGGCCCTATATTCAATGTTATGTCCAATGTAATGTTATGTCCATCTTAGCAATAGAGATGAAATTAGCTTGATAGGTAAACGTCATTTTGGATTTTCATTTCGGTAAGTGCTACATTATCATTATCAGCAGCAGCAACAGCCAGTATCAGTCCACTGCTGGACATAGGCCTCTCCCATGGCACGCCACTGTGCTGGATCTTCTGCTCTCCTCCTCTAATCCGTACCCGCCAAGCGCTTACCTTTGGGTAACTCAGTGATGTACTTACTAAATTGATAGTTTTAAAAAACTACCCTACCAAATACTTACTCGATCTAATACCCCTTTATTGGTAACCGGTTCCGGTATTCTTCAGTTGTGAAAGATATAATTAGGCAAGCATTAGAGCTCAAACCACATCGTTTTTCCTACATAATTAGATTGTGGTTGATAACAGGCCTATTATTATATTTTTTTTCGTTAAAGATATTATAACCAATATAGAATTTATATACTTTTTATACAGGGCTTTATCATGAAAATATATTTTTCATGTTACGACTATAAATAAAAATAAAAAAAATACCAAAAATGAATTCGGCATCCTTGCTTTACACGAAAATGATATCAAACTTGACTGTATAGCTCTATTTCATTTTTAATTAATTATAGGGGGTACCCCCCACTTCGTCAAAAATTTGCATCAAAAATTTGATTGGCTCCCCTTCTTAAATTAATCTTAGAGCCTAAAGGATTAGCTCTGCAAATGGAAATTCCATCATCATCATTTTCCGTATAAATAAGTGTACACCACCGACTACTTGCCAACGAGTCCGTACCCGTCCTAGTTCCTCGGCTAGGCAGGATGCCTAAATGCATTCCTCAATGTAAAAAAGGGGGGGCGATTAATACATGTAACTAAATTTTTAAAAAAATACCAAATATCAACATCTTGCACTTCAATCGATAGGTCTTTAAAAATAACATCGATGTTTTTATTTGAACCTTTTGTGATTAAGTGAATATTTTCAGAAATAAACGCTTCGAAAGTCAGTCCAGTCAACAGACACAGAGATAACTTTTGAACCGTAAGTCCAAGAAATATGAAAAAAATTTAAAAGATGCGCTTTATCATATCACATACTTTATATGAAAATTATTTTGAAACATTATCGGTTCAGCCATTTTTGAGATCTCCAAAAAACTTCTTCCATAGGCTTCCGATACGACCTTTTAGTATTAGTTTGGTTCTTATTCCATTGAAGGTACGGAACCCTCCATTATGTGTGGTCCGACATGTACTTGGCCAGTTTTTATATTTAAGTCCCGTTTTTTATCAAAATAATGACTGAAAATTGTGTGAATTTAAATCAGTAAGTCATATATAACTATACAAAAAGTAGCTTTGATCTTCTTGGACATCTGTTATATTATATATTGTAAAAAATGCTAGTGATCCGTTTAAGGGCCTAATAGGTAGGTATCGAATTCTAATTATGAAAAACTAATCTGGCCTCGGACACTCCTGTGTCCAAACCCTCCGGGGTTTGGTCACTTTTTCTGAAGTATATGACATCTATTTTCAGACTATGAAAAACTATTTTAAAAAAATGTTCACCAGTAAATAAAGGTTTTGTATGGAGGGTTAGTTGGCTGGGACGACGTGCCCCCTTTTTTTGGCCCATGCAAAAAAATGTTTCGCGTCCAAAAAAATTTCTCTTACTTTTGCTTAGTTGCAATACGATACCGATTATGCTATTAAACGGATCACTAGTATTTTTGTTACATAAGCTTTAAGCATAAGCACACTTTGACTACCGAGAACCCGCCTGGTAGGCACTCGTTATGTTTGCTCAGATGCCGAGCACGCGGCCTGCGGCATTGCGTTGCACGTAGTAGCCCGCCTGACGGGTTCTGTCGGTTTCTGGGGTATTGTTCAAATTTTTGCCCGGTTGCGAAAGTCTTAATAAAGTTTAAATATGTATATGAAATCAGGAATCACCTGCAGGGCAGACATGATGTCATAACTAACTATAATTCAACACTATTTAACGATGTTGTTTGTCCAAAATAGCTAAATGTCAAATTGTCACCTCAGTAATAATTTTATTAGAAATGTTAATGAGAACAAGACAAATCCTGTTTTGCTTTTTATTCATTTTTAAGTTGGAGCATTTGAAAACTTTTGTTTTAAGGATGGTTCACGCTGTAACGTTCCACGTACGTCCTACATGACACTTCCGACACTTCATTATGTATACAGAACATCACGTGACGCTTTCTATACACAATTAAGTGTCGGAAGTGTCATGTAGGACGCGGAAAGCTACGGCGTGAACCATCCTTAACTTGCAATTTTAGGTGTGTTTTGTCAACAATAATCTATTTTTTTTAATAGCAAGTATTCCTATGTAGTTTAATAATTTTGACTACTTAGAGATTTGATTGTTTTAGTTCTTAATAATACCTCGGCCACACAGTCGACGAGCGGCATGGGAAGTAGCGAGGGAAGTAGGCAGAGACATAGTGTGGCCGCGCTACTCGTCATGCCGCTCGTCATGCTTCTCGTCATGCCCACCGCTCCCTATTTTGTCGGTTTTTTGGCGCGAGTCAAAGGACCGCATATCATAATCGCGCGAGTAGGGCAGTGTGTGGCCGGAGAGGGCAACATCGCGGCAGCGCGAGGGGCCGCGCGAGGGGCAGCGCGAGGGGCATAGTGTGGCCGAGGTATATCAACTGAATATCTGAGAGCAATTGCTTGTGTGTAAGTTATCAATTACTGCAATATACGTTTTCTCTAAAACAAATTATTACTTGTATCGTGCTTTTGTCATATTTTACTGTCGTTTTCTCACAAAAAAAAACATTTTCTTAAACACAAGCGAAAGTAATGAGTGCAGAAACGCTCGGCGGCATTTACTTACTCGGCCGGCAATCCCTACTCGTATTTTCCTTGCCTGTACTATTTCAAATCATAACAGGTCAATTAAACAGTAAAGTAAAATTAAAACAAACAGAACGAGAACTTTATTAACAGCCGGGTTTCACAGATAGGATTCTTAAGCAGCCTGAGGAATGTGGGCACCCTGGGGCTGGAAGCCGTTCTCATCAGCGATGTAGGTCACGGTGTAGGTGACGCCATCTTGACCGACGTAGGAGTACTGCCCGCGGACGGAGATGGCTTCGTTCTCGGAGCCGACGTTTTGAAGCTGGCCTTGCTCCTCCTGTTTGATGCCGTTGGAGGTCTCCACTCTGTAAACGATTTAGGAATTTGAGCAATTTTGATAACGCCACGCATAAGGCTTTCATTTCTGTAATCTCTGTATCGCTGTCTTTTATTGACGGTGTGCAATGATACGAAATGACTACTTTCCTGACTGGTCAAATTACAATCCAATACAAATATTCTTTATCTACACTCATACTGTAAGTACTCTAAAATGCGTTCAAAAACCGTAGACAATGACAAGCATTACAACAAACGATTTAACTATGATAAGTTTCTTATCTGCGGCAGTAACGTAATTTTAACGTTGCATGCTCAAATATTGTTAAGCAATGAGTTTCAAATTTGGATCGAATTTGATAACATAATGTTACCGCCATGGCCAACTCGATTGGTCCCGCGCGAGCGCCGGCACAATCGAGTTGGCCATGACGGTACAATGGCGGTCATTCTATGGTTTCCGAACACTTAATTTAATATATATAATATGAGTGTAGATAAAGCAGTGTATGCAACTGTACGTAATTAGGCCTTAAAACACTCGTGTGATCTTATTATGAACCACACTCATGTTTTAAGGACCCTTATTACGTAACAGTTACATAAACTACTATTATTGCACACCTCAATATAATAGAACAGTACAGTACACAGATTAAAAGTAGAGGCAGTCAGCAGGCGGTCTTATCGCTAGGAATTAGCCAGTCGTATTATTAACCCATTATCCGCTTCACCTAAAAAAATAGCAATGGACACATGCGTTCTTCCGACACTTACATATGGCTGTCAGACTATGACCTACAGCACAAAAATAAAAACAAAATTCGCTAACTGCCAGAAAGCGATGGAAAGAAGCCTACTAAAAATAAGGAAAATGCACAAAATACGAAGCGAATACATACGGAAAAAGACAGATCTAATTGATGCGCTACACTATTGTCAAAGCTTAAAATGGCGATGGGCTGGCCATGTAGCACGTTACAACGATAAGCGATGAACAGCAGAAGTAACGAGATGAAAAGGACCTAGCGGAAAAAGGCAAAGAGGACGACCTATGAAACGATGGAGTGACGACATCATAGCTACAGCCGGCAAGGAATGAAAACAGAGAAAACTGGATAAAACTGGAGGAGGCCTATACCCAAAGAGGGGTTCCTACCTAAGGAAACTAACAAAAAAAATAATACATACATATGTGATACTTAGGAGGAAATTAAAAAAAGGCTTATATAATAATAATTATTATTATTAACCCAAATGTGTTTCAACTGCGTACTATCCGAGCCGCTCTAAGGATTCTGGGAGCCAACAGGGAGGCAGAATTCAGGCTCCTTTCGGGTGCATCCGTATGCATCAAGATGTGGAGTAGGTACTTACGCATATTTGTAGCCTTCAACTCCGATGTTGTCCAATTCGTTGCGCAGGACCTGAGCCGCTGCGTCAGCGGGGTTGCTTTGGGGAGCAGCGGCCGCGGCGGCGACGATCAGAGCAAATACGATGAACTGCAGGAAAAAACAAATGCTTACCAAGGTATACTCTAACCAGAAAGAATGGCGAGAAATTATAGGTACAGCGAGTAATATCTATTGTATTGTATTGTAGTACGGGCAGGTTTCCGCGACTAGACGTCTAGCGCCTAGCGTGAAGGAGTAATATCTATGTCCGACACATTTTTTAGGGTTCCGTAGCCAACTGGCAAAAAACGGAACCCTTATGGATTCGTCATGTCTGTCTGTCTGTCTGTCTGTCCGTCCGTATGTCACAGCCATTTTACTCGGAAACTATACGACGTATCTGAATAAAATTTACACATTAGGTGTATTTTGTATGCCACTACTTAGTAGAAAAAAAAAATCAGGGGCGCTCCATAGACGTAAGTAAATTTCAAAAAATTTTTTTTTACCAAATATCAACATGTGATACATCAATCGATAGGTCTTTAAAAATAACATTGAGGTTTTTTTGACCATTTTGTGATTAAGTGAATATTTTCTGAAATAATCGCTATTGTGTCCCTGTAACCTTTGAACCGTAAGTCAAAAAAATATGAAAAAATTTGAGGCGATGTGCCTTATCATGTACTTTCTACGAAAATTATTTTGAACATTATCGGTTTAGCCATTTTTGAGTTATCTCCAAAAAACTTCTTCCATAGGCATCAGATACGACCTTTTGGTATTAGTTTGGTTCTTATTACATTGAAGGTACGGAACCCTTCTATGCGTGGTGCGACACGCACTTGGCCGGTATTTTAACATGGTAAATAAGCATTCGGTCTGCCTGATGGCAAGCAGCTACCGTTATCTATGGAAGCCTGCAATTCCAAAGGTGTGACATGCGCGTTGTAGACCCTTTCATATAAAAGAGGATTCACTCATCACATCATACACTCATCTGGTTGTTTCGGATTTGTCACTTTAAAGAAAATAAATTTATTATAAGGTAAGACAACGTAAGGGCTAAAATTAACACACGTGTGTTAATTTTCTTTTACAACTTAAAATTGTAGTGAAAATTTAATTTGTAGTTTCACCCCACTGAGCAAAAGAGTGGTTTGGCATTAACCATCAAACTTTATTTTGAAAAAAAAAAAAAAACCAAGGACCTAAAACATGAAATAGAATTTACAAAACTTATAAGTACCTACTTAGTCAAATAAGACAGAAATGGGCATCACGAAGCAGGATGAGTATTTAAACCAGCACACTTTTGAAAAAAACACTTAACAAATCCTCAGGTGACAACCAAATCTCACTAATTACAAAAAAATAGTTAAACGGAAATCAACCTTGTATTGTCACTCGTCAGTAGATAGTGAGTTTTGGTTGTCATCCGACGAAATACGAAGACTGTAATTTCACTTTTTTGAAGAAGTCTATTACCCAGGCTACCCAGTAAAACGGCACCAAAATTTACTTTTATTAATACAACAAATTGTCTAGAGCACCTACATATGTAAGAGCCTCCTCCTAAAAATAGGCTCAAATACAAAGAACACAATAAAATACAATTAAAATTTCAAAAACACGAAATTCATGATTATGATACAATTGATACATCACCAAACAAACAATCCCAACACTTGACACAAAAATTCACTAACCGATTTCATTTTTGCGGATTGAGTTTTCAAGAGTAGACTTGAGAAGTGCCGGCAGCTCTGATAGACTAATACAATATTTCGTCAGAACACGCCTTTTATATACTCAGGCGCATCGCAAGGACACGTGATAGATAATTTCTTGGCATATTTATATATCTAGCACTAGTTTATTTATTCAAATCAATATTTTTAAAACTGGCCTTGCTACACCTATGAATATGATCAATTTTGTATAAGCTCATTCCTAAATTTAAATTATAGTCAGATGTAAGTATAGTAAAATTAAGGTTTTGTATCCTTTCTAAGTTGAAACTGTTAAAATAAAGAAATTTACCTTTTGTTATTAATTAACCTGTAAAAGTAGAGCCGGGCAAGAGCTATGTCGGGCCATCTAAGATTGCATAGTTGCTGGCCCGTCACAACCCAATACACGTTTTATAGGATCATCATTTCAGCCGAAAGATGTCCACTGCTGGACAAAAGCTTCCCCCAAGGATCCCCACAACTAACGGTCATTCGCCGCCCTTAACCAGCTTTTTCCCGTGACTCTAACCAGATCGTCGGTCCACCTAGTCTGGGGCCTTCCAACACTGCGTCTTCCGGTACGCAGTCGCCACTCAAGAACCTTTCTGCCCCATCGGCCATCGGTTCTGCGAGCAATGTGGCCCGCCCACTGCCAATTAAGTCTGGCAACTCTCTGAGCTATGTCGACA
Source organism: Pammene aurita (assembly GCA_947086415.1). Taxonomy (NCBI): domain Eukaryota; kingdom Metazoa; phylum Arthropoda; class Insecta; order Lepidoptera; family Tortricidae; genus Pammene; species Pammene aurita. The sequence continues at coordinate 1,814,910 of OX352298.1, forward strand.
ACCTTGGTTCTCCTACGGATCTCTTCGTTTCTGATGCGATCACGCAGGGAAACACCGAGCACAGCTCGCTCCATTGCTCTTTGAGTGACCTTATAAGGCCCATTGTGAGCGACCACATTTCGGTTTCGTATGTCATCACTGGCAACACATACTGGTTGAAAACCTTCGTCTTAAGATAAAGATAAGGTTTTATAGGATACTACGGATAAAACTAAACTAAAACAAGGAAAAGGGACTACTTTTGCGGCATCTACGAGCTTTAACTGAGACAGGCAAACTTTTTGTGATGGCTCAACTAAAACAATATAGTTACAAAAATACAAATACAATATTCTTCATTTTATAAAATTGTACATGGTTATGATGCAGGGGATGGGGCCACCCAGTAAGCAAAAGAATGCCCGTGTTGGGAGACACCGGTCTTCCCTTAGGTTTATGAAAGTTACATACTTTTATTGGTACTTGAAACAAACTTAAATAACATAATGATGGTTAAGTACTATTTCAAACTAAAACTACTAGTTAGTAAAATAAGGAACTAAAACTAAAAAAACCTAACTTAAAAATCAATCACTAAAAACTTAAACCGGGACCCTTTGGCAGGGTTCCCATCACGCAGGCAGCATTCCCGCGCTGTATTGCAATAGCAATCCTTTGTGCGAGAAAGCTGCCCGCGCGAGGGTCGCCTGTTGCCTCCCTCAGGCGTTTACTGAGCTCCTTGTGGAGCCCGAGCGCACCCTTGCCCCAAGGTCCGAGCTTGGTACTTAAAGCTTTTTTAGCTTAACTTAGGTACTACATAGGTAGGTCATGCTAGTACTTATTAATATTAGAATTATGATACTAGCTTATCTAATTGTGTGTCGGGTGTGTGTGTGTGTGTGTGTGTGTGTGTGTGTGTGTGTGTGTGCGTGTGTGTGTGTGTGTGTGTGTGTGTGTGTGTGTGTGTGTGTGTGTGTGAACACATTATAAAAACATGTTACTTTCGTTGTGAAAGTTGTAAGTTACCGAAAATATATTGCCATCCACTAATTCTATCAATTCTATATATGTATTTGCAGGATTGTTTATTCTATTATTATTATTATAAAATGGCCAAAGGCCAGAGGGTGAACTGCAATGTATGCGAAGGCTAACGGCCGAGAACCACATAGGCCATAGGCCGGAACGTCGCAGCTAGAATCGCATCAGCATCCGCATGAAAGGAACCGGACAAAACTCAATGGTCAAGTGTCTTAGCGAACCCGATGGCCGAAGAAGACCCGAGGATGAGCGGCGATGTATGCGAAGGCCAAAGGCCCAGACAACCGCATAAGGCCCAGACCGGAACATTGTAGCAAGAATTGCTTCAGCAGCAGCATGAAAGGGACCGGACAAAACTCAATGGTCATTATTTAATGTTTTTTTTTATTTAGTGTTCAAAAAGGGTAATATTAATGCCTGGATTCCTGACAACAAGGGTACAAGGCGACGAAATACACACTTAAATGCAAAATATTTATAACTCGGGCACAAATATCTTGCTATACTACGACGGTGGCAAACAACCATACGGGCCGCTTGATGGTAAGCAACTAGTGTAGCCTATAAACGCCTGCAACTCCATAGGTATCACGAGCGCATCGCCGGCCCCTTAATATTTGAGATAAACACACAAATAAACGGCTTTACCGGGAGGAAAACCCGAGCGGAGCGTAAGCGAAGTAGACTTCTAACAGACTACTTCGCACAACACAACGGCACCGTCAGCTGGCTACTGGGACGTCTGTGCATTTCGATGGCTTTTTAATTTTGAATGTTTGTTCCGCGATAGCTTAAGTAACGTTTTTCTGATCTTTATAAAATTTGTTAAGGTTATTTAATAACTGCTGTTTTATTCTAACAACAACACAAAAGTAATGTAAATCGTAAGTGTACCTAGTTGGTTACTAAGTTCTGTTACCAGATTTCTGACTGATAAAATAAAGTTTTAAATAAAAAATTAAAGTAATTATTTAATAGCCTAATTTCTAATATGGTATAATAATATACAAATCAGATGGGAAATTTATTGAAAACCCTTGTAAAGCACAAGATTGCCTGAAGACGCAAACACACGGTAAATTTAAGAAAATGACACTTTACAAAAGGGCATCAAATAAATTTTGCACCTTTGTTTAGAAGGTTCCATTGCTTGTTTGTAAGAAACCTGTTTATTAGAGATAATTGCGTGACCACCATTTAATTTTCTTGCGATTTTATCCCACAGATATTCCCATTTGAAACAATGTCTATTTTTAAGTTTTGCACAAAATACGAGAAGACTGCTATGGAACAAGCATCAGATAGACCCACGTGAACTATACATATACCAAATTGAAGTCAAAGAATATAGCTACCGTAGTGTCTAAGACTGATGCGTCTAAACGTGATTAAAAATAAATAGGATTTAAAATTAACATGAACAAGGAGTGTAATTTTGACGTATATTTTTCACGCCTTTTTCCGAGTGAGAAACAATTCTGAAAAACTGCGACAATAATTTTTAATTCAATCTATTGTAATCAATTGACTATTAAATCAGCTTTTAAATTATGTACATGAGTAATTAAAATGTTGCTACCTATTCCTATTTATTTTGTGAAAACTCTAGTAACAGAACTTAGTAACCGACTAGGTATATAGCATGCCGTGTTTAGTGTGCTTAATATTATATTTAGTATCTAAGTAAGACTTATTTTGTATTTGATAGCCGAACCTAATAGGGGTAAGACTAAAGCACATCGTCTCCGCTGGTTTGGCCACCTCGAGAAGGTGGGAGAAGGTCGCTCTGTAAAAAGAGCATATATTATTTGGATCGACCGACTGGACGCCGTGCTGTCGGTCATCTTAAGTATCTCTGGGCGCCGGTGAAAGCTGGCATGAATCTGCAGAACCAAGCAAAATGGCGTGCTCTTGTGTCAGAGGACAAGACTTATTTTGGGTCGTTGCGCCAACTTAGTAGCAAGTAGTAAGTAGAAGTACCTACCAAAATAAAATAGGTAAGTATGTAGTGGTGTGTATCCAGTAAGATATTTATATCAAAATGTTGTACCTTAATTATTAGATTTTCGGGCACACCGGCTTGGTTTTACATCTCAATACTTTTTGCAGTAGAACTGCGTTGCGAGGCTGGCATTTTTGTGCATGTAATGTTTTTTTTGATGGGATATCATTTCTTTTAGTAAGTACCTAACCTATACTTTCTAATTATGCAGTGTACAAAAGCTGCACTGTCCCATCCGGACCTCGCAGTACTCACTGGATTTTCTTCATCATCAGCTTTCCCACTACTACTGCCCCAGAGAAGAAATGTCTATCCATATCCAGTAACATGTAGCCATACGATAAATAAATAAAAGCTGAAATTCTACACAGGAAAAATAACTTTGTTATCGCATATAATAAGTTTTATCTACACCAATATCATAAATCCTCTATTCCACGTTCGGAAACCGTATGTCCCTCCTCTCTAACCGTTGGCACGCGCCCGCCCGACCGCCGGCACAATCGAGTTGGTCATGGCGGTGCAATAGCGGTCATTCTAATGGTTTCCGACACTTCATTTAGGATTTATAAAAAGCAGTGTACGTAATTAGGCCTTAAAACACACGTGTGACCTTATTATGATATTTTAAGGACCCTTATTACGTAACAGTTACATAATAGTAGTTTATGTAACTGTTACGTAATAAGGGTTCTTAAAACATGAGTGTGACAAACGAGCCGCAGGCGAGTTTCATAATAAGATCACACGAGTGTTTTAAGGCAGTTGCATACACTGCTTTATCTACACTCATATTATTTATCCTAAATGCCGTATGCCGAAACCATAGAATGGCCGCCATTGCACCGCCATGGCCAACTCGATTGTGCCGGCGGTCGCGCGGGCGCGTGTCGGCGGCCGCGGGAGCGTGCAGGTGTACATTATGTTATCATATCAACTCATAACTCATCAATATTTGAGCATGTAAAGTTAAAATTACGTTACTGCCACAGATAAAAAGCTTATCATAGTAAAATCGGTTGTGGTAATGCTAGCCATTGCCTACCGTTTTTGAACATGTTTTAGAGGACTTACAATGTGAGTGTAGATAAACTACTATAATTGGATGTGCAGCAAAACTTTATTATATCAAACTACCTAAAAACCTTTACATTATTACCTGACTCATGTATTTCGAGCGATAAGTCAAAACAATAAAACGACAGCCTAAATTAAAACAAACTTTATTAATAACAGGACTAGACGGTGGGGCGGCGATTGACTAGTTTAGGGAGCTTGGGGAAGGTGGGCACCCTGGGGCTGGAAGCCGTTCTCGTCAGCGATGTAGGTCACGGTGTAGGTGACGCCATCTTGGCCGACGAAGGAGTATGAGCCGCGGACGGAGATGGCTTCGTTTTCGGTACCGACGTTTTGCAGTTGACCTTGCTCCTGTTGCCTGATGCCGTTGGAGGTTTCGACACTGTGGGAGAATTTTTCAAATTAGCATTTATATCATTATAACACAAACTCTTGTAGAGGCGTTACAATAAGAGGCCTGTTCGAAGAATTATCTGTTTTTTTATTGATTTTAGTTTGATATTTAACAGGATTGGGCCTGTTAAAAGTGACGTCGGGCTTTTCAGATCATCCTTGTCTACTATCAACTGGTTATCAAATTCATGTTACATAGATATCAAAGATCAAATCCCTTAACGTCAATTTGATAAATCAAACGTTTTAATGACTTTGGATGTCAGGATAAAATTTGTTAAAATGTAATTATTATGACAAAAGATCAGATACTTAATCTTATGGAGATAACAGTCCAGGAACACGTAAAGAGGCTTGTGATCTTTATAAACTCACTCGTAGCTGTAGCCGTCAACGCCAATGTTGTCTGAAGAGAATCTGGTGATCTGGGCGTCGGCGTCCGGGTTCCTCTGAGGAGCGGCAGCGACGGCCGCGACGATCAGGGCGAATACGATGAACTGCAACCAATAAATTTTTTATTAAAAATGTCCGGTGTAAGTGCTCCACTTGCCCCTGTGTTCCATTTACTCCACCTGACCCTTTAGTAACCACTTAAAGATTATTATTTAGACATGTTTTTATGTGTTTCAGTCGTGTCACAATGATAATAGTTTTAGAATTAAATATCTGATAATGTATGTAAGTTTTGAATTCACGTGGCCTTCATTGCCTAAATAAATTTAATCCATTACAAAAAATGTGAATCAAATTAATTTTTGACCATTTAAGTAAATCAAACAATTATGAATACACAATTTGATTATTGGTAGGTATGTAGGTATGTACTACTACTGCTAATAAAGTAGTAGTACACTAAATATTTGTATCCCTTATCTTTAGAAAAAAAATGACTGAATGTAAAACTCCCACTTTGAATTTTTTTTTAATCACAGGTCTATCTTCAGTATCAACGAAAAGAAAGCACTAACCGATTTCATTTTTGGTTATTGAAGAATGGGTGTGATCCGGAGAAGTGCTAGCCAACGACTGATACCATCTCTCTGCAGGACGCGTCATTTATATGCGCCTGAGCATCGCAAGGACGCATCAAAAACGAGTGACCTTGATAATGTATCTATGTAAGAAAAAGATAGAATAAAACTATTTTCATATTACAATTTTTATTTTTTCTAAATATTTGGTGGGGTTGGTGGGCTCCAATTTCAACCCAAGACTTGGTCCCTGGAATTCCGGACAAATGGCCATTTCAAGAAAAGTCAAATTTCGAGCAAGTGCAGCTGCTCGAAATTTGACTTTCTATTTGACTTTGTCGCAATCGACATCCGGATTTTCAGGCCAAATTAATGTGCTAGTATGAAAGTAGGCTGATTTAGTGAACCCCAAGCATTGAAATGTTGATTAATTATGTGGCAGCCACAGGCAAAATCACTATTTTTTTAAACAAAGAAGAAAGTGAAGTAATAGGTATACTAAATGTAATTGTACTAACTAAAAACAACTAAAAACATTATTAATGCGTGTTAATTACAATTATGCATATAATTACAAATTAAATTAAATTAAATTGATTACTAAATTTTAATTTTATTTTATTTTATTTAAAGTTATGAATTTTTGACCACATAGAGATCTCCACGATACCTATTTTCAGATGTTGATCATTAAATTTTTTAGACCTTCACATCTAAATCGTGTGTCCCATGGAAAATGTTTATACTTTCTGGTTAAGGTTGTTAGGGTTTGTAAGGTATGATTTTGGTTGATTAACCATACAGGATTCACTTTTGTTATTAAAATTTAAAAATTCCATATGACAAGTATCTGTGGAGGGGAAAAACAGAATATTTATTTTATTTAGAACGTCATATATTATATATAAACTATTTCAAATAAAAAAATATCATAAGGAAGCACATTTAATGTAGTTATCAAATAAAATTTATAGGAACTTACTTTACAAAAACTACCTGAAAAAATGGTGGTGTATCTGTGTGGTCCATAGTAAGTATTGGAAATCAATGTGAATGTGAACTTACGTAGCGTATTGAAATTAAAATGAATGAAACATCTGAATATTTTTTTAGCTATAAGACCGCCTTTTCTCTACTACTCTTGATATAACTTTTTAAGTTTCTTTTTATTGTTGATTACTGGTAAACAATCTAAAATCTTGTATCGTAAGTATAGCATATTTTAAATATAAATATATATTTAAATTTTGTATTATCTACACTTTATTAGATAGGTAGATTAAGTTTTTAATTTAGTTTTTCAATCATTTTTATCGCCAGCCTAATGAAAATTCTATTAAATTTCATCCTAATGGTCGCTGTCACCTGCTCTGACCGGCCTTGGCATTCACCATTTTTTAGCGTCATAACCGGTCGCTGCGCGGGAGTATTCTGCACATCACTTTTACTTTGACAGCGTGTGGCACTACTTGAATAAGAAATGTATGTTTTAGACATTTTTTTTTTAAATAATTAGTCATTCACTCATAAAATGTAACCTAAGCGACTCCATTGCCCTCTCTGCTCAGTAATGCCACCTCTTGTCCGTACCATGTCCGTACCCTAAGGGGGCGTCCATTAATCGCGTCATATTGTATAGGGGGGGAGGGGGTCAAGAAAAATCACCAATGATCACCACAGGGGGGAGGGGGTCTGGACACATATCGCGTGTAATTTTTTTGTTCCTTGTGCTATACTGTATTATGGTCAATAAAATAAAAATTATCAACTTTTAAATGACTGTCAAAAGCAGAGTAAAATTGCACTAGCACTATGATTGTACATAATTTTTAATGGCATTTGACATATTATTTTGTGAAGTAGGTTGTTAGGGTTCCGTAGCGAAAATGGCAAAAACTTAACCCTTATAGTTTCGTTATGTCCGTCTGTCCGTCCGTATGGCACAGCCATTTTACTCGGAAACTATAAAACGTATCTTAATAAATATTTAAATATGAGGTGTGTTTTTGTATGCCGCTACTTAGTTTTGTAGTAAAATTGCTGAAAAAGATATTTTAAGGAGGGGCACTAGTCCATACATGTAATTATTTGTCAAAAAAAATATTTTTTACTAAATATCGTCATGTTTCGATAGGTCTTTCAAAATAACATTGAGGTCTGTTTGAATTTTTGTTGTTGCTAGCGAAGGTAGTCGAGTGAATCGGGCGTGCAAAATTTAATCCGCAAATTATTAGTGTCATTCCTGGTTCGTACCACTTCTTTATACTTATGTATGATGTATGGATTTAATATTTAGTAGAATTTTTGAAATAATAAATATCGTAAGGAAGCTTGGAATAATTTGAAAGATTATGCGTGGTACTATGTCGAATTCACGAAAGCCTTTGACACTATGGTACGGGAATGACTTTAAAAATGCCACTGGAAATAGGCATTGCATCGACTAATCACTATTTTTTTTTCTAGTAATAAAATCAAATCAAATTAGCACAGCAAGGATAGAATAATGTGCTATCAGACAGGTACAGGACATAATCCAGTGTAGCACAAGGGAGCATACTTTAACCACTGCTTTTTAACATTTACATGAAGTACTTTTACCATAAATCTAGACACACGGCAGTGTGTCCGCCAAGTTCGAGCAAAAAAAGCGACACACCGGCCGTGGGTTATATTACACGAACCATTTCGGGCCAATTTCGACCACCCTATAACTCAAAACATATTTTATCTACGCATATGAAATTTCGAGTGTCTGTTGACATCCCCTTAATTGTCTAGAATACAAAATTTCATTATTCTACCTATAGCAGTTCTTGAGATATTGACGTCAGAAAATCGCTATTTTTACTATACACTCACTGACTCACTGACTCACTGACTCACTGACTCATCAAAAACCTAAACCACTTCCAATGGTCGTACTGACTTGAAATTTGGCATGGAGATAGGTCTTAAGGTTAAAGTAAAGGGAAAAATCTGAAAACGGCCAAGTGTGAGTCAGTTTTAAAAATAGCGAAGGTGTAACTTTGTTCTACTATGAAGTCATAATGAACTAAGTGGGTCTATCTTCCAATGGTCGTACCGACCTGAAATTTGGCTCGAAGGTTTGTCTTTAGGTCGAAATAAAGTAAAAATCTGAAAACGGCCAAGTGTGAGTCAGTTTTGAAAACAACGAATGTGTAATTTTGTTCTACTATAAGTAGGTATGGAGTGGAAATGAGATAAGACTTATTTAAATTTAGATACATACCAATTTAAGACAATACATGTTTGTCTTAAAGACAAGAACAATAAAATTGTTCACCACTCTGTGTGTGTCTGTTGCGGGAACCGAACCCACGATTTACGAAGTACAAAGCAGGTCACTAGGTACACTAGGTGCGCTAAATCAGTCAAACAAAAATGAAAAGACTATTTTTTCTCGCATAGTCTAAATAATTTCTAATTTTACAACTAATAAAATCGCAGATTCAAGAACATGGAAATCATTTATACTCTAAGATGGAATTATATATACTACTGCCCATCTCACCCTCAGTTTTTAAGGTACATTTTGAATAAGTATCACGTTACATAGAAATACCTAAAATTATAATAGTCAGAGAAACGCACACCGGTTTTTTAGCAGTTTCCTGATAACATTTATTATTTTTAGTACTTTTTAATGATGTAACTTGGCAAGTTTTAATAGAAAATTATATACTTGACACATTGCAGTCCAAAGGTGTCGATTCATTGCATTGAAAAGGTATGTGGTGTGTGAAAACTTGCCAAGTAACATCATTAAAAAGTACTGAAAATAATAAATTTTATCAGGAAACTGCTAAAAAAACCGGTGTGCGTTTCTCTGACTATTATAATTTTAGGTATTTCTATGTAACGTGATACTTATTCAAAATGTACCTTAAAAAGTGCTGGAAATCAACTGTGCATTCCTATAACTATTTATGATTTGAGGTATTTTTATGGAACTTGGTACTTATTCAGATCTCACTTTTTTTATAGGCGAAGCATTCCCATAGTATCGAACTTGGCAGCCTTTCACATTTATGTTTTTGATGGGTAGTAGTTACTGTTGTTACTTTTACAACTTCTGTACACAGTTCGCGTCTAGTAGGCTTTATAAGTAGATACATTATTTTTTTAAACATTTAACCTTTACTCTACCTTTATCTGGTTTAGTCTAATAATTTAATTTGTTGCTGTTGTTAATCTTCTTTAGTTATTTCGTATTCATTAATTAATTAATATGCTTTTGTCTCAATGTCGAGCATTAGAAGTCAAACCATTCACTACCCACGATAGTTTAACAGGTTCTGTTTGGATGGTAATAAAATTTAGATTTGATATTTGATGACCACATCAGTGGACATCCACTAAAAATGCCTACACACTTTGAAGCCTGACTTAATGTGTGTGATTGGCTTGTTGTGAAAAATCAATCAATAGTCATAAGTACATTTATTTCACTTACACATAAGGTTATGAAAAATGAGAAGAAGTAAATATTTTAATGAAATAACATTTAAGGAATTAAACAAATGTAGGTTATCTTCAAATACAATGAAACCGACACCTAACCTAACATTTAAATTGTGAGATCGTTATCGGGTAACATGTGTCGATGAGGCAACATTGCCTGCTTTGTTGAGTACCCAGGCAAAGTTGCTACGAAACAGCGTATATAATCAAGGAGGGGGGATAATATTTTGTAACGCTGTCGCTACAAGAAATTCTTCAGTTAGTGATATTACAAATATAGAGGCCCAGTTTTCTTGTTAGTTTAATTAAGGATCGAGCCCCGGTAAGGCGTATCGATGCGAGGTTCAAATCCTGCTGGGTTGATTATTTTTTCAATGTTTTCAATGTTTGTATTTGATTGAATAACATACTATTGTATGAGTGGAATGACCCACTTTAAAAACATGTAAAATAATTATTAATTAAGGTTATTTTAAAAAGTCTCTGGACAGACGATCTTGTTAAGGTCGCCGGAAGACGCTGGATGCTGGTCGCTTCCAACCGGTACGTGTGGAGGTCCAAGGGGGAGGCCTATGTTCAGCAGTGGACGTCTTATAGTTGAGATGATGATGATGATGAAAAAGTCTCTCTCTTTCTCCTTAGCATTATTATTCCCACCTGATTGTGGGGTGTGCATTTCTCGTTCTTTCTCTCCACTTCGCGCGATCGGACGTATCGTCTACTAAAACTTCGCAGGCGCTCATGTCTCTCGCTATGGTATCTGTCCATCTCGTCTTCGGTTTACCTCTTCTTCGGGACCCAGCAATGTTCAGATCCAGAGCAACATTCCCGATGTAATCAGGAGGTCTTCTTCTTACGTGTCCAAACCATGTCAGTCGACCCTCTTGTAGTTTGTCGGTGATATCCCGAACTCCGAGGCTACCGCGAATGTACCTACTTGTTGCGTATCTTGTCGAGCCTCGTTACTCCGCACATCCACCGGCGCATCTTCATTTCGGCGGCTTGGACAGACCGGACATGGCTCTGCGTCATGGCCCACGTTTCACTCCCATATGTTAGAACCGGTCTTATTATGTTCTTATAGACAAGGCCTTTAAGCTTCACGGACATCCTCCGATCACAGGTAACGCCAGTCACTTCCCGCCACTTCAGCCAGGCAGCTGCGATCCGGTGCTGCAAGTTAACCTCCAATTTTCCTGAGGTTATTTTAAAAAGTATATAATATTAATCATCATAGTATTAGAGGTATGCAAATTATACTACGTGCGTTAACAATTAAGTAAGTTTCTTTTGTATGAAATTAAAAATGAATGAAGTAATAAAAGTATCCGGTAAGTTACAGAAAAATACCTTCCAAGAGCATGTCAGGTCATGCTCAATGTAGGGTTCCGTAGCTGCCGGCTCGTCACAATACACCCACTGAAATGGTCGTTTTTATAGGATATTTGGAGTTACGTCCTAACTAACTAACTAAGATATGACAACTTTTTTGGATATCTCAAAAACGGCGCATCCGATTTTATTCAAAGTATTTTTAGTTTTGAAATTGCTTATTAGGCCTCATCTTCATAAACTTTAATTTTTTAGACCCACAGTTCAAAAGTTAAAAGGGAGGGACTCTTTTTTCCAACTTTCGGATCTCTTATTTACGAAACTCTTGATTTTATTCTAAACTTGATTCAAAAGACCCCTATTTTTTAAAGATCTATCCAACGACATCCCACACAATAGGGTTGAAGCAAAGAAGTGTTTAGTTATGTTTTACCACTTTGTCGGCGAGATTAATAGACATACTTATACCAAATGTCAGCTTTCTAGTATTAACGATCGCGGACTTACAGACGTACATAACGAAACTATAAAGTTTCCTAGTTAAAAGATAAAAATATAAAAGATATTTATTCTTCAATTTAGGCACATTACAATGCACTTATGAACGTCAAAGAGAATAAAAACTACCACCGGTTCTAACCCTACACCTCTGACCCGAGAAGTATTATGACCGGCAAGAGACTCGGCGGGACTTATTTTTTCAAAACAGTAATACATTATATCTTAAAGATACACAATAATGCGTAGTTGCGTAGTTGACTATGGAACCCTAAATAGACAAGTACCAATTTTTTGTAGGTTTTGTCAATTTTATCGTAATATTAAGGCTACGTTTCTACCAGATATGAGCGAGGTTACGTTGCTAGCAAATGTGGAATTAAGAACAAATAGAATTACTTCATTTACCTATCCTCGCACAGCGTAGCTTTCGGATTAGTTCTTAACAAACACATTCCTCCTTAACGCAGCCTAAGTATTGTTTATTACTATTAGTGTCTTTCTTTTTATAACTTACCTAAATTGTTCATTAACTTATCATGTCATAAACAAGTATAATAATAGTTTATTTTCGGCTTCGAATTTCGGTTTCCACTTTAAAAACTCATCCTTTATTAATCAACATAACCAGTTACCAGTTCTTAACCGGAGTGGTTCGCAAAATGTCGGTTACGTAACTGGACACAGGCAGGCAGTGTAACATCGAAAATAAACAGTTTTACTAAAATAATTTGTTTATCGTCTGTAATCTAGAAAATAATTACTGAATCTTAAGCACTTAGCAAACCAATCATATCTATTTCAATGTTATAAAATAACTTAAGCTAAGAATTATTGATTTTTAGATGTGAAAAAAAAACAATTAGAATATCTAAATATATAAAAGAAGAAACTGACTGACTGACTGACTGACTGATTGACTGACTGACATATCAACGCACAGCCCAAACCGCTGGTTCTAGAGATTCCAAATTTGGCACGTAGGTTCCATATAAGGTCTAGGGGTGCACTAAGAAAGGATTTTTCAAAATTCACCCCCTAAGGTGGTAAAATGGGGGTCCAAAGTTTGTATGGTGAAACAAGATTTGTTAGACTATTTTATTCGAAACTTCACAGGAGTATTCCTAACGATAAATGAGTAAACAAGTGTTTCAGGTTTTTTGAAAATTCAACCCCTAAAAGGGGAAAATGTGGTACATTTGTATGTTCATACCAGTCTAACTAAGAACCTCCTTTTTGAGTACTTATAGTAGCCGCGGGAAAAAGCTAGTTCAGTATATTTTTGAACCTTTCAATTAATTCATCTTTAGCGAACTATGTGTGGTAGGGCACAGCACAGCGAATGTCCTCTCGCTCAAATCTGGAGCAGAACCCGTCTAGGGAAGTACCTCTACCTTACAGAAAACAGCACTAGACGATGAGGGACCCTCTTGTTCCTTTAGCCGTCAGCATAGTGAATCTCCTTTTTGTAAAGGATCGGCAACGCGCATGTGACACCTCTGGAGTTGCAGGCATCCATAGGCCACGGTATCTGCTTACCATTAGGCGGGCCGTATGCTTGTTTGTCACCGTCGTGGTATTATTTTTTTTTTAAAAAGGCAAAGGAAAATATGTAGTATTTAATAAGGAACGAAACGATTTGGATTATATTATAGGTATTATATTATTATTCTACAAAAAAATACTGTAAACACTCAGTTACAACCATTTTCTAATTTGCATATCACAACTAGCAATACATATTGACTGTGCGAAATGAACTTTCAACCATAAAACACTAACTTACGATCAATTCAAAACTTTATACAAATTTAAATCTTAACTCGCCTATATACAATTGAAAATTAAATGTGTTAATAAACATGACTTAGGGTTTATATTGATTGAGAATCGTAAGAAGATGCGCTTATTATGTTACGTAACAAGGTGAATGTCATCGGGTTAGTTTGGTAAAGGTTAACGTCGGTAACGAAGATGGATTCGATTGAAGAATGCTAGTAATGGACGCAAATCGGTAGCAAATACCAGATGCTCTGTGGTAAATCTATATGACGGATTTCAACGTATCGTTTTTAGGGTTCAGTAGCCAAAATGGCAAAAAGGGAACCCTTATTCGTCATATCCGTATGTCACAATCATTTTACTTGGAAACTATAAGACGTATCTTAATCAAATTTAGAGAGGTATATTTTGTATCTATTTAGTTATGTAGTTAAATAGCGCTCCGCATTATTGTGTATCTTAGAACTACGCATTATTGTGTATCTTTAAGATGTAATATTACTGTATTACTGTTTTGAAAAAATAAGTCCCGCCGAGTTTCTTGCCGGTCATAAATAATTCTTCTCGGGTCAGAGGTGTAGGGTTAGAACCGGAGGTAGTTTTTTTTTTTCTCTCTGACGTTCATAAGTGCATTGTAATGTGCCTAAATTGAAGAATAAATATCTTATATCTTTTATCTTTTTATCCATACATACATATAAAATTTAAAAAAGATGTTTTACCAAATGTCAACCTGTTGTACATCAATCGATCAAGGTTTCATTGAACATTTTTGAGAAGATGCGCCTTATCACATACTTTCTACAAAAATTGTTTTGTACATTATCGGTTCAGCCATTTTTAAGTTCAATCCAAAAAACTTCTTCCATAGGCATCAGATACCTTTTGGTATTAGTTTGGTTCTTATTCCATTGAAGGTACGGAACCCTCCATTATGCGTGGTCCGACACGCACTTGGCCGGTAGATTATGCCCTTGTAGATTTTGGCGCAAAAGTAACGACGATGCGACTTTTTAGGACATAATACCTACGTACGAAGAACATATTCGGTAAAAAAAATATTTTTTGAAAAGTATTGCGATGGGAATCTAAAACCAATCATGTTAAAGATATAAATAACACAGGGCATGTACGATTTATTACAATGTGGCATATAAACTAAATCATCATAAGCAAGAAATTTTGGCATATTGTAATATTGGTGAAATTACTAGAATGTAGCAAACGTACTCTACATATAACAATTCCAACATTGTAATGTGCTGTACCAAAACAATGGTATTTGTACCTATGATATTGACCTTGAAAAAGAGAACACAAATCAAATTTTGTTTATGTCTAATGAGTATCTGATGAAGTTGATCAGTTATTTTACTAACGACCCGCCCCGGCTTCGCACGAGACTTTTTTGTAGACCATTTTAAGGTGTACAATACTGTAGTACATCATTCTGATCTATCTCGTAGGGCCAGCGTTTTCAATGAAAGCGCAAAAACATGTATTTATTTACGATATTACATTAGAAACCTCTAAAATTATCGATGTTACTCTTCTATATTATGCACGTATTACACACATAAACCTTCCACTTGGATCACTCTATCTATTTATAAAAACCGCAACAAAATCCGTTGCGTAGTTTTAAAGATCTAAGCATACATAGGGACAGACAGCAGAAAGCGACTTTGTTTTATACTCTGTAGTGATGATGAGAAGATAAGGGCCATCAGAGACCATAAGAAAATAAATAAAAAGATTAACTTCTGATAAACAGTAAACACTTTCAGATAACCCTAATGAAATCTCCAAACTATGGTATTTATTTTTATTTTTAACCCTTTATAACAAATATGGTAAAAAACATAAAAATCCTGTATCGAAATAGACTGATTGGTAAGGGGTAATAAAAATAAAGTGAGTGTTGTTGATGTACAGTCACCGGCAATAGTATCTTCCTACACGAAGGCCGCAAAAATATGTGACACGCTCTTATTTGTAGGGCCATAGGAGCGTGTCCCATATTTTTGCGGCCTTCGTGTAGGAAGATACTATTGCCGGTGACTGTATACCCGCCATCCTGACGCTCACAAAATAAAACGTTAATTCATTAAAAACTTACGTTCCTATAGACAAAACAAAAGTATTTAAGCATAAATGTAATACTAACCAAGGCTTCAAGATCTTCAAAAAAGTGCTAATTTATCCATAGGACTATCAATGTTGGATTGTCTTTGATCATGCATCAATTTTTTAAAAATGCACCCACCTTTCAATAACATTCAATGTACCATCGAGTTCATAATTGCATACCCAATTTATCAATGAATTCATTCATAAATTGGGTATGCAATTATGAACCCGATAGTACGTAGCTAATGTAGGTGTTGTAGGTGATAGGTAGATAACTTTTTTTTTTGATTAAAACGAAAATTTTTACCATACAAAACAATTCGGCCGGCAATGTAAGTGCACACACTCAAGTTGAACGCTCTTTGATATTGACAGTTACGTACTTTACATCAAAGACTATATACACGGTGTAACATGAGAAAACCGAATAATTTTAACAGCGTATTCCTTATCATAATTGGAGACTAAAATATCGTATAAACTTTTCTGGAATTCGCCTAGTTTCAGAGTTACTACCACTTAAATAAAAAAACATTTTTTAATGTGACTCAGTGTAAAACGCTTTTTCGATGGCGATTTCACCCTTTATGGGGTCTAGTCTAGACATTCTTATTGACAAATATCAAAGTGCCAAGGAATACTTTACGTAAGCTATTTTTACGGAAAAAAATGTACTAATTTATTTTAATCGACAGTTTTACTAATAATATTTTTGTTTTTATGTTCAAAAGCATTCAAAAAATCGAAAAAGGAGCAAAAAAAATTTTTTTTTTTGGTGAAATCCAGAAAAGTTTATACGACATTTTAGTCTCCAATTATGATCAGGAATACGCTGTTAAAATTATTCGGTTTCCTCATGTTACACCGTGTATATATTACATCAATCATGCTTGCAGTACATTGATGCGCGGTAAATTTTAAAAATTAATTACGGGGTCATATTTAAGTGTAACTTTAAAAATTTCTAAATGAATGATCACACTAATAAATCCTACATCTGGTTTAATTATTTGCTTGTAATGGATTAAAACACTGTATAATTTAGCGCTAACCCATTTTGATAGCAATGTAATGATTGCTAAACACGTAAACATCGTATTAGATATAACTAATGCGACCATAACTGAACTAAACTTTGTATTATAACGATTTTGTTTGTCTTAAATAGTCAAATGTCAAATTCAAATTCCAAGGATGAAATTATAAATGATAATGTGGCATCTGCCCACTGAAGGTTACTTATTTACAACTTTATGACTATACGACTTTATATTAGCCTGATTTTCGGAATCTGGAATCCTGTTTTGGCTATCAATTTTGTTACATCACCTTCTTTAAGGTCTTGTACCCTTTTAATTCTGTCGATATTAAAAATGAATTGAACTTGGACGTTATTGTGCTCTTCATGTAAATCTTTTTAAAATCACTTAATAAGAGACCACTTCCAACATTTATAATTATTTCGCAACCTATTTTCTTTTGGTATTGTTTATCCATTGTTACTGTGATTCTTATGGGTAAAATGTATATCTCCGATGACGGTTATCATATCCTCAGTAATATTTAATCAGTGTAGTTGTTAGTTTAAATTAATCCATGATGCTGAAGACAGAGCATTAATAAAATGACTTCACTACACCCACCGAAGGTTACATATTAACAACTTTATCACTATACGATGTTAGCCTGGTTTTCGGAATCTGGAATCCTGTTTTGGCTATTATTGGTCATCAATTTGTTACATCATCTTCTTTAAGGTCTTGTACTCTTTTAATTCCGTCGTTATTCAAAATTAATTGATCTTGGACGTTATTGTGTTCTTGATGTATTTTTTTTAAATCACTTAATAAGAAAACCACTTCCAACATTTGCAATTATTTGAAGCGATATTAATAAAATGACTTCATTTTCGTAGTAGAAAAGAAATAATATAAGTCATGCCAATTTTTTAGTTGTTTTCTGTAGTTGTCGTTCAATCATTACCATGGCATCCAGTTTTAAGACTAAATAATGTAACTTATTTATTTTAGGCTCTAATAATATTACCTAACCGTCATAGTTGTTCTCAAGTGAAATACCTTTTTCTAGATTGATAAGAAATTTAACGCTGTTGCGTAATTTTAAACTTGACGGACAGTTTATATGCAGTCTTACCAATTGAAACAACAACATAAAATTAAACAAAAAAAACTAAAACTTTATTAACAACCGGGCTTATCACAGCATTGCTACAGGGTGGGAGTTGACTAGTTTAGACGGCTTGGGGGAGATGGGCACCCTGGGGCTGGAAGCCGTTCTCGTCAGCGATGTAGGTGACGGTGTAGACTACGCCATCGGGGCCGGTGTAGGAGTATGAGCCGCGGACGGAGATGGCTTCATTTTCGGTGCCTTGGTTCTGGAGCTGGCCTTCCTCTTGTTGGCTAATGCCGTTGGAGGTTTCGTATCTGCGGAAAATTTCCAAATAAAAAATCCGTATTTAGCCACCTAAATAATAATATTTACCCACTGAATATAAATGTCGACGCGTCACACATTTAGCGTCGGTTTTAGTAGTTTATATTCAACAGCAAATATTATTTATAACACCGAAATGAAACCTACATTAGATCGTTTTTAGCACATTCCTCTTTAATCGTAATTGTAGATAGTGGTGAAAATAATTAAGTTCAGTTAAATTTCTCGAAGATTGTTAATCTATCATCTAGTGAGTTATACTCATAAGTTTATCGATGGTTAAAACCATTTTATTTATTTCATTATAAGTAAATTTTGACTACTAAGACGTTTTGTCTTAGTATTGCGTAGGTACTTACGCGTACTTGAAGCCGTCAACGCCAATGTTATCCGAGTCGAATCTAAGGATATGGGCGTCGGCGTCTGGGCCTCTCTGGGGAGCGGCAGCAACGGCCGCGACAATCAGGGCGAATACGATGAACTGCAATAGGTACATATTACTTTATAATACAAAAATATTTTGTTTCTACAGGCTGTCCATAAAACCAACGTCTCGACGTTAGACTTTAAAAGCTGATAGAAAAGCTGATGAAATATCAGATTATGTCAATGTGGTTCCAATGAAAATGGCATAGTTTTCGAAATATGGGCATGACTGTGTCGACCGTCCAGTGACGCCCTCATTGGGGGGATTGTACTTCCTTTTATTTTCATTAGGGCCAAATTCGCTTAATCTGATAGCCTATCAGATTAGCGTTTTAAGTCTTGTCTTGGGTTCTAGGGACTCCCATTATATTCTGTGCTTTCAAAATTAGAAACAAAAAGAAAAGCAAAAAATATTAATAACAAGTAGTAAGTACGAATACAGTTGATTTCATTATTAAGGAAGAAACTAATGTTAACAGTTAAAGGCAGTTTAACATTTCACAATTAACTTTAAAGACATCATAAATATTGTGTTAAATCTCCTTTGTAGTTAAAATTTATTTAATCTAAACTATTTAAATTATCAAATATGTTACACAAACTTAAAGTTATCGATCAATCACAGAATACAAGTAGCACATGTCAATCCGAACACTTGACATTTTTAAAAAAACTAACCGATTTCATTTTGGCGGAGGAGGTTTTTTGGTGTCCTGGTGACTTGAGAGCTAGCGAGCGACTGATGCCATTTCTCGGCGGGATGCGCTATTTATATGCGCAGGCGCATCGCAAGGACGCGAGTTGACATTTGAACTTAGATCTTCGGCGGTTTAAAGGTTCGCTGTGACATGTCCGGTTGTGGACGATATGGTTATTGAAAATACCTTTGATTTAGATTTATCTGATCTTAACACAGACCTGTTTCTTTTAAAAACTCTTTTATTATTTTTATCTTTTAGTGCAATAAAGAATATTTACTAAGATACTTATGTGTGAGTGTAATAATGTGCGACAGTGACGCACATCGGATTAAAAAAGGGCTTAAAAGTGCAATTTTAAAACATACAATTCGGGCATCAAAATAAATAATCGATATAGAATAACTTCTAACTTTTAAATAAAGATAAGTTACGGTTTTGTTATAATGTTTTATACCACGACAGTGGCAAACAATCATACGGTCAGCCTGATGGTAAGCAGCTACCGTACCCTATGGATGACCCTTCGTCGTCGACACACTGCATCATCTAGCTCTCTAACAATCTTACTCACCGTCAGGAACACACCATAAGTAGGCTCTAGTGCTATTTGGCTGTGGTTCATAATATCAAAATCGCATCAAAACAAATTGTAATTCTGAAAAAAAATTCTAAACCGTTTAACGTATAGTACTGACGTTTAGCAATCTATTTTTGACATAAATTTGACATGAATTTGACAGCCAAATAACAACAATAAAAGTATGATCTAAATAAAGGCCCATTCACATATTGTTTAGTGTTAAGTGCGTACAGTTGTTACTAAACACAAGTATGAACTCGTACTTAACACTAATCAATGTGTAAATGGACCTAAGCCAAACGTCACTTCTAACAGGTTCAATATTTTTCAACAGAAATTGAAATCAAAGCTAGGACATAATATATTTTTCTAATAACTATCCCGGGCTTAGCCCTGGACCTATCCACGCAGTGAACCTATGTAAAACGCCGGCCACTCGCATGCAATACTACTCGAAATGCAAGCGAAAATAGTCAGTCGCATCCGGTTTTTGTCACACGATAAATTTCAGCTCAATTATCGGGTACTGGTTCAAATTTGCTTTCAAAATTAGAAACAATTTAAGTACTGACTTCTCCCGGTCGTGTGACGCTCCGTGCCTTCGACTCCCCTCTCAAAACAAAAAAAAATTAAGGACTTAAACATGAGTAATACAAATTTATCGATATGAAAAGTTTTAACTACAAAGCACTTACACTATTTATACAGGGGTGTGGCCTATAATAAGAGCAATAAATTTAAACGAAGATGCTACTCCTCAAACAATAAAACTTATTTATAATGTTGAAATTTTTAGCAACATCCTTAAAAATATACTAATATTAAATATAAACTAGATTAAAAACATTTTTAAGGATGTTACTCATTTAATTGAAAATCTAAAGACAATATATTTTTAAAACGTTGTTGAATAAAAGTTTTATTTTTTAGAGTAGAATCTACGTTTTAATTTATTGCTCTTACTAGCTGTGCCCGCGGCTCCGCCCGCGTGGAATTCGGTCTGTGTCAGTAAGCGGCTAATTCACCCCTAATTTCTCTCCCGCTACCCTGGAGGTGGAACTTGAAGTAAAGTTGACAGATGACGCTAGAGGACGGTAGTCCTAATAAAATATTTTACAATTACCACTGAATGAAAGTACACTCAAAAATGAATACTTTTTTTATGATATTATTTTTTTTGGCATGATTTAAACGACGTAGAGTAGTAGGTGTATATCGGACGATACAGGACCACTTTTGTATTTATACGTTCATGTCCACGGCAAATATCATCCAAATCGATCCTCCCGTCAAATCAAAAGTCAAAAGGTAAGAACAGGCAACCCGGGACTCAAACTATCTCTATACAAAATTTCATCAATATCCGTTCAGCCGTTTTCACGTGATGCGCGGTCAAATAAACAGACAAACAGATAAACAGATAAACAGACAAACAGACAAACAGACAAAAATTCTAAAAATTGTTGTAACGTGTTCTGTTATCGATTCTAAGTATCCCCAGCCAACTTTTTTTCGATTATCTTCCATGTACAGACTTTCGACCCTCTTCAGCTTTATTATATGTATATGTATAGATAGTTTTTATTGAGAGTTCTTATCAGGCCTCACCAAATTTCAGCGTTCTAGTGCGAACAGTAACTGAGCTAGACCGCGGACAGACGGACGGACATGGCGAAACTATAAGGGTTCCTAGTAGGGGTAGACTACGGAACCCTAAAAAGAGATAAATAGTAGTTATGTAACTGTTACGTAATAAGGCCTAATTATGTACAGAAGCATACACTGCTTTACATACACACATATTAAAAATCCAGGGGGGGCGGGCGTGCCGGCGGTCGGGGGTAATGTATTTTCATACGTTTTTACCACACTGTCACAGATAAATCAAAATATTTATTTATCAATGTAAGCACATTGATAAATAAATATTGCACTAATTAACGTCAGCGAAAAATAAAATACGTGAGTGTCGTGGAACACGCGATTGGAACGAAGTTATGTTATTTAATTTTAATTTTATTTGGAATTTTTTTTTTGTATTTTTTTGAAATTTTGGAAATTGTTGAAATTTATAAAAGTATTGAAATTTTGGAAATTATTTGAAATTTTTGAAATTTTTGATTTGTTTGAAATTTTTGAAATTTTTGAAATTTTTGAGATTTTTGAAATTTTTGAAATTTTTGAAGTTTTTGAAGTTTTTGAAATTTTTGAAATTCATGAAATTTTTTGAAAATTTTGCCATTGTTTACTTTTAGGTTCCCGACTTTTTACAGTTTTTTCACTTTTATCACTTTGTCACTTCTCACTTTAACTTTTCACTACACTTCAATTCACTTCACTTTATTCTATTTTATATATTTTTTATTTCATTCCATTTTACATGTTTCTCAATCGTACGAGTATGGGTGTCGCGTTTTCGTGACGTGATGCTTTTTCGTGACTTTTTTTCGCCTAGCCTCCCATCCGCGAACCGTCCGATAAGGAACTTCGTTCCAAAACTACCACCGGTTCTAACCCTACATACACCTCTGGCCCAAGAAGTATTATGACATTTATGACCGAAAAACTCGACGGGACTTATTTTTTTCAAAACAGTAAGTAATACATTATTAGATCTTAAAGATACAAAATAATGCGTAGTTCTTCAAGAAGACATATCAAAACAGCTTGAGAGACAGATAATGTACCCATTGTTTAATTATAAAGAAAAATAAATCCTAATCTGACTGCTTCACAAAACGTTTGATATGTTTTCCTACCTAAACGGTGTCCTATAAATGTTAGATGATTTTGTAGTAGTTTTTTGGTTTGGGCCATGCATCTTTGTCTGTCAATATAGTTCTCGAACCTGGAATAACCCTTTGACATTCATGACATTTTCAAATATTTCTTAAGAGCACCCGCTCTTACGAAATATTTGAATAAAAGGTCAATTTAAAGCATCGACGGGTAACATGTTATAAATATGAACACCTTGACCAAAAAATTACAAATTATTTCAATACCAAATTTCATCTAAATACGTACAGCGGTTATTGGTTGTTTCTTCCCCATGTAAACTTTTTGCATCCGCTTAAGGGATAATTTCCGAGATAAAACTATTTCATTTCCTTTTATAGAGCTCAAATTATCTCCATACCAAATTTTATCTAAATCGATTCTGCGGTTAATAATTCCCTATACAAATTTCCAACTCCCTTTTCACCCCTTTAGGGTTGATTTTGGGGTAAAAACTATCCTTTGTCCTTTCTCGAGACCCATACTATCTCTATACACATTTCCATCTAAATCAGTTCAGCGGTAAAAAATTCCTCATACCAACTTCCAACCCCCTTTTCACCCCCACTAGGGTTTGAAAACTATCCTATGACGTTTCTCGAGACTCAAATTATCTTCATACCCATTTCTATCTAAATCGTTTCAGCGGTTAAAAATTCTCCATACAAACTTTCAACCCCATTTTCACCCCCACCAGGGTTGATTTTCGGGATTAAAACTATATATTATCCTTACCCGGGACTCAAACTATCTCTATACAAAATTTCATCAAAATCCGTTCAGCCGTTTTCACGTGATGCGCGGTCAAATAAACAGACAAACAGATAAACAGACAAACAGACAAAAATTCTAAAAATTGTTGTAACGTGTTCTGTTATCGATTCTAAGTATCCCCAGCCAACTTTTTTTCGATTATCTTCCATGTACAGACTTTCGACCCTCTTCAGCTTTATTATATGTATAGATTACAGGCCACAACCTGTATACACTATCCTTTATTTAAAAACTTAGTAAAGCAACCTAATAAAATAAAGGTGATGTCTTGTGCAAGGTCCAAGTGTGGAGGTCCAAGGGGGAGGCATATGTTCAGCAGTGGACGTCTTATGGCTGAGATGATGATGATGATGATGTCTTGTGAGATCAATAGAGTCCATTAGATTTGACAAACGTTTATAATTATGAGTAACACCACTTATGTATCTAGTCGCAATGTGAAAGGTGCATGGATTTTAATTACTAATTAGGGCCTCGGGATTTTATGGAACCATAAGTTATGCTTCACAGTTTGTTAATGAACATTGATGGATGAAGGGTTAACTTTGACAAGCTTTAATTTGATTTGGAAATTTTTACAAATGTTCCATTTCTTTTTATTTGTGTCGCCCACACTGTTAAACATTCCATCGGTAAACCTTATGCCTTTTGTAATAAGGTCCACCGATGTACAGTTAAGAGTGTTGCTGTTTGTACGTCTGCTACCACTATGTTATGAAAAATTCACTGCCTTGAGTGAGACTCGAACTTGCAAGTTCTCTCCAGGTGCTCGCCGTTCTAACAACTAACCAACCTATCGAGACCGGTTGGTACAAATGTTGTTGGTGTGAATTTATCCTCATATTGAATGTGTCCTTTATTCCCAACAATATTTAAATTTATGAAACTAACTAGTTTTAGCCCGCGGTTTCGCTCGCGTTAAATTCGGGGTAACAAACCATACAAACTTCCACCCCCCATTTTAGGGAAGTGGGGGGTTAGAAAGAGACAAAAAGTAGCCTATGTCACTCTCCATCCCTTCAACTATCTCCACTTAAAAAATCACGTCAATTCGCCGCCCCGTTTTCCCGGAAAGACGGACAAACAAACAAACACACACATACACTTTCCCATTTATAATATTAGTATGGATATGGATTCAATCTTTCAACCAATCTCAAAAATCTGTCCAGTGTTCATTCAGCTGTCTAACTCTAAAAAGCATGCTACTGACGTAAGAACTTTCAAATTACAGGAACAAGTAAACCATATTTGTTAAAAAGTTAAAGGAATGTTATGCCTGGTCGGCCGACATGAAGTGTTTCATGAGGGCTCTGTCGGCACGGCTGGTCGAAACTAGAAGCGGACGTTTTAATGGGGTATTATTTATATAGTTGGGATTTTTATAGGTAGGTTTATTTTTGTACATATTTTTAAAATTAGTCTGTTAGTATAGTTTTTATTTTTTAAGTTTAATTTCAATAATTTAAAATTATGTATTGATTGAATTTAAGTAAAGTTTAAAGTTGTACAAGCGTTCATTAAAGTGAGGATATAGCAAGTTCAATATAAAATATGTTTTGTTTTTAAATATGTTTTTTTTTTGTATAATTAAGTCCACATCAATGAGAACTATCGTGTATAAATATTCCGCTAGAGGCGCTAGTGTAGACAGAGGTCCTCGAAATGCCATAGTAATAAAGTGGGATTCGCGAAATTATTTCTAATTTAACAATGTTGTGGATACTTTCCATACCAGGATATTAATTATGGCAAATATAAGTTCCGAGTCATTGAATGTGAATGCTTTAAAAGCGGAACAAAATAATCCTCCTTTTTGCCAAATAAAACTGAACTGCGGAACACTGCGACGTCGTCGATATTTTTACAGTACGGCCTGTTGTACTAAATAATATTGAAACGTAAATTTGGTTTTCACGAACGTATAGTAACAATTTGTTAAAGCTGTCTAGTCTAGGACCTCAGTCTACAGTGGCGCCAACTGGTAAGTAAAAAAACGGTAGCCCTCATTGATATTTGTTTTTTTGACATACCTGCTTGTTTAAATTACAATATGTGGTTTTATTGTGTATTTGTTTTTTAGACTATTTCAAAATGTATGTATTAAATTTATTTTTGTTATAATTTTTGACATGTTTGTAGATGAATGTAGACAATAGCTTTTGAGTTGAAATGAACTTTAACTTGTATTGTTCGGATTGGACCAGATTACCCAAAAACGTCCAGAAATATGTAGAGTCGAACCCATGACTCAATTTCGGTGTAACAATAAAACGATTTTTTCTATCTAATAGAATTCATTTCGTAACGTATTTTTGAGTCTGATGCTACTCTGTCACTTCAAAATGATTCATTTCGCGTCATCCGCGTCACCGTTGCGTCACAGCCAGGAGTGGGCGCCTGACCCACTTGTAGACCTGACCCTTGCGAAAGGGTCTGACATGTATAGTATGAGTTTTGCCTGCGCATGTCAAGGTTCGCGATCCATACAATTTTGGGATAAACGCATTTAAAAATGCGAAAAATTAGACATTTTATTTGATAAATTAATGGTATTATGATAAATTAAAAATAGCC
Source organism: Pammene aurita (assembly GCA_947086415.1). Lineage (NCBI taxonomy): Eukaryota > Metazoa > Arthropoda > Insecta > Lepidoptera > Tortricidae > Pammene > Pammene aurita. Next base: position 1,840,890 of record OX352298.1, read on the forward strand.
TCTTGGTTTATAACAAAGAGCCTTGCTGATTTAAACTGACACTATTTTCACCCATTATTTTGACAAAAACGGGACTTAATCACGTACACTTACTTTTATTAGGAGTCTGCCTGCGACCACGAGCGTTACGACACGCTCGAAACGTCAGGAAAATAATAAAAGTAAGTGTACGCGATTAAGTCCCGTTTTTGTGAAAATAAAGAGCCTTATCTCAAAAATACCTATACTACAAATTAAAAGACTCATTTCATTTCAAAAATAGGAAACCTTCAATATTTATTTCGATGATAGGTATACTACCTATCAGTGGCCAGGCGCCCAGAGAACTCTATCCTCATCGTCTCGCCTATTTTTTTACTGTTGAGGGCCTATCATGCACTCATTAAAAAAAGGAAAACCAAAACAGATTTTGCTTGATTTACATATTTTTGGCTAACAATATACTTTTATTAGGTACTGAAATAACGCAATTGCTGACAAAATTGATCAAAAACATTAAACTGTCTTTTTATACCACGAAGGCGGCAAACAAACATACGGCCCGCCTGATGATAAGCACCTGCCGCCGCCTATGGATGCCTGCAACTCCCATTGCCGACCTTTTAACAACGTATACACAATTACTTCGCCTAAATAAACTAGTTTTAAATATTTTTCTGTTTATTTTTGTACTTCACAGTTCCTTGGTTTTATTACTGTCATGCTGTGTAACTTATTTGAATAATAAAATAAATAAATTAATTAATAAATAGACTTATTTTTTTGAGGAACCTCATACTGAAACCCCTTGGAAAATCCGAAGTGAATCACAAAATCCGGATTCGCCACGGTGTTATAGTATAGCAACATCATTAGAATAGGTCTGTATGATGAGCCATGATCGTGATTGCAAGACACAATCTGATCAAAATCACAGAGAACCTTTACGCGTTGGTGACCTGTAAGGCGCCTCATGACACCACATGCGTGAACCATCAGGCCTGTGTTTGACATGTGTAAAGTCATGTCATACCATAACATTTATTGTAAAGCTTTTAAGATTGTCTATCATATCTAGTGGTTGTAAGTATATAGTTGATTGATTTTATGACTTTCGATCGAGCGGAGTGTAAGCGAAGCTAGTTCTTACAAACAACTTCGGGCTACTGGGACGTCTCGGCATTTCGATGACTTTTTGATTTTTAGAGTTTGTTCCGCGATAACTTTAGTAACGCTTTTCTGATCTTCATGAAATTTGTTGGGGTTGTAGCAGAGATAAATACAATTTAAGAGATAGTATATGAGCAGGATTGACCTAGGGGCCATGGAGCTAGAAGGCGCGAAAAAATCGTCATACGGCTCTTGATATATTGGTCTTCTCGTTTGCAAGGAAATCGCGAGTTCGAGGCGGACTACTAGTTAAAACAAATGACGAAATACACTCCAGGAAGACAGGAAACGGGTCACCTTGTAAGGAAACTAGAATGTGGATGAGACTCGTTTTTAGGGTTCCGTAGTCAACTAGGCCTAAGCCTGGATAAGAGCAAAATCGATGCTTTTGAGATGTGGTGTTGGAGAAAGATGTTAAGAATCCCATGGACCGCAATGAGAACAAACGAGTCCATCCTGAGAGAACTAGGAATTACCAAACGACTCTCAACAATCTGTCAGGACAGGGCTCTCAGATTCTTTGGACACATAATGCGGTCACCACACCACAACCTCGAACGTGACATCATACTGGGGCAAGTTGAGGGCAGGCGTGCTAGAGGAAGAGCCCCTGCAAGATGGTCGGATTCCATTAGACAAGCCTGTGGTTCCATGCAGAGGGCAGCCCACATAGCCCTTGATCGCGTTAAATGGAGGAACATAGTTGTTGGTCACGATCCTCAGTCATGAGGGAACGACGAAGAAGAAGAAGTCAACTAGGAACCCTTATAGTTTCGCCATGTCTGTCCGTCCGTCCGTCCGTCCGCGGATCTTAGTGACCGTTAGCACTAGAAAGCTGAAATTTGGTACTAATATGTATATCAATCACGCCGACAAAGTGGTAAAATAAAAAGTGGAAAAAATGTTTTATTAGGGTACCTCCCCTATACGTAAAGTGGGGAGTGATTTTTTTTTTTTCATTTCAACCCTAACGTGTGATATATTGTTGGATAGGTATTTAAAAATGAATAGGGGTTTAGTAAAATCATTTTTTGATATTGTAAATATTTTCGGAAATAATCGCTCCAGAAGTAAAAAAAAATGTGTTCCCCTCTAACTTTTGAACCATAAGAACTTTATAAAAACTTTCTAGGAAAATAATTTTGAACTTGATAGGTTGAATATTTTTTGAAAAAAAATTACAAAATAATTTCTGAACTAAGTTTGTAATTTAACATTTTTTTAACACTTACTGTGGCGGACGGAAAACTACGGAACCCTACACTGAGCGTGGCCCGACACGCTTTTGGCCGGTTTTTGTTATGTTGTTCCTGAATTAATATTTTTCTACGCCACCACACCATTGACACGCCACCACCGTACCAGCTTACATTGGAGCTAGGTCGATCTGGGAAAGATGATCTCCACTATAATTTTAAATACCTACTTACTGCTTAATAACTAGTAGTCCGCTTCGAACTGAGAAATCGCGAAATACTTGCAAACGAGATGACCAATATAACAAGGCCCTTCTGAGGATTTTTTTTCGCCTTCTATCTCCACAACCCCTTGGTTGATCCTGCTCATATACGAACTCTCAAATTATATGTATCTCTGCTACAACCCCAACAAATTTCATAAAGATCTGAAAAACGTTACTAAAGTTATCGCGGAACAAACCATCAAAATGAAAAAGCCATCGAAATGCTGGGACGTCCCAGTAGCTGAAGTTGTTTGTAAGAACTTCACTTCGCTTACGCTCCGCTCGTTCGATAATAATGAAAATAACGAGAACCTTATATATTATCTTGGGGAATTTTGGCTCATTATCACAAAGCTCTCTTGCGCAAGACATTCCAGACAAGCCTGCGCGCGCATGTTTATGAGTAGGTTATGACCTGCCGATATATGGAATATCAGCACAGTCCAGTCTGACAACATTATCGTAATTAACGGCCTCCTAGCCCAGTCGGTAGTTACCCTGCCTACGAAGCAGGAGGACCCGGGTTCGAATCCTGGTCAAGGCATATATTTGTGTGTTTATCACAGATATTTTTTCCTGAGAAGGATATTTTCTATGTATTATAAATATTATTTGAAACGGGATATTTACCATGTATATTTGTTGTAATATCGGGTGCTCGTAAACGCAAATATACATGGTAAATATCCCGTTTCAAATAATACTTATAATGTGAATGACCATGTGAGCTTGAAATCATTTATTTTCTATGTATTTAAGTATTTATCCATCCATTATATTATATATATATCTTCGTCCCATAGCACAAGCCTTATTGAGCTTACTGTGGGCCTGGGTCAATTTGTGTAAGATTGTCCTATAATATTTATTTTTATTTATGTTTTTATTTAATTATCTAGAGAAAAAAAATCGGTTACAAATCCGCGTTTTTTTAATTATTATTATCACAAGCTTTTATTTACAATGTTTATCAGTTTCTTAGTTAGGGTTTCTAATTTAGGGATCAGTTCCTGGTGTCCGATTGTGCTGATTGTTATACCATACCGTCGTAAGTTAGTTGAACTATCGAACTGGTCAGATAATGGAAACCAAAGGTGGTCATAAAAACTCTGTATTAAAATAATGGTAGGTTAGGGCTTGTTATTTTATTTATTTTTTTATACCAAGACCGGGCAAACATGCATACGGCCCACCTGATGGTAAGCTACCGTAGCCTATGGACGCCTGCAACTCCAGAGGTCTCACATGCGCGTTGCCGAGACTATACAAAAAGGATGATTCACTGTGTTGACGGCTACAGGAACAAGAGGGTCCTTCGTCGTCATCACACTGGGTCCTCTTTGAGCTCTTTAGCAACCTTACTTACCAGCAGGAACACAACACTATTTGGCTATCTAGTGCTATTTGGCTGTGGTTTTCTGTAAGGTGGAGGCACTTCCCCAGTCGGGCTCTGCTCCAGATTTGAGCGAGATAACATTCGCTGTGCTGTGCCCTGCCACACAAAGCGAGTTATAATTGTTAGTTAATAATATTATTCGCGATTGGCCTGTAGACCTTTCCCAATTTGGTTAGACAACGCTCCCACTCTTAGAGGGCAGAGGTCGATCGATACGTCCGACACCCAGCAGCGGCAGATCGTACGATGAATATTATACCTCAGCAGTCTTACAGTCACGTTTATCCTCTCAGTCATCGATACAATGGAAACAAATTTATCGCTCTAGCAATACAGTGTGGAAAAAAATGGACCTTAGAGGGGAGAACGTTGAGATAGCTCAGAACACTGAAAGGAAACATTCTTTTATTTTTCCTAGAAAGTAAAACTGCATCACGGATTTTTTATCCCCTCTTTTCCGTACCTACTAATTGTATGAAAAATCTTTTCTTTTTAGGGTTCCGTACCTCGAAAGGAAAAAACGGAACCCTTATAGGATCACTTTGTTGTCCGTCTGTCTGTCTGTCTGTCTGTCAAGACCATTTTTCTGAAATTTATATCAAATACTCAGGTTTATTGTCCCTTGGAGCTGTGAAAAAATCAAACTTAAAAGCCAACGCAATCAAAAGATACAGTCGTGTATGCTGCAAATTTTATAGTTTTTCGGCACTCGCAAAACCTACGGGGTACTTCCCGTGAACTCAGAAACTTGAAATTTGGCACGAAGCAACGTCTTATAGCACAGATAAAGGAAAAATTGCAAAAACCGTAAATTTTTGGTTACATCATATAATAAAAATATTTTGAATAATTTTACTACCCCTATATACCTATAGGTTTGTACGGATGCGCGAGTCCAACTCGCACTTGGCCGGTTTTTTTACATTATTTATGGTTTTTCTTATGCCATAAACTTGGTATTAACAAGTTTTTTATCCTTGTTGGAAATAGGAGCGATTGGCATCAATTGTCATAAAAATAGTTTTTGACAAAAATGACAAAATAGTAGTTTGTTTTGTGAACTATACATTTCCCCGAAAATAAGTAAATTCAGGTATGTCCATTTTTAAAAATAATATAATGTTTCCTTCTCAACGTTTTAACTGTATCATGAAAGGAAATTATGTTAAGAACATGTAGTAACTATAGACATGTTTTTTTAACTCACCCCCACTCTATGTATCCCATATAGGGTTTTTTTTCAGATACCTCAGATCCATAGATTGTTAGTTACAGTTAAGTTAAAGACATCTATTCATGTGTAACATGTTGATATTTAGTAATAAAAATGGATAACATGTAAAAAAAATCAGCAATTTTACTACAAAACTAAGTAGCGGGATACAAATACACCTCATGTTAAAATTTATTAAGATACGTCTTATAGTTTCAGAGTAAAATGGCTGTGACATGGGTTCCGTTTTTGCCATTTTGGCTCCGGAACGGAACCCTAAAGATGGGCCCTGTCTACAATAGACTACAGATGGAAATACTTATTTCTCGTCTTAATTTTAAACAGTCGACCAATGTCCACTCATGACCCAAATGAACATATTTGGGTACAAGACTCTATCAGAAACACTCGTTCATCGGATTGTTATCGCTGTTAATCTGCAGTAGCATCATATTCTGACATTTTTATAACGTCAATAAAGAAAATAATTAAAGATTAATCAACCAAAAAGGTCAGACGACCAATAAACAGCGAATATGATATTTGTTGCAACTGCATTATTATTTTCTGAGTATAGGGAGTGTCAATCTATACTAAGTTTGCACAGACTTGATGTGGTGAATTGAGACACACTGATATATTTATATGTACTTTTATATGTCAGCGTCATTTTATATGACACAATAATGAGCGCAACAAGGGGGGTGTGGAGGAAGTAGGTACGTGCAGGTACGCGGCGCTGAACTACTGGCCTACTCCTCAAGCCCAGCATACACGTCCCCGTCCTCTCTGGTCTGCCGCCGCGGACCAGAAAGGAACCCACCCAGGGTTTCATTGTTGGGTGGGTCGTACTCCCCGGACAATGCTAGTGGTCTACAACGGGCGTCGCAGCATTTACCAATATACCCCGGACCACTAGTAGCCAAGTATGTGGGCCCCCACCTGGACGGGGCCACGCCATGGTATACCATGTGATGTGAGCACTCCCGCCCGCCAGGTGTTTCCTTTACACAACCTAGTATTTCCTACCAACCTCCCGTGATCCAAAAAGTCATTTCCCTTCTAAGTCCTTTCTCGTCACCTCCCATCTACTTCCTTCATCCCGAGGGTCTTTAATCCAGCGATACCAGCCGCCTCCACTGACGGATACATCCTAGACGGACCGACTGCTGGCCTCGGCGAGGCTCATCCAGCTATCCGATAGAGGAACCCCTCTGCGGGATGAAGGAAACCTTCGTCTCGAGCCCGGCCGTCGAACCAGCTAGGATCTGTCCGTTAGGGAGGCTCGGAGGTATTGCTGGAAAAACCGACCCATTTCCACTCCTAACCATCCCCATTTATCCCCTCCCCTAATCCAAGGTGGAACTACTCGTGCCGATGGATGCATGGCTGTGAGGGAGCACAGTCGCGAACGAATGGCCTCGGGAACCGGGCGAAACCCGTTGTATAACTGCCTTATCTACGCAAGCGGGGCTCTGCGTGGATGGACCAATATTTCCCTAGCTACTCGTGGGAACACATATGGATACGACTAGCAAAAAATCTCAATCAAAAAAACAAACAAATCAACATACACCCATCTTAGCTGAGACGGCACAAGCTGAAGCACTAAGAGAGGTGAAAAATACAAAGAGTGGAACGGCTGTGGAGGAGCCATTGAAGCTGGATTGTCAGCCAGACACTGGGGTACCAACAGGAACCCCAGCCAAGGCGGATAAACCAGAGACGATGAAGCCTCCAATAGCTGGTCCCTCAAAACAGACCATGACGACAGCCAAGAGTGGGACGACACCCGTTGACCCCTCGAAGCAGGTCATCGATCCCGGCTGGGAGATTAGGTGCAAACCCAAGGGGAAACCTGCCCAGACCGAAAACGACCTACCTCGGAAAAAAGTCTCGCAGAGGCAGAGGCAGAGGCTCCAAAAGCGCAGAGCAGCAGAAAGCCGCGCCGCTGGAGGCAAACAAGAGGTCGAAGCCCCTAAAGGAGAGGGAGAGGGAGCGACGACCTCATCAGAACAAAACCAGGCGAAGAATGAGACCAAAGCCAAGAGAGCCCGTCTGGATGAAACCATATCCCCTAGAGGCGACCATAAGAAGGTTAGGACGAACGCCCAGGAGCCACAACAACCATCCACCTACGCGGCGGCAGCGGCGGCAGACCTGACGGTGGCGATCACCAACACTCGCACGGGCAGGCTGTCGCAGCAGGACGCTAAAGAGGTGGAGCGCAAGATCGGAGATGCCATCTTCCAGGCAGCTATCGAAACCGGTCTGGATACAGAGGTGCAGGCCCCGGCGTTCTCAGGTAGACCCAGTTTTGTGGATGGGTACCTAAAGCTGTGGTGCCAAGACGCCAACACAAAAACATGGCTGACGAAGTGGCTGGAGACGGCCACACTGGAAAACGGGGACCATCATGTCGGAAAGAGGGAGGACGAGATGGTCATAAACACAAGGTGCGGCATCCTAATACCAGCTCTGGAGGAGAACCTCACAAAAATAGGTAGGGTGCTCAACTATCAAAACCGATGGGCCATGTTGAGGAAGTGGACTCTGCACCAAGCGATCCCACTGAAGAAAAGGTCCAGCACACTACTTCTGGTAGGAATTCCGGAAGAGGTTGTTCCTACTGTGTTGGAGAAGGGTAGACGGCTGAGCTACCTATGTGGAACGGTCTATATCCGTTTCCAACACAGTGGGGGGCACTTCCGGGATTCCCCGCCAGAAAAGAACAACCCATCAGAGGGGAGGACGGATGTAAAACCTTCAGAGAGCGAGCCCGCCGAGAAGTCCGCCCCATCTGAAATGGAGACAGACCATCCGACCGCATCCGACGACGAGGAAAGCATCCTGCTGGAATCCGAGGATGAGGATGGCTTACCAAAGGGGATCAGTCTCCTGGACCTAAAGGGGCGAGGGGAAGAGGGGCACTCCTCCAATGTCTCCTTCCCTCTGTAAGGTCCTCCAGGTTAACCTTCAGCACAGCGAATCTGCAACGGCTCAACTTCGGAAATGGCTGGAGGTTAACCCAACTGCCATAGCCCTGATCCAAGAGCCGTGGATCAGGAACACACGCATAAACGGCCTCAACAACACCGGAGGTAATCTTTTCTATAATACACAAAGTAAACCTAGAACCTGTATATACATATCTCGTAACATAATGGCACAACCACTAACGGAATTCTGTTCCAGAGACGTGTGTGCCATAAAACTCCTCAGAACACAAAACTCAAGACTGCCGGAGATAGTTCTCGCATCTGTCTACATGGCGGCAGAAGACGAACCACCTCCCACGGAAATGAACAACCTCGTACGCAACTGCGAGAGTGGAGGGCTTGAGCTGGTCATATCAGCGGACTGCAATGGCCACCACAACCTATGGGGGATGGAAACCAACAATAACAGAGGTAACGATCTTGTTGAATACCTTATGACTACTAATCTAGACATACTTAACACAGGATCAAAACCAACTTTTGTCACTCGTAGGTGTAATACTATTATTGACATTACTTTAAGTACAGGACTGGCAGCTCAACACGTGTCCAACTGGCAGGTGTCGGATGAACTATCTTGCTCCGACCACAGGTGGATTCGGTATGACCTGACAGCAGACACCCACACACCTATACCTAGAAGAAATCCTAGACGCACCGACATAAAGGCGTATAAGGAACTTCTTGCAGGTAAAATACACAGCAACACAAACACTTACAGACCAAACAACACAGAAGAGCTAGAGGAACAGGTAAAGATGCTCACTAAAAACATAATTGACTGCTACGAAGACACATGCTCACTGTCGACACCACCAACTAGTGGAAAATGTAATAACAGTAGCTGGTGGGGTCCAGAGTTGGAACGAATAAGAACAAAAATGAGGAAACAACTAAACAGAGCCATGAATACAAAATCTGAAGAAGACTGGGACAAATATAAAACAACCAAATCAGAATACAAAAAGCGAATAAGATACAGAAGATCAGCCTCATGGAGGAACTTCTGCGACAATATATCTACGAACACCCTAGCAAATAGAACAAGGAATATCATGGCTGATCAACCGAAACAATTACTAGGCACGCTGAGAAGGGTGGACAATAGCACTACCAGTAACCCAGCCGAGACCGAAAGCCTACTGGTAGAAACCCACTTCCCAGGCTGCAAAGTAGTTGACATACAAGACTGGGATGCACAAACAGAAAGCTATCATCCGACCCAAGACGAGTGGAAGATAGCGGAGCGTATAACTGAACGGACCAAAACAGCCTGGGCAACCAACAGTTTCAGCAACTTTAAATCACCAGGAATAGATGGGATATACCCAACCTTCCTAAAATGGGGAGGAGACAAACTTATCGAACAACTATCTGGTATACTGAGTAGCTGCATCGCCTTCAGATACATCCCCCAGAAATGGAGAGAAGTAAAGGTGATCTTTCTACCAAAACCAGGAAAAACTGATTACACAGATCCGAAATCATTCAGACCCATCAGCCTTACCTCCTTCATGCTAAAAATACTAGAAAGACTATGCGACAGAGAACTGAAGGACACGGCACTCAAAAACATAGGTATTCACCCAAACCAACATGCATACACACAAGGCAAATCGACAGATTCAGCACTGCATGCCGTTGTAAATAATATAGAAACTTCGCTAGCAAGGAAAAACTCCTGTCTAGGCACCTTCATTGATATAGAAGGAGCTTTCGACAAGACAAATTTTAGTAGCATTCAACAAGCTCTAAACAGACATAAAACCGAACCATTGATTACAGAATGGATAATGAACATGCTAAGAAAGAGAATCATCAGACTCTCGGAGAACCAAAATCACCAGGCGCTCGTCATGAGAGGATGCCGTCAAGGAGGTGTACTCTCGCCACTTTTATGGAACCTGGTAGTAAATGACCTGATAACAAAGCTAAACAACAATCTATTCCTGACAATAGGGTACGCAGATGATCTAGTAATAATGATCAATGGACCAGTGACAAGCACACTGTGCGACCTTACACAGACAGCACTGAAAATAGTAGAGAAATGGTGCAAGGAGAATGACCTATCGGTAAACCCAAAAAAGACTGACACAATTCTCTTTACTCATAAACGGAAATTGGGTACATACGAAATGCCAACCTTGTTTGGATCTAGACTAACACTTTCTAAAGAAGTAAAGTACCTAGGAATTACTTTGGACGAAAAACTGAACTGGAATAAACACCTGGACAACAAACTAAACAAAGCGACAGTCGCCTTCTGGCAATGCCGGAGAATGGTGGGCAAGAAATGGGGTCTAGCCCCCCACATTATACTGTGGCTGTACAAAATGATAATAATGCCAATGATAAGCTACGGAGCTGTAGTATGGTGGCCCCGTACTCAACTTACTACCTCAATCAACAAATTACAGAAAATGCAAAGGCTAGCATGCATAGCAGCGACCGGCTGCATGAGAACAACTCCGACAGCGGCGCTGGAAATCATGCTAGGGCTTCTACCACTACACCTATATATACAAAAAGAAGCAGCCGCAACGGCTACTCGCCTAAAAAATCAAAACTTGTGGACCAAACATAAAACACCGCACACGAGGATATACGATAACATACTGTCGAAATTTCCAATGCTGGATGCGGTAATCGACAGAATACCCAAAAATACGATCTTCTGGAAAGAGTATGCCATATCACTAACAGAAGACTCAAAAGAAGCACTAAATCAAACAGAACTAAGAATCTTCACAGATGGATCAAAAACCAACGAAGGAACAGGTTGTGGTGTCTTCTCGGAGGACCTGAATATTCACATCTCTAAACCACTCGGAGCACATAACACAGTATTCCAAGCAGAATGTGTGGGAATAATAGAAGCTTGCAATGCAGTGAAACGACGACAGCTAAAACACGAAAACATATGTATACTATCAGACAGCAAGTCAGTACTACAAGCGCTAGGTTACGACAGAATTACATCTGGACTCATACACGAATGCCAATCAAAGCCTCTCAGAGGTATGCGAAGATGGCAATAAGGTGACACTGCAATGGATCAAGGGACACAGTAACTCGAGAGGGAACGATGCTGCGGATGAGCTAGCCCGTAAGGGCTCAGATACACCGGCATATGGACCCGAACCCATCGTACCCTTACCATATTCGCACATAAACAACCAACTTGACCACCACTACAAACAACTACATCAAACATACTGGAAAGAAATGGACACTTGTAGACAAACCAAAGAAATAGTAACTGAATACAATCACAAACTTACCAAAACACTTTTGAGGACAAGAAGACCCCAGCTACACAAATTAGTGGGACTGATAACAGGACACAACACACTAAACAAACACCTCTTCACAATAGGTAGGACAGACAGCCCCATGTGCAGAGCATGCATGGAGGCGGACGAAACAACAAAACACATTCTGCTAGATTGCAAACAGGTAGAAGTATACAGAAATAAACACCTAGGGACCCCAGGCACCTTGCGCGAGGCGGCAGGCAACCTGAAAGCTCTGCTGGGCTTCGTTGAGGAGCTGGGGTGGTTGGAATAATAGTGCTACCCCCGTTTCACGCAAAATAGGCACACTGGATGTCGACTTGCGGAAAAACGCCCAGGATAACTAACTAACTAACTAACTAATAAGCGCAACAAAACCCGTCTGGATAGATTTCTATACTATCCTTATTGCTAGATCTGGGCATCTGGCAGCTTTTAATGGGTGGAGGCCAAAGGCCAAAGTGATAACTAGCAAAATTTTTGAATTGGAAAATAGTAATACCAAAATAGGTAAAAACTACCGAAGTTGTCTCAGTTATAACGGACAGGGCCTATATTTTAACATTAGAACAAAAAACATTGCATATATTACGGAAACAAAAACAGTAGGCGACAAACTATGAATTACATTATTACTTTCCCCCAACAAAAACTACAAACGAAACAATAATATAATCTAATTATTTATACAATTTATCATAATATTGCATGAAACCCAGAAATCTAGTATTGGTTTTCTTGAAGTGGTTTGCATTCTTTGACCTCCTCCACCTCACAGCTGCCAGATGTCGATCTAGAAATAGGCATAGTATAGCAAACTGACTAGAGAGGTTTCTTTGCTTTCATTATCATTTTTATCATTGTATTTATTGTTATTTTAATTTAATTTAATTTTAATTACATCTGTACACATATGGAATTTATTCTGGAATAAAACATTTTCATTTCATTTCATTTCATTATTGTGTCATATCTGACGTAGCTAGCTCTCCGTCTAATATGACAAATTTTACATCCACTGGTATTTTGAAGTGATCATCGTCAAATCTTATCGTATTATTCTTAGTATTGTAATTGTGAAAGTTTGCCTGTTAGAGGTTTATTACCTAAATCAGCTAAAAATGCTGAGTTAAGCGAAAGACGCACGTAAAGTTTATAATCTTTAATAAGATACAGGTGTTTTTAATCATGATATTGACCGTTAAAGGAGTGAAGTGTGTAAAAATCGAGTGTCACTTGCAATATAATGTAAAAATTCGGTATATTATTTATTAGTATTATACCAGTATATTATATATATGTAAGTATGTACGTATACATGTCAGTATTTATATTTATACTTAGCCAAATAATTAATACATCTTACTAACATCTTAGTTCATAGGTAAACTAACAAAAAAATGGATCTCTTGTTATCTGATAAATAAATAAAATAAATTAAAATTAAAATAACTTTTTTTTATTAGGTACCCACGTCTATTTAAATGTCCAAAATTAATCTCATAATTATTGTACGAGATTTTTTCTTAGCGACATGAATTAATTTACATCTCGTTCAAACTTTTTTCAGTTTTTCCTTACGCGAAGTTGTACGGACTGAACGGAGCTGCTCCAGGTATGTGTGTAAATTTATGGTAAGTACACGAAAAGAACATGTGAAGGGTACACGGAAAGAACATGTCTAGTCACTTTTTTCTAAAATGAGATTTTTATATCAAAATGTAGACCTTGAAATGAACTATTAGTAACAACTTCTGTTACAGATGTAAATGTTAACGTATATCCACTTCTTAACTCATAAAAACCATCTAGTTACGAAAATAGTATGGTTAATTGAAGCGTTCCAAATTTTAAAAGCGCTATAACTCAAAATGTTGTAAATGTGACTAGACATGTTCTTTCCGTGTACCCTTCATGTATTGTCTAGTCAATTTGACAACATTTTGAGTTTCCGCGCTTTTAAAGTTTGAAACGATTTCATTAAACACACATATTTTCGTAATAACATTTTTTGAGATGACTGAGATGGCTGAGATATGCGTCATACTCGTGAACGGGTGCTGTTTATGGAGACAGGTCTATTTAGGCAAACTGGGGCAACACATTTACGTAACTTTTTATTAATCATATTTAATTTTAGTTTAATTGGCTTTAGACACAACATTCGGTGCTTGATTATCCATGTTTTTTATTATTATATAGAATATATAGATCAAGACACTTGGAGACCTTATACATCTCTAAGGATAATTTAGAAATAGTATGTTTATTGTATACTAGAATCACTTACTTTTTTTTTATTTAAATTCAAAATTATTTTGTTTCTAACTGTTGATGATGGATTATTATAATTTGGAAATTTATTTAGAAGACACTCAGGTAAGAAAGTATATCAAACTTGTATGTAATTCATTTTCAATAGTCAGATTTGGACTCATCTTTTTTCTTTGGTATTTTTCTTAAACTATAACCTATTGTTGGTTAATCTAACCTTGGTTTGATATGTTTTCTTATAGAACAACGCACTTATATGTATTGTTTAGTTTTGATGTACTGTTGTTTTGAAAAAATAAGTCCCGCCGAGTTTCTTGTCGGACATAATTCTTCTCGGGTCAGAGGTGTAGGGTTAGAACCGGTGTAGTTTGATTTTTTTTCTCACTTTTACTTTGACGTGTAAAAGTGCCCTTGTGGCCTACTTACTGAATAAATGTTTGAGTTTGAGTTTGAGTTTGAGTTTTATTTTTGTGCAAAAAAAAAATTATTTAACATTTATAGATGTAATTGAAGTTGTAAGTACCGTAATAGTTAGGTCAGTGCGAGCTCAACGTTTTGAAATAAAATGTTACGTTCCCCAAAAACAGTGACTAAACATTTTCTATTTACGTATATTAGGTATATAACTTCATCAAACACCGCCAAGACTGGTATTAGAAGTGGGTATCTTTTATTTACGGGTTAGCCATTTGGACTTAAATTGCTATATAAATGCTAAAATATTCTGTTTAATGTAGACTGGAACTTATAGGCGCATCAACTCGTTTTATGGCTACTAGTTCTATACATGTTTACGTCGTTCTCTCAATGTACCCACATACTCCACGTCGTTAGTATCAAAATCAAAAATCAAAATTATTTATATCTGAAAATTGTATACGATTACAGTACTGTAGTAGTTACTGATCTCCACACTAGGTAAAGCCTGTCCCGTGGAGGAGGAAATTCCTGAGTTACATAAAAAGTCGTAGTGACCCTGCCTATGAAATGAATACGAAGCTAGTGGTACTGGGTTCAAATACTCCGTATCCTGGTAAGGATATTTAGGCTGCATCCACCAGAGATGAGCGAGAATGCGTTGCAAGGAATGTGTTTGTTAAGAACCAATCTTACAGCATATCTGTATGCTTTTAGCATTTTGAGTTCGTTTTATAGTAGCATTATAAACGTTTATAGTGCTGATATAGGTCTTAAATGGGCACAAATTACCCAGCTTGAGATCCTATACAGGTCATTTAATAGCATTACAGGCGCATTATGTCTGCGCTATTAGCATTATCGTTGTCATGGAAAGTGCCAATCGCATTAAAGAAGCATGAGTACGCTCTATTAAGTTGCCAACCGCATTAAAGAAGCATTAATACGGCCAAAAAACTTGCTAATCGCAGTAAAGAAGCATTAGTACTCTCGATTAACTTGCCAATCGCAATATAAAAGCATTATACTAGCATAAGAGTGTAGTAAAATAAACCTTACGTCAATGCAAAACCGTCTCTAATACCGACGGAACAAATGTTATAATACAATGAACGTTGTGATTTAACTACTTTGTCTTGCAATATAAAATGGACGAAGACGGTACAAAAAACTGAATGAGTGACACGTCATATTTGTTTGCATCGTAACAAAATTTATAAAAGTTTTTGACTCTTACGTTATTATATCCTTCAAATATGACTGCGCAATGTAGTTTACTGTAAATGTGTATATAAATAAGTTTCATTGAAATTTTTCACGCGCCTTTGATTTATTGTGGTTTTGCTATAAAATATTATAAAAAGATATGCGTCAAATAAACAAAACAATTGTGTAATCCTCGTATAGAACGAGTTTTGCATTATTAACATAATAGTGTTGGTTGAGCAGTCTTAAATTAAGTTATTTCATTATTATATAGGTATTTTCCTTGTATAAATAGGTCCGCATGATTTTATTTTTAGGTTATAAATTATTTACAAAATGGCGTTGGTCTATATAGACGGAGAGCTAGCCATGTCAGATATGACACAATAATGAGAGCAACCAAACCCCTCTAGTCAGTTTGGTATACTATGCTTATTTCTAGATCTGCACATCTGGCAGCTTTAAAGTGGTGGTCAAAGAATGCAAACCATTTCAAGAAAAGAAATCCTAGAGATCTGGGTTTGATGCAATATTATGAGAAATTATACAAATACTATACAATATTAAGAGAAATTATACAAAAGTTTATGTTGGGGGAAAGTAGTGACAAACAATGTATAATATAGTTCATAGTTTGTTGCCTACTGTTTTTGTTTCCGTAATAATACACAATATTTTTTGGTCTAACGTTTTTTATCGATTTTTGACCAGTTTTGAGCCGATATTCCAACATATTCACTACAGATAGAATTATAAGGCAAACGACTATCGGTTCTTGAATCTTTTATCTCCTTTCTGTAGAGCCGGATCTCGAAATAAATGAGCCGTTATTTTTTTATTATATTTTTAAAATATGGTCTAAAACAACACTTTTATCGATATTCGAATGGTGGCAAGAATCTTACATATACGTGATATACGTAATCTACATATTAGGACTCCTCTTTGATTTCTCTAAAAACTGTAGAGAGATTTTAATTTTTAACTAATTAACACAAAATTTATGGCCATAAAACCACTTTTTTAGCCTAAACCGGTTCGAGTTTGATGTCAAATATCTCGAAGACAATGAATATTGAAGTAAATATAGGATACTATATTTACTTGTTTAAAGCCGTTACTGATAATATGATAAGCTATAGTCTGGCCAGCCAACGAACGCAGTAGCAATGTACATCAAAAAAAAATATAGCAACACTCTAGGGCGAATCGAAAAGCAGCATTGCTCCATAGAAAAGCAGCAATGTAGATCGAATAAAATGGCCACGCTCTTCCGTAGGTACGTCAGTCGTATGTCAGTGAAGTTTGTGGAGAATTTTAACTCTGCTTTGTATAAAATAATTTGATGATATACCTATTATTATGTATGACTTTTGTATGTATTAGAATGTGCGAAGAAATTGAAATAACCAACATCTAAAAAAAGGACAGAAGATCGGAAGTGGAAATTATGCGGTCAAAATACAATAGTTAAAAGTGTTGAAACCCAGCAAGGAAATAAACATTGATTGCTAAAATCATAAGGATAGTCGAGGAAAACGAGCATACCTACTAGAAAATACACAACTTTTCAGCTTAGAATGGAATAAGTTTACTTATAGTGGAGTCAAAACCAACGTGCCGGCTGGGCAATAAAACGAGCTGTCAGCAAGGATGGGGCTAAAGTCGATATTTCTTATCGATGAATCACGCTTGTTCTATGAAAAGTACTATGCATGTGCATGGTAGTTATAAGTAAAATCGATTCCATTATCTATAAATAAATATATTTACCTCGTTAGGTTTTAGTGATATCTAAATGGTTAATTATAAATAGCAGTCATTAATATCATGGCATTTTGTTACTGTTGCAATATAATTAGTGTACCTATTAGGGTAATTACGAGTATTATAATGACCTAACAATGTGACAGTAGTTATAGATTATTATAGCGGTCATTATTAAGTCCTAAACGATAATTAGTAATATGTTATCGTGCTATTTTCTCATTGGTTCTTAAAATCAATATAATTAGTGTCCACATATATAAATATTGTAAAATGTCTCACGGATATCATAAGTGCCAACCAGTAATCTGGGCTCAAATAAAAGGAGAGGTCGCAGCAAAGAATAATACATTCCGTTTAGCAGATGTAGAAGTTTTATTTCACCAAGCCGTCGACAATGTTTCTCAAGAAGACTGGGCCAAGTGTGTTCGACACGCAGAAGATCTACAATTAGCTGATCTACAAAAATATATTGTCAGAGACCAGAATCGTGTGGTAATAAATCTACAAGACGACACTGATACCGACACCGACAGTTCTGACAGTGAAACTAAGAGCTTTTTATTGAGTATAACTTATTATAATATTTAAATTAATATTATTCAATATGTTTTTATATATTTTATAATTTATTTTGTCTACCTAAATATAAAAATAAACCTTTGTTACGAAATTTTCTTCTACATTCATATTACACTTAAATACAACCTTATTATTATAAATAAATCCATCGATAATGTGCGAAGGTTGCGGCACGCATCCCTACAAGCAGGTAGAAAAGGGCACGTGGCCGGCCCGGAGATTTATGGCCCCGCCGGCACGATGGTTTTGACTCCACTATAGCTGCATAATGCATATTACTCAGTAATACCCCTAATTATTATGATTTCCTTTCATTGTTTTAAGACTATTTTTAGGTACTGACCTATTGTACGAAGTGTATCATTAATTAATTAATAAAACATGTGAGATTATGGTGTTTATTTATTGTAGTTATTTATTGCTGAGGTATATCAAGGGAAAACATTACAGACTTGTAAAAATATCGGAAGGTAGCGGAGGGCTTGTAAGTAGGTACTGCTTGTTAAACCTCATTTTTACCGCTTTATTTCGACAATATTGAGCACCAAATGTTCTTGGACTTAATTTGGCACCAGTTTTCACTTTAATTATCCGATATACACTGAGAGAAATAACTTCAAATAATTATTCAATACAAAACTCTGCATAACCTCAAAGTCACATTTATCACGCAAAATACATGCATAAGGTACACTACCTATATTAATATCCTAGCTGAGGTTTCTTAGTAAGTACATTAATTTATTGAACAGTGGTGGCAGATATTACATTAATAAGTAAATAATAAAAAACGCAATCTGAAACATTTAAATGAAAGTAAACAAAACTAACTTTTTTAAATTTAAAAAATTACATGACCACAGCTAAAACACAAATTATGCACAATTATCGAATTACTCAAAGACAGGTGTTGTCAACCCGCAGTTTTTTCAAATTTGCCGCGCTTTTCTACTGACAGAAATGGTTTGCCAGACTATATATAAATCATTAGAAAACTAAGGGAATCAGATCTAAGGTCGTTGGCGCCAGGGAGCCCCTTAAAATATAGGCCCTGTCCTTTATAACTGAGACAACTTCGGCAGTTTTTACCTAGTTTGGTATTACTATTTTCCAAATAAAACATTTTGCTAGTCTGTCACTGTGACCTCCACCCATTAAAAACTGCCAGATGCCAGGATCTAGCAATGAGAATAGTATAGCAATCTACCCAGACGGGTTTTGTTGCTCTCATTATTGTGTCATATCTGACGTGGCTAGCTCTTAGTCCAATAGCAGCTCAATGACCCTTAAAAAAAGGTTATTATTGCCTACAGCATTACACGTGAATAATTATGCTATTAAACAACATTAAGTATTACATACTACTTAAAATTGCTATTGTAGACCCTAAGGCACTAAAACAGCTAAAAGCTGTATAGGGGCTGTTCATAAATGACGTCATCAATTTTTTAATACCCCCCCCCCCCCCTAAAATAATCCAACCCTCCTCTGCCCAATAAAGTAACGTCATTTAAAAAAAATGCGTTTGTAGCTTAATTGTAAAATAAAAAACTATTTAGTACATAATATTTTATAGCATTAAAAGTTTATAGAAACACGAATTTCATTCCTTTTTTTACACATTGAAGCACTTTTTAAAGATGCGAGAGATGATGTGATCTTCGGAATGACGGCCCCCCCCTCCTACGTCATGCTACCATCATCCGAAGTCCAGACCCCCCCCCCCCCCCAATTTGAAATGACGTAATTTATGAACAACCCCTTATAGTGAATTATTTGGCTTTATAATGGTTTATATTATTGCTATTATACAGCATTAGGAATGTATTACCTACTTATAAATGCTATTGTACACCCTAAGGCCTTTAAAATAGTTAAAAGCTGTAAAGCGAATTTACGTGGCATTATAATGGTTAATAATCATGCTCTTAAACAGCATTAAGCATTTATTTATGCTATTGTAAAACCTAAGGCACTAAACCACACCGAAGCATTAGTGTAGTAAACCAAAACGCAACTGTACAGCTGAATGCTGTACAGTTGCATTTTGGTTCGCTGCACTAAAACTAATGGCTAAACAAAAGCATTTACATATGTCATTATACAACCGTTATACAGCGTAAAGCATCATATAATGGTATTGTAGAACCTAAAGCACTAAAACAGCTGAAAGCTGTATACCGGATTTACGTGGCATTACAATGGCTAATATTCATGCTCATAAACAGCATTAAGCATTTATTTATGCTTTTGTAGAACCTAAGGCACTAAACCATACCGAAGCATTAGTGTAGCAAACCAAAACGCAACTGTACAGCATTCAGCTGTACAGTTGCATTTTGGTTCACTGCACTAAAACTAAAGGCTTTAAAAAAGCATTTACATATGCCATTATACGACCGTTATAGCTGTACAAAAGCAATATATAATGCTTTAAGCTGTTAAAGCATTATATATTGCTTTTGTAGAACCTAAAGCACTTAAGTGCTTTTAAACAGCGGAAAGCTGTACAGTTGCGTTGTGGTTTGCTGCACTAAAGCTAAAGGCTTTACAAAAGCATTTAGATATGCCATTATACAACCAATAGTTATACAGCTCAAAGCATCATATAATGCGACAAGTTGCTCGGTGAACGTATATAAGAGTTTATACGGTCCTTAAGTTCGAAATAAGTTAACTATTCATGTTATAATGCTTCCTGTGTTACTTGGGACCATACTATTTTCGTAAATAGATGATTTTTATGAGTTAAGAAGTGGATATAAGTTAAAATTTACATCTGTAACAGAAATTGTTTCTAATAGTTCATTGCAAGCTCTACATGTTAATACAAAAATCTCATTTTACAAAAAAAGTAGCTAGACATGTTCTTTCCATGTACCCTTCATAATAGTAGTCTGTTATCCACAACACAAGCTTTACAGAGCTTACTGTAGGCCTAGTTCAATTTATGTAAGATTGTCCCAAAATATTAAAATATTTATTTATTCTTGGCTTTATGCAATAGCTACCGTAAACGGCCATCTGCCCATTAATACAATTCTTAATCGCGCGCCTTCGGCATCCATCTTATTGTCACGACACGGGTTAGAAATATAGTGTTTAATTTCATTGCGGATCATATTAGTGATAAAATAAGGATGAAAAATGACAAAAGATAACACGAGTGGGTTAACGGTAAGTACAGTCGTCGTAAAAAAATAATTTGCTGCGTATTCCGAAAGTCTGGTCTTAACCGTGTAGGTAAATGCCAGTTTAGCGTTACGTAGGCGTTTAAAGATTTAGATTGCGATATTTATCGAACTTTAAGCTTTACGCCAGCACAAATGTCCAGACATTTTGCAAGAATGTTTGACCGCGCTATGTTCGCAGACTTCGTTATGTATGAGTCACAGACTATACTATACTGGACACCGCGATGTGAAGCATTTCCTAATAGCACAGGATTTTGTATGGCGAAAACCGGGAACTCCCGGTTCGATTACTTTATTTTTATAGAAAATGTACACGAGATATCATACCCAGATAACATTTTTTTTTTTATAGAAACAAATAGCGCGAGGTTACCACACAGAAGTGCCAGTTTAGGTACTTATATTATAATATCTTGCGATTTATATATAACTACCTAAAATAGCACTTGAAAATGAGCATATACACATATGCTGCTCAAATCGTCATTACACAATGACCCCGACTTATATTCCCCATCTAGTAGTTATCTTATGTTCTCCGTCTAGTAGCCGATAGGATCTGCGGTAAGAGTAAAAACCAAAACACAATTTACTGATAGCATAATATAGACCTCATCTCAATACAATAAGGTTCACGAATTATCCGTTTACCGTAGATGTCTTCAATATCCAATCGTGGGTATACACATTGATTACCGTAACTATTACAGGTTACAGGTCAGTTTGCTGTTGACCTAGGGGCAAAGACAGACATTTAAGTGTTAAAGGCAAGATACATTTATTTGGCACAGTCACGGAGTTTTCAACCGACTTCAAGATTTTGAGGGAGAAGCTTCTCAATTCGTCGGGATCTTTGTTTTTGCCATTATGTATGTATTCGGAGACAGCGGCACCGATTTGAAAAATTCTTTTTTTGTTTGAAAGAGTATACTTCACAGTTGGTCTCATTGTCACCAGGTCAGGTTCTGATGACGAGCTCCTGGAGCAACCGAGAGAAATCTCCAAATATTATAGGC
This sequence comes from Pammene aurita, assembly GCA_947086415.1. Taxonomy (NCBI): domain Eukaryota; kingdom Metazoa; phylum Arthropoda; class Insecta; order Lepidoptera; family Tortricidae; genus Pammene; species Pammene aurita. The sequence goes on from OX352298.1 coordinate 1,862,861, forward strand.
ACAGCTATAGTGATTTGAGTATTTTTTTACAGTAGCTCGGGCATTTTCTTTTGGAAAGGTGGAGGCTAATTTATGTCGGTTCTTTTTTGTTTAAAATAATTGGTGAGCCATTTAGGGTTAATTTTACATTCGACATTTCATAGAGTAAGTTCGCTTAATCGCGAAAGTAGGTACTGTATTTGCCAGGCTTTTGATAATATCTAAAAGCTTATATAGTCGTAATTAGCCATTTAATCCAAGTAATCAAGTAAATTAAAAACAACCCTGATATTATGACGGTTTGAAATATATCAAATTCCCTCCTGTTTGACTGCACTTGGCACGATTGACTATGTTCATCTGGCATTATTTACGTCAAATCGCTTGGACTTCCACATTTAATTCAATAATTCTGTCGATTAAACTTATCCAAAGTGCATACGATCTTGACATACCTACCTGCTTCAATAATTGAAGATGAGTCTCGTTTTCGACCGGTCACCACGCCGGCCTTGACCGCACGATGACGCACCACTTTCTCATCGCACGCGCAGGTCCCGTTGCATAGTGCGTGAGCGTCGGACGCTTACATCAACGAGTGTAACATGAACTCTACTTTTAAAAATAGGGTATTGTATTTACCATGTTTTGTAGACCACAACTAGCACTCGCAGGAACGTCAGCTCCATGATAATGAAGCATGTAATTGTGCCGAAAAGTTTGAAAAATATTTATGAAGTTAATGACCATGTTAGCTTAAAATCGTAGGTTATGATCTCGACGTGTATAGCTCAAGATGAACCACATTCCCGTTAGTCCAGTCACCTGCAGGCTGCAACATCTTATTATATGCAAAACCCCATATGTACCCTCTCTCATACCTTAAACCTTCATTTCGCCTCCTTAGGTGGAATATAATAATTACTGGGATAAAAAGTATCTTAGGCCACGATGCGTGCCTTCATTTTTTATTTACCCCCTTTTGTGTAAAGAAGATACAGATTTAAAAAAACATCTAATACCAACTGGCATGTTTTTCCATATTATTTGTGTTGTCTCTATCTTTTCATCCGCAGTTAAGTAAGAACCAATACTGGAAAAGAAAATATATACCTCGAATATTTGGACAAATACGGCCAAGACAAACTAGATTTCAAAAATACTTGGTTTATCGTCAATTAACAGTTTGAGACTGGTGACCATAATGTTCGACTCGCAAGCATGTGTAAAACCGGATACGTTTGCATACCGTAGATGCAGCTGATCATCTGATCAAGATTCTTGTTGTGAAACGTGACGTGTGGGAAAAGATCCGCAAGTGCAACTCTTGCGACTTTTCGGCAAACCGATTATTACTCAACCTTTTGTAAAGTCTAGCGAATCTGGCATTCCCGGAGCTGTAATCTTCGGTGAGTAACCTAACTGACAAGTTGATAGACGTGTAAAAGTCGTAGCCGTAACCTATACCACTTATTAGTGTACTAACCTGTGAACATTTCACAGCCATCAACCACTTAGATATGACACGACTTTAATGATGTTAGTCTGGTAAATGTATTTTAAGACCACATTATGACCCACCTTACCTTTTTTTAACCAGCAAAGTTTAAAATAATAGAAATTGTAAAAACATGTTTTTGGTTTAAATTTATGTCCGTAAATTTAATATATCTGTTAAATGAACAGGGAGTGGAATACTATTCCTGGAAACTTGTTTCTAGCAAACTATTCTATTGTTTTCAGTCGAGCTTTAATAGTCACTATTTTGGTACACACGCTACATGCATAAAGACCTCATCCCCATCGTCACCATCACAACACCAGGACAAATTATGGTGAAATGCCTACTTACACAGGACACAGAGGAGGACACAGTTCAGATAGGAAAGCATATCAAACGTTTTGTGAAGCAATCAGATTTGGATTTTATTATTATTATTTTATTTTAATTAAACAATACGTACATTGTATGTCTCTCAAGCTGTTTTGATATGCCTTCTTATAGAACTACGCATTATTGTGTATCTTTAAGATGTAATATTACTGTATTACTGTTTTGAAAAAATAAGTCCCGCCGAGTTTCTTGCCGGTCATAAATAATTCTTCTCGGGTCAGAGGTGTAGGGTTAGAACCGGAGGTAGTTTTTTTTTTCTCTCTGACGTTCATAAGTGCATCTTTTATCTTTTTTTTTATCTTTTAGTGTTCGATAAAAAAATGCATGGGCTATCATTATCACTACAGCAGCATGACATTTGTCACAGCGTTACAGGATGTTATATGGTTTTAATACTTTTAATATAGAACCCCAAATAGTTATGAAGTAATTTCACTTATTTAAAATTTTATCAATATCTCTCCTGTTTATTAAGTTCCTTTTATACTGTGACCTAAGTTGTGTAATAAACAGCGCATATTGTATGCTTTATCTCAAGAGATTTTTTTTTGTTGGGCGCCGTTTTTTAGTGCAAGAGAAGGTCATGATGGAATAAGAGGTGAAACACATTGCCCCTATCCGATATTTTTTTAATTCTCTTAATATAGGTCATGGGGATTAATGTTACTCTGCGTCCGTAGTCCAAACACCTTTGACAACCCTACACGTGATCCCTGGGTGGTGCTAAAAGAGTAACAAACTTGGCAGCTGCACTGTCCCATCTGGACCTCGCAGCAATCACTGGATTTTCTTCATCATCTGTTTTCCCACTACTACTACCCCAGGGCAGGGAATAAATGCCTATATAATAGTTAGTATCTACTTATACGAGTATATCCAGTGATATATGGCCATACGATGAAATAAAAAAATAGGTCACGCAACGTAAGAAAGTTAAAAAAATCGTGTGAAAGTTAAAAACCATTGATCACATTATAAAATTACAGGTCCAGTCGTGTAAATAAAGACGGTTAGTAATTAAGTAATTTAAATCAATTACTTTGGCGATATTTTTCGCCTTCGAACATGTAATTATAGCTTAATAAGTAGGTTTCATAAGTATGTTTCAAAACTTTACCAATATGTGGATTTTGCATACAGCAAATCGCGAGGCTTTAGTTTAAAATTTGAAGGCTAGGTTTTTGAAATTGATAATTCCTAACATAAAATATTTTCTTTATTATTTAATACAGATTAAACGATAATTGAGAACGGAAACGATGTGAGTAAAAATTTAAACCAACGTGATAGTAAGTAAGTAATTTATTTTTCTATTTTAATGTAGTCTCGTTTTTTCACAGCATGGAGAAATCTGAAATTTTTACTGAATCATTTTTTTCTAGTGCCTTGCTATCTCCCTTTCTCCACCCCGAGTGATACGTTCTATGAGGTCCCTCATATGTTGCAGTGATATAAAATTATTAAATAGGTTATTTGGATGCGTTTCGATAAATATTATCGTCAAGTTAGTATCGACAACAGAAGCGTTACGGTTAACTACTATAACTTTGCCTACGATGCTCAACTTTTCCTGGCTTGAAAAACATGGTTTTCTTCATGGTTTGGTGAACCAAACAGCTATTTATATCTCATTTTTGAGATGGCCGTCTTTCTCCCATCTCAGGAATCCATACTAATATTATAAATGGGAAAGTGTATGTGTGTGTTTGTTTGTTTGTCCGTCTTTCACGACAAAAAAATTTACGTGATTTTTTTAGTGGAGATAGTTGAAGGGATGGAGAGTGACATAGGCTACTTTTTGTCTCTTTCTAACCCCCCACTTCCCTAAAATGTGGAAGTTTGTATGGAGCATTCCGCAATTTTCATGGTAGAAAGCTAAAAATTGGTATGCGGACTATTTGTGTGCGATTTATTCTGTTCCGAGTTCTCTTCTGTATTTTAAATCAGGAAAGGGGAACCGTGTTAGCCCGAATTTAACGCGAGCGAATCCGACGGCAAAACCATGTTTTCAAGCAAAGCAAAGTTGAGCATAATCGGCAAAGTTGTAGCAGTTGATGGTTTTGAGCTTACTGTGGGACTAGATCGATTTGTGTAAGATGGTCTCATAATATTTATATAGACAGATAATAGCATAACATATTCAATTTTCTTTGGACTCCGAGTAGGATGAGTGCTTGAGATTTTGCAACTAACTAATAAGTTAATTTGTAACAAATATTACCTAATATATGTTACAAATTAACTTCTTAGTTAGTTCTTAGCGCTTTAGCCATCACTTGACTACAGTTACGGCCAGACGGCATACAACCACAGCCCTCTGCCATGAGACGTTGGCAGAAAACAGAGATTTTAAACCAAGAAGCCGTTTTAACGCCCTTGGTGGCTAAGTGTGCTCTGCCAACCATTGGCAGAAGCGGTTGGTGGGTTGTCAGCCATGTAGACGCTCGCTTCAACCAAGGTCACGTGGCAGAATCTGCGGCTATCTGCCGCCTGGCCCCAACTTACTACCTACATTAAGCGGTTTATAAGCCATGTTGTCATAAATTACTTCTGTCGTTGAACTTATTTCATGGTTCATCTAAAAGTAATTGATATGTTTTACATCCTGTAGGCAGCTTCGCTTCTTTAATCGCATTTTAATTACATAGATATTAAAGATTATGACGCCTACATATAGATTTATTTTTATGATTTCGCAGCAGATATTTTCTCTATATATTAAAAATAACACCTTCTAAATATAACACATTTGAGTAGTTATAAATATTCTTCATATATAATGGGACAGTATTATAAATTATGTCATTAGATGAGTTAATTTAGAGGAGCTTTGAATAAAATAATAGTAAATTTAAAAAAAATGTGTGTATAAAAATAATAGTGTCCATTAGTAGTAGCCAGGCGGGCGATACGTTCAAAATAATAGTGTCCATTGGTAGTAGCCAAGCGGGCGATGCGTTAAAAATAATAGTGTCCATTAGTAGTAGCCAAGCGGGCGATGCGTTAAATATAATAGTGTCCATTAGTAGTAGCCAAGCGGGCGATGCGTTAAAAATAATAGTGTCTATTAGTACCCAGGCGGGCGATACGTGCAAAATGATCTCGACACCATTTTGTTTTATAAAGTAAAGTAGTGTAAAGCTCATTTTCAACACTTCAGCTGCTTAGCTACACTGACATTATCTATTAAATTTAAAGTATGTCTATTTCTTGGAGGTGTAGGCATTCGTATTATACTTCCATTCATTGATATACTGAGAAATAAAATGCTTCTTCGTCTGTGGCATAGCATAAAAATACATTCTTAATAGAGTACGGCCTCGCTGGAGAACGTCGAGTGGGGAGTCCAGAGTTGCGTTGTGCTTCCAAGGGATATAAACCTTTATAAGGTAGGAATACATTTCCCACCATTTTTGGACCTTATTTCAAAGTTATAAGATTTTTTTTGTATGACTAACGTCATCTCCATACGAAACCATTATATTTTTTGCGTGAAAACATTTTTTTCTAAGTTCTTCATAATTAAAAAAAATAATAATTATTATACGCGTCGACTTGAGAACCTCCTCCGTTTTTTCGTCGGTTAAAAATACAATACCAATTATGCCCTTAAACGGATCACAACTATTTCATTACATCTTGTTGATTGAGTTTTAAATGAATTGTATATGAATATTAAAATTAGAATACGACATAGACGTTATACCGGAGGCGCCGCTCAACCGTCCACTTATTCAGACACCTCACAACTTAAAAAACATGATACATTTTCATTTACAAGACCAATAATCGTAATGTCAAGACATTAAAGCCATACAGATTAACCAAAACAAAATTAAAGTAGGTAATTTATCAGGCGGTGCAATAAAATCCCGCTGACGTGTGGCCATAAATCATAGAATTATAATAATAAGCTGAGTTTAGACCAAATAGTAATCGCTGGTAAGGTGAACGAGATTCCGAGACGAGTGCCATCGCTTTTTGTTAGGGTTGGCACACATTTGTTCATCGCGTGAGCTCAAATTTAATGTTATTTTATTTTCTTTATTGGAGAAACAACTGAGGAAAGTACATAATAAGATATAGTTTAGTATGTAGTATCTTACATAGGTGTATAGCTACTTCCTTAAACGTTCTCACTGGGAGATTTTACCTTCAGTAGCTATAGAAATGCTATGGTAACCTGAGCTAAACTTATCACACTAAAATAGGTACTAAGTATTAGTACATTAGCAGCATTATTGTTAGTATTGTAGTAGGCGACATTATAAAAAGAATAAACAAAGAATTTCAAGTTGCCTCACAGCTAGAACATCAAGTATCTGTTTTTGGATACGTGGTCTGCTCGTGTTATAGATATCTATGGATGTAAACAACTTGTTGTAAGGTCTTGACTGAGATACTCTGATTGACCTTTGCAGTTTGGTAATTACTTTAGGAATAGGAATTAAAATAAATACTGTGTTAATAATGAGTAGCATTGTAATATTACAATTCGGGTATGCGGTTGGAAACTGGGCCGGCTGTATCAAATGGTATTCCATATCCGTGGCGGCCTTAGGGGGTGGGGAACAGGGCAGTGGCCTGAGGCCTCGCGCTTGCAAGGACCCAAGGAGATTTTTACAAGGGCCGCCCGGGGCCTCGGCCTCGCGAAGGTTAAGATCACCACTAATCCTTATTGACACTGATAAAAAAAGCTACCAGGACAGGCATACATGCATGGGGTCTTAGGTTCAAAGATTGACTCAAATATATATCAGTTCATGCCAATTCAGTTATGGATGTGCTCGGTAAAAAAACTTAAAGTTGGGGCCTTATTATTCAATAATTGTTTGACTTTTTTGAAGGCTTTTTCTAGTTTTAATTAATTTTAAAAGCTACTAACACACTTTGGCAGATGCATCTTTCCTTGACTACAGCTTGATGGCGTAAAAGTACCTGTACTTTATCCTGATAAAAGCAGAAAGAGGTATACATAAAATTTTCTGAAGCTATAATGTGGGCCATCCCTAGCAGTGATACCTGATAAAATAATTCAGGTCAATTAGGAGCGTATAAATTTGACAAAAGGTTATTTCCTGCATACATTTATTTAATCGAGTGTCAAGGCCCCGCCGGTCACACGCCATTTTTCTGAGGATGGTAAAACTGGAACCTGCTCATATATGTGGTATTTCAAGTCAAAGGTACATCATTGTCGGTTGCCAATAAGGTGTTGCTGCCACAAAAAATCATTTAGAAATGAACTTTATTAACAAACGACAATTATGTACCTTGGACTTGAAAACGTTACATATGTATATGTATAGTTTGTCCGGCGGCTTACGGCTAAATTAGTCATACAGCCGCCGGACAAACTATAACTAGATACATACCTATGCCCAAGATTATTTCTAAATCGATATCTACAAACATAAAAAATAATACCAACTATTTAAATTGACTGTCAAAGTATTTTACGCAAGCAAACAGTAAGTTGATGCTACATTTTGAAACATACCTTAATATCCAATAGAAACCAATATGGCAGCGAACTACAAAAGATATTTATGTCCGAAGATGTTATCTGTAGTTATCGTTGTGTCGTTTTAAGTAATCATGCGCAACGGTGACTTTTAACGACTTATAATATAAAGCGTAGGTGGTTTCGTCTATTTCTATATTTTTTTGCTGGATATTACAACATTGGGGCTAATACAAGAGACTTATGTAGAGTCTTTCTCTTTTTTAGCGATAATGACTTTTCCCGTCATACCAATAACTGTCAATTTTGGAAATCTGCAAAAATGTTTCTTTTATAGGATACACGTGCCCAAAATCTATATTCACTAATTTATACAAAACACCTGTCAATTCCTCTTGCTAGTATATATTTAGAATAGACATATATTTTCAAAACATCTTGACAGAGTGGTAAAACTTAACGCCGTCCTCGCTAAAAAAGATCACTGTGTCACATTTTTTTCTCAAAAAATATACATAATAGAAAAAACAAAAGGAAATATTTTTTTAATCATTTATCAAAAAACGATTGTAGTTTTTATTTCAATTTACTACAATTATAATTTAAATGATGCTTGAAAAACTTAAATTTTCACCAAATGTCAAGGAGAAAGGTATCCCAGATCCCTTGCATCAGAGAGATAAGTGTGTTGGGAACTTGGGAGGTATTTAGAATGGTTTATAGGTGACACTTTTACAAATGTATTATCTATCTATTTTATCCATCACGCGCATTCGTGAATATGTTTTATTAAAAAAATAAAAAATTACGTGTGTTTCATTCATTTCCGAATGTTAAATTAAACTCCGTAGTCTCCGTACGTAACTTCATCATTGGGATAGGATTAACTTGGCCCATTTCTATTACCCACTGCATTGAAATTATGACACATATAATCGTCATAATCTAACCTTTCACGTTTGCTTGTTTCTATGATTTTTATATAGGTCAAAATATCCGTCTTTGGGGCAAGGTAACATGGTACCTTATACTAGGTTTATAATAGGTACCAAATGCCTTATAGGCCAGGCAATAGAGGGGTTGACCTCGCATTAATTCCTCAGTCCAAAAAAACTTTACAGCATGATAAAGTGTCAGGAGTAGATGGTATATAATTATTTTTCCAAAAAAAAACAATTGTCCTACTTCGGTTTTTTAAACCTAAACTCTTATATCGTCTATATTTACGTTTGCAAAAATGCTCAGTCTAATTTTATTTCACTATAAATATTGACTTGAAGTATGTAACCAATGATAAAAATTTCAAAAAAAATCCATAACAGCACATATTTTTTTATAAAAAATATTTTTTTTTTGTGTAACTCACATCGGAAATTTGCTTCGTCTTTTTTTACTGAAGTGAAATTAAATGTATGTATTCTACGTATGACAAAAAAATCCAAAAATTTCATCATCAAACTTTTTCAGTATAAAAATTTGCTTATTACTCGCAGTAGAATATTGCTCCATCAATTATTATTTTTAATTATATTTCCTTTAAGACTTTTCTTTCGACTATACAACAATCCAAAAAAATATCCTGCGTATTAAAAAGTTAAATCATGTCACAAAAAAAGATTCCTAATATTTTACTCGTTAGTGGAATGCGCAAGTGCAGGACGCGGAACGAGGGAGTGGGGATGCGAACGGCCATGCGCAGCGTTTGCAAGCACTTTGACTGAACAATGTTTCTCTAACTACTCTCGCTCAAAGCTCTCTAACTTCCTACACACTTTTTAGGGTTCCGTAGTCAACTACTACGTAACCGTCCGCGGATAATCTCAGTGACCGTTAGCACTAGAAACTTGAAATTTGGTACTAATATGTATATCAATCACGCCGACAAAGTGGTAAAATAAAAAGTGGAAAAATATGTTTTATTAGGGTACCTCCCCTATACTTAAAGTGGGGAGTGTTTTTTTTTCATTTCAACCCTAACGTGTGATATATTGTTGGATAGGTATTTAAAAATGAATAGGGGTTTACTAAAATATTTTTTTGATAATGTTGATATTTTCGGAAATAATCGCTCCGGAAGTAAAAAAAATGTGTCCCCGCCCCTCTAACTTTTGAACCATAAGTTTTAAAAATATGAAAAAAATCTCAAAAGTAGAACTTTATAAAAACTTTCTAGGAAAATTATTTTGAACTTGATAGGTTGAATAGTTTTTGAAAAAAAAATTACAAATGAATTTCTGAACTAAGTTTGTAATTTAACCGTATAAGCAGGTGTTTATTGTACCTGTAATTTCTACAAAATCACAATCAAATGACGTGCTTTCAAATAAAGTTTTGAAAAAAATATTAACTCTTATGTGGGGACACTTACTGTGACGGACGGAAAACTACGGAACCCTACACTGAGCGTGGCCCGACACGCTCTTGGCCGGTTTTTTAATGATCTTCTTTAATAAACTCAAAGAAAAGTTTACTTTTATGGTTTTGCACGTTACTAAAATATACATTAATACACCCATACTGTTAGTAATTTTATCTTAATTGATATAATTTGTAGTGGTGCTAAACGCCTAGTCACAGTGTAAGTAAAAAAGTACGCCGGTTGTAATACATTTGATACATTTTTAAAATGCATGCGTGTTGTGTAGATGTGTCATATGCAGAGTCCGTTATCAGTGGTGAAAATTTAATGAAAGCGAATCATAGGGTTGTCACACAATATTTTATTACGAGTACAACATGTGACATATTTGTAAAAAACCGGCCAAGTGCGAGTTGGACTCGTGCAGTAACGTAAGTAAAGGGGTAGTAACTTTAAAATTATTAAAAATATTTTTATTATATGATGTAACTAAAAGTTTACGGTTTTCGCAATTTTTCCTTTATCTGTGCTATAAGACGTTGCTTTGTACCAAATTCAAGGTTCTGAGTTCACGGGAAGTACCCCGTAGGTTTTGCGAGTGCCGAAAAACTCTAAAATTTGCAGCATAAACGACTGTATCTTTTGACTACGTTGGCTTTTAAATTTGATTTTTTCACAGCTCCAAGGGACAATAGACCTGAGTATTTGATATAAATTTCAGCTTGATACCTCCACGCGTTCCTGAGAAAAATGGTCTTGACAGACAGACAGACAGACAGACAGACGGACAACAAAGTGATCCTATAAGGGTTCCGTTTTTTTCCTTTCGAGGTACGGAACCCTAAAAAATATAATTTTCAATTATATCACTAATGAAAATACAAAGAATGGCATGCATGGCTATCACCAGCGCATTCAAAACGACGCCAACGGCGGCGCTAGATGTATTACTTGATCTACCGCCGTTACACTTAGTGCTACAGTCTGAAGCGCGCAAATCGTTACACAGATTGGCTGTTGTAGGCCTCTGGGACGACAGCAAGCCAAAGACCAAACACACAAGGATGGAATCTGACAATTTCATGGATAGGTTAACAAGCATGAGCTGTGACAAGATGCAACCCAAGTTTGTTTTCCAAAAGAATTTTAAAGTAAAAATTCCCACAAGGGCCGATTGGGCCGAGGGTCTTGAACCACCAATCTCTGATGGTGAAGACAGCATATGGTACACAGACGGTTCCAAAATAGGATCGAGTACGGGAGCTGGCATTTATGCAAATGACTACATTAGTAGTATAAGCATGGGCAATTATGCAACAGTGTTCCAAGCAGAGACGTATGCTATTATTGCCTGTGCACAAGAGAATATAGATAGACAGACCCGGGGAAAGAATATCTATATACTCAGCGACAGTCAGGCAGCGCTTAGAGCACTTATAGCGCCCAAAGTGGAGTCCAGACTGGTATTCAATGGTATCCAAGTCCTCAACAGGCTTGGAAGGCAAAACAAAGTGCAACTGATGTGGATCTCAGGGCACGAGAGCTTTATCGGCAACGAAAATGCTGATGAGCTTGCTAGAAGGGGCTCTATGAATAACTTCTTAGGCCCGGAACCATTTGTGCCTCTCAAAGGGAACCATAACAACGGCCATAAAGGACCACACCAAACATAAACACCAACAAGAGTGGGGTAGTTTGACAGGTCTAAGGCATTCAAAGCTCTTCATGCATAGAGTTGACTCAAGCTGGAGCAAAAAGCTTTGGAAACTTGGTAGAAAAAGGCTCCAAATCATAACAGGAGTTTTTACAGGCCATTACGCCGTGAAAGGAGTACTGGCTAAAATGGGACTGTCAGACAATACTGATTGTAGAATGTGTGGCGAAGAGGAAGAAACAATGAAACACTTAATGTGTGAATGTCACGCTCTTGCCAGACTAAGAATGAGGGACTTTGGAATCGGCTATCTAGATCCAGAGGACCTCAAAGCACTGCCCTTGAGCTCCATCACCCAACACATGGAGATGGTTGAAAAAGCTCTTGAGTAAGTGTATCTTTGGGTCGAAGTGTATCCATATGGGCCCCCGAGCCAAATAAGATAAGATAAGATAATTATATCACCATCACCATGACAAAAAAGTTCCATTCGTTGAGATGGTATTTTCATTAGGTAACATTTTCCGTAACTCTGATGTCTGGTTATTGCTTATACAATACAATTCATTTTTTAGCCATCCCTTTCCACTTTTCATTTTTTTTTTAAATATTGTGACCAGTTCATCCTAGGAACCGTCATATATATACGATTTTTAGTCATCTTACTTTAAAATTGATATGCATTTGCACAATTGTATCATGTTACTGGAAAAAAAAAACAAATTTATTTATTTATTAGAAAACTATAATCTTATGCCCTGGTTACACCTACCGAGTACAGTGGCGAGACAGCAAAAGGCCAAGAGAGTAAAATGGCCGAGTGACTGTTTACACGCGTTTTCTTAATTTTGTGGCGAGTCAGTCACCGTGTTCAGTAACGAAGTGCACGGAGAGAATCCAAAGGGTATAACGGGACCCTATTACTGTCCGTTGTCCGTCCGTCCGTCTGTCACCAGGCTATATCTCATGAACCGCGATAGTTAGTTGAAATTTTCACAGATGATGTATTTCTATTGCCGCTATAACAACAAATACTAAAAAACAGAAAAACATAAATATTTAAGAGGGCTCCCATACAACAGACATGATTTTTTTGCCGTTTTTATTGATAATGATACAGAACCCTTCATGCGCGACTCCGACTCGCACTTGGCCCATTTTTTATTTATGTACGTTAACTGTAGCATAAGGTAGGTACTCAAAGAACTGGCATAGTTATTTAAAAAAAAAATTACAATAAGATTTATTAAATCGGTCACTATTGTAACTGTGTTGACGAAAATTTGTTCCTGTTGTCCCTCATTAGGGACATAGGGTTTGCGTAAAAGTATGGCACTTTCCACGATCTTAAACGGCAACTTCTAGCCGAGACCGGCTTAGCCTACATCTGTCTTAACTTATCGCCTCTTTGTATTGCGGGTTTGGGGGGCGTCCCGACATCCTACTGCCAGTAGGTAGATTGCTAGTGGAGACTGTGTGGATAAGTGGTTATCCGGTCTTCGGAGTAAGTATTCGATTCAATCCATACAGATACAAACAATTTATTGTACCTACGAAACAACACATGACAATGGCCAGTGTTTGGCGTACAATAATGTTGATTCTATTGCATGTTATGTCATTGAATGTCTAATAATGTTTATAGTTATATCAACTATTGGTAGATGCCAAAAAAAAGATAGAAATCATTTTAAACAACAAAAGAAACAAGAGCGATAGTGCTGCCTGCTGGCCTCGAATACCAGAGGACTTGGTCACTTTTTCTACAGCATATGACATCTATTTCAGCTTATAACAAAATAAACAATTAAATATTACACACAGAGAAAAAAAAATACAGTTGTCACAGGTGAATTAAATAACAGACATAAATCTTATTTAAGCATCATTTATAAGTACAACTTATGTTCAAATTCGGGGAAATCAAGACTTTAAGTCATCTGGCAAATTCGCTGTTTCGCATATGCCTTGATATACCCGTTATGAAGAAATCTATGGTTGTCGCTAGTGGGGAGGCGGGGGGCGAAGAGTCACGCGTACCAGATCTGGGGGCACGGCAGTTACCCCGCTAAGTCGAGCAAAACAAAGGCACGGCCGAACCATCCTTTTCCCGAAGCCATTCAGGCCATTTTCGACCTCCCTCTAATTCTGTTATCGATAAAGCCAGAAGGCTGAAATTTCTGTGACACAAGGAAGATATATTCCCAATATCATTGAATTTCAACATACTTTAAGAACTATTGCAAGTCAAAGTTCCTCAATTTTATCACTGCCTCACTGATTACGATCATCGTATATCTAAGGTACTTCTAGCAGTCCCACAAGCTCCAAATTTTAAACACTTCTAGGGTTTAGGCTGTAAAGCCACTGAAAATTAAAACATACCGCAATATCAGACGGGTTCTCTAGTTTTACAAACCCCACAGTTAACATTGTAATGCCATATAAATATAGGCAAAAGCTAAGTTATTTTTTCTGTTGCTAAAATTATATTTTTTTTACACTACATAATTAGATAGTATAGGTTAGATACAAAAAGAAATGAGATCCGATCAAAAACATTACATGTACAAAAATGCCAGTCTCGCAATGCAGTTCTCCTACTTCAAAAAGTATTGAGATCTAATGTAAAACCAAGCCGGTGTGCCGGAGTTCACTAACAACATGTCATTATGTCATAATCAATCATGTCATAATAAATAGAATTACTTGGCCATCGCAAAGGAAAAATAAATAATCTAATAATATTACATTATATGTATAATATAATATGTACACATTAATAGGCCGGCTTATGCTATACGTATGTTTAGCCGTGCGATGGCCAGGTCATTCGTTTTACTATAGAGTTACATGTATACATGTATAAAAATATAAACATATAATATTCAAAGGATCACAATGACATGTTGTTAGTAAACTCCGGTACACCGGCTTGGTTTTACATTAGATCTCATTACTTTGAACTGCGTTGCGAGACTGGCATTCTTCTACATGTACTCTCTTCTCTCTAGTGATTACTAGTCGAGTACTACCCAGCTAGGTAGATGCGTACCAGGCCAGTAATTTGTCCTTAGGACAATTACTGGCCTAGTACCTTAGTGGCATATAGCGTGCGTACCTTGAGACCCTACCGCGTTTCTCAAAAAGTCCTCAAGTCAAAAGTCAAAGGGTCATGTTTCTGCGTTGAACAAACGTTAGCGGCATCTATATAACTCGATCAATGCGCCATCTGTTGGTAGGCGGCTTGACTAGTGTAAAAGCGTAGTTGCATCGGTGCATGCGGCTGCATTGTGTGCATTATGACACTACAAGCGTCATCTGTTGGCGAGTAGTGGTGATAGTGTTCTATTTAGTAAGGCAATGATACTCTGGTGCTTCCATTAAATACTAAATTGTTTAATTAATAATACGCTATCAAAATATTTATTAAAATTATAATGATACTAGTTAAGTACAAATATGAAAATAGACAATTATATAATTGAGGTAACTTACTCCACTTTTTTCACTATGACGCAAGCATAGCTGTGTCGTAGCCGCGCATGCTAAACTGGACTCGATAGCTGAAGCACGACGACATATTACTGCGTGTTCACTCGCTTTAAAAGGCTAGACAAATTTTTCATTTCGAGATTTGACGTATTGTATGTGGATTATTTTTTGGAAATTTTTATTTTGGCTATTGAATTGACTGACTTACGAATAAAAAACGAAACCAGGCTGAGGAATTTTCCATGAAATTTATGAAATATACTGTAATAACAATTTTTTCTTAGATTTTTTTTTTGGATTTTCGTAAATATTATGCTAAAATAAGACTAACATGACCCCCACTGTTACAAACCTGACTGAGAAATTTTCCTAACAAAATGACGAGTGTAACCAATTATTTTTGAATAAAAGTGACAGTTTTATTTGAACTTTTGACAGTATGTGTCAGTAATCAAAATAATTTGTTTAGCGAAAAAAATAAACCTTGAGAAAAATTCCAGTAGGTACATACTATTAAGCTTTTTGTAAATTTTTGTAAAAATACCAAAACTGACATACTTTTTTTTTGGAAAAATTGTGTTTTGTGTTTGTTATGACCTATACTACATCCCAGCAAAATAATCATCGACTGAGGAATTAATGCGAGGTCTCCATACAACGAGCCGGTAGATTTCCCACACTATTAACACTAAGTACATAATTTGTACATTTTATGTGCAATTAAGTTTAAATAAGATAATACGAGCTCACAGCATACGAGAGACACTCAAATGTTAAAATTCGACACTATTACATATCGCTACAGGAATCTTCTGAATCCGACGTGCGCGTGAAAGCTTGGCATTTGCGCGTCTGCGCGTGCGACTAAATGTCACATTACAACAGTACCACGTGGACACAACGCACACGCAATTATCAACCTTCAATCAATTGATATAAGACACATAATTGCTTGAACGGATTTAATTATAAGACTGTAATGGTTTTAACTTAAGATTCTCAAATATGCGACATATTTAGTAACGTTTTAGGTTGCATTTTGCAGAATACATTTTTTGAAGATGCGCTCCAATGCGTGTTAAAGTGTTTTAAGTATTGTTGGTTTGGACAGGAGTTCATTTTGGCTTGGACGGGTTTAGATTAATGATGGAATCCATCATATTACAATGTCGCAAAACACCTGTTAATATTGCTTTTCAAATAAGCTTGGTACATAGACTAATGAGAAGCAAAAAACTGATTCGGTTAATTGAGTTTAGTCCTTTTCATATAAATACCGTGTGTTGATTTATGTTTTTACCGAATTCACTAATAGATAGGCCTTATATTTTTATAGATACTTTTCTGAGGATATTTAGGTTTTTTTAAAGCATTATTGTATTTTTTTGCAATCAAATCAGTTTATATAAATGTCCCATGTCCTTCAAATTTAACATTATCTATAATTTTACGAACTTTAAAAGCTTAACATTTGTATTCCGTACTTTAAGCAAACGTAACTAACAAAATAAATTCGATCAAATTTGGTTAATTAATGTGTATATTATATTCTCATTTAATAATTAAGTCTAGCCCACTATAATTAGGCAAATAAATCACAAAAAATCATAAAATGACTTTAAACTTAATTCAAATTCCCATCTAATTAACCTTTTACGTCGATTCGAATCCGATATTTCTGAATAATCACGAACCAGCAATAAACAGCGAAACGACCTTATTTTATCCATATTTCACCGTCGGCCTATTCTACGTTTAAAATCTGAACTTGATTTATCTTTATTCGAGACTTAGACGTCATTTGGAGAATTTTGCTATCTAACCAAACACCTGCTAACTAGAACCCATTCACGGGTATATCCATAGATATTCATAATCATAATCATTTATTTCTTGGAACCATGGTATTACAAAAGATGTTTTTAAAGTTTAGCCAGTACAAACATGGACCCTACTAGGGCGTAGTAAAATGTTATACTTATACCTAATTAACTATAAACTAAACTACGTAGACATTAAATCATATTTTTATTAACTGGGATCCCTTTGTTTCCCATAAACTTATTGTTTCGAATTTCGATAGTCAGAAATTGATATCCATATAATTTATGGGCATAAACATCAATAGTCATAGTTTTTGTAAAACATAACGTTTCATAGTTCTAATAATGAAGATCTATAATGTTAAACACTATAATCGCAAAAGGCATAACATTGATGAGTATAACATTCGAAGGTATATCAATAATTATTCAGAAATATTTTAAGGCATATATTTTATCGGTCTAATAGTCGTTAATTATATCGTTTTAATGTCATCCCTTTGTTTGCCATAAACTTATTGTTGCGAATTTCGATAGTCATAAAATGATATCCATTATGATTTATAGACATAAACATCAAGAGTCATAATTTTTTTCAAGTATAACGTTTACTAAATGCGACCCTCAAGAAAACGAACTGTTGCTAGAAGTGGGTTAGGTTAGGTTAGAACTGCGACCCCCAAGAAAACGAACTGTTGCCAGAAGTGGGTTAGGTTAGGTTGGAACTGCGACCCCCAAGAAAACGAACTGTTGTCAGAAGTGGGTTAGGTTAGGTTAGAACTGCGACCCCCAAGAAAACGAACTGTTGCCAGAAGTGGGTTAGGTTAGGTTAGAACTGCGTCCCCCAAGAAATCGAACTGTTGCCAGAAGTGGGTTAGGTTAGGTTAGAACTGCGACCCCTAAGAAAAGAATTATATGCGGAACAAATATTATTACATGTAAAATGAATGAAGTAAAAAACCCGAAATAAAAGCCATGACATGAATTTTATTGAAATAAGTCAATTAACAATTAAAAGACTTCTGTTAAAATTACCTAGTATCGTGCCCTGGACGCAATGAGTTATCGGAAATGTAATTTGTGTTGTTTAATTATATAACTATTGACAATATGACTAATAAAACTTATGATGGCTAACGTTATGGACTATAAAAAAACGGAACTTAAAATTTGTGGAAACCAATATACACCCCTAGTTATCATTATAATCTGCGATTAAAGAACTTAAAACAATTATTATAAGCAAGTTTATAGCCTTCAACATTATGTAATAGATACCATCTGGACTTTGAATATTATGAGTAACAGATTTTATGACTAACAATAATGATGACCTGCAAAAATCGGACCAACAATTTAGATTGTTAAATTTTATGACTATTGACAATATGACTAATCAAAATTATGATGGAAAACGTTATGGACTGAAAAAAACGGAAGTAAAAATTTATGGGAACCGATAGAGACCCTTATTAACTACTACTTATATAATTACATATTCTCTCGTTCTCGTCGTCGTCTGACACCAACGGATCCCAGCAGTGTCTAGCCTTTAGGGCTATAGCTATTGTAAGAACGTAAAATATAACACAGTACCGTAAGTTATGGTGTTGAAATTTAGGTGGGTCAGAAGATTGGGCTATGGACCTCTTGGTCCATAACTGTTACACTCACGTCACTTTAGTCACTTCTCGCGACATAAGTGACGTGAGTGTAACCGTTATATTTTATAGTGATAGTATGTCTCACGAAAGTTTAAATTTAATAATCTGCCCCATGTTGAAATAACTTGAGTTCGTGTAATTTTTTTATCTGCCAATTAATCATTTCACCCCTCCACTAAAATTGTATTTCGATAAATCTCCCGCGTACTTATAATCGTGATCGTGAACGACCGTATCAAAATTTAAATAAAATCAAGTTTATATTTAAAACTTGTAATCGGTCTCCAAGGCCAAGTGTTTCTATACCTACGCTATAATGAGAGTTTGATGGTTTTACGAAGATGCGAACGTCTTTTAATAGATAAGAAAACCACCTGTGTTAAAAATGCGTAAACATCTCGACTAAGCACTTGACAAGGTGGAATGGTAGCCTTGCAGTGATTTCGTGTTAATTAAGGGAGCCTTACAAATGAATGCTGAACATGAGTAAGTAGTTTTAGCACTAAATACAACATTTTAAGTTATCTGGATTTACCTAGAGACCGCTATAACAGACGGAGAGCTAGCCACGTCAGATATGACAGAATAATGAGAGCGACGAAACCCCTTTCGTTAGTTTTCTATACTATGCTTATTTCTAGATCCGGACATCTGGCAGCTGTAAAGTGGTCGAGGTCAAAGAATGCAAATAACTTGAAGAAAACAAATCCTAGAGTTCTGGTTTTGAGTGCAGTATTATGAGAAATTATATAAATAATTAGATAATATCATTGCCAAAACTTTCTGATGGGGGAAAGTAGCCCAAAACGACGTATTCATAGTTTATCGCATACTGTTTCTGTTTCCGAAATGATACGCAATGTTTTTGTTCTAATGTTAAAATATAGGCCCTGTCCTATATATCTAAGACAACTTAAGCAGTTTTTACCTATTTTGGTATTACTATTTTCCAATCCAAAAATTTTGCTAGACTGTTACTCCGGCCTCCACCCATTAAAAGCCTGCAGATGCCTGGATCTAGCAATAAAGATAGTATAGCAATCGAACCATACGGGTTTTGTTGCTCTCATTATTGTGTCATATCTGACGTGGCCAGCTCTTAGTCCATAAGAGAGATCCAGAGATATACCGAATTCATCCTTACTTGTCACACTTTATGGTTCCATAACCAAAGGGTAAAACGGGCTGTCCGTCTGTCAAAAACAACTGATATTACGATGTCTACATTGAAACTCGTTTGACACATGATAATATTTACATGATACGAGTATAATTTTAAGCGGTTTCTCGAACCACTTATGAGGCTTTTCGGTGCCAATTTTATTATATTTAGAATAGAATAGAATAGAATATAGTTTATTCGTAGACACACACTCATACTCGTAAATAATACATTCGTTTTTAGGTAAGGTACCTAATTTCATGCTTACGGATCGATAGTAAGTATCAATGAGCCACTCCATCTGTTGTCACTTTTTTGTCATCATTTTTATGCAATTAGCAAAATGTTATCTCGTTTATTATAACTCCTAATAAGTAGGTAAATATAACCACGATTCGGTAGATTCAATATTTGCAATAAAATCTTTTTAATACAATTGCTCAAAAAGTTTAGTTTATGTAGCTGCAAATCGTGCGTAAAGTTTGATTTTACGCACGATTTGCTGATCAGAATTTTAAATAAATAAGTATTATGCGAGACCCGGTTATAAATGACCCACCTGCATTACGCGCGAATAGGCATAAAGGAGTATTATGCGAGACCCAATAGCATTACTTGAACAACGCGCGATTGAATGAAGCTCTCTTTCGAACACTGACAGAATATAAATGTAATTTTATTTCATTGTAGTTTTTTCGCAATTGTATTAAAAAACGTTGTTCGACACTCGTGCGGAAGTGTCATTTTCACTCGTCGCGAGTCTTGAGTAACCTCGGTACTCGTGCAAAATGACATACTTCTCGCACTTGTATCGAAAACTACTATTTGATTCTAGATCAAATGTGATTAAAAACAATTTTGAAGATATACCTGTAAGTATGGTTTATTTAGTCGTGTTAAAGATGTTGAAACATAATTTTCAACACACCTGCTCGTAACGAGGTTCTTATTTCACCGCTTTTATGCACATAATTCTAGATATTAAACACGCGTGCATTTCATAATAATTATCGAACTAGTGCAATAATTTAATAATCCGATCAAGTGACGTTTGTACTCTAGTACCAAGTTGTATGTACGCAGACGACGTGTGCATGCTCATTACATAGCTCAGCTTCCTTAGCGCACTCACGTGCATTCGTGCGCACAATATCGCTTCGTATGTAATGATCAACTTAGCACACTTGTATCATAATGTACTATTCTATGTATCCTTTCATCATATATGTTATCAATTGACTTGACATTTCCAACCCCATACCAAGGATAATCCTCACTCAAACACAATCTGCCATTCTAAATTTAAAATGCAGGATCTACGACTAATTTCACGGTCATTAAGTCATTTTAAAACTGACCACACCCACGCATGCTCACCTTGACCCGCGTGTGTCGCATAAATTAAGAATTCATATAAAAGGAGTAAATCCGTCTTATGAAGCATCTTTTTAGGTGAGAGAACTGTTTCCGTTGTCATACATTCTACCTAGTTGTATCAACCGACTTCAAGATTTCGAAGGAGGAGGTTATCAATTTGTCGGGATCTTTGTTTTTGTTATCTTTATTTTTTATGTTAACCGATTATTCGGAGACGGCTGGACCGATTTGGAAAATTCTGTTTTTTGTTTGAAAGAGTATACTTTACAGTTGGTCCCATTGTAACCAGGTCAGGATCTGATGATGGGATCCTAGAGAAATCGAGGGAACTCTTCAACTATTATAGGCACACCTATAGTGATTTGAGTATTTTTTACAGCAGCTCGAGCATTTGCTTTTGGAGAGGTGGATGCTAAGTGAAGTCGGTTCTTTTTTGTTTAAAATTATTTTTTTACATTTTGGATGAAAACCGTTTAGGTAAAGTTATGAAATTAAGATTATAAAAATAATAACTAAACAGCTTCAAGCAACAATGTAAAGGAGTTACAGACTCAAACAAAATTTACTGAAAATATGGCTCGTGAAAATTGGTAACCGGCTAGTCTTATACCGTAATAAGATTGTTGAAGAAACTACTGGACTAGTTGTTCTTGCAGCACTATTGTTTTTTTTTTGTGCTGATTGTGTATCTCTAGTATTATTTGACCGGTGCTAAACAGCTGTTAAAAGGTGTTCGAAATTCCAAAACTCTCAACATGTCTCAAGTTGCATATATGTCTGTTATAAAATAGATTGACTACCCCAAAATGTTACTATGAATCCTATTATTCTAATTATCACAATAAGATTAGTCATATGAAAAATCGAAATGAAAAACTCGAATACCCTCAGGAAATAGCAAAACGCCGCTATCTTTTATATATTTTATTTTCGACATGTGTTCTAACATTCAATTTATTGAATTGAATTATTCCAACCCACACTTGATGACATTATTGAGATATAGATCCAGCTCGGTTGTGGAACACGTCCGCTCCGTGTGTAAACGGAAACACACACTGGTTGACATTGGTGCGATATGGGTCCGGTTGTAGAACGACCAGTGTTGCGCCACCACGTGCTCGCCGCGTGCGCAGGGTTCGATGGCCACGCTCAATCTGGGGGCTTATTCTAACTTTATAATGCTTCATTAATTTATGAACCGAATATGCATGACTTAATTAACAGATCTTATAAAAAGGTGGACTACTTAGTTACTTACGTCATAGATCTCTGTCCTTCATACCGCATTTTTTTAACAATATTTTAATATTTTTCAACCAGATCAGAACTCACAATTTATCCCATTTTAATATTACTAAACCTGTTTCTGAGGATTTTCCTCTCGCAAACGCTCCGGCTCTGTAATGAGATCCGCGATTTTCACAGAGAATTTGCAATATGCAATTCCTAAAAAAACAAACTTGCATGTAGCACCCCTGGAGTTACTGGTGTCCATAGGCTATAAACTTTAAAAGTGCAAACTACGAGTGCTTTAGCGTAGTGCCGACATTAAAATGAAAGAAATTGCCTTCCCACCTAAAGGATAGCTTCAAAAGAAAGTTCTTTTTCCAACCTTTTTCTTAAGCGAGTTGAAAAATTAATTACCTTTCTAGAAGATTGACGAAAAATCGGTGTCGGGAGTTAGAAACTTACTTTTACATTAAATTTGGAGTTTCAAGGAAGGGCAAAAAGTAAAAAGGGCCACCTTATAGGTACTATATACGAGTAAATATAAGGTGTAGAGCAGGTCGTTAATCGTTAGTTAACTTAAATTACTGTTTATTTGTTCAATTCTGTAAAAGATCGGAGCTTTTAAGTTGTGGGATGTACAATTTGTGAGTATTTGGTCCCGTTACTCCCGTTAGCATAGTATGTCAGTCTATTAGAAAGAAAGAAAGAAAATAATGAAAGAAAATAAATCATTAACGTCACACCAATTAAATGAACAAAGAAAACGTAACATAAATTATGGACGATAAAAAGGATTTCCCCCATAATGCCGCAGCAAGCCACGGTGCTGATTTTCGGTGGGGACCTAACTTATAACTAATTTATAACTAACATACAGTTAACTTATAACTAACGAATGACAACAAAAATGCAGACAAAAAAAAACAAAAGCAAACCAAGAAAAAAAAATTAGAAAATGGTAAGACCGTAGTGGTGGCGATGGTGGTGGTATTAGGAAAAATAATATTACATTTTAACATAAATACAGCCTTGGCCAGAAGTGTTGAGCATACCTCTTTTTTGTTTACAATTTTGATGTTAAGTATTAATTCCCTATCATAACAATGTACGATGACGTAAAATGTTATACTTTATTGATATATCTAGAAAACTTCACTTAATAACACTTTCAAGGTACCTATAAAATATGAAAAGTGGAGGTCCCAAAAATGCGAATTTAGGTCGGTGCGAAAAATTGCAAATATTATATGCAGTTACTACTCACTTCAACAAAACATGCCTGCGCAGTTTGAATTAATTGATAAAATAACTTCAAAAAAGATAGAAAAGTCTGTCTAAACTTTCGAGTTTTGTATGAAAATCGCAAGGGTGCTCAACACTTCTGGCCAAGGCTGTATGTATGCGAACGATATGCCTATGATCTCCACATAAATACATGTTTAATAATTTTCAATTTTCAAAAAGTAGGGAATAATCAAATAGAATTTTCAATTTCTTACTCTAAAATATGGGTCTTATCTTTCAAAATCTTTTCGGTGTCACATCTATTACGCCAGTAGTCATCATCCATGCAATAGCAAATGTTAATCCACACTCGTTCATATCATAATCGCCAAATAAGCCACCATTGTCAAGCTTACCCAACGCAAACACAGCAAATAAATCTCAGCCCACCGGCGCTGGCGCATGCCACGCCAGAATCTACCTTATTACAAGGTAATAAGGTACTTTTGTTAAATTTATGGCCGGGTGTTTAACAAATTGTTTGTGCCCAAATCTCTTCATTATGGGTTAAGTAAGTCGACGTGTCATTTAAATATTTCTGCAATTTGGATTGATCGGCCATCAGAAGATGAGTATGGAGAGGTTTCTCAAGATTCGTGACTATTAATTGCTTATGAATGCTTAATATTCTTTTATCTTTGAGTGGTATTGGTAGTTAAATTATTTAACATAACATAATATCTGAAGCTAAAGTGGGGTTGTGCTGGGCATGTCTGCCGCATGCACCCGGAACGGTGGGCCAGAATGGCTACAGAGTGGGACCCACGCGACACCATCGACGGTCGCCGGGGTAGAGGCAGACCGAAAAGGAGATGGCGGGACGACCTGGATGCATTCTTTACGGAATGGCGGGGAAGCACTGTGAACAGGACTGAATGAAGGAGAAGAGGGAAAGCCTTTGCCCAGCAGTGGGATACTAATACAGGCTAATAAAATAAAATAAATATCTTGTAAAATTATACTCGTTTATTCAAATAAAGTACTTGCATTATCTACTATTAAACTTGAATTATCGAAAAGGTAAGATTTAGGCGGAAGACGCTTACGTTTGTGCAGTCACAAACCCGGATTGTTGAGCCACTTGCCATTGTTCGTAATTAAGCCGTGTAATAAATAACCGATGTAACTGACAGTTGACAGCTAGTCGGTAACATCGGTCATTCATAACACGGCTAAATTACGAACAATGGCAAGTGGCTCAACAATCCGGAATCGTGACCGCACATGTAGGACCAACCGTCTGCGCGATAATTTGCTGTAAAAATATTCGGCGGCCATTACTGCGATCCGGCTATCGCGACTGCTCGCGGCGTAATGTGCGCCCGTAACAAGACAGACCGACAGCTTTTATAGCCAGAATCAAATTGGGATAATAGCTGAAGAATATAAAAAAAATATTGATAATTTTACGACCGCGGTTACCCTCAACTTAGTGTTTTTATACATTTAGTATGGTTTGATGACGTTTAGACGCAGGCAAAAATCTTTTTTTTTATACCACGACGGTGGCAAACAAGCATACGGCCCGCCTGATGGTAAGCAGCTACCGTAACCTATGGACGCCTGCAACTCCAAAGAAGTCACATGCGCGTTGCCGACCCTTTACAAAAAGGAGGATTCTCTGTGTTGATGGCTAAAGGAACAAGAAGGTCCCTCATCGTCAACACACTGGGTCCTCTTTGAGCTCTTTGGCAACCTTACTCAGCAGCAGGAACACAACACTATGAGTAGGATCTAGTGTTATCTTGACAATGACTTAATTAAATACAACAAGAAACACAGTTTACGCGTGACTAATCTATATAGAGTAGTCACGAGTGTCACAACGTGGTAGTAACAGATCCAATTTCGTATTAATGCTTTCAATATTCAACAGCCGCCAGCATGCCGAAAGACGTATCGTCAATTTCGATGATTTTCCTAAACTACTAGAATCCCATTTTTTGCATCCAATTGGATGCAAAACCTGGAATTCCAGGTATTAGCAAATCTGGTCATAATATGAGTTATGGCGCAAACAATCTGAATCATTCATAGAATATGATCGCCAAATTAGCTTACCAGGCAACCGACATTTTTTGCATGCAGTGTGATATCGAATACCGATTTATTTTAGCGACCGTTTAGTCGTAACCAAAAGTCGCTCGTCTGCTCTTCCATCCTCAGATTGTATTATTTACGACACAGGTAGTTTGGGCGGTCGCCAGCGATGGCAAGATTTCACCTCCGTATTTCAGAGCAGTAATGGTTTAAGCGATACAGGAACCTCTCGCATTTCATTTTCACATTTTCTTTTTCAAATCGTGCTTTTGCGATTTTTGTGTGATTTATCACGGCTGGTTAAATTGTTTTAAGACTGTGTGATTTATTTGAAGGAAGTCGTGGTTTTGTTTGACGCTGGCATAGAAATTAAGTGTAATTTTTGAGGAAAGACAAATAAAAAATTACAGATATCAAACATTACCGAAACCATATTTTTTAATGCAATTACGCATAGTTCAACAATTTGAACTGAATTTGAATTTGTTTTTGATTTATCCCAATGGATATGTGAGATTTTAACTGTACTCATTTTGTACTAGTTGTTTTTTTTTATAAAATAAGAATTTTTACATACAAACTACGTACAAATTTTATGTTAAGTAAGTTTTCATTGAAATAAAATGTTGAAATTTATACTTAAAGATTTCTCCAGACTTCTTTAATGTTACTTGCGCTAAAATTATCTAATCAGCCAATATTTATAATTAATTTTGCACCTAACATTGAAATAATCTAGTGTAATTAACCTAAACTAGTAAATAAGTAGCTGTATTATGTGGCGGGATGGCGCAATAAAGATCCGAAAACTGAATTTAAAAAGACTAGTCAAAAAATTACGTAAGAACCAGAAATGTATTACAAGATAAATCAATTTATTCTATTAGCAAAAATATTTAAATATAATTTCTAATAAATAGACTTCAACGGTTATTTTGACAGTTACAATGTTCTACAAACCAACTGGACTCATTTTTACGTAAATTTGAGTTTGAACACCATTTACTCTCAGATTACCCAAAACTACGTGAATGTTACTCCGATGCACCTTACCAATGTTTTGCAAGTAGCCCGTGTATAGTCGAATCGACGCCAAAGATATTTACACTTTTGCACCCTATTCCTTTGTAATAAGGATCAAAACTGTAAACGTGTCCAATAAAATTCAGTCACCTGTTAGCAGCCGAATGACGCCGTTAAGTCGTGTCTTGGAAATGTTATTCTAAGGGAGAGGCTTATGCAACATATCTTTTTAACCAACAATATAAAATTGCCGAATGCTGTGCCGAATGTTATTGTTAAGTAACAGCTAGTAAAAAGGTATTATTGTATTACTAACATACTTATGGGCTTAAGGCTTGAAGTGAATAATTGAATTGAATCGAATTGAAAAAACGTTTTTTTAGCTCTTTTGGCATGTTTAGCTAAAGCTTAGCACTAAAGTGTTAAATAAATGTATCTGGGCATTTTCCAAATGTCGGTTATGATTAAAGAGAGCAGTCATTAGCAAGCTAGGTACTAATTTACATTCATTATTTTTTATTGATAAATATTTATGTTTTATCTTCAAGTATTACTTTACCGTGGGTACCCAATTTTTTGATATTTTTTAGGTTTCTTCGGTTTCATATTTATTTTGATTAGCGTTTATTTTTAATATTAATTTTAATTTGTAGGTGTAGTTAGTTTTATTTTCTTGTGTATCTTGTTTTCTGCTAATAAATTGATTTTAACTTAAAAACCGTATTTATTTAATGACACCTCCATAACATACCTGGAGCGTAACCGTTTACCGTCTAGTGGGATGCGTGCTTATTTACCACTAATGTGGTATAAAAAAAAACCAGGTCACCAGGGTACGCATAATAAAGATGTTTAATTGGTTACTTACAGTCTTACATGTACTTTCTGATTTTACTCTGTACTATAACTATTATTTGTAACGGGATATTTACCATGTATATTAGAGTTTTTGAGCTCCTGGTATTACAGATAATAGTTATAATGTGAATGACCATGTGAGCTTGAAATCGTTTACTTTGTACTGTTGCATACCGCCGTCCCACATCGAGCCCACTGCGTCAAGAAACTCTCTTTCGCCAGTCATCCTGTTTTTGTAAACAGCCCCCCGTTTACAAGCCGGGGAAGGTTAAATAGGACACCTTCATAAGTCGTCTGTTTCACAAAGTCGACTGGGGTTGAGGATTTTATTTAAAGTGTTACAAATATTACGACAAAAATAAAATCTCAACGGCCATTTTGATATTTTGACAGTTTAATTTGTTATTTTATTTATTCTTTAAATCAACATTTATAGTCTAGCTACACGTGTTAATACAGGACAGATAAAATGAGAATACAAGATTAGTACTTAATTATTTAAGTTAATAAATTAATAACTAATTAAGTAAGTTAAAAGTAATAAATCCTTTAAACATTGTATACCTACACTTACTTAAAGTACATAAATAAAAAAGTTTTCATCTGAAACGTTTCTGACGAAATCTTTAATCTATACATATAATAAAGCTGAAGAGGGTCGAAAGTCTGTACATGGAAGATAATCGAAAAAAAGTTGGCTGGGGATACTTAGAATCGATAACAGAACACGTTCCAATAATTTTTAGAATTTTTGTCTGTTTATCTGTTTGTCTGTTTATTTGACCGCGCATCACGTCGAAACGGCTGAACCGATTTTGATGAAATTTAGTATATAGATAGCTTAAGTCCCGGGAAAGGATAATAGATAGTTTTAATGTCGAAAATCAACCTTGGAGGGGGTGAAAAGGGGGTTGAAAGTTTGTATGGAGAATTTTTAACTGCTGAAACGATTTAGATAAAAAATTGTATGCAGATAATTTGAGTCCCGAGAAACGTCATAGGATAGTTTTCAAACCCTTGTGGCGGTGAAAAGGGGGTTGGAAGTTGGTATGAGGATTTTTTTACCGCTGAACTGATTTAGATGAAATTTGGTATAGAGATAGTATGGGTCTCGAGAAAGGACAAAGGATAGTTTTCATCCCGAAAATCAACCCTAAAGGGGTGAAAAGAGGGTTGTAAATTTATATGGGGAATTATTAACCGCAGAATCGATTTAGATACACTTTGGTATGGAGATAATTTGAGCTCTGGAAAAGGATTTAAAATAGTTTTATCTCAGAAATCATCCCTTAAGAGGATGCAAAAGGGGTGGAAGTTTACATGGGGAATAAATAACCAATAACCGCTGTACGTATTTAGATGAAACCACTACAAAATCATCAAACATTTAGATGACACAGTTCAGGTAGGAAAGCATATTAAACGTTTTGTGAAGCAGTCAGATTAGGATTTTTTTTTCTTTATAATTAAACAATAGACACCTACATTATATGTCCCTCAAGCTGTTATGTCTTCTTGAAGAACTACGCATTATTGTGTATCTGTAAGGTCTAATAATATATTACTGTTTTGAAAAAATAAGTCCCGCCGAGTTTCTTTTCGGTCATAATACTTCTCGGGTCAGAGGTGGACGGTTAGAACCGGTGGTGATAGTTTTTTTACTCTGACGTTTATAAGTGCATTGAAAAATAAATATATTTTATCTCTTTTTAGGGTTCCGTAGTCAACTAGGAACCCTTATAGTTTCGCCATGTCCGTCCGTCTGTCCGCGGTCTAGCTCAGTGGCCGTTCGCACTACAAAGCTGAAATTTGGTATCAGTATGTACAGTCGAGGACAAAGAGATGTATACACTTTTGAACCTTATTGCGTTGTAATAAGGTCCAAAAGTGTATACATCTCTTTGTCCTCGACTTTACTTTTAAAATTTTAAAAAAATAATGGAATTGAGGCGTTGTCAGTCAAAAACGCATAGTGAACGGACGTAAGTGCCAGATAGTAAAATGACGTAAGCGCCGCAAAATAAACGATCTTTTGAACGGATGTTTTTTAAAAGGGCGGCAACTACGGAACCCTATACTGAGCATGGCACCCTTTAAGGATTCCTAATTCCAATTGTCAAGAAAAGCCCCGGCCAGGTTATAGGTAGGCTATAAAAATTCAACCTCTAAAAGGGGAGTAGCCATTACACTCGATTGAGTTAAATTTGCACCTTTTTTTTCAAATATGTACCCTACTTAACTAATACCCTGCTTAACTTATAGATGGCGCTGAATTTAATACGTTGTGACATGAATAAGCCACTAAGGAAAGATTTTGCCAAATTAACTCTAAGTTCAGAAGTGGGGGTACGGATATCAACACATTTAATTGAATAATTGATTTAATAGTAAAACAAAATTAAACGACACTAAAGTAATTGTCACACATTGCACAGTGCATGTAAAACTCGACCTCACGTTTTGATATCTATTCTCCTTTTCTCTAATCTTACTTCTATCTAATATTAGACCTAAATTCTTACCCAAGCGCGGTCCGTGGGGCGGGGGGGAGGGGGGGGGACATGGGACATGCCCCCCCCCCCTACCCCCAATCGTACACGTCAAATAGAAGAAGTCATTACTGACCCCCTCAAAAAAACATTTCTGCATTACTCCCACCCCCAAATTTCATAGTGACCCCCCCCCCCAAATTTCAGGCTACAACCGAGCCTGTTCTTGCCTTTTAATGCTTAGACTGATTTGACTGGAGGATCGATTTGGATGATATTTACCGTGGGCATGATAGGTATCATATTGACTGTATTCAAGGACGTATAAATACAAAAGTGGTACTGTATCGTCCGATATACACCTACTACTCTATGTCGTTTAAATCAAGTCAAAATTTTCAATAAGGACGAAAAGATGTATTGATTTTGGAGTGTACTTTTATTTAGTGGTAATTGTAAAATATTTTATCTGGACTACTGTCATCTAGCGTATACATCCGTCAACTTTACTTCAAGTTCCGCCACCAGGGGAGAGGGAGAGAAATTAGGGGTGAATTAGCTGACACAGACTGAATTCCACGCGGGCGGAGCCGCGGGCACAGCTAGTGAAATAATATTTTGATAAGGATGTATACAATAAAAAACATCTTAAATATTTCCCTATGTATGAAAAGGCACAATATTTAAGACATGTGAAAAAGCTAATTTACAGTATTTAAGATATGTATTCATTTCTGTAAGTTCTGTGGAAAATTGCAATTATTCATCCAAAAGTGTTCCACGAATGGTTCACGCTGTTCCGTTCCGCGTCCTACACGACACTTCCGACACTAATTTTGTATAGAAAACGTCACATGGTGATGTTCACGTGCTGTTTTCTATACAAAATGAAGTGTCGTGTAAGTCGCAGAACGGAACAGCGTGAACCATCCTTCAATGGTGATGTTTATTTACATTTTGTCCTATAAAAATACGTATCAAGTTAGTATCAAGAAATCGCCGCGCGCGGTATCATGCTATTGAGAGCGCTTACTTGTTCTAATTTAATATTAATTATGTGATTC
Organism: Pammene aurita; assembly: GCA_947086415.1. NCBI lineage: Eukaryota > Metazoa > Arthropoda > Insecta > Lepidoptera > Tortricidae > Pammene > Pammene aurita. The sequence continues at coordinate 1,893,723 of OX352298.1, forward strand.
TGACATATAAGTTAGGACCAGCATATAGAATCGACATGAAACAAAGTCAATGTGTAACTTTTAGCCAATGCAAAGCGCATCAATTCTTTTTGTTTCCGTAATAATACGCAATGTTTTTTTTGTTCTTATGTTAATAATATAGGCCCTGTCCTTACTTTTGCTAGACTGTCACTCTAACCTCCATCCATTAAAAGCTGCGAAATGCCCGGATCTAGCAATAAGGATAGTATAGCAATCTAACCAGATAGATTTTGTTGCTCTCATTATTATGTTATATATGACGTGGTCAGCTCTTATTCCATATTGGGTAGTTTAATGTATTGGAGTTGTATTGAAGTTCGATCGTGTATAAACGTGTTTTAAAGTTAGAATACGGTCCCTAGTGGCGATTCTAATTTAAAAATACATTAACAATACGATAAAAATACAACCTATCTCAAACATAACTTCAACACACAACAAAAATTCAACCAATATTGAAGTTGTATTGGAGTTGCGTTGGAATATTTCTCAAGCAAATTCTGATATTTCTGATTCAAATGTTTATGCCGTAGCTGTATTGCGTTGTTAATGCATTGGAGTTGTATTTAAGTTGGATCTTGTCTATACGTATTTTAAAGTTAGAATACGACCCCTGCTTCATAGACAAAAACAGCCGTAGAGCCTACCATTTCCTTTGCCCCATTTATTTTTCCTCGTCTACTAACCGTAGCCGCTACGACTGCGCTACGCCGTAGCGTCGTAGAGGGATGTTTACGAAAACAACATGACTTGCAATTCCAATCTAACTGACTTACTTACTGACTGGTTTTCCCTTCACCTCACCTGATGGTAAATTATGACTTTGCATTTTATATTGGGAACGCCGATAAATATTGTTGATAGAAAATGTGAAGTTGTTAAAAAAGTGATTGTACAGTTACCGGCAATATTGTCTTCCTACACGAACACCGCAAAAATATGTGATACGCTCCTATGGCCGTTCAAATAAGAGCGTGTCACATATTTTTACGGCCTTCGTGTAGGAAGATACTATCGCCGGTGACTGTACACGTACATATATGTATAATAGTAAATAACTACCAAAAAGCTGTTATAAGTGCAATGTTTTTACAAAAAAAACATATAAATTCAGGTGACAACTAAATCTCATTAAAAAAAAAACCGGCCAAGTGCGTGTCGGACCACGCATCAGGGTTACGTACTATCGGCGTCAGTATATCTTAGACCAGACATCCTTTACTTTCGCATGCACCCGAGAAACGGTCACTTATTTACATTATTCACCAATGGAAACGGACGAAGATTTTGTAACGTGTTAAGGTCGGAAGTGTCAATGAAACTACGTTGACTGTACTTTACACTATACTAAATTCAAAATAACACAACTAGATGATAACTACCTTATCTATACATATAATAAAGCTGAAGAGGGTCGAAAGTCTGTACATGGAAGATAATCGAAAAAAAGTTGGCTGGGGATACTTAGAATCGATAACAGAACACGTTACAACAATTTTTAGAATTTTTGTCTGTCTGTTTATCTGTTTATCTGTTTATCTGTTTGTCTGTTTATTTGACCGCGCATCACGTGAAAACGGCTGAACGGATTTTGATGAAATTTTGCATAGAGATAGTTTGAGTCCCGGGAAAGGATAATATATAGTTTTAATCCCGAAAACCAACCCTGGTGGGGGTGAAAATGGGGTTGAAAGTTTGTATGGAGAATTTTTAACCGCTGAAACGATTTAGATAGAAATGAGTATGGAGATAATTTGAGTCTCGAGAAACGTCATAGGATAGTTTTCAAACCCTTGTGGGGGTGAAAAGGGGGTTGGAAGTTGGTATGACGAATTTTTTACCGCTGAACTGATTTAGATGGAAATGTGTATGGAGATAGTATGGGTCTCGAGAAAGGACAACGGATAGTTTTTACCCCAAAATCAACCCTAAAGGGGTGAAAAGGGAGTTGGAAATTTGTATAGGGAATTATTAACCGCAGAATCGATTTAGATAAAATTTGGTATGGAGATAATTTGAGCTCTGGAAAAGGAAATAAAATAGTTTTATCTCGGAAATTATCCCTTAAGCGGATGCAAAAGGGGTGGAAGTTTACATGGTGAAGAAACAACCAATTGCCGCTGTTCGTATTTAGATGAAATTTGGTATTGAAATAATTTGTAATTTTTTGGTCAAGGTGTTCATATTTATAACATACCCGTCGATGCTTTAAATTTACCTTTACCCGCTCTTAAGAAATATTTGAAAATGTCATGAATGTCAAAGGGTTATTCCAGGTTCGAGGACTATATATGACGGACAAAGATGCATGGCCCAAACCAAAAAAACTACTACAAAATCATCTAACATTTATAGGACACCGTTTAGGTAGGAAAACATATCAAACGTTTTGTGAAGCAGTCAGATTAGGATTTATTTTTCTTTATAATTAAACAATGGGTACATTATCTGTCTCTCAAGCTGTTTTGATATGTCTTCTTGAAGAACTACGCATTATTTTGTATCTTTAAGATCTAATAATGTATTACTTACTGTTTTGAAAAAAATAAGTCCCGTCGAGTTTCTTTTCGGTCATAAATGTCATAATACTTCTTGGGCCAGAGGTGTAGGGTTAGAACCGGTGGTAGTTTTGGAACGAAGTTCCGTATCGGACGGTTCGCGGATGGGAGGCTAGGCGAAAAAAAATCACGTGACCGTCATGAAAAAGCGTCACGTCACGAAAACGCAACACCCATACGATTGAGAAACATGTAAAATGGAATGAAATAAAAAATATATAAAATAGAATAAAGTGAAGTGAATGAAGTGTAGTGAAAAGTTAAAGTGAGAAGTGACAAAGTGATAAAAGTGAAAAAACTGAAAAAAGTCGAGAACCTAAAAGTAAAAAATGGCAAATATTTCAAAAATTTCAACTAAATTTTTTAAATTTAACAATTTCAAAAAAATACAAAAAGAAATTCCCAAAAAAAGTTCAAAAATGAAATAACATAACTTCGTTCCTAGCAGCTAAAGCAGTGTATGCTTCTGTACAAAATTAGGCCTTATTACGTAACAGTTACATAAACTACTATTTATCTCTTTTTAGGGTTCCGTAGTCAACTAGGAACCCTTATAGTTTCGCCATGTCCGTGTCCGTCTGTCCGCGGTCTAGCTCAGTTACCGTTCGCACTAGAAAGCTGAAATTTGGTGAGGCCTGATAAGAACTTTCAATAAAAACTATATTGAATAAAATCGGTTCAGCCGTTTTTGAATTATCAGTCAAAAACGCATAGTGAAAGGAAGTGCCGAATAGTAAAATGACGTAAGCGTCGCCAAATAATAAAGTGTTTATCTATCTATCTATCTATCAAATATCCCTTAATAAACGACCTTTTGAACGGATGTTTTGTAACAGGGTGGCCTCTACGAAACTACACTGAGCATCGCCCGACATGCTCTTGGCCGGTTCTCATCTCATCATGCTCAAATTCAACGTCTAAAAGGGGGGGGGGGGGGGTAGCCAATACACTCGAGTTAAACTTGCATGGGTCATGGACCCCCTCCCCCCTCCAAGTGCACCCCAAATAGAAAAAAATCATTTCTGCATTTGTGACCCCCCCCCCCCCCCAAATTTCAACAGCGCCTGTTCTTACCTTTCATGCTTAGACTGATTTGACGGGAGGATCGATTTGGATGATATTTGCCGTGGACATGAACGTATAAATACAACAGTGGTCCTGTATCGTCCGATATACACCTATGTCGTTTAAATCATGCCTAAAAAAAGGTATTCATTTTTGAGTGTAGTTAGTTTCATTAAGTGGTAATTGTAAAATATTTTATTAGGACTACTGTCCTCTAGCGTCATCTGTCAACTTTACTTCAAGTTCCGCCTCCAGGGTAGCGGGAGAGGAATTAGGGGTGAATTAGCCGCTTACTGACACAGACCTAATTCCACGCGGGCGGAGCCGCGGGCACAGCTAGTACTAAACTAAAACTAATAGTTGGACGCCCAGAGGAGTTTAAACGCTAAGGTTTGGGATTCCTGCTTATCCGTAGTTGCGCCGGCTAGCGTAACGCTTCTTTAATATGTATGGGTAGTTATTAAACCCGCATCGTGAAGGGCATGTACATAGGCTAAAACAAAAACACTTCCTTTAACTAAGTCGGCCCTATTAAAGACACAATCTCTTTTAAAATATTACACTCTAAACGTGAATTTCCTTAGCCACTAGCACTTACCCCTTCGATGTATTTTCACTCACCATACAAAACAAATAAACATATCCATAATTATTGTGCTACTGTGTTTGCATTTCACATTTCCATATTTTATTTCAATTATTTGCATCTATGGCGGGTACATTATTCACAGCACGACGCACTTAATTATTTTTTAAAGACCAGGAGTGCGATTTTTGAATCTCACCAAGTGACTAATTCTCACCGATGTGAGTGATTTACTTTCGGAAATCACTCACATCGGTGAGAATTAGTCACTTGGTGAGATTCAAAAATCGCACTCCAGAGCTGGAATGACTTGCCAAATGTAATGCGTGAATATAAATCGTAAAATATCTATAAAATTTAGAAAAAGATTATCGTCCTGCGGGATTTGAACCCTCGCCCATTCGATCGTAAGTATTATGCTATACCACCGCGCCATCACTGCTATTACGCTAAGGTGCGAAATTGAAACCTGTATACCGCGGCTGTCCACCATACGTATTCAAACGCTCGCTGACAACATGACATGAACCTTATTGCATATGAAATAAGCCTCACATTACTATGACTAAAAATCTACATAACATATTCCCCCTTCCTCAAGAAAAAAAAACTTTTTTTTTTTTTTACTACATTGGCTTGAGGTCCTTAACGTGCCAATTTTATTTTATTTTATTTTATTTATTTTAGGGATAACAAACAACCATACAATACATTTTACAGTTGGTGTTACATATAAGTATTGTTTTATGTACAGTCAACAGCATTATCCACAAGTTACTTTAACAGATAGATTGATGAAGAGAGGACGGGTTTACAATTTTGTTTTGCTTAAATAGTAATAGTTAAAATGTCGGTAGATCTCTGGCTAAGCTGCGAAACATTAATATTTCGGTTGATTTATACAATTTGGAGTCTATTCACAAATTGAATTACAATACAATACAATTACACTATTTTAAACATTCTAATAATATCAATTGCCGACACATTTGCCATAACCATTGTTTAAGCGAAAGATGTTCTCTGACAACTTGTCCACTATAATTGCTCTATCATATTTTGGAGCTAGTTTTGCCATGAACTTATTCTGAGCATTTGACAAAAATTTTGTCCTCTTATAAACCGTATCCCCAACCTTAAAATTATGACCTCTACGCTTGTTACCATAAATCTTCCGGCTACGTTCATGTGCTAACACCAACCTTCCCCTAACATTCTCATATTCGTAATCCCTTTGTTTAAGGCTAATAATGTATTCAGACCCATCTACTGGATAATCATTGTCCTTACTTTGTATTAACTGCAATGATTCCGGCCGATCTATATTTGGAACACCAGCCTCCCTACCTAGAAACAAAAATGAAGGGGTGCGACGAGTAGTTTCATGCACAGCCGTCCTTATAGCATGACCGATTTGAGGTAAGTGGACGTCCCAAGTGTTGTGTTTCCCTGGCTTTACATACGCTGAAATCATAGTGCCTACTACTCTGTTCACCCTCTCCGTGGGATTACTTTGTGGGTGATAATTTAGCTTAAACCACAATTTACAGTTATATTTCGTAGCCGAATCCTTAAACAGCTGCGAACAGAATTGCCGACCATTATAGCATATTATTGCCTTAGGTGCACCGTACAACAGCATCTGGCTCTCCAGTATGTCGCATATTTTTTCAGCCTTCCCCGTCCTCTACGGAAAAAGAAGCACAAACTTACTGAACCAGCATGTTACCACTAGTAACATCGTATTACCCAATTTGCTCTTCGGAAATGGACCCATCAAGTCTAGCGAAATGAGCTGCCACGGCCGTGTGACCTCTCTATGCTCACCCATGTACCCCAGAGACCCTTGTTGCGACACCATATGCCTACAACATGTATCACACTTCAACACGTACTGTTTAACCTCTTCCCACATATTTGGCCAGAAATATTTCTGCTTTATTTTAAGGTAAGTCTTCTGAATGCCTAAGTGACCCGCGGTAACTTTGTCATGGCATTCTGTAAAAACCTTATTTCGCAATGCCTCTGGTTACACAGCTTCCAGTCATCCTCCTCGTTCGGAAACACGCTTAACTTTATCTTTTTATACAAGAGCCCATTTAAGACTTTCCATTCCTGAGACACGTTGTCCTCTAATTCCCTTACCTTAGATCTGTACCAATTATCCTTATGGCGCTCTAAAATTTCTACAGTATCTATTTCTGGAATGATATTGTTAATCGAACTCCTTGACAAAGCGTCGGGTACAACGTGATTTTTTCCAGGCCTATGAACTATGTCATAACTGAATTGCTGTAATTTCATCGCCCACCTTGCTAATCGCCCGTGCGGGTCTTTCATATTATGTACCCATTGTAACGCACTATGGTCAGTCACTACTGTGAAATGTACACCATCTACATACGGCCTAAATTTTTCAATGGCAAATACTATACTTAAAAGTTCTCTTTCTGAAGTTGAGAACTTCTTTTCACGGTCGTTAAGTTTCCTGCTTAAATATGCTACAGGTTGCTCCTCCTCTCCATGTTTCTGTCATAAGACCGCCCCAATCCCGTTATTACTAGCATCACACTGAATGATAAATGGCTTTGAATAATCCGGGCATGTAACCACAGGAGCTGTTGTTAGGAGAGTGTTCAATCTTAAAAACGCTATCTCCGCTTCCCTGGTCCAGCACAACTGTTTCTTCTTCTTCTTCCCCTTTGTGATGTGAAGCGGGGCCGCTACCGTAGAGAAGTCTTTAACAAATCTCCTGTACCAACTGGCCAAGCCAATGAAACGCTTCAACTCTGTATAGTTCCGTGGCTTGGGAAAGTTACTTATGGCTGCAACTTTTTCCGGATTCGTCCTTAACCCATCCTTGTCAATAACATAACCCAAGTACCGTAAACTCGAACGAGCGAACTTGCATTTATCTATATTTATCGTCAAATTTGCCTTCTTAAGGGTTTCAGACACACTCTTTAGGAGCTGCATATGTTCAGTGAAACTTGCCGAAGAAATGACGATGTCATCCATATATGCCCATACTTTATCCTCATTCGACTGGAATAACATGTCCATTAGCCTTTGCTGAGTCTGTGAGGCATTTACGAGACCAAATGGCATAACATTAAAGTGAAATAGACCCTTGCCCCCCACCGCAAAATCTGTCTTCTCCTTACTGCTTTCATCTAGCGGAATCTGCCAAAATGCTGATTTTAGATCGATAGTGGTTAGAACCCTAGCATTACGGAGATTGTCAATAATGTTCGATACACGCGGTAGAGGATACGTATCGCGTTTAGTTATCCGATTTAACTGCCTACTGTCAAGGCACAACCTATTATCACCGTTAGGCTTTTTTACGATTAGCACTGGCGAGCACCATGCGCTATGAGAAGGTTCTATTACGTTATCTGCTAACATTTTATCCACTTCCTTAACAATGTCCGCCTTAACTGCGGGAGAAAAGTTATATTGCTTTTGGTGAACCGGTCTAGCATCACCCGTATCAATGTTATGACATAATATTGATATCCTGCCTAACCCACTACCAATCTCAGATCTCATGTCCGTAATAACCTCCTCTAACTCCTCTTTTTGCTCCGTATCCAAGTCTTCACTAGAAACGATAGCATGTTTATGTCCTGCATTGTCCCCTAAGTTCATTACCTCACTTTTAGTACCTCTGAACTGCAAGGATATTCCGAACACTTCAAAGAAATCTTTACCCAGAAGTATTCTATGATTCAGCCCTGGCATCACTTTAGCCGAAAAAACCTTAAATTGCCCATCAAACATTACCGGAATATCGTACGCTACCGATATGTCATGAACAGTACCATCAGCCGTACTCATCTGAGTCGGTGTAATTTTGTACCCCTTTAGTCCCATTGATGATAATGATTCTGCGAAAGACGGATTTATAACCGTCCGATTTGCCCCGTTATCTAACAACCCTACAAACTGCCTCTGCAAAATACCTATAGCTACATAATCCCTATTGTCATCTTCTTTTTTAAAAATTACTGTACACAGATCACTATCTCATCATCATCATCATATCAGCCGAAAGACGTCCACTGCTGGACATAGGCCTCCCCCAAAGAGTGCCACAATGACCGGTCCTGCGCCACCCGCATCCAGCGGACTCCCGCGACCTTCACCAGGTCATCAGTCCACCTTGCGGGGGGTCTACCCACGCTGCGCCTTCCGGTTCGTGGTCGCCACTCGAGAACCTTTCCGCCCCAACGGCCATCGGTCCTACGAGCAATGTGCCCCGCCCACTGCCACTTTAGTTTAGCGATTCGGAGGGCTATATCGGTTACTTTGGTTCTGCTGCGGATGGCCTCTTTTCTGATGCGATCACGCAGAGAGACTCCAACCATAGCCCTCTCCGTTGCCCTTTGGGTGACTTTGAGCTTTCTTATGAGGCCCATTGTAAGCGACCACGTTTCAGTACCATATGTCATCACTGGCAACACACACTGGTCAAAGACTTTCGTCTTGAGACACTGCGGAATATTGGACAAAAAGATGTGCCGTAGCTTCCCGAACGCTGCCCAACCGAGTCGGATTCGTCAATTGACCTCTTTCTCGAAGTTGGATCTACCTAACTGGACAGTATGTCCTAAGTATATATAATCGTCCACAACTTCGAGTGTAAAGTCTCCGATTGTAACGGGAGTTGGTGCTACATGGGTATTTGACATGATCTTCGTCTTATCTATGTTCATCTTTAGACCAACTCGCTCGGAGGCTTTACTGAGGTCATCGAGCATCGTACTCAAATCCTCCATGGTCTCAGCCAAGACTACTATGTCGTCAGCAAACCGAAGGTGAGTGATGTACTCGCCGTTTATGTTGATGCCTAGCCTTCTCCAGTCCAGAGTCTTGAAAACATCCTCCAGTGCAGCGGTAAACAGTTTAGGAGAAATAACATCTCCTTGCCTGACTCCCAGCTGCAACGGAATAGGCTTCGAGTTCTGGTCCTGGAGTCGGACTGACATAGTGGCGTTCTCGTACAAACACTTCAGCACTTCGATATAGCGATAGTCCACTTGGCACCTCTAGAGAGATTGTAGTACAGCCCAGGTTTCGATCGAGTCGAAGGCTTTCTCGTAGTCCACGAACGCTAAGCAGAAGGGCAGGTTATACTCCTCAGTCTTCTGTATAACCTGACGGAGCGTATGGATGTGGTCTACGGTACTAAAGCCTCTTCGGAAACCGGCTTGTTCGGGAGGCTGGAAGTCATCTAGCCTGCGTGCGAGACGATTCTTTAAAACTCAAAATGACTCTTTAAAACAGCTTATAGACATGGCTCAGAAGTGAAATGGGTCGGTAGTTCTTCAGTAACGCGTTATCACCCTTTTTGAAGAACAATACCACCACACCTCTGTTCCATGCCTTAGGCGTTCTCCCTTGTAGTAAAACGGAGTCGAACAACTTCTGAAGGGCCATAAGGACCGGTTTACAACCCGCCTTCAGAAGTTCGGCTATAATTCCGTCTTCACCAGGTGCCTTATTGTTTTTGAGCTGTTTAAGAGCCATTCTAATCTCGTACAGGCTGATGTCCGGGATGTCTTCGGTATAATGTCGGGTCAGTCTAGCTCTAGGGTCTTCCGCCAGATCAACCTCAGGTCTGCTAGTTGATGTGCTAGTAGCTGTCCATAAAAGTCCTCTATCTCCCCCAGAAGCTCGGGTCTGGATGAAACGATTCTACCATCCTCAGTTTTTAATTTGGCGAGCTGGCTCTGCCCAATAGACAAATCTCTTGCGAAAACTTTAGAGCCCTTATTCTGCTCAATGGCCTCTTCAATACGATTTGTATTGAATTGGCGCAAATCACGGGTAAGGGACTTAGAGATCCGTTTATTTAGCTGCCGGTATAATGACGCATCTGCTGAGGATTGCAGAACCATTCCTCTCCTTTCCTCGATGAGTTTCTGAGTGGAGTCAGAGAGCCTTTTCGTTCTGTTGCTCCGCTGGGCCTTAAAAAACTTAGACCCAGTACTATGGACAGCTTCCACAAACCCGTCGTTGAATTCGTCCACATCGCCGCCTAGACAATCGAAACGGTTTTGGAGTTCGAGCTTAAGCTCTCAGGGTTTTGGATTTGAAGTGCTGCTGGACGGAGCGTAGACTTCATCAGTCGAGAGCGCTCTAGCTTAACACATATATTCAATGTGCCTTTCACCAGACGGTGATCACTTCCGGTTTTAACCGTATTGATCACAGAGACATCATTGAATATATGCTTCTTCGTCGACATGATGAAGTCAATCTCGTTTTTAGTTGCACCGACGGGACTCATCCAGGTCCACTTCCTGTGCTCACGTTTCTTGAAGAAGGAGTTCATCATGTAGAGTCCCTCCTTCTCCAAGAAGCCAGCCAGTAGTTGGCCCCGGTGGTTCCGACTTCCAAATCCAAATTGCCCCACTCTCAGCTCTTCACCATCTCTCTTGCCCAGTTTCGCGTTGAAGTCCCCCATAACAACGGTGAAGTAGGTTTTGGAGCTATGCATGGCCTTCGATATATCCTCATACATAGCCTCCACCTCGTCATCGGAGTATGCCGAAGTCGGCGCATACACCTGTATGACCTTCAACGAGTACCTCTTGGATACTCTGACTATAAGGTACGCCACCCTAGTCGACACACTCTCGATCTTCACCACGTTGTTCACGAGGGACTTATGGACGATGAACCCAACACCTCCCTGGGACTGTTGGTCGCCCTCCCGGAAATAAAGCAAGTTGCCGGACTTTAGGATTATCGTTTCCTCCCCCTCTCTTCGGACTTCAGATAACCCTATGACATCCCAACGCAACTTGCTTAATCCTTCCTCCAGTTCCACTATCTTTTCGTCGGTCCGCAGTGTACGCGTGTTATATGTTGCCAGGGCCAGAAGTCGTCGGTGGTGGTAGCCGGATCTTTGCCGGAGATTCTTAGCACCCCTGACCCCGCTAGTACCCTGGCCGCTACCATAACCAGGGCACCGGGGGTCGCCGGACACTCGGGGCTTTTTGGTTTTGTTCATGGGGGGTGAATGCCGTAATCGCCACGCTTGGCATGCGGGTTGGCGATCGCAGTATTTCCACCGCACTCCGAGGATGCTGCTGCCCATCCCCCGGTGGTCTTGGCCGTAGTTTTAGGACATACTCCGGGTCCAATCACTATCTGAACGAGAAAAATATTTTCTGACTATACCTAGCCAGTCCTGCCACTCCGTACTTTGATCACTCCGGGGAAAGTTTATGGGACAGGATTGGAACTCTCCCCTGAAGCGTTTCCCTTACAATGACAGTCTTTCGACGTTACACCAAAACGACCACACCTATAACAAAAAAGTCTCTGCCTGCCCATCTTACATTCTCTGAATAGATGCCCACTTTCTCTACAATTCCAACACCGCTTAGTGACTGCGCCTGATTTACTCTGCAGTTCCGCAACTACTTCCGTCTCCACTGGTTCTCTATTGACTAAAACCTTGCTGCTTATCTTATGTGCTAAATCCGGTTCCAAGGTATTTTTTAAGGTCCTAGGCTCTTCAAAATTATCACAGCTGATTTTTGTACGTTCCACTATCCTCAAAACATTAATCATGTCGGATACCGAACTGAACTGATCTCTGCATATTGCCCTCTGGTAATATGGCTGAATGTTCCTTAACAATATATTGATATTTTTGGTTTCAGTGATCTTACCTGGTAGCCTATTGAACATGTTCTGCATTACAGCCATGTAGATCAAAACTGACTCATCCCGGCCCTGTGTTCTTGCCCTTATCTCTGCCAATAGCTCCTCTTGATAAAATGGTTTCTGGAACGCCCGCTTCAGCAAAAGTACCAGCTCCTGCCAATCGCTAGCGTATTCCCTGTTTGCCCTAAACCATATAAACGCCTCCTCTTCAAAAAAATCTATGGCATATCGCCATAAATCACTTTCTGTCGCATTCCTAGCATCTCTGAGCTCTGACACTCGTTCTAAAAACGCATTGATACTCATGTTCGTTCCTGAAAACTTGAGTCCTCATAGGTATATCGGGACTAACTTACGTTTCGGCAATTCTTCCAATATCGACGTCCGACATAACCTGGACCTGCCCACATTTAACTGCGCCTCGCCAAGCCCCGTGGCAAAATTTGCACTTTTGTCAGCCACGCCTCTCATCTCATCCTGCCAGGCCGCCCCACTTAATTTTTCTGAAACCCCCTTTGCGCCCTCTAGTTTTTCCACTATTCTGACACCTAAATCCCCTAATGAACGCTGTAAAATCTCTTTATCATTAGCTGTCAGATTTTCTCCCTCTATTATATCGTCCTGCCCTTCTAACTTCTCTAGCAACACCTGACACCTCTGCTGAAGTGCTTTTTTGCGAAAATCATCCGCCTCCTCCGCGGAAACGATCCTAGCCAAACGACCATGTACGTGATACAGTCGGAACACCAATCGCCGCCACAATGTTCTATCTGGCTTCCCTACTATCTCCGAAATATAACTAGCTAAAACACTCAACTTAGTAGCACATATATCTAACTCGGATGTTATATTCACGTGTCCTTGGGCTGGAGCTCCACTCCCGCATGACTGACTTCCTGTCTGCTCCGCAAGCGAAAATTCCTTTAAAACCTTTTTCAAAACTGGTACTGTGCTCTGTATATTAACGCCCCGACATTCAAGCTCAAATTCCAGCTCATCCTTTAATAAATAATTGGGCTCCATTGTGAAGGTCTCCCAATTCACTATTTAAAAAAAAACAATACAAATAACCGTAACTAATTTAAAATATCTATATATCTATCTAAAATATGTATGCACTGTTACAAATCCTTTAAACAATTACCTTTTGCGTAACAATGATAAAAAAATAATCTAACAATAAAACTAACAACATGAAAAAAACACACCCTCACACACCAATTACTCTATGGATTATTGGGTTGCAATACCACTATACAATACAAGTCTAAACAGTAACCCTAGACAACGAAAGTAACCTCGCGTAATACTTGTGATGACAAAATAATAATTATGGATATATATATATTTACAAACTCCACCGAAACCCGTTACACTTTTACAACGTCTACCGCCAATTTGACCACTTCAAACACCGTTGTTTTTACGTTGGGCGCTATTTGTAACGTGTTAAGGTCGGAAGTGTCAATGAAACTACGTTGACTGTGCTTTACACTATACTAAATTCAAAATAACACAACTAGATGCTAACTACCTTATACTAAACTAAAACTAATAGTTGGACGCCAAGAGGAGTTTAAACACTAAGGTTTGGGATTCCTGCTTATCCGTAGTTGCGCCGGCTAGCGTAACGCTTCTTTAATATGTATGGGTAGTTATTAAACCCGCATCGTGAAGGGCATGTCTATAGGCTAAAACAAAAACACTTCCTTTAACTAAGTCGGCCCTATTAAAGACACAATCTCTTTTAAAATATTACACTCTAAACGTGAATTTCCTTAGCCACTAGCACTTACCCCTTCGATGTATTTTCACTCACCATACAAAACAAATAAACATATCCATAATTATTGTGCTACTGTGTTTGCATTTCACATTTCCATATTTTATTTCAATTATTTGCATCTATGGCGGGTACATTATTCACAGCACGACGCACGTAATTATTTTTACGTCACACCTGGCCATAATGTGAGTTTTACCGCTCGCTACGCTTACGGTAAAACTCGCATTATGGCCAGGTGGGGACGTAAAATTGTGTACTCACCACGGGCAGTAAAAAAGAAAGCCCTCTATCGCATACTTACAACCCTCGCCTGCGGCTCGGGTCCCAAATACCTGCGATTTCGGGCTTTCTTTTTTTTACAGCCCTAGGTAAGTATTTAATGTACTATTTAAAGACCAGAATGACTTGCCAAATGTAATGCGTGAATATAAATCGTAAAATATCTATGAAATTTAGAAAAAGATTATCGTCCTGCTGGGTTTGAACCCTCGCCCATTCGATCGTAAGTATTATGCTATACCACCGCGCCATCACTGCTATTACGCTATGGTGCGAAATTGAAACCTGTATACCGCGGCTGTCCACCATACGTAATCAAAGGCTCGCTGACAACATGAAATGAACCTTATTGCATATGAAATAAGCCTCACATTACTATGACTAAAAATCTACATAACAATTTTTTGACCAGTTACTCTTACTTATTAATATCAACTTAAAGTCTTACCAATACGGTGCAAAATAGAATGAATAGAAAATCACAAGAAGGGCCCGTTTTTTAAACTAAGCTACCTTTAAGCGCATATTAAAATCAACATTTATATTACTAAGTATAAGGTTCAAATAAAGATGGACAGCCGACATCGTCTCGTAGTAATTGGCCCCCTAAAAAAATAAGATGGACTGCCAACTTGCCAAGAAACATCTGGCGAGCACATTGACCAAAGTTGAATTGAAAGGAGAATTTCCTAGTCGGCCTGTCACAACGCACTCAAACAAAAGGGTATTTTTAAAGAATATTTTAGTAACACTTACGTACTTTAAAGACCAGAATGACAGACCATTCTGGTCTTTAAGTATGAAAGGAAAAGTGGTTGCGATTACTCAAAAAAGGATCAATCGATTTTATTAAATAGGTAAACTACTTAATAATCCTCACATTTGATCATTTCATTCATATTGTTTGACCCTTGGTTCAAAAACTATAAGGGGAGACGCATTTTTTAAACTTTCGGAGCTATTATTTATGAAACTAGCAAGCGCGATATCAAGTAGCGAATGACTAAAAATGTATTCAACTGTAATAAAACGGGCACGCTGCGCTTAGGGTTGTAGTTAGGTCGGATATCCTCGTGTCGTCTCTAAACCTTTCAAAGTGATACTTTTTCGAATTCCTTAAAACCAAGGTCATAGTGAAACAAATGTTAAAAGACGGGACAATGAAGCTAAATTACAACAACCAAAGGCCGCAGATGGCATTCTAAACCTACTATTAAATATTTTTATGCTAAGCTTTTAGAATAGATATACTTACCGACAACGATGGTCAACAGATGTTTGGACTGGTCATGCCTGAACCTAAAACAATATCTTCGTACTTATTGCACGATCCTAATTGGTCACTATAAAATGAGGCGTGGCACCTAAATGTTTTGGGTGCAAACGATTCAGTTGAGAAATTGACGAAGCTGTACTGACGCCGATAGTACCTTCAATGGAATAAGAACCAAACTAATACCAAAAGGTCGTATCTAATGCCTATGGAAGAAGTTTTTTGGAGATAACTCAAAAATGGCTGAACCGATAATGTTCAAAACAATTTTCGTAAAAAGTATATGATAAGGCGCATCTCTTCAAATTTTTTCATATTTTTTGAACTTATGGTTCAAAAGTTACGGGGGCGGCTACACAACTTTTCTGACTTTCGAAGCGATTATTTCAGAAAATATTCACTTAATCACAAAATAGTCAAAGAAACCTCAATGTTATTTTAAAATACCTATCGATTGATGTGTCACATGTTGATATTTGGTTATTTTTTTTTTTTTTTTTAGTTATTTGTATGGAGCGCCCCCCTAAAAATTATTTTTTTTTCAAATTTATCTACATAACTAACTAGCTGCATACAAAATACACCTTATGTGTAAGTTTTATTCAGATACGTCGTATAGTTTCCGAGTAAAATGCCTGTGACATACGGACGGACAGACAGACAGACAGACATGACGAATCCATAAGGGTTTTTTGCCATTTGGCTACGGAACCCTAAAAATCAACCGTGTTTTGTTACCAATACGGCTCATTATGAATGAACTTGTGGTAGTGATTAGTGAGTTTTCGTTGTCACTCGACGATCATTACCAGACATAGGAATCCACGGGGCAAAATTTTATGACAGGTAGGGAGTAGGTACCTATATCGATAATCTCAACTATCATATTTTTGCAAACAAAACCTCATCGATAATTCAGTTTTTCGATATAGGAACGCCGTACCTGTCATAAAATTTTGCCCCCTGGATTCCTGTCTGATAACTACACTACAAAATAACATATTGAACCTAACTAAATAATACTTGTACATATTACTGATATTTCAGATTCTACAACTAACCCTTACAAAATGCAAAATACATTTAAAATAAACGAAGCCAGCGAGTTGACCAGGAAGGGGAAGTATTTTTCCGTCGTTAATTATTTCAGTTAACAAGGTGTTGTCTCTCGGTTATTTATGGGTTCCACGGAGGAGGAAGCCAGAGGAGTAGACATAGCTGTGCTGCGGATAGCGATGCGAGTTAGATAAGATAATATAACTTAGTATGAGATAAGATAAAATAATAATTTTAAACAAAAAAGAACTTCACTTGGACTCCACCTTTCCAAAATGATATTCCCGAGCTACTAACTATTTATCTACACTCATATTGTAAGTTCTCTAAAACGTGTTCGAAAACGGTAGGCAATGGCTAGCATTACCACGACCGATTTTACTATGATAAGCTTTTTATCTGTGGCAGTAACGTAATTTTAACTTTTCATGCTCAAATATTGATGTGCTATGAGTTTTGATAACATAATGTACACCTGCACCCTCCCGCACATCCGCCGACAGCCCGACACGCGCCTCCCCGACACAATCGAGTTGGTCATGGAGGTGCAATGGCGGCCATTCTATAGTTTCCGAATACGGCATTTTGGATAAATAATATGAGTGTAGATAAAGCAGTGTATCCAACTGTACTTAATTAGGCCTTAAAACACTCGTGTGATCTTATTATGAAACTCGACTGCGGCTCGTTTCATAAAACCACACTAATGTTTACCCCCCTTATTACGTAACAGCTACATAAACTACTATTAAATCACTATAGGTGTGCCTATAATATTTGAAGAGTTCCCTTGTTTTCTCCAGGATCTCATCATCAGATCCTGACCTGGTTACAATGGGACCAACTGTGAAGTACTCTTTAAACAAGCAAAAAATATCCAAATCGGTCCAGCCGTCTACGAATAATCGGTGAACATACATTAAACATTTTTAGCAAAAACAAAGATCCAGACGAATTGATAACCTCCTCCTTCGAAATCTTGAAGTCATTTGATAAACTTTAATGCAAGCCATGGTACAATGGATTTGTTACAATATATTATAAGACAGGATAGTATGTATATATATATAAATATGTTCATGTCCATCATCACGGAGTAACTCACGTTGACGTTGCAGCGAGTTTTAGTTGTGGTGTAACCACCCTCCGTTTTCATTTCCAATAGGTAGTAGTCGAAATGGTAGGCACGTTAGCTGTTAAAATCATATCTTGTAGTGTCGCACCGTCGCCTGCCATGTTTTATATTATAAAGCAGCTCGTTAGGCACCTCGCGAAAGAATTAGCTGTATTTTGACACTTATTGCTGGAGAGATTTGTGGCGCCGCGCGGTGTGACGCTAGCCTTATAATTTATTAACGGCAGTTAGTTCGCTTCTAGTTATTTTAGAGAAATATTTTTAAAATAGTAATAAAGGTGCGAAAGACAAAAGGTAAAAATAGCTACTAAGATCTATGTCGCTTTTAACTGTTATCAGTTTGCTTTGATACTATACGTAAAATAACGAAGCAATTAAAATTCATAGTTTAATTCTTTCTTTGTTGATTTAAAGTGCATATTTTAATTTATTGCTTTAATATAAAAGTAAATTATATAATAAACGTGGTCCCGAGATACAGCTTCTACCACTAACCACTAGTATTTAGTTTCGTATAAACTATTTATGTAGTTAATTTTGTTTCAATTTGTGCAATAACGATTCTTATTGTCATATATTTTTATTTTCATTTTGACGGCTTATATAATGTATAATAAATACATTTAGTTTATACTACGACGGGGGCACACAATCATATGGCCTGCGTGAAGGTTAGCTACCGTAACCTATGGACGCCTGGGCCCTATACCACGAAGGTTACAATTACATTTTTCAAGTGACAATTTACAACTATGTATATAATACAAGCGGGCTTAACACAAAATTTACAAGTCACAAAATTGTATCGGAAAATTTCTACAAATATGTAAATTGTTGTGATAATTCTACAATTCACCGTATCACAACAATTTACATACTACAAGTATTTTTCCGGAAAATTTGACAAATATGTAGTTTACAATTGTATGTAAACGGTTCGTGTTACAATAAATTGTAATATTAAGTGCACATTTTTGTGGAATTGTGATTACAAGTTGACAATCGTCTAGAGGTGTGTAGAAGAGCATGTAATAAGTACAATTTTAAAAATTTCATTCTACTGCAATAGTTTTTATTTCGCTAAAATGTTTAGCTCTAGTGATAGTAGTAGTGGCGAAGAAGAAATAGTTGTGAGGCTTCAAAGGACGTATAAAGAACGCATAAATATAACATTTCTTATGACGGATTTTACATTTAATGAAAGGTTTAGAGTGAGTAATTTATTCATAGATTTTCCGAATAAAACTTCTTTATACTCCAAAATTAAATTTAAAATCGTTATCTTATCTTGCAAATACATCTTTCAACACAACAAATCACGCAAGTATTATGTTATGAGAGCAAAAGATAATTATCATGCAATGATATTGATCGACATATAAACTAGAAGGTGTTTTTACCATATTTATAAATGTGGCCGAAGTACCCTCGACATTAATAAAGTAATTCATATTACATATTTGTGAATTGTGAAATAACATAATTGTAATATGTACAATTCCACAATTATGTAAATTATCCTACATATATAACAATTATGTAAATTGTCGTGACACACCATCCATGCTTTGTGTTACAGTCTCACAAATGCGAATTACTTGTAGATTTCACACTTGTAGCCATGACATATATGTAATGATTGTGATACGTGTGTTTCTTCACAATTTAACAAAATTGTCGAATTTTACACTTGTAAACCTTTGTGGTATAGGGCCCTGCTCTTCTGAGGACTCCAGAAGAAAAAAGGATTCACTGTGCTGACGGTTAAAGAGACAACAGCGTCCCCCGTCGTTAACACCGCCGTATCCCTATCGAGCCGTAGCTCTCTCTCATTAGTAGGTTTAACAATGTCTATGGGCCGTATTATGACTTTTAAATACGCTAAGACACGTTCCAACTCCAGTACAACTCCAATGCATTAACTATGCAATACAGCTAATGCCTAAACGACTGTCAGAAATATCAAGAGCCGTATTCTTACTTTAAAACACGTTTAGAAACGATCCCACTCCAATACAACTTAAATGAATTAACTACGCAATACAGAAAAGAAAAGACACACTAATCGATTTATATTTATACCATAAATGGTAAGGTTAAATGTTTAAGACGGGAGCAAAACGAGTATCGATAAAGTTAACTGAGTCACAAGCGTAAGAGGGGGGCTCGGGGGGCGGAGCCCCCCGCACAAAGATAAAATACACTGAACGATATTAATTCATACCAAAAATGGTTAGGTTGAATGTTTAAGACGGGAGAAAAAAAATGTTGACAGAGTTTACTACATGTCAGGTGGTAAAAGGGGGGCTCCCCGCACTAAGGAAAGACACACTAATCGATTTGTATTTATACCATAAATGGTAAGGTTAAATGTTTAACACGTGAGCAAAACGAGTATCGATAAAGTTAACTGAGTGACAAGTGTAAGAGGGGGACTCGAAGAAAAAATACACTGAACGATATTAATTCATACCAAACATGGTAAGGTTGATCGTAGGGCTACACGATAATGCAGTGCTGCAAGCCCCCGTGCGTGGCCTTGTCAGTGGCAGCAGCATCAAAAGATTGTAGATGTATGAAAAAACAAAGCGCCTGATCTTTTAAAATATAAAATCATTTTAATAACGTAACATCTTGTTGCAGTTCAGGCGCTAAGTTTAGGTTACACAACATCTTGTTTTTGTTAGAAAAAGATCAGGCGTTTTGTTTTTTCATACATCTATAATCTTTTGATGCTGCTGCCACTGACAAGGCCACGCACGGGGGCTCGCAGCACCGCATTATCGTGTAGCCCTACCCCTCCCCTGTTTCGAGGAACAAAGGAAATCTAGGATACTTATCGTACTAGAAACCGGATTTTTTAATTAAAAAAAATATAAATTACGCCACCACTTTTTTTGCATTGCAGCATCAGCATTTCGTGTTCCCCCATTAAAGACACGTCTAAATATATGTACTCGTATCTCATCTAGGAGACTTATCGAACTAGGTTCAGTGTCATGGGCTCTCCTACTATTAGGCTACGTTTCCACCAGAGATGAGGGTTGCGAGGAACGTGTTTGTGAAGCACCAATAGAATCGCTTCATTTGTTTATCCTCGTACAGCGCAGCTCTAGGGTTGGTTCTTTACAAACACATTCTTCGCAACGCATCCTCGCTCATCTCTGGTGGAAACGCAGCCTTAAAAGCGTTAAAGTACAAAGTTGGTTCTCGCACGTTTCCTCTCATCTCCGCCTCAGTAAAAATGCTGCCTTATTGTCGGGCTTTCCACACTCCGGTTCACTTGATCACATTAATCATTAATTTGTGTTCGATCTCTGTGCAGAGGCATTTTCTACTACGACGCTTCGGGCGTTCGGCTCTACGGGGAGCTCTGCCTTCAGCTCGGCAGATCTTCCCGCTCATACGCTTGCCTTGATCATTGATTTTGTTCTTAGTCTCTGCTGCTGCTGCGTTAGTAAACTGCTGCACTGACTTTTTGACATGTTGAATGCGTAGGCAACTTTTAGCAATGGACTGTTGAGGGTAACGAAAAGTGGTAAAGCCTACTAAAACTCACGTGAGCGAAGCGTCGGGTACAGCTAGTATAACATAAAAACCTTCTTAAGGTCACACGGTGAGGATTATTTGTTAACCTTTTGGTACGAAACACTTGGTGTCCCGAGTTCCGACTCGGACTTGGCCAGATTTTTTTATAAAATACATGTTCTAATTTAATCTATGTACATCAAAAACGTTTGAAAAGCAAACTTAATACCTTACAATAGTTTACACCCTCTATAACAAGGCATCTCATTCCACACCACTACTCTCACTTTAATGTAATATCTCACCATTCCTCTTCAACAATTTCTCACATCGCAAAAAACGCCTCGAGGACAATGTCTTAGGTGTTTTTTTGTCATAAATTTATAAGTTTTACGAGTTTGCTATCGACCCCCCTCCCCTCCACGCTAACGGTGTTCTTTCCCCGGAGGACGATTATAGAAGAGGGGACAGGTAATGTGAACTGATCGGGTTTTTATTGTATTGTGTTTATTTGATATTAAACTTTGTTGAAATAAATACTACGATTACTTTAATACGATTTTTCACAATTTATCACATGAACGTAAAATTACAGTTTTAAAAACATGCTTATCTCATACTCGTATATCTAACATGAAAAATATGTCAAATGGATATTAAAATTAAATTACTTATATAGTTTCAATACGATACGTCAAACGTGTTAGGGACAGTGTTTGTTAGAATCACATCTTTTGTAGGAATGAGAAAGAGACATTTTTTAAATGTTTTTTTTTATATACACCGTGGGCCCTTATAACTTATAACAGTGTGTTCCTGGTCATATTTAGATACCAAAATGTCCTATAAACTTTTCTGGAATACGCCTAGTTTCAGAGTTAAAACCAATGAAAAAAACACTTTTTATTATAACTCAGCTCAAAACGTGGCCTTTCTGATGGCGTTGTTGCCACTATTGGGCATAGTTTACACGTCCTTATTGACAGATACCAAAGTGATAAGGAAAACTATGCAGAAACTAAATTATAAAAAAAAAATATTTAGCAATTTGTTTTAGCCGATAAATTTATTAATAAAATTTACTTTTCATGTGCAATAAACATAAAAAAAAATAAAAATAAAATAAACGAAAAACAAATTTTTTTTTTTTGGCGAAATTGACCTAAAGTCACATAATATTTTTTCCTTCTTTTTCTCTTAGAAATTCGTGGTTAAAATCTGTCGGGTTATACGTGCCCACGGTGTATGACCAACTTCCAACTTTCAAAAGCAGGTTCTCAATTCGGATTTCGGCTGTAGGTATATTCTTATCGTTCACGCTGTAACGTTCTGCGTCCTACCCGACACTTCCGACTCTTCATTTTGTACAGAAAGTGTCACGTGATCCTCAGAGGTCACGTGAAGTTCTGTATACAAAATGAAGTATCGCAAGTGTCGGGTAGGACGCGGAACGTTACAGCGTGAACCATCCTTTACTCGTCAATTAGATGCAATTACATATCACATTTCATGTACACTATAAGACTATAGGGGTTATTTAGATGATAAAAGTAATTGATATATCAATAGTTAAAAAATAACACAATATTTTAAAAGATGCAATACGTCTCCTAGACGTTCACTTCACACCTTCATATTCCATCAAAATCGTGTTAGATTCCCCCGGAAACTTGCCGCCTAACTTTGCCAGTAAAAAGCCGCCCAAATGAGATGAAACTTTCGCCCCACCTTGCAAAAACATTTCATAACACGTCCGGACAAGTCCGATACAGTCAACGAATGCAGTATCAAGATACTCACGACTATATTACATTTACTTTTTATTATAATTGTCGTTAGATACACAACTTACATTTAACGGCCTCATAACCTAGTTGGTAGTGACCCCTGCCTACGACGCAGCAGGTCCTGGGTTCGAATCCTGGTGAGGGTATTTATTTGTTTGTTATGGATGTTTTATATGAATTTAAGTATTTATCTATTACTAGCTTTCCGCCCGCGACTTCGTCCGCCTATAATGCGGTTCCTCATGATACAGAGTTTCATATCCAATTTTATCTTCTTAACTAACTTTAGTTAATCCCCGAACCATCTTCTTAATCTATTTATACTTATAGCTATTTTGGCGAAAAAATTGTTACAAATAAGTGTTCATATGCAAATAATAATAACGTATATGTACCCTATTATTTACGTAACTTCTTTGTGTACTATATTGTAGTGGTTTTATTTGGCGATACGATGACCAAACTATTGTAAGAGCTCACTCTGGAACATGGAAATGGAAAGGAAATAGGAACAATAATGCCTAGTAAATCTCAAACCAAAAAATAGTAAATCTCTAAACGAACTTTCAACCCCTTTTTAGCCCCGTTCTAGGTTGATTTTTGAAAAACGCTGAAATTTCGTTTATTATTAGTAAATGTACGAAGTTTAAAATCTCTAACTCCAAATTTTAAACCCCACCGATACAAACTTTTACCCCCTTAGGGGTTGAATTTTTCAAAATCGCTTCTTATTAGATGTACAAATTGTAAATTTAACTCGTCCTGCAAATTATAACTTTCTAGCTTCAGTAGTTACGGCCTCCCTTTAAAACAATATTTTCGACCGCGTTTCAACCCCTCTGGGATAGAATTTTGTAAAACGCTAAAATTACTTTTTTTGCCGTGAAGTAAGTAGCTTATAAACGAACTTTCAAGTCTTTCACAAAAAAAAAAAAAATCTTTATACAAACTTTCAACCCCTTTTTTACCCTGTTACAGGTTGAAGTTTAAAAAACGCTGAAATTACTTTTATTGTTTTTTAATTATTTGTAAACGTACGAAATTTCAAATCTCTAACTCAAATTTTTTTACTCCATCCATACAAACTTTCAACCCCTTTTTTACCCCCTTAGGGGATGAATTTTGAAAAACCCTTTCTTAGTAGATACTATCGTTATAAAAACTACCTATTGTAAAAAATTCAGCTCTGTAGATCCAACGGTTCGGACTGGGCGTTGATTTAAGTGAGTCAGTCATTCAGTCAGGACTTTTACGTTTATATATATAGACTAGCTTTCCGCCCGCGACTTCGTCCGCGTATAATACGGTTCCTCATACAGAGTTTCATATCCAATTTTATCTTCAATTTTATAATTGAAAGAAAAATGGAAAAATTCAGCGCGTCGAGCAAGATTCGAACTTGCGACCTTTCGGAACACCGGTCCGACCGCTCTGACCAACTGAGCCATCGACGCTTACTCAACCGCGGCGAATCTTTCCATCAGTTCCTTCATTGCTTACGTCAGAGGGTGACGTGTAGCGACATCTGCCGTAAGTGTATGTACACGTTAACGGCATCGAAGTTCTAAGTCATATTGGAATAACATCGATAACAATGCGCTAACCCATACTGAATTAATTTTGTATTAAGCAGAAACGTCTGCAAGCGAAATTTCAATTTTATAATTGAAAGAAAAATGGAAAAATTTCGCTTGCAGACGTTTCTGCTTAATACAAAATTAATTCAATTTTATCTTCTTAACTAACTTTTGTTAATCCCCGAACCATCTTCTTAATCTATTTATACTTATAGCTATTTTGGCTTTTGCCAAACGGGTAACGTGGACATAGTTTCAGTTACAAATAAGTGTTAATATGCAAATAATAACGTAAATGTACCCTATTATTTGCGTAACTTTTTTGTGTACTATATTGTGGTGGTTTTATTTGGCGATACGATGACCAAACTATTGTAAGAGCTCACTCTGGAACATGGAAATGGAAAGGAAACAGAAACAATAATTCCTAGTAAATCTCAAACCAAAAACTTTCAACCCCTTTTTAGCCCCGTTCTAGGTTGAATTTTGAAAAACGCTGAAATTACGTTCATTATTTTTTTATTATTAGTAACCGACGAAGTTTCAAATCTCTAACTCCAAATTTTAAACCCCACCGATACAAACTTTTTTTCAAAATAGCTTCTTTTTAATTGTACAAATTGTAAATTTAACTCGTCCTGCAAATTATAACTTTCTAGTTTCAGTAGTTACGGCCTCCCTTTAATACAAAATTTTCAACCTCGTTTCAATCCCTCTGGGGTGGAATTTTGAAAAACGCTGAAATTAGTTTTTTTTGCCTTGAAGTAAGTAGCTTACAAACGAAATGTCAAGTCTTAAACAAAAAAAAATGTATCTCTATACAAACTTTTAACCTTTTTTTTACTCTGTTAGAGGTTGAATTTTTAAAAACGCTGAAATTACTTTTATTGTTTTTTAATTATTAGTAAACAAACGTACGAAGTTTCAAATCTCTAACTCAAAATTTTAAACCTCATCCATACAAACTTTCAACCCCCTTTTTACCCCCTTAAGGGATGAATTTTGAAAAACCCCTTCTTAGTGGATACTAACATTATAAAAACTACCTATTGTAAATAATTCAGCTCTCTAGGTCCAACGGTTCGGGCTGGGCGTTGATTTAAGTGAGTCAGTCAGTCAGTCAGTCAGGACTTTTACGTTTATATATACTCGTATAGATATAATATCGTCGCCTAGTACCCACAACACAAGCCTTATTAAGCTAGTAAGCTCCAGCTGAGCTGGGACCAGGTTGATTTGTGTAAGATTGTCCCATTAAAATTTATTTATTTATTTATATCTTATACCTACAATCCTTTCTATTTTGCCCTAATTTTAACTGGTAGAGATTGCCTTATGCCATTAAGTCCACCTTTTGTAAGATATGTATGTGCAATAAAGATAAAATGAAATAAATTAATACCATCCTCCGACAACTCAAGAACAGGAGGAGAGTACAAGTTTTTAAAAGGTCAGCTACACGAATGTAAGAAGCGCTGGTAGCTTGGCGGTAACACTACGGTAGTACTATTAGTTATTCTGTGGTAAGACGTCCGGCTTTCAACCCGAAGGTCTCGGGTTCAGACGGGCGCGTGTACCGCTGATTTTTTCGAAACTTTTATACGAATCATTTGAAATTTACCAGTCGCTGTTCGGTGAAGGAAAACACCGTACCTAAACCCAACAAGGCCTAGTTTTCTCACTGGGTTGGAAGGTTCTGACCTGGCAGGTTTTTATTTTAAAGGTTTGTTCACTTCATTCAAATTTATTTAATTCAATTTAAAATGTTTTGAATAATAAGGAATTTTATACTGTTTTTACAAACAGGAGAACAGGAGGTAAGTTCGCCGTTATATTCATATTATTTTATCCTGTTTTATGTACAATATATTTACATTAACAACATAAATACCTTTTAACTAACTTCTTGTTATCCGATGAAGGATCGTTTGTTTCATATTTCTAATCATATGAAGTTGAAGACGTTGAAGTCATTGACATATAAAATAATTTTAAACAAAAAAGAACCGACTTCACTTAGCCTCCACCTTTCTAAAAGCAAATGCTCGAGCTGCTGTAAAAAAAAATCATAATCACTATAAGTGTGCCTATAATAGTTGAAGAGATCCCTCGATTTCTCCAGGATCCCATCATCAGATCCTGACCTGGTTACAATGGGACCAACTGTGAAGTATACTCTTTCAAACAAAAAAATAATTTTCCAAATCGGTCCAGCCGTCTTCCAATAATCGGTGATATAATCGATGGTGATAGTAATCGGTAAACATGAAAAAAAGCAATAACAAAGATTCCGATTAATTGATAACCTCCTCCTTCGAAATCTTGAAGTCGGTTGATAAGAAGATGCGGTGCCCTGAAGACCAAAGTGAAGACAAAACTGTGTTTCCATAATAAGCCGATTTCCTTGTGTTTACGCGCGACACGCACACATATACAGCTCGTGGACGAGCGGTGATTGGTTCAAATGTCAAAAGTGAGCGTGTGTGCACGAGACCGCGGCTTATTATGGAATCTCAGTTCTATCTTCGTGGGACCACGTCTCCCTATTTTATGTTTATGGTTGAAGTACTGCTTGTACTACAATAACCGTACATCAACTTATCCAGAGCGGGTAGTTTTTGTGCGCTAGCCGCTATAATAAGATACACCTGCGCGCCGGCAAAACCCGCGGGATTAAAGTGTCATGTATCTATACGAAAATATTAATATTATAAAAACCTAGAACTTGTCCGTACTCTAAAGCAAAGAAAGGTAGCCTATCTCGGACACGTAGTGCGTCACGGCCGGTATTATCTCTTGCAGACCATAATGATGAGCTTGTCTGGAAGAGATCGCTCATTAGCGATAAGACCGCCTGTTGTTTGCCTCTTTGTATTTTTCTTTTCTACTGTGCTGGTTTTTTTTGAGGTGTGCAATAAAGCATTTATTCATTCATTCATTTATTAATGACTAGCCTTTTCCCGCGGCTTCGCCCTCGTACTATAAGTACTCAAAAAAGATACGATACCCATGTTGATTTTCAGACTTTGTGACCACATTTGCCCCTTTTAGGGGTTGAATTTTCAAAAAACCTGAAACACGTGTTTACTCATTTATCGTTAGGAATACTCCTGTCAAGTTTCGAATAAAATAATCTAACAAATGTTGATTGGCCATACAAACTTTGGACCCCCATTTTACCCCCTTATGGGGTGAATTTTGAAAAATCCTTTCTTAGTGCGCCCCTAGACCTTATAAGGAACCTACGTGCCAAATTTGGAATCTCTAGAACCAGCGGTTTGGGCTGTGCGTTGATATGTCAGTCAGTCAGTCAGTCAGTCAGTTTCTTCTTTTATATATTTAGATGGGGAAAGTACCCGGAAAGCGCAAACCTGGAGGACGCAAGTGTCTTGTCTCCGTAATATCAGGGAATGGACGGAGATACAGACCGTTGAGGAACTGTTCAGACTGGCACTCGACAAAGACAGTTTTAAGAAGCTGACTGCCAACCTTGGCAGTAATAAGCAGTAAAGGCACCTGAAGAAGAAGAATACGAAAATATTACTTTATTTTTTGATACCACAACGGTGGTAAACAAGTATACGGCACCGTAAGCAACTACCGTAGCCTCCTGTGACTCCAGAGGTCTCACATGGGCGTTGCCGACTTCACTGTGTGTATTCAGGAATTGTTCAGGCTTATTTAAGTGTGGCTAAAAGCCTGCACCTTGTGAGGAAATAATTATGCCGCAATAAATAATCACTTAAAATCGTTATGTTAATAATCATATTATCGAATAGCAGAGATGATAGTACAGTCGCCATCAGATCTATCGGAGCGGCCTAGGTGGCCACAAATATCTGAAAAACATCTCTATTGTCAAGGCGATAAAGTACATGTTCAGATATTTTTGAGTACCCTGATGACCCTATTCGATGGCGACTGTACCTACATACAAAACGTAACAATTAACGTTATCCCTTAACACGTAAGTAGCTAAATAACCACAGATCAAATAAAAATGGCCCCACAATAGTACCGAGAACTACTCGTGCGAAGTACCGCAGGAGAAAGAAAGAAAGTATTCTTAGGACAATCTTATTAGGATGTTATTCAATCAAATACAAACACTGAAAACATTGAAAAAATAATCAACCCAGCAGGATTTGAACCTCGCATCGATACACCTTACCGGGGCTCGATCGCTTTACCAATTAAGCTATGGGTTCAGTTACTGAGTTGACGAAATTCTCAATGCCTTCAATCATCTTTTTTTTTTTGCATTTTTTTTTTACATCGACTTTATAGCGGCCGTAAGCGACATCTAGGTGCTAACTACTAGAGTTAGATACCCTTCCCGCCGACCCTTTTACAAGTGTCACAACGGAAATAATAGATGGCGCTGCTATCAACTCATAATTATTTTACATATTTTTTTAAAGTGGGGCATTCCACTCATACAATAGTATGTTATTCAATCAAATACAAACACTGAAAACATTGAAAAAATAATCAACCCAGCAGGATTTGAACCTCGCATCGATACGCCTTACCGGGGCTCGATCGCTTTACCAATTAAGCTATGGGTTCAGTTACTGAGTTGACGAAATTCTCAATGCCTTCAATCATCTTTTTTTTTTTTTTTTTGCATTTTATTTTTTACATCGACTTTATAGCGGCCGTAAGCGACATCTAGGTGCTAACTACTAGAGTTAGATACCCTTCCCGCCGACCCTTTTACAAGTGTCACAACGGAAATAATAGATGGCGCTGCTATCAACTCATAATTATTTTACATATTTTTTTAAAGTGGGGCATTCCACTCATACAATAGTATGTTATTCAATCAAATACAAACACTGAAAACATTGAAAAAATAATCAACCCAGCAGGATTTGAACCTCGCATCGATACGCCTTACCGGGGCTCGATCGCTTTACCAATTAAGCTATGGGTTCAGTTACTGAGTTGACGAAATTCTCAATGCCTTCAATCATCTTTTTTTTTTTTGCATTTTTTTTTTTACATCGACTTTATAGCAGCCGTAAGCGCGTTTTTTCAATGTTTTCAGTGTTTGTATTTGATTGAATAACATACTATTGTATGAGTGGAATGCCCCACTTTAAAAAAATATGTAAAATAATTATGAGTTGATAGCAGCGCCATCTATTATTTCCGTTGTGACACTTGTAAAAGGGTCGGCGGGAAGGGTATCTAACTCTAGTAGTTAGCACCTAGATGTCGCTTACGGCTGCTATAAAGTCGATGTAAAAAATAAAATGCAAAAAAAAAAAAAAGGATGATTGAAGGCATTGAGAATTTCGTCAACTCAGTAACTGAACCCATAGCTTAATTGGTAAAGCGATCGAGCCCCGGTAAGGCGTATCGATGCGAGGTTCAAATCCTGCTGGGTTGATTATTTTTTCAATGTTTTCAGTGTTTGTATTTGATTGAATAACATACTATTGTATGAGTGGAATGCCCCACTTTAAAAAAATATGTAAAATAATTATGAGTTGATAGCAGCGCCATCTATTATTTCCGTTGTGACACTTGTAAAAGGGTCGGCGGGAAGGGTATCTAACTCTAGTAGTTAGCACCTAGATGTCGCTTACGGCTGCTATAAAGTCGATGTAAAAAATAAAATGCAAAAAAAAAAAAAAAAGATGATTGAAGGCATTGAGAATTTCGTCAACTCAGTAACTGAACCCATAGCTTAATTGGTAAAGCGATCGAGCCCCGGTAAGGCGTATCGATGCGAGGTTCAAATCCTGCTGGGTTGATTATTTTTTCAATGTTTTCAGTGTTTGTATTTGATTGAATAACATACTATTGTATGAGTGGAATGCCCCACTTTAAAAAAATATAGAAAATAATTATGAGTTGATAGCAGCGCCATCTATTATTTCCGTTGTGACACTTGTAAAAGGGTCGGCGGGAAGGGTATCTAACTCTAGTAGTTAGCACCTAGATGTCGCTTACGGCTGCTATAAAGTCGATGTAAAAAATAAAATGCAAAAAAAAAAAAAGATGATTGAAGGCATTGAGAATTTCGTCAACTCAGTAACTGAACCCATAGCTTAATTGGTAAAGCGATCGAGCCCCGGTAAGGCGTATCGATGCGAGGTTCAAATCCTGCTGGGTTGATTATTTTTTCAATGTTTTCAGTGTTTGTATTTGATTGAATAACATACTATTGTATGAGTGGAATGCCCCACTTTAAAAAAATATGTAAAATAATTATGAGTTGATAGCAGCCCCATCTATTATTTCCGTTGTGACACTTGTAAAAGGGTCGGCGGGAAGGGTATCTAACTCTAGTAGTTAGCACCTAGATGTCGCTTACGGCTGCTATAAAGTCGATGTAAAAAATAAAATGCAAAAAAAAAAAAAAAAAAGATGATTGAAGGCATTGAGAATTTCGTCAACTCAGTAACTGAACCCATAGCTTAATTGGTAAAGCGATCGAGCCCCGGTAAGGCGTATCGATGCGAGGTTCAAATCCTGCTGGGTTGATTATTTTTTCAATGTTTTCAGTGTTTGTATTTGATTGAATAACATACTATTGTATGAGTGGAATGCCCCACTTTAAAAAAATATGTAAAATAATTATGAGTTGATAGCAGCGCCATCTATTATTTCCGTTGTGACACTTGTAAAAGGGTCGGCGGGAAGGGTATCTAACTCTAGTAGTTAGCACCTAGATGTCGCTTACGGCTGCTATAAAGTCGATGTAAAAAATAAAATGCAAAAAAAAAAAAAAAAGATGATTGAAGGCATTGAGAATTTCGTCAACTCAGTAACTGAACCCATAGCTTAATTGGTAAAGCGATCGAGCCCCGGTAAGGCGTATCGATGCGAGGTTCAAATCCTGCTGGGTTGATTATTTTTTCAATGTTTTCAGTGTTTGTATTTGATTGAATAACATACTATTGTATGAGTGGAATGCCCCACTTTAAAAAAATATGTAAAATAATTATGAATCTTATTAGGTTTAAAAAACTTTATTACTCAAAAGACATTTACGTTTCGCTTAATGAGTAAGTTACATAACTTATACTTATCTATAATTACAAGAGCATCAAAAGCAGTCTGCACCAATAATCAGTAATTAGCATTAATATCTATATTATAAAAAAATAAAAATAAATTCAGTCGAATTGAGACCATCCTCCTTTTTTTAAGTCGGTTAAAAATGGATGGATGGAATGGATGGATGGACTGTTTGAGAGATGATATGAAAAGAAAGGATGTGAGTGATGAGATGACGGGTGACAGAGATGTGTGGAAGAAAAAGACATGCTGCGCCGACCCCAAGTAAATGGGATAAGGGCAAGAGGATGATGATGATTATCTATATAATAAAAAATACTACTAAACCTAAATACCTAAACCAATACAATTATGTAGGTAGCCAAGTAACAAAATTTGGCACTATAAAAGTCCTAAGAACATTTTAGAACGTGCTAATTAATGTTCATGATTAGCACTATAATGGTGTTGTAAACCTTTACCTAACCCCAAATAGGCCCTAGTTTTAACACTGATTTATTCTACAAACATTACATAAAGGTTCTCACGGTGATAAATCAGCTCTATGATTGAAATATCTGCAACGTTTATGTCACAATTTGGAACTATAAAAGTAACCAAAACATGTTTATAGTGCTATTTTGCACCGTAAACGATTCCAGTGATCTTTTTTATCACCAAAAGCCTCGTGTTGTGTGCTTTCGTCGTCGTGAGGTTTATTTCACAAGAAATTAAACAAATATATGTAAGCCATTCGCCATGTTCCTTAAAGTGACATATAAAGGTACATACTAAAAACATTAATGAACCGTAATTCCGCCGGGACTTTTACTTGCGAAAATAGTTGTATTTATAAAATCACTATGCTGATTTCAAATTTGACAATGCGCCCTCATAATTTTACTGTTTTAATTAAATTTAAATTAATAAAATCAGGAATTGTCCCGACTGTGGCTGCTATAGTACACATGGGCTCCAGTCGTGCTGCTAATGTGCTATCACTTTTAGAAAACGGCAGCCATATTTTAATGGATTTGGGTAGCCCCATAGCGATGTTGATGGAGCATTTAAAAAGCTAAAATGTTACGTAATGGTCATGCATAGTCCTTTTATAGTGCAGATTGATTCTGTAATAGTGTATACGATACTGCTACAATACTAGTACTATAAAAGTTAATTTGACGCTATATTAGTGCATAATTGGTACATAGAAGTGTCAGTAAAGTGTCTATAGTATTAAATAGTACTATAATCGCTTTTTGCAAATCTATTACAGTGCAACACTTTAAAGATTCTTTTTTATGGTCCGTTAACCGTTATAAGAGCTAAATTATAGAACTAAAATGCTCTTTAATTTATAGAACCAAAACGCTCTATTAAAAACCTTTATAGTACAAGCAGTCATAATGGTTACCATTATAGGCCTACTATATCACTGTTTGGTGATAAAAGGCCTTAGTTATAGAAGCTATTGTTACTTGTTACGACTACAATGAAAAAGGGTAACTATTTTAACTGACGAATACGTATACGACTGACCGGTTACAAGTTTTCACAAACAATATTTTCAGTAAATCTTGTTTGAGTCTGTACCTCCTTTACATTGCACATTGGTAGTAAATAAGTTAACCTGTATTTGTAATTTTATCTATTTATTATAAATACATACTCAAGTCCGTTACTCGATCGATATCACGCAGTTAATAACATGTAGAATACTTTATGACTAACCTTTACCTAATCCATAAACAATCACCCGAGCAACTTTATTAACAAACACAGACCATCTTAACTACTAGACAACTCGTGGTCACCTCACATAGATGCTCCCGTACTACTTAATATAGCATAGGAATTAGGAAAGCGATCACTTAACGATCACAGTTATATGCACGCTTACGACTAACAACTACTTTTGTAAAATATTTAGTTTAAGAAACTTGGTTTTATTTAGGGATGAACTGCAGTTATGCTGCTCGACACGTAGCATTTTCAAGAAATTCTTTGGAAATTATTCTTTTTTTTTGCGTTACTTTATCATGCTTTTATTGTTTTTGTAGGTCATTCATTAGGTTTACCTACCTAATTCCATTTTATAATTTGACAGTCATTATTTGTTATTAATCGCATTTTATAATTTGTCAATGACTATTATTTTATTACTTGTTACTTTTACCTCATCATCATCATCATCAGCCTATATTAGTCCACTGCTGGACATAGGCCTCCCCTAATGAGCGCCATAGCGCCCTGCCTTCAGCTTGCCGCATCCAGCATCTGCCTGCAGTCTTTCGCAGATCGTCATCCCACCTTGCCAGAGGGCGTCCTACACTACGTTTGCCGAGTCGCGGTCTCCACTCAAGAACACGTTTACCCCAGCGGTTGTCGGTTCTTCGCGAGATATGGCCGGCCCACTGCCACTTCAGCTTGCTAATTCTTTGAGCTATGTCGATAACTTTGGTTCTCTGTCGGATGTATTCGTTACGAATCTTATCCTTCAGAGAAACTCCGAGCATAGCTCTTTCCATAGCTCGCTGAGCTCTGTACTTTTACCTACTTGACGTGTAAAAGTGCCCTTGTGCCTATTTATTTATATTTCTGTATTTCATAATGCGGTGTCTATACTTGTAGTCTGTGAAGACAAAGCAGCACACAATAAATTATCTAAAACAACCAATATAACGGACCTTTACAGGCTCATCAATGAAATAACCTCTACATTCAAAACAGTATAACTCCCGTCTACATTCTAAGTAAATTCGTCCTTTTTCCGCATCAAAACATAACAGGCATTCATCACTTAGAGACACGTAAGTAAAAGGACATAACTGCAAGGAATTTTCATAAAAATTGTGACGTTTCTAAGCATGAGGCGTGATAGTTTAATGTCGTGACGTGAGAGGTCGTGGGATATCCTGAGTGGACTACAATTGACGGAAAGGGCAGATCTTCAGGGCAATAACTGGCCTTGGCACGGAATGGTAGTGACAGTTGTCATGTCATGACTCATGTGTTGCTAACAGAGAGTTCTAAGTTGCTAACATTCCTTATGCCATGTTGGTAAACAAGCATACAGACCGTTTGAGGGTAAGATCGCCTTTGGACCGTGCGTATATGCCGATATTCATGCACGGTTCTGACCCTTGAGAAATCTGAACAATAAATTTATACAAAACTAACTACGTAGTTTCTAGTGGGGAGACATTTTCAAGTAAAATACATTTGCCCAAAGTAATACGTAGGTACCTACTAAGAGTAATAATAACACTTTGCGATCTAATGATACCTAAGGAAAGAAGTAAATAAATAATACCTATTATCTTAAAGATATTTGCAACTCTAAATTACACTCTTAATGTCATTATAAGACTAAAACTGATTTATACAACTATAAAAGCCGTTGTTTTTCTTATAAACG
This sequence comes from Pammene aurita, assembly GCA_947086415.1. Lineage (NCBI taxonomy): Eukaryota > Metazoa > Arthropoda > Insecta > Lepidoptera > Tortricidae > Pammene > Pammene aurita. The sequence goes on from OX352298.1 coordinate 1,928,486, forward strand.
CTTAGCAGTTGTCGGCTCTAGTTCCAAAGACAATAAATTACCAAACAGATACAATCGGACATAATAAACCGTCATAGGGGGAATGTCCTCTGATTCTTGCCTCTTAGAACAAGACCTAGGCATAAGGCATGAGTCAGGTACCTAAATTGGCCGTCTAGACGCGATCTAGGTGATTTAGTGCATGTATGTACACGTGTTTTCAATTTGGACTTGGCCGTTTTTTACAGTGCACTCTAAAATGCTACACCGGAGATAGGTGATAAATTTTGAAGGTTCTTGGCGTTGGTTTGTAGTTATAGGGAGATTTATTTTGTAGTTTTGTAGAAAAAATATTGCAGGCGTTTTTCGGCTAAATTTGTGGCTAAATAGTTTTGCGCTGTTTGCCTTGGCTGCACCACCGCATACAATTTAAAAATACTAAATTCAGTGATGAGTGATTTTTTTTTTCTCTCGTCGAAATTATTCAACAGTTGGCTCATTCTACTGTTTCGTGGCCATTAATCTATTGCCAGAAAAAAGTATTATATGATAGAAATTAAATAATGAAATGAACCAAAAAAATAGGAATTTGTTAACCAAAATTCATATATTAATATTGATTAATGTAGATGGTAACGCAGTGGTAAATGCCTTATTTTCATACAAATCGGGAGACAATTAAGGACCACTGAGTTACTATGATTAAGAATATTTACAGTTGTTATTATTAAACTAAGCTATCGGGATTGGTAGCCTAATTAAGCGTCTTTCTCCGTTACAAAACAGCAAATGAAAGTAATGGCCAAGTATTCTGAAATATTACTTTTTACGAAAAAGTGTCAAAAACTTATGTTCAACGAAAAGTAGAATGGCCAAGTTACTTACAAAAGATTTTAAGCATTAAAAATTTATGAAATATTCAAATTAATAACATGCGATTTGCTCTATATTTTCGTAATTCAATAAAATGTTTGTGTATGTATAACAACTTTAAAGCCTATCTATAATAATAATTTACGTCACACCTGGCCATAATGTAAGTTTTACCGCACGCATTATGGCCAGGTGAATACGTAAAATTGTGTACTCACCACGGGCAGTAAAAAAAAAGCCCTCTATCGCATATTTACAACCCTCGCCTGCGGCTCGGGTCACAAATACCTGCGATTTCGGGCTTTCTTTCTTTAACAGTCCTTGGTAAGTAATATACTATTACAGTGTCACCTAGGAATAAGTAAAATTCTCAGTGTAACGTGTGCTCCGTGCACCTGTATTATTCCGGTTTCTAGTACATAAAGCCAGGCGACTTATGCTCTAAATCTATTTCAAATCTACGCCTCTAATATAACGGCCTCCTAGCCAGGTCGGTAGTGACCCTGCCTATGAAGCAGGAGGTCCCGGGTTCGAATCTCGGTCTGGGCATTTATTTGTGTGTTTATCACGGATATATTTGTTCCTGAGTTTTGGATGTTTTCTATGTATTTAAGTATTTATCTATATCTATCTATTATATATATATCATCGCCTAGTACCCATAACACAAGCCTTATTAAGCTTACCGTGGAACTAGGTTGATTTGTGTAAGATTGTCCTATAAAAATAAATAAAAATAAAATAAAACTGTAGTAAATATGTCGATTAAATATATGGTAGTTCTTCTTAAGTACTTTTGTATCTTAAATAAACCTTATATAAAGGAATAAAACCGCCATAAACGGTTGCCATATTGACACTTACTCAGAACCAACAGGAAACACACTTGAGTTACTCTAAAATACCTTTAAACTGCGGGGCTGCGCTTAAACTCACACCTGACTGAACTCTGCCTTCTTTAACAGCGAAATTGAAGAGGATAAAGTTTAACATTATCTGTTTATTATTATTATCTGTTTATTATATATTTCCAAAAAAAGCACTTACAGCTAAACCTTACGTGCTAATTGGTGTTTTATAACCTAGTGTCTAACATACATTATAGTAGTAGGCACATACATATATTACAATGACAAGAATTTACAATACCCTGGAAAAAAATTACGAATTTGTGTGTGGAATATAAAAAATAAATTAAATGTCAAATAAAATTAAATAAAATGTCGAAAATGTCAAAAGAATCATATTCAACAGATATTAATAAAAAGTGTCAAAATTTAACTTAAAATTACCTCATTGAATCATATAAAAATAATGTCGGTGAAAAAATAATTAAATAACTTATTATCGTACTATTTATGTACATTAATATATTAGACAATGGAGCTAGTGGTAACGATTTTTTCAATGTAGTGACTAGATGCGGCTAGGAATTTGGTTTCGGTTCATTGAACATTTAATAAGTAGTTAGTATTATTTATTGCCGCGATAACTAAAGTAATATGTTACAAATAAATTGCCTTAGTATAACATCATAATAATATAGCAACAGGCAGTTTATCGCTAATTTATTGATCTCTTTCAATCTGCATTTGAATAGCAGGAAATAAAGAAGTTAGCTTTGTAGTGCAAAAAGTTGGTTAGAGAGAAATAAGTACATATTTCATTACGTATATAACAGACTGGCCGCGATTCGAAAAATAAACACACACACTGGACAGACACAGCTCCAACCCAACTCAACCTAACTCAACTCAACGCTATAACGACATTGACATTTGCTATTCGAACAGATTTTCATTCAACATTGGTCTCACATTGGTCTCACATTGGTCACACATTGTACCAATGTTGTAGGTACCAAAGTGAGACCAATGTGTGAACAATGTGAGACCAATGTTGAATGAATAATCTGTTCGAATAGCAAATGTCAATGTCGTTATAGCGTTGAGTTGAGTTGGGTTGTGTCTGTCCAGTGTGTGTGTTTATTTTTCGAATCGCGGCCCATATAGCATTTTCTTGCAAGTTTTTTTAGCTCAATCTAAGACTTCAAAAAATTTACTTTCATATTTTGCGGTAGATTTTGTCCTTAAGGTTTTAACCATTTATTTTAAAACGCACAACGCTGGAACGTGTCTATTATGTGTAATAGCAAAAAGCATCATTACCGCCCTGCGAGTCTTTGAGCCAGTCACGTTTGGCGCCCTTTGATGTTCACTGTCACCGGTGGAGTGATCTAATGGCGGGAACATTGTTCTATATGACCATATACTAAATATCTCTATACTCCGCTTAGCGCGTTATTTCTTTGAAACCAAAGCTGCCAAAACCGAGGGGTGCGGGAGGGGAACCGAACGATTGCAGGCAATGCTTGACAGGGAACGCGCGATTGTTCCGTGGTGCATAAGAGAGAGACAAACATTAATGGGTGCCATGGTAACACACTTGTTTACTGTCACATCAAATAATTACAATTATATTTAGAGTCTGTCCGGAAAGACAAGTGTCGTAGAATGTATGAGCTTCCTTATAAACTACGACACTTCTCTTTCCGGACAAATTTTAATAAGTAATTAAGATAAAAAACAGTTTACCAGTGAAATTAAATGCCAAAATTTTGCAGACCAGATGTTATAGTGTTTCTGCGTCACAATTAAATGCAACAATAATGCGTTTTAATGCCGCAAGCAAGCGATGTTACATACAGGACTGAAAGAAAAGACAACTTTCTCTCTCACACCGTCGAGTGAAGCGACTGTATGCGTGGCAGCGGGGTTCGCCCGGCTATGCGGCGTCTTGGGTTATTAGTCTATGTACAGTTAGGTGCATAACTGAGTCAAAATTAGTACCTTAGTAAAATGTAAATAATTTGATAACAATCAAAGTTACATAAAAGTTCTACACGTAAAATATTAATCCTTGGGTACCGCTACAAAACTGCTTCACAAATTATTTTCTTCCGACTTATACATTTTTCTCAATTTCATACCGAAAACTGTGAAATTTCACCTAATTTATTTTTCCCATTATTTCATTTTTTCTTAGGCATTCCCAATTCAGTAACTCATTTAAAGTAAGGAATTCCACGACCATTATTTTAGTTATCAAACATTTAAATCAGGCTTATTTTTGTAATTAGTTACTGGCAATGTATTGTCAGGTGCAAAACTGAGTCAAGGCAAATGGCCGAACAACTTTCTCGTTAGTTAATTTTTGTAGCGGACTTCATTCTGAGATAACCATAAAAATACGTGAGTGATATAAAAGTCATACACCTCATTTTAAAGAGCATATAATGTACTATTTCAACTAATTGTCTTACCTGGTTGTGTAAAAGAAAAATATCAATATCGGGTTAAATAAAAAAAATGTAGTTTAACGGTTTTTGGTTCAAAATCATGGACGAATAAAAAAATCAAGATTGTGAATGCAATGAATCGAAATTGGCTTTCATATGGATTCATAGCTGACACCGAGACGAACAAATATAACCTGAAAGTTTTTATTTTTTTCATAATTGATAAGACTTATCTTCATTTAACGATGTCGGTGCAAAACTGAGTCAGTACCAAATATTATCTAATAGAGAAAATGTTTATTTTTATCTACAATAACATAATAGGTCAGTAAGTTTATTAGCGTTGTTACCAATTAATAATAAAATAGTAACTTAATAACTAGCCTCTTCTGAAATAATGAAAGAAACATGTCAAAGTGATGCACATTGGTTCAGTTATGCACCTAACTGTATATGACTCATTGTTTTCATCTTTTTTTTATGGCCGCGTGTGTCTGTGTGTACGTTCGCATGCAGAAAAAGTCCACTAATCGAGTGTATCCAGTATACAGCGTGTATGTCTAACCACATACGCTAAGTATAGGCCCTAATAAACATACATTCATGTTTTGTTAAAATTTGAAAAATTTCACAGTATATTTTTTCCATATAATAAATTACAGCACGCAATTTATCGCTATCTACATGATTACTTTGCCTTAAAACGTAACAATTGATGTGTCAATTTAGTGTACACGTAATACATTGCCACTCGATCTTTTTAAAATTAATTAGTCTATGTTAATTAACAGTTAACTAAATATGTATTGCTATATTGATTAACTAGCTGTGCCCGCGGCTCCGCCCGCGTGGAATTAGGTCTGTGTCAGTAAGCGGCTAATTCACCCCTAATTCCTCTCCCGCTACCCTGGAGGCGGAACTTGAAGTAAAGTTGACAGATGACGCTAGAGGACAGTAGTCCTAATAAAATATTTTACAATTACCACTTAATGAAACTAACTATACTCAAAAATGAATACCTTTTTTTAGGCATGATTTAAACGACATAGAGTAGTAGGTGTATATCGGACGATACAGGACCACTTTTGTATTTATACGTTCATGTCCACGGCAAATATCATCCAAATCGATCCTCCCGTCAAATCAGTCTAAGCATGAAAGGTAAGAACAGGCGCTGTTGAAATTTGGGGTGGGGGGGGGGTCACAAATGCAGAAATGATTTTTTTCTATTTGAGGTGCACTTGGAGGGGGGAGGGGGTCCATGACCCATGCAAGTTTAACTCGAGTGTATTTGATAGATAGATAGATAGATAAACACTTTATTATTTGGCGACGCTTACGTCATTTTACTATTCGGCACTTCCTTTCACTATGCGTTTTTGACTGATAATTCAAAAACGGCTGAACCGATTTTATTCAATATAGTTTTTATTGAAAGTTTTTATCAGGCCTCACCAAATTTCAGCTTTCTAGTGCGAACGGTAACTGAGCTAGACCGCGGACAGACGGACACGGACATGGCGAAACTATAAGGGTTCCTAGTTGACTACGGAACCCTAAAAAGAGATAAATAGTAGTTTATGTAACTGTTACGTAATAAGGCCTAATTTTGTACAGAAGCATACACTGCTTTAGCTGCTAGGAACGAAGTTATGTTATTTCATTTTTGAACTTTTTTTGGGAATTTCTTTTTGTATTTTTTTGAAATTGTTGAAATTTAAAAAATTTAGTTGAAATTTTTGAAATATTTGCCATTTTTTACTTTTAGGTTCTCGACTTTTTTCAGTTTTTTCACTTTTATCACTTTGTCACTTCTCACTTTAACTTTTCACTACACTTCATTCACTTCACTTTATTCTATTTTATATATTTTTTATTTCATTCCATTTTACATGTTTCTCAATCGTATGGGTGTCGCGTTTTCGTGACGTGACGCTTTTTCGTGACGGTCACGTGATTTTTTTTCGCCTAGCCTCCCATCCGCGAACCGTCCGATACGGAACTTCGTTCCAAAACTACCACCGGTTCTAACCCAACACCTCTGGCCCAAGAAGTATTATGACATTTATGACCGAAAAGAAACTCGACGGGACTTATTTTTTTCAAAACAGTAAGTAATACATTATTAGATCTTAAAGATACAAAATAATGCGTAGTTCTTCAAGAAGACATATCAAAACAGCTTGAGAGACAGATAATGTACCCATTGTTTAATTATAAAGAAAAATAAATCCTAATCTGACTGCTTCACAAAACGTTTGATATGTTTTCCTACCTAAACGGTGTCCTATAAATGTTAGATGATTTTGTAGTAGTTTTTTTGGTTAGGGCCATGCATCTTTGTCCGTCATATATAGTCCTCGAACCTGGAATAACCCTTTGACATTCATGACATTTTCAAATATTTCTTAAGAGCGGGTAAAGGTAAATTTAAAGCATCGACGGGTATGTTACAAATATGAACACCTTGACCAAAAAATTACAAATTATTTCAATACCAAATTTCATCTAAATACGAACAGCGGTTATTGGTTGTTTCTTCCCCATGTAAACTTCCACCCCTTTTGCATCCGCTTAAGGGATAATTTCCGAGATAAAACTATTTTATTTCCTTTTCCAGAGCTCAAATTATCTCCATACCAAATTTTATCTAAATCGATTCTGCGGTTAATAATTCCCTATACAAATTTCCAACTCCCTTTTCACCCCTTTAGGGTTGATTTTGGGGTAAAAACTATCCTTTGTCCTTTCTCGAGACCCATACTATCTCCATACACATTTCCATCTAAATCAGTTCAGCGGTAAAAAATTCGTCATACCAACTTCCAACCCCCTTTTCACCCCCACAAGGGTTTGAAAACTATCCTATGACGTTTCTCGAGACTCAAATTATCTCCATACTCATTTCTATCTAAATCGTTTCAGCGGTTAAAAATTCTCCATACAAACTTTCAACCCCATTTTCACCCCCACCAGGGTTGGTTTTCGGGATTAAAACTATATATTATCCTTTCCCGGGACTCAAACTATCTCTATGCAAAATTTCATCAAAATCCGTTCAGCCGTTTTCACGTGATGCGCGGTCAAATAAACAGACAAACAGATAAACAGATAAACAGATAAACAGACAAACAGACAAACAGACAAAAATTCTAAAAATTGTTGTAACGTGTTCTGTTATCGATTCTAAGTATCCCCAGCCAACTTTTTTTCGATTATCTTCCATGTACAGACTTTCGACCCTCTTCAGCTTTATTATATGTATAGATAACCTGCGGTATAATTCTCAGGAAAGTTGTTGTTTTTTAAATTAATAGTGTTTTTTTTTTAATTAATAATAAACCTTTAGGTACTTATCTTTGCCAAGATACTTGTGGTTAAAGAACTATCAAATTCATAATTATTTTACTTGTTTTAAAGTGGGTATTCCACTCATACATTAGTATGTTATTTAATCAAATACAAACATTGAAACATTGAAAAAATAATCAACCCAGTTTGACTTGAACAAACATCGATACGCCTTACCGGGGCTCGATATCGCTTTACCAAGTAAGTTATTTAATCAAATACAAACATTGAAACATTGAAAACTGAACCCATAGCTTACTTGGTAAAGCGATATCGAGCCCCGGTAAGGCGTATCGATGTTTGTTCAAGTCAAACTGGGTTGATTATTTTTTCAATGTTTCAATGTTTGTATTTGATTAAATAACAAACTATCAAATTATTATTTTTATTTTAAAATTAAAATAAATTAAATTAAAACCAGTGATAAACTGGACTAGGAAGATTCTTACATAAAGGCTGTGGAGTATGAAAGTGTTTAAACTGTCTACATTAGACACCTTCCTTTGATTCCACACGTCTAGAGGCTCTTAACCACTCACTTCAAATGCGGTGTTGGGCCATAAAACGCGCAGAATATCGTATGGGCTTGTCATTGAGAATGTTCATCTGGCAAAAAACGGCGGCGACAGGAAAGCAGCACAAATAAAATAATTCAAGATAGAGATATTAAGGATGAGATTCGTAGCCAAATGCTCGTACTGTAAATTAACGGCTTCACTATGTAGATTTTATTAAAATAAGTCAAGTTTTACTAGCTTGTAGTAGCAGTAGTAATTCACTAATGCACTAAATCATGTACACGAGACAATTAAAAACACACATACAATAGGGATGATGACAAGTGTTGAATTATGAAATAAAATTTAGTTGACAGGATGCAAAATGATCAATATATCAAAAAAAAAGGAAAATTAAAAAAATCTATTGAAATGTTTCAAAGATATTTTTTTAAGTAAGATATTAAAAAAAAAACAAAAATACTATTCTATTTTTAACAGTTTATTGTAAAATTTTCAAGCAGTTTCATAACTTTTCCATACTTTAAACAGGGCGACTATGTAATCATGAGCAACAAATGCAAATCTCATACTTTAAGTCTCGTTTCAGAGTTTTGTGTTATTTTAACGCAATTGGAACTATATAGGCATTTGATCCTCACAACAAAACAAATCGATTGATACCATACATGAAAAAAATCATTATGCGTATATAGGCGGTTCGGTTGTACAAAGGTGAACCTGACCAATGCCCTTAATGGAACAAGTTCCATCCATAGAGCTACTAAAAATTACTGGAATCTGGTAAACACATTGAAAGCGCTTAAAAATGTTAGTCTCAAAAAACGCTTATTTCCTGGCCCCCGGCCACTCGTGCGCACAGGATCCGGCCCGCGACCGGAAGCGCGGCCATTTCCCCCACCTGTCGCCTCGCCGACTTCCGGCGCTCCTTGACCAACGCTAAGACTTTTTATTTTATCGATACTTGCGTTTCCGCTGACTACGGGGTAGGTAAAGATTTTTACAAGGACAAAGAATGTAAGGAGAAACTGGAAAGGCTACGGTTTTTAAATTCCTTATGGTGTCTTACATTATCGTAGTCCCACTAATATACTTAAGGACAATAAAAACGGGTTACTATGTCTACAAATTTCCATAGAAGGAGCCCCTTTTTTTCCTTGAGTGGACTGACAAACTGGATGACTTTAAAATACAGGATTGACTTAGAAATAATTTTAAACAAAAAAGAACCGACTTCACTAAGCACCCACCTTTCCAACACCAAATGCTCGATCTGCTGCAAAAAATACTCAAATCACCATAGGTGTGCCTATAATAGTTGAAGAGTTCCCTCGATTTCTCCAGGATCCTATCATCAGATCCTAACATGGTTACAATCGGACCAACTGTGAAGTATACGCTTTCAAACAAAAAAAAAATAGCAAAATCAAAGATCCCGACGAATTGATAACCTCCTCCTTCGAAATCTTGAAGTCGGTTGAAAACAATTTTTACTAATTTATTTAGTACTAATTTTTACCTTCAGACTTCTGATAATACGAAAGCCGTGAACGCAGAAAAAGCTAGTTTGGTTACAGCTCTGGGCACCGGAGATCTTGGTCACTTTTTCCTTATGACATCTATTTAAGTTTATAATACGTAATAGTTTATATACCGTTCTAGCCGTTTACCAAAAGAGATCAAGTTAATAATTTTATCTACACCCATACAATCGTCTATACTGCATTCAGAAACCGTATATAATTACAACCATTATTGCAACCAGTAATGTAACATCAATGTATTGTCTGTGACAGTGTTGTAATAATGTATGAAAATTTAGCCCTCCTCCCCGATCCACAATCCAGTTGGCCACAGCGGTGCAATGGCGGTCATTCTAATGGTCCCCGAACACGTCATTGAGGGTTTATAATATGTGTATAGATAAAGCAGTGTATGTAACTGTACATAATCAGGCATTAAAACACTTGTGTGATACGAGTATTATAATGAAACTCACTTCGTTCGTTTTATGTTAATGCCCTTCATTATGTAGCATAGTCACATAAACTACTAATAAATAATGCGAGGTTGATGACCGTTTGAAATCTTGGATGTCTATTACATAACAACCTGAAGAGTGATCAAGGATACTTACTTTATTCTTTATTTAGAATCGTGCCGACGTGAGAAATGTCGGACGTTGTGACCAAATACGCGTTAATCCGTAAACTTTGTATTGCTACATATTAAAACAAGTGTTTGCAACATTACATGAAACCAAGATGCACAACAATTATCACAAAATCAACGCAGGCTAAAGTTTTAGCTTATAAAAGTTATAAAACACACAAGTTAGGCAATGTGTAACGGTAAAAATAGGATCGCCAGTATTTTAACTTTTTTTTTTATATTTTACACCTACACTGCATTGTATTGGAGTTGCATCGGAATAATTTGTAAATGTAAAATGTAAAAACTTTCTATTGTACAAAATCCAGTCAAAAACAGTACAATAATAGGAAAACGCAAGTACAAAGGAGAACTTATCCCTCCAAGGGATTTCTTACAGTGAACCTTTGAGTAGATGAGAGAGAAAGTGAAAAGAGGTAGACAAATGCGGCAACATGTACAACAAGGTGCGAGAAAGGTAGATACTATAGATACATATGTGAATAGTGTGTATATACAAAATTTATAGTAAAAGCATATACACCAGAGAGGAGTAGAGGAGTGAGGAGACAATCATAATAAAAACGCAGAACAGGAACATCTGAGACACATACAGAATAATACAATAGCAATAGTATTTGCAAGCAAATTCTGATATATATTTCTGATTCATACGATTGCTCGACTGGGGAAGTACCTCCACCTTACCTCCTACTCATAGTGTTGTGTTCCTGCTGGTGAGTAAGGTTACCAAAGAGCTCAAATAGGACCCAGTGTGTTGACGATGAGGGGCATTCTTGTTCCTTTAGCCGTCAACACAGTGAATCTTCTTTTTTGGAAAGGGTCGGCAACGCGCATGTGACTCCTTTGGAGTTGCAGGCGTCCATAGGTAGCTGTTTACCATCAGGCGGGCCGTATGCTTGTTCGCCACCGTCGTGGTATAAAAAAAAATTGGCCCTAGCTGTATTGCGTAGTTGTTAGAGTTGTATTGGAGTTGGATCATATCTTAACGTATTTTAAAGTTGGAATACGCCCTAATATTACTCATCCATTATTGGTCGCATTCACGCGGACGGCTTTATGCACCAAAGTCCGCTGGCACCAACGTTGGCGACCTCTCGCATGCTGCCTATCTGTTTCCTTTTAGACATATTTAATACTGCTCATCCAACATAAACCGCATTCACGCGGACGGCTTTATGCACCAAGGTCCGCTGGCACGCTGCAAACGGCAACCTCTCGCATAGCTCGTACCTGGTTTTCATTTAGAATATTTAGATACAATACTGCGCATCTAACATAGACCGCATTCACTTGGACGGCTTTATGCACTAAGGTCCGCTGGCCTGCCGCCAACGCTGGCGACCTCTCGCATACCTCGTACCTGTTTTTCTTTTAATTTCTTCTCGCATATCTTGCTCCTCAGCTCGTAAATTGCTTCGGTTGAGTTAGCACTTAGTGTGTGCGATTATGAAAATGTATTTTCTTTTTAACAATCTTCTTTCTAGATGGTGTTTAAAAATATTGTGTTAAGTTTCTTCTGGTAATGTTACCTCTTATAACAAAACTTGTGTTTTCAATTATTAATTTTCGTGTTATTTTTACTGAATAACTCTGAAGTTGTAATTAAACTAAAGTAAATCCCGACAACTTACTATTTGGCCCTCGCCATGTTGCGGAATTTCATGGGCTAAAAGGCTAAGAGCTGGCAACGTAAGATATGATATGATAATGAGAGCAATTAAACCTGTCTAGTTAGATTACTTTACCATCCTTATTGCTAGATCCGGGCATCTTTTAATGGAGATCAGACTGACAGACCACAAAAAATAATACCAAAATAGGTAGAAACTGCCGAAGTTTTGTCATTTATAGAGGACAGGGCCTATATTTTAACTTTAGAACAAAAAACATTGTGTATTATTGCGGAAACAAGAACAGCAGGCGACTAACTATAAATTGCATTATATTACATAATTTGGCACTTCTTTCCCCCAACAGAAATTTCTGGCTTTGATACAACCTAATTAATTAGATAATTTTCCATAATATTGCAACAAAGCCAGAACTCTAGGATTTGTTTTCTTCAAGTTATTTGCATTCTTTGACCTTCACCACTTTACAGCTACCAGATGTCCGGATCTAGAAATAAGCTTAGTATAGCAAACTAAGTAGAGTGGTTTCGTCGCTCTCATTATTGTCTCATATCTGACGTGGCCAGCTCTCCGTCTATCAGTGGTACTAATTTATTTTACTGACAAGGAGTACTTTTTGACAACGGACGTCAAAAGTCATCGAATGTCACCAATATCAACAAGAAGAAAAGATTTTACAACTATAAGCGATTTTACCACAAAAATGCCAAAAAAGATTCCCAGAAACGCAAGAAATATTATTGTGAATGCCTAAAAATATTTACATCAAAAAAAGGACGAAAGATTGCGTAGCATTCCAATAAACTATGTATTGAAATTGGGCGTTGGCATACGTCCTCCTAGCCTAGTCGGCAGTAACTCTGCCTATGAAGCAGGAGGTCCCGGGTTCAAATCCTGGTCAGGGCATTTATTTGTGTGTTTATCACAGATATTTATCCCTGAGTTATGGATGTTTTCTATGTATTTAAGTATTTAATACATCTATTATGTATATCGTCGTCTAGTACCCACAACACAAGCCTTATTGAGTTTACTGTGAGACTAGGTTGATTTGTGTAAGATTGTCCCATGATATTTATTTATTTATTGAAAAATGTAACAAAAATGCTGGTGATCCGTTTAAGGGCATAATTGGTATCATATTTTAATTATTATAAACTAAGAAAAACAAAATTTCACGCGGAAAAGAAATTTGGTTTTGTTTGGAGGGTCGGCCGGCTGGGATCAATCATATTTACTATGGATGGATCATACTCTAACAAAATGAGCAGAAAAAATACTTCTATAGTAATTTCATAACCTAGCAACGATTCTGTTATGTTTATCTATTTTGACAATCATTACTTACATCTTTGTCACTCTCGTTGATAGAAAATTACAGTTTGTCTCTTTCTCACGCGGGTGACGGGAGCTCATTCGCACGTCCGCATCTCACGCTGGCCGGTGCACGACTAGCGGCAATTGTTTGAAATCACTTATTTTAAGTGCTTCACTTTTGGAGCGTGCATAACCCATCTGTCATTGTTATATATCATAGGCTGGGATGACGTGTCCCATACCAAAAAAAATTTTTTTCACGTCCAAAAAATTTTTTTTCTCCTTTTTTTTTGTCGCATTACGATAACAAAAATGTCCTTAAACGGATCACTACTACTTTTGCTACAACCTGTGCATGAGTTACGCACATTATTGCCGTATGTAAGCTATTTGTTAGCGACACCTTCTCAGGGACAAATGTAAGTTGTCGGGCTTTAAGCATTTTTTTTAGACGGCACGTCACGTTTTCTAATGACGTTATTTTTTTTAGATATCCTATAGGTCAATTACCTATAAACATGTACATACAAAAAAAGTAATGTAGATAGATTGACAAAAATAATGAAAAAATAACAATGTAATTTTAGGAATTAAATCGGTTTTAATAACCTTAGTCCCTTGGTCTTGAAACAAAACCGAACAAAATTTTAGTTTCCCTGTTTAGATTAAAATGGGCTTATTAGGTACTTAAATGGTCTAAAAATTAATTTGATATGTATCTGATATCTGACATGTTCTAGAAATAAATTTGATATGTATCTGATCTCTGACATGCTCATAAAATGAATAAATGTCGCATAAAATCAAAACATTTAAATTTGAACAAACGAGCGTAGTTCTGACATTGAACTTATGTTATAAAGAAGACATGCAATAAATTAAAGGTATTTCTGACTATTTACAATAAACTTTAAAGATAATCAGTTGTGTCGACATATAAAACGACAATGACCATTGACATCAGTCAGGGATCAAGCGAAAGTTACTAAATTATACAAAAATGTATTATGTAATAGGTAGCATGAAATGAGGACAACTATCTACGGAATAAGAATAAATTAAATAAGCTAGAATTTATATAGAATTTGCTACCTACAGTTAGGTGCAAAACTGTCCCAATAGTAGCATCTTAGTAGAATGTGGAGAAGTGGATGTCGATCGAGGAGAGGGGCACATGATTAATACATACCAGTACTATTTAAAATTTCCTACAAATCAGCCTTACATATGATATACTTAGAATTTACGCTTATTTTCTAATGTAGAATCGAAAAGTAGAAAAAAACACATTTTTATTTTTTCGAATATTTCTAGTTCCTCTTATGGAAACTCCAAATAGGGAACCATACATAATTAAGAAATTCAGCCTCTATAAAATAAGGTATCAACTGTTTAAATCACAAACATAGTTTTGTAGTTATGGCAGAGTAAAAGTCGTCTTGAACATTGAACTAACAAACACTTTCTATGGCTGTTTTTAATGGTACACTTTTGCACCGAACTATAAGCCACCTAAAAGTAACTTGAAATATGCCCCATTAAAGCAATTGCATGATGATTTTATAGAGGCAGAATATTTGGAGTTTCCATAAGAGGAACTAGAAATATTCGAAAAAATAAAAATGTGTTTTTTTCTATTCAATCAAATACAAACATTGAAAACATTGAAAAAATAATCAACCCAGTTGGACTTGAACCAACATCGATACGCCTTACCGGGGCTCGATATCGCTTTACCAATTAAGCTATGGATTCAGTTACCGAGCTGACGAAATTCTCAATGCCTTCAATCATCTTTTTGCATTTATTTTTTACATCGACTTTATAGCAGCCGTAAGCGACATCTAGGTGCCAACCACTAGAGTTAGATACCCTTCCCTGCTATAAAGTCGATGTAAAAAATAAATGCAAAAAGATGATTGAAGGCATTGAGAATTTCGTCAGCTCGGTAACTGAATCCATAGCTTAATTGGTAAAGCGATATCGAGCCCCGGTAAGGCGTATCGATGTTGGTTCAAGTCCAACTGGGTTGATTATTTTTTCAATGTTTTCAATGTTTGTATTTGATTGAATAACATACTAATGTATGAGTGGAATACCCACTTTAAAAAAAAAAAAAAAAAAAAACATGTAAAATAATTATGTGATAGCAGGCGCCATCTGTTATTTCCGTTGTGACACTTGTAAAAGGGTCGGCGGGAAGGGTATCTAACTCTAGTGGTTGGCACCTAGATGTCGCTTACGGCTGCTATAAAGTCGATGTAAAAAATAAATGCAAAAAGATGATTGAAGGCATTGAGAATTTCGTCAGCTCGGTAACTGAATCCATAGCTTAATTGGTAAAGCGATATCGAGCCCCGGTAAGGCGTATCGATGTTGGTTCAAGTCCAACTGGGTTGATTATTTTTTCAATGTTTTCAATGTTTGTATTTGATTGAATAACATACTAATGTATGAGTGGAATACCCACTTTAAAAAAAAAAAAAAAAAAAAAAAAAAAAAAAAAAAAACATGTAAAATAATTGTGTTTTTTTCTACTTTTCGATTCTAAATTACAAAATAACCGTAAATTCTAAGTATATCATATGTAAGGATGATTTGTAGGAAATTTTAAATAGTACTGGTATGTATTAATCATGTGCCCCTCTCCTCGATCGACATCCACTTCTCCACATTCTACTAAGATGCTACTATTGGGACAGTTTTGCACCTAACTGTATATCTGAGTGACACAGAAAACTGTTACTTTTCCAGTGCCCCAACCTAGAATGTTTTCGATTAGCAAAATGGAAAATTTGAATACTTGACTACGGACTGACCATAGGTACTTGTAACGGTAGCTGCTTACCATCAGGTGAGACGTTTTCCACCGCCGAGGTATAAAAAAACGTATTTGTAATAAATTAGGATCCTGTTCCTACTCACCTCATACGAGGGTTGCCTTTTATATTTCGGGATTTGAATAAGCTATGGTTGCCATCGGTCAAATGACGTTTAAAAAGTTTAGTTCAAGCATTTTGGCGGCAATATTCAGAAAAAAATAGTTTTGACGCGATCGTATACTGTTTTTAACTGTCATTTGAAAAAATATCGTATCGGCTACCATGGATTTGAATCGCGAACATTTTCGGGCGATTATTTTTTACAATTTTCGACGCGGCCTCAGTCAACAATAGTGTATCGATGAACTTATTTCAACTTTTGGAGATGAAGCACCATTAAGGACGAGTGTTTATTGTTGGTTTGCAGAGTTTGTTCGTGGCCGTAGTTCGCTTGGGGACGAGTTCCGCGAAGGTCGTCCAAAATCAGTGGTTGTCCCGAAAAACATTGACTCTGTGTGTGAACTAATATTGCAAGACCGTCACGTGACTTATCGAGAGATTGAGGCGTCTTTGGGCATTAGTGGGGCCAACATACAAACAATTTTGCATGACCATTTAGCTGTCAAAAAAGTTTGTTTGCGGTGGATACCACATAATTTAACCGGTGATCAAAAACAGGCTCGCGTGGATTGGTGCAAAGACATGTTTAAAAAATACAATGGCGGGACTTCAAAACATGTCTACGATATTGTCACAGGTGACAAATCGTGGATCTACTCGTATGAACCGGAAAATAAGCAGCAGTCGACAGTGTGGGTCTTTCAAGGTGAACAAAATCCAACAAAGGTTGTTCGTGCACGAAGTACTGCAAAACAAATGGTTGCCTGTTTCTTTGGTAAAACTGGGCATATTGCAACCGTTCCTTTAGAAAAACGTAGAACAGTAAATTCTGAATGGTATATAATCATTTGTTTGCCAGAGGTCATTGAAAAAGTCAGGGAAGCCAATCGCCGAAGACGAATTATACTCCACCATGATAATGCGAGCCCACACCAGTCGGCACAAACATCAGTCTTTTTGAAAGCCCAAAATATCGATTTAATGGGTCACCCGCCGTATAGTCCTGATTTGGCCCCCAATGATTTCTTTTTGTTCCCACACATCAAGAACGAACTGCGTGGTCAACGTTTTTTGACACCCGAAGCAGCGGTCGAGGCGTTCAAAACGCATGTTTTGGAGGTGTCCCAATCGGAGTGGTCGAACTGCTTTCAAAATTGGTTCTACCGCATGAAAAAATGTGAAGAACTCGGAGGGGAATATTTTGAAAAACAATAAAGTCATTTTTGTTACTATAAAATTGTTGATAATTTCTATTCCCGAAGTATAAAAGGCAACCCTCGTATTTGAGGGAAAATCACATAACTAATAAATACCAAAACTAACGTTTATCTTTCGACTGTACCTGCCGTCACAGATAACGTGGGCCACAGATAGCCCACAATGATCCTTTGAACGCTCTTGAGCATAATAAGATTAGTCTAAGTAGGTAAGCCTTCCGTCTGGCTCGCGTGGCTGGTACAAAGTATGAGTGGAAAGCGGATATAATGTAACAAGAGAGGTTATTAACCTATATATTATTTTAATTTTATTGGACTTAAATAGTACAAGTAGCGGAATTAAATGAATGGCATTTCTACCAGTCAACCATTGGAAAAAATCCTCGGTTTTCTATGATTATAAGAAATATAAACTGAAATAGATGTCACATACAAAAGAAAAAGTGACCATGGTTTTCGTTGTACAGGGCTGACTATTAAAAATATTTAATACAATATTTCAATTGTTCTAGTTAAATAGAAAGTGTACAGATTATTTTTAGACCAAGAAGAAGTTTTAATGTGCCTATCCTATAAAGTTGCCTCATCTTATTTACTAAGAAGAAAACTATGGTATTTCTTTTTACTGTTTTTAGCTACCTGTCCCATGTAATGAACTGTTCATTACTTAAAATAAAATTAGGTAAGATTTTAAAAAATCCATACACTATGGTAGCTAAATTTAGAAAAATATACTTATCTTACACCGATAAAGTTTCATTCAACTATATAAACACACAATAAATAACGAGTCACATTGTATAGATTTTATACAAAGTCACCCATTTCACTTCACTTTCATTTTTTTACTTGAGTATATAATGAACCCAACGCTATAACCGCTGAGCCACAAGGCATGTCCCAAGCCTTAAACAACATTGTCCTGTAAACCTATAAAGCTGTGTATAAACTTGCGTCGGCCATTAAGGTGTGCTCACGGAGGATTAGCCGCGAGTAACGAGACGACTTTATTAGACACTCACAGCCGATCTGGGAAGACGGGCGGATTCCATTGGAGACGACCCGCTGTATCTTTAAGGCATAAAAGGTTCTGAAAAACTTTGGGTTTGTTATAAGCAAATGGTGAAATTGTGTGTAAACCAGCAACCCCGATAGGGGTAAGTTCTTGACGATACGATTACCCAAGTACCAGGGTGCGTAGTTTGTATCTGTATTTTCCGTATTTTACTAACATAGGTTTAAGCGTCTTGTTTAGTTTTACTTGTTTTTCAAAGTGGGTATTCCACTCATACATTAGTATGTTATTTAATCAAATACAAACATTGAAACATTGAAAAACCCATTATGGGTTCAGTAACTGAACCCATAGCTTAATTGGTAAAGCGATATCGAGCCCCGGTAAGGCGTATCGATGTTTGTTCAAGTCAAACTGGGTTGATTATTTTTTTTCAATGTTTCAATGTTTGTATTTGATTAAATAACGTCTTGTTTAGGTTAAGTTTTGTAGGTATAAGTTTAACACACGTTATGGATTTTTAAAATCTGAAATAAATAATTTTTATTTTTATTTTATTTATTATGTAGCCAACGTGCCATTCGTTAACGCTCCGTAGTGAACGAAACGCAACTGTCACTGTCGCACTAATACGGAAGAGTGATAGAGAGGGGTGACTACGATACGCTACGGAGCGTTAACGGTTGGCACGTTAGCTACGCACCCATATATTCCTACCTGGTTTTTACGGCGGCCTCTGTTAAAGAACTAGGAAACTTAAGACGCTATTAGTTACACTGTCCGAACAATCAAATCCAAGTACCTTCAATTAGATGTGTCGTAAGTACATAAACGTTTCGACTCAAGTACAGAATACCTGGGGCCTCTGTTAAACTAGCAGCCAACTTAAAACGCCATTACACTGGCCGGACAATTAAATCCACCTTCAAATATTATATTTGTTTCGTAAGGCGTAAGTTAACAAATGTGTCGACTCCAGTGCAAAACACACGCGGTCTCCGGCAGAATGGCAGTCAACTTAAGATGCCATTACACTGGCCGGACAATTAAATCCACCTTCAATTGGCGGTGGCTGTATGTAACAGTAACACTTTTAACTGACCACTGGTAGTCCTTAACTCGTTGCAGTAAGGTTTAGATTTAGTTAGCTAGTTGTGTAGCTGTGTCGTAAGTACATAAACGTTTCGACTCAAGTACAGAATACCTGGGGCCTCTGTTAAACTAGCAGCCAACTTAAAACGCCATTACACTGGCCGGACAATTAAATCCACCTTCAAATATTATATTTGTTTCGTAAGGCGTAAGTTAACAAATGTGTCGACTCCAGTGCAAAACACACGCGGTCTCCGGCAGAATGGCAGTCAACTTAAGATGCCATTACACTGGCCGGACAATTAAATCCACCTTCAATTGGCGGTGGCTGTATGTAACAGTAACACTTTTAACTGACCACTGGTAGTCCTTAACTCGTTGCAGTAAGGTTTAGATTTAGTTAGCTAGTTGTGTAGCTGTGTAACAGTATTTTCTATTGCTATCTAATCCCACTTGCAGAGGTCAAGATGCAGGGTCAGCCTAGTTTGGTCCCTCGTTACCTGTAATAACCTGTTTTAGTGCAATGAATCCTTTTTTATTTTGTGCGTCCTAAGTGGAATGCCCCAATCATAAACGGTTTTGATAAAGTAGATTTAATTTTACAACATTTGAAATACATAAATTACATTAATATAAGATACATGTGTGAAAATTAACTAATATTATAGTGCCTATGACTCATTTTAATTAGGAATTAAAGTTACTCGTATTCACTCTATTTTTATTTTTTCGATTTCGACTTTAAAGTTATAATTGTATTAATATACATTCTAATATCTTTGTCCGTCTTAAAAAATAATCTGCTCAGTACAAAATATTATATAAATATGAATGTGCGAGTCTGTATTAAGTACATGTAGAAATTTTAAATTCTAAAAATATTCTAGAATTCAATCTTAATCATAGTCGGAAGAAAATTCTAGAATTCAGTCTTTAAAAAAAAGATATTTTTAATCTAGTCAGGCAACCGTTCAAATGAACTTACAAACTCACAATATCTATTAACCACCTAGAAAGAAAAACAAAAGCAAAACTCACTCCAATTACTTAGCCTGAAAGACGTTAGAAAAGCCCGTCTAGACCGACTTAATTCCCATACCTGCGCACAATGGGAAAAACTCCACATTCCCGGCCTCGGACACAATGCCATTCAGCGCCATTTAACTTATTGGCGCGGGCAAACAGGTGGAAAAGTCGACTTTTCTGACCCTTTCTGGGGACCGCGGATGTCATTTATTACGACTCCCTTGTTCGGTAGATGCAGTTCACAAAAGGTTTAAGGTGCGATGTTTTACTTATGAATTTCTATCTAATTATTCAGTGATATGTTAAGCTATAGTTGTTGTATAGTTGTTGTTGGTGTATAGTTGGTATAGCTGTTAAGTGATATGTTAGTGTATGCTTTTTTAATGAAACGTATTTTGTGGATATTGTGGTCAGTACGAATTGCATTGTATTATGCAATTCGGATTGTATTATTCTTAGAGAATTCAACCCGGATGGAGTACCTAGCCATGTCCGTCATTTCCGATACAAAAAAAGTCCGCCGATTTTTGCGGGGGAGGGGAACGTCAAATGTATGGCTATTCGTAGGTAAAGTACAAATAGATAAACGTCAGTCCATACATGTGTATGACCACCGGTCAAATGTTTTCGGCAGAGGGGAACGCCTGTCAATGGCGACTCCGGTTGGTTGATTTCTATAAGGTATTATTCGATATAAAAATATTGAATTCAATTAAATACGTAATTACCACTAAATTTAGTAACAGTTTTTTAACGACAGATCGAACTTGCCAACATCAGAAACCGAAATAAGATATAATATACGATATTGTTATATTTTCATTACATTCTGAATCAGTGGTAGAAAATATTAATAATAAGACAAGAGTGTCGACTCCATGAAGTATCAACAGTACCATCAACCTTTTAAAATAACAATACAAGTTGACTTTGACCTAAGAGCACTGAAAGCTCAACAATGCGTGCAACCTTTACGACGAGACTCTAGCCTAGACCCACAGACCACGCCACTAGATGACACAGCTATAATTTGACATGCGATCAACACCGCACAAAAGTGTTTTTACGTCAATGATGTATTAAGCTTTTATACATTTTCAAATTCTACGAGTATCAAGAAATAATATTTTTTCGTGTACCAGCTTTGTGATGCAAAAATAATATCTTGATATATCCCTTACATAAATGTATTATTATATTTAATTCTGGAGCTTAAATAGCCTAGTTCTAGTTAATATTCTAGGATAATAAATATAACTCGGTCTTTTGTATAAAAAATCCTCGAATCTATGTGTCTGTTCCCGTCCATACATTTATATAGAAGTTTTTTCCATATAGGATTTAAACCGGATGGGAAACAGGCATAATTAGCCTACTATGTAAATGTAAGTATCTTGGTTTCCACTGTAACTTTAGGTATGGGTTCAAATAAATTTTCATTTATTATTCAATAAATATATATATATTTATTGGCTATTTATCAGGCAGGCAGGACCATATATATATATGGTCTAGTGTAGCCTAACTAGCCTGATGGTAAGCGGTCATCGTAGTCTGGACACATCTACACCACTTTAACTCTAGAGGTGTTACATAGATTAAATTCCAGTGGCCGTGCTTACGTAGGGAAGTTGCCTGTATGTTACATACCGAATCTAAGGGAAGGTGATCAGTACTAGACATCCTAGCACACAGGTGACCTAGACTTGTAACCTTGCTTTCAAATGGGACATTGAACCGGTGACACTAAACACATCACATACCAGAATGAAACAGGCTACAAGGGCAAAGGATGTAACTTAAAATTATGTATTTTCAGGGCGTTCATACAGGGTGTGACAGAAATGCTGATGATCCTTTTAATGGCATAATTGGTATTGTATTCTGATTATGAATAACTGAGAAAAATATTATTTCGCGCGAAAAAAAAATTGGTTTTGTATGGAGGGTTGGCCGACTGAGACTACGTGTCCCATGTCCTGCTTGACTCAAAAAACTCTACCCTGAGTGGGGATCAATGTTACTCTGCGTCCGTAGGAAACACCTTAGACAACCCTACACATGATCCCTGGGTGGTGCTAAAAGAGTAACAAACTTGGCAGCTGCACTGTCCCATCTGGACCTCGCAGCACTCACTGGATTTTCTTTATCATCTGCTTTCCCGCTACTACTATCGAAGGGAAGAAATACCTATCTATATCCAGTGACATGTACTTAGCCATACGATAACAAAAAAAAAATACAAAAAAAAAATTTTTTTTCGCGTATTTTTTTTTTCTCCTACTTTTTTTTAGTCGCAATACGATACTAATTATGCCCTTAAACGGACCACCAGTATTTTTGTTACACCCTGTATTTTATCTAAGTTATGCTTTTAATTTTCATCTGTTAATGCGTTATTGACAAATCCTGGAAGTAATAGACCAATCAATAAATATACAACAGTATTTATACATTTATTTTTATACCAACAGTATTTATACATTTACTTTTATATCAACTTTATTTCACAAAAAATATACCAACAGTATTTATACATTTATTTTTATTTCAACTTTATTTCACAAAAAGAAATCTTCTCTACCAGTCAACCTTAGGGCCAAGCAGAATGATTGTATGTACTTCTCCGGGACTCAAGTAATTGTTCATGATCATATTTTAAAACCCAAGTTTGCAATTGATAGCAGTCTCCTATTTTTCACAGCCTTAATTTTATAATTTGAGTTATTTCGTTTTACAATTCACCTTACAGAAAAACTGTTTTATTTCGTCAATTCGCAAAAATTACATAAGAACCGGCTACCATTAATTAGTTCCAGTTTAAAATATCTGGTCAGAATGAACTAACTAGTTATTCCAGTTATTTTTAACCAATTAGAGAAGGCAGGATGTGCGTAATAGATACTTTTTATTGGGTATTATCAAAATATTTTGAATTCTATTACAATTTGTAGATCAAATCTTTGGTAGTAATAAATAATTCGTAGATGTTTTCTGATTTAAAAATAGTTGCTATTAAAAAATCGTTCGGTTGGATGTTCTCAACTTTAAAAAACTTACTAAAGCTTTTAGAATCTGTGTTGTTGAATTGTTAGTCAAGTTGAAGTAATAAGTAATCATTATTAGGTGTTTTCCTGTTTATGTTAAAATCCTGCACATTATAATGTTTGTATTTGGTCCAATGCTTAACAAGTATTGAAAGCCTTTAAGTATTAAGTCCGCCACTTGAAAATACATATGTTGCAATAAAGTTGAAATAAATAAATAGTTCAAAATTCCCGACAGCTACTCGTAATAATTTTATTGTCTCCTGTCATTCAATTCATTATATTGACAATATCTAAAAAAACTAATTTTGATACCTTAAAGTCGCCTTTTTACATTTCCCTACATACAGCTATGTGTTTAAATTAAATAAATACTAAAGATCCTCCACCCAAGATTATGAATGCATTAAAGAAACTCACAATCGTGATGATGTGAGTATGTAAGGATATTCAAAGGTAACTGTCCCTCACACCCCACGGGCTTATTGCCCTTTGTCCCGCTATGGAACCCCTGCGGAACGCCACGGAACCCCCTTTCATCCTGTAATTGATTCGATCGGACCCATCCGTCAAGATTAAGGATACATTATGAGCACCTCTCCACATATGAAAAGTAGATACGTGCTGGAGATTTTCTTAGAACTTGAAAATGCTTACAAGTAGGGATTTTTATCGTGTAGATTTCCATTGCTATTAACACAATAGGCCTGTGTCGTGTGTATAAAACAAGTGACAATCAAATCCAGGTAGCAACTTAAATATTTAAGTCCAATCTCCGCTACCTTAAGGTTGTCTGGAAGAGATCGCTTCTTAGCGATAAGACCACCTGTTGTTTACCTTAAGTTTTGTAATTTTTCTTTTAACTTAAAAACTATTACCTACATTGTCCCACAAAACGATAATAATAGTTTGTGGGATCCGCTGTCTCATTTAAAATAAGTATTTATAAAGCCTGCCTGCCTGCCTGCCTGCCTGCCTGCCTGCCTGCCTGCCTGCCTGCCTGCCTGCCTGCCTGCCTGCCTGCCTGCCTGCCTGCCTGCCTGCCTGCCTGCCTGCCTGCCTGCCTGCCTGCCTGCCTGCCTGCCTGCCTGCCTGCCTGCCTGCCTGCCTGCCCCTTGTCCCTTGGAGCTGTGAAAAACTATAACTTAAAAACCAACGCAATCAAAAGATACAGTCGTTTATGCTGCAAATTTTAGAGTTTTTCGGCACTCGCAAAACCTACGGGGTACTTTCCGTGAACTCAGAAACTTGAAATTTGGCACGAAGCAACGTCATATAACATAGACAATGGAAAAATTACAAAAAGTAGACATTTTTAGTGAAATCATACAAAAAATATTTTTTTAAATTTTAAACTTACTACCTTTTTCCTCGTAAACGCGTAGAGGTATTAAATTGAAATTAGTAATAAATATACTACAACTTTTTGCTTGTTATAGGTTTGTACGGAACCCTCGGTGCGCGAGTCCGACTCGCACTTGGCCGGTTTTTTCTCGCATCGAATGGCTTCCGGTAACCTATTGAGAATGTATGGGAGCGTTAGGTATACGCGGTTAATTGCTAATGTGAATTACGGTCAAATTATTAAACTCTATTTATTAAATTGGATTATGAATATGTATGGAACTGTATATGTCCTTATAAAACACCTAACTAATGTGTTTCATAAAAACCTTATAACAAAAAACCCGAGAGCCGTCTTGCGATGTTATAAAAATGTTCCGCTTTCTGCCCGTGACGCATAACGCCAGCAATAATCCGCAGAAGAAGTTTGCGCAAAATATTTGTATGTAAAGCAGAAAGGCAATCCACTTATACTGTCTGTTACCTGCGTTACATGACTGCTTGGAGGAACAGGGGAGGCGTGGAGATGAAATAAAAAACTTGGTACGTTCCCGGTTGCACGCTTTAAAAAAAATCCTGCTTGACTCAAATAAGTTACGCCTACTCTGAGCTGTAAGGCTACTCGAAGAAAAGAACATCGCCAATATAATATATAAATACCGACAAAAGTATTCGATGGCACCTACCAGCAACCAAACTGAGGCACTATCTATTAAAGGCACTCAATCCGGTATTTGAAGTTGTAAATCATGGTTTGTTGCGGATTTGTTATCAATTTGATTTCATTTTTCTGATATCCAACGAAATTCCGACTCTGACAACCAATGTCACTTAAACGTTTGAAGTATCGTACCGATGCCAAGCTAACTCATTTTCAGTTCATCATAACTATTCACACAAACTTGATAATAATTATTATTGTATATTACTGCACGTGCATATCAATGTCCACTTGTGTTTTGTACATTTCGAAAATGTTTATCGACTCTATTTTTAAAAGAGTTCACTGAGGGTGCACTGATCACTGATTCAGGCAAATGATATTATGAATATTTTGGTGCATGTTTCCATGATAAATTTTTAACAGCCGTCGACTCCACGCCTCCCTGTCCAACAATTTGCCAAGGACTTACCTCTTCATAAAGAGGGCAGGAATCTTTCTTTATTGTCCGGATTATTCGGCGCCCGTTTACGGCCAAGATGGCTGCTTTACGACATCAAACTTCACCTTTCGATATTAACTTATTGGGGATTGCCGGCTTAGGACGGAAAAGGTTTAGCTGGGCGTTTATTAAAGTTAAAAAATTCGACTCTAGAATTTTTTTAGTTTTATGCTGCCTTGCTTGCTTGATACTTTAGAACCTTTAAGGTTATTTTTAAATTAGAATTTTTTTATATTAGAGAATTTTATATTAGAGAATCTTTTCCCTTTTTGAAGTCCGATGTAAGCAGAATAAATATTACTTAGTCATTACGTCCAATACTAGTTTCGTCGTCCTAAAATAAATAACAAGTCATAACATCATTAACAAATGTTACCCTTTTTTGGTAAAGGTACCATTTGACGACCGGCGCTTTCCTTATACAAGTACAGTCAGCATCAAAAGTAACTACGCAATCGAAGACGTCAAAAGCTCTTATTCCCTTTTAAAAAGGAATTTTGACGTCTTCGTTTGCGTAGCTACTTCTGATGCTGACTGTACCTACGTTACAAAAATGACGCGACAGACATTTATTTAAAAATCAGTTCAATAAAAAGCACGTAATAAAACAAAACACATGAGTCGCATGACATATATCATAGACAGGTAAAAGCCAAACGTATAACATTGTATATATAGGTAAATAAAACTGTCTATCAAAACATTGATATAATAAATTACCTGTATAATACCAGCCCCTTCCCCTACACCTATCGCTCCATCAAAGCTGCTCATACGCCGCCGTATTCTACAGATTCCTCTTATTATTGACGATGCCGGAGCGATAAGCTGAGCATAGGGTTGCCACAGCTAGAAGACCACAATTTTAATCAAACAAAACCAAAGAGAATTAAGTAAGAATTACTTACTTATTTTCTTATTTATCAACAATCTTACACAAATCAATAATATAATAACTTTCTTATTAAAATCAATTGGCATGAAATACTTAGCTATTTTGTTTATCTATATACATACGCCTGAATCGACGTTATAAATACATATTTGTTATTTTGAAAGTGCTAATTCCACGCATAAAAAATTGCGGGCAAAAGCTAGAGTTTTTTTATTTATATAGGTCTTCCTCGTAGATTTTTATCCCAGCTATTTTCTCTATTGAAGAATTGGCGTAGGCACCAGTTTTTACGAAAGCGACTGCCATCTGACCTTTCAACCCAGAGGGCATCCTTTGGCTTGTTGGGATTAGATCCGGTTTCCTCACGATGTTTTCCTTCACCGTAAATATCAAATGATAGTTTGTACATAACTTCCGAAAAACTAACGAGCCGGGGTTTGAACCCGAGACCTTCGGATTGAAAGTCTGACGTCTTACCGCCAGGCCACCAGCGCTTCTTTGTTATATATAATAGGTATCTCCTAAAATGTTGTCTCGTCAGTGCAGGTGCCAACCCTAGCGCCCACCTATGCGTGGGTGATACGCGCTTTATTAGCCCGCCCGGGTTCGATCCCCGCTGTGGAATGAATTTGTCAATTGCCGTTTTACCATCACGTAAAAATGGTATTTCCTATATTTTTACAGTGCAGGGAAGTTTTGGGGGATGGAGAATGAAATAGGAATTCAATAAAGTAATATGTACGTTTGAATAATGCTTTTCTCTGTGTGATACACTACGATTTTTCAATTAAGTACAATTTTAAATAATGTGAAGGTTATTATGAAGAATTTAAAAAAGTTTAAATTATTTGGTTTTTCTTCTAAAAGTATCGGCAAGGCCTCAGTGAACGTTGCTTTGTAAAGCTCATCATAAACGTTGTACGGGCTGTTGTGCTGATGCCACACTGCAAATATATAACCTTATATAAAATAGTGTATTAAGGATTTAAGGATACCGTATACTAATGACGTCGTTATTACACTAAGCTATTATATGTATAATATAATGTTATACAGTATGTGGCCTGTAACCCGAGCAAAAAATTAAAACGTAGATTCTACAAACTATAAAATTTGTGTTCAACAACTTTTAAAAATTATGGAGTCTTTCGATTGTCTCTTATTCATACAAACTAAAAAGTATTATCAATGTACGTTAAAATCCGTCTTATTGACATTGCTTGTCAGTCTTGTAACCCTACAGACATAATCAATTTTTGCAATACATTGCGTATTCGAATAAACTTTAAAGTGTAATAAAAATCTAATTTCAAGTTAATTTTTGAAGTCGTCTAAACAAACGTTGTCTAGTTTGACTAGTAGAATCTACGATTTACTTTTTTGCTCGTGTATGCCACACCCGGCATAATTGCCAATATGGCACCACCATTACCCGAGGTGTCTCAAAAGACACAAATCAACGTGTCGTTTGCCCGAGCGCGTTTCAATTTGAGCGCAGACTTGCAAGAAGCGATGTGCAGCGCAGTGGACACTCGGAATAAAACTGCATTCATTGTCTTAAGATGTTAAGTTAAATAATTTTAAACAAAAAAGAACCGACTTCACTTAGCCTCCACCTTTCCAAAAGCAATGTTCGAGCTGCTGTAAAAAAATACTTATTCCACTATTGAAGAGTTCTCTCGATTTCTCCAGGATCCCATCATCAGATCCTTACCTGGTTACAATAGGAGTCCCATTATTGGAACAACTGTGAAGTATACTCTTTCAAACATAAAAAGATTTTTCCAAATCGGGCCAGCCGTCTTCGAATAATCGGTGAACATACATAAACAAAAGCAAAAACAAAGATCCCGACAAATTGATAACCTCTTCTTCTGATAAATCTTAGTTGAAAACGTTTCTTTATCGATAATAAGCGTTTAAATTGTACTAGCTCTGCAAAATGATCCCACATTTTTGTGGGTGATCATCTGGCATCTGAGCCGGAACATACAAGCTATAACAACAAGCAGTTTATTTTAGTTTAACACTCAATAAAAGTGCCGACAATGTGTTGTATACGAACGAACGTTGATTATATTAACGAACATGTAATATTTTATTTAAAACCAAAAAATACACCTTAACTAACAAAGTTAAAATATAAGGTTAAAATATAAAACTATTTAAAACCTAGCTACAAAATGGAAGCTAAAAACTACCTACGAAATTATAACTAAAAGAAAAAAAGAAAGAAACATTTTATTCTAAAAAAGCACACATTACAGAACAAAAAAAAGGAAAGATTACAATACTAAAACTAAAACACAAAACAGAACATTAAAAAGTTGAGAAGTAACACCAGGAAAAGAAACAGAATCTTAACTGAAACTTACCTAAATTCTCAGTTTTCTATTACATTTATTTGACCAAATGTATTTTTTCTGATTTAATCACTACACTTGTTTTTTTGTTTAATACGTTAACTGGCTCAGTCGATAGGTCTTCCCACGGAGCACTAATTGACTTGACAACTCCAAAACTTTATAAAACAGCATTAAAGCTGCATTCGCGAAGCTTTTAATATAAATATCCTGAACAAAGTGCAGCACTAATGATAATTTATCGCGCTGTCCGTCTGTCGCGTCCTCTCGCACGGAACCGGAAATGTATACGTTTGTTTAAAATTTACAACCCGGATATTGTATTGTTGGAGAGAATACATTGCGTAAAATTGAATTTTAGATTTTCAGGAGTTTTAGCTGGAATTTCGGTGTTTTAGGTCAACTCGAGTGAAATAAGGCACGTGAATTCGTAGACGATATGGCGACGCGTCAAGCGAGCTACAAACTTTAAAATTTTAAATGTACACGTATTTGTCAGAAAAGACATGTCTATTTAATTTTTTTAAGATTATAAAAATCTGCAACTACCTTTGTGCGATTTCTAGGAAAATTATTTCATAATGGGATAATACACCTCTAATTCTCATTGTTTCATTATTTGATTATAAATAAAAGTAAGCCTATTTTATTATGTATCTAAGTTTTCTGTAATAAATAAAACGTGGGCAATTCAGATCGATTTTTTAATAATCCAGAACGACGTACAGACAAAGAAAGACTAACCACTAATTTTCATTAAGACATCTGCTTAAACATAAAAAAGTGTCCTATAACTTTAACCATTATTATCGTATGGCTTAATTTTTTCTTCCCTCGTTGTAACATAGTTTTGTACAAAAATTCTTAAGTTACACTATATCTAAGTTTACTCGTAATAGCCAATCCCTGGAGTCCGCTTTGAGCTCCCAGAGGTCCCTAATTTTTTCATCAAACCCACTTTAACTATCAAACTCCTAAAACTTGCCAAGTTACCAAGATTACACGTAATCCCCTATTCATTCCAAGTTCCCGGCAGGTAGGAGTAATCGACAGAAAGAAATTAATGTTCCGTCACTAACCCCCCTCCTGACACTTACAAAATCTTTTTCTTAATTTTTACATCTTTGCAAGGTGTTCGATAGAGATGGGATGGCAAGCGGCGATGTCGATAAATAATAAACAGTTTCCTACACGTATTTAACTGTTATTATCACGCTACTAGCAAAATCTCTTAGATTAAAAAAAAAGAAAAGAAAAAAATAGAAAAGGAGTGTATAGGTTCCTAAAGGGTAGGCAACGCGCATGTGAATCTTCTGGGGTTGCAGGCGTTCATAGGCTACGGTAACTACTTACCATCAGGCGGGCCGTATGCTTGTTTGCCACCGTCGTGGTATAAAATCTCTTAGATATGTTAGTATAGCTAGAGGCGTGTTGTTGTTATCGATAAACTTTCATTTTGATTTTAATTGCTTAGGTAAGGATTATTTTGCGTTTTTGTTACACAGAACTGGCTAATAGGCATGATGAATTGTTTTCATGTATGGCATCAATCGATTCGTTTGTTGTGAGGATCAAATGTCTATATGGGGCCAATTGAGTACATGCATTAATAAATTTTATTTTTTTATTTAACTGTTTACATTGTTTTAACACTAGGAAAAACAAAAATTTGTTCTAAAAGCTTTTCGTTATTTAATAAAAAAATATTGAAAATCTTAAAAAAGTTTGAGCGGTTGAAACGCTCATAATTTTTGGCGCGAAAATGACAGATTGTGATGACGTCACATCTCACAAAATTTTATAGGTTAGTATCAAGTTAGTATGAGATTAGTTCCTACTTCAGTTGGTGGTTCAAATATCAAAGTTATTTTCGCTTAAACCATGAATGAAACTAAAAAACCCTTATATACGGGTATTACCTAGTGCCAAAGTGCATGAACAATATAATAAGTGCACCCAATAAGTTTTTTATCTGCCGAAAGACGTGAAAACTTGTAAACCATGGTGCAAAATGATGAGAAGACTACGACTTTTTATTGCTGTGAAGATCGCTTCAACGTAAGTAAATACATATTTATCTTGTATTCAAATACTTATATTTATACCTAGTTAGAGTAATGTTGTGTCTACAATTATACATATACCTTAATAACGTTACTTGCAAGTGTAGATGCACTGGGAACGGTGCGTACCTTAAGAAATCATTATATGTATAATGTCTGCTGCGAATGCAGAAGACGCTGGTTCGATCTCAGCCCTGGGTACCGGAGGCCTAGGTCACATTTTTCCTTTGTAAATTCGCCATCAGGTATATTGGTGTGGTCAAGGTGGTCACAAATATCTGAACAACGCCTATATTGTCAAGGCGATAAAGTGCATGTAGAATGATGGCGACTGTATATGACATACCTATATAAGTTTATAATTTATATTCTATGTACCTAATGCTGCATTTTTTTTATACCTAGTTAATAAGGATTGCCAACAATGGAGCCAATTTTGGAACAATGTAGGACCATATTATTACGATATTGTACCAACTACTAACATTAAGAAAGGTTTTCTTTTAAGACTTATTTTCTTGTACCTACAGATTTGTAAAATAAAAATATGTATTCATTTCAGGTCGAAGAGGATGCAGAAAATGACATTCAACATAAAATAATGAAGGAAAGTGTGGTAAAAGTGCCACTTCGATTAAAAAAAGGAGTTTTGCTATACTTAAATGCTCCGAGAGCTCCACATGTGGAAGCCCCACGCTACAGTAGACCATAGTTTAATATCTGTATTAGACAAGGTAATAATGGTGGGCTGTGGATAAGTAAACATGCAGGTTGTGTTTAATAATAAAAAGATTTCTATTTTACATGTTTTATTTTTATTCAATAATAGGGGTAGTAGGTATTTCTAACACTATCTTTCTAGATGAAAGCAGCTAGAAAGATAGTGTTACAAATAGTTAAGTACTGCACATAAATCTTAATTAACATTACTTGGTAGTCTCTGCTAGTATCTGCAAATAATTTATAAAACTAACAATGTCCATTCAAGAACTTGCTTGCTCTTGCTTCAGACTTGGCACCTTGGAGCCTCAAAAATTTCTTAGACGTTGCATCTCTATTTAATACATATACTCTGTAATAATACTACATATATCCTTGACCTTAATCAATTTAAGGCTAGTACCAACTGATGATAGTTTGGATTTCTTGCATTAATATTTGATGCTAGTTGTTGGTTGGTCCGCTGCACTGGTCATCTTCCTAAAACAATATAATAAACTAATTAATATCTTTCTGTGTGGCTAGTGTATAAAATTTCCGATAACTTAAACTATATTGTTGTACAGTTATTATCAAATATACCAGAGAGACCAAGGTACTTAAAAATATCTTATCATGGACATTATCACCGTGACAGGTGTGGTTCAGATATTTGTGACCATCTTGGGTGCTCCAATAAATCTGATACTGTACTAGTCATAGATTTATTATAAACACTGCCATATGTATCTATATAGCATCAGTAATGCAGACATAAATGGGATTGGACATTTGGCATGTTTAAAACAAAAAAATCAACTATGCCCTGGCAAATCAGTTCACATGACAATTATATAATAGCTCTAATAATTAGACCATTCATATATCCTTGTTATGTCTGAGGCTGGAATGGACTCAAGCGTATAAGCAGCAGCGGTGGGTGACTCCATCAAAATTTAGATTTTAATTAATCTATCTCGGGTAACCTAACCACATTAGCTCACAACACTAAGCCGAACTCCTACTATAAGATGGCTCTAGCCAGTCAGTTACTCTCCTTGATTGTAAATCAAATATGTATCCTTACCCAAGTGTGCTGAACAATGTTTCCACTGTTAACAGATTTAACTTTTCCTTCTGTGTTGTTACAGTACAATTTTTGATTTGGTAGCTCCGGGGTGATTCTAGCTTTTACATATCACCATCTCAGCATACTTGCACATAGCCAATGGTCATGTTATGTCTATTGTAACACCATTTCAAGTACCTGTGATTCACAAAGAAAATAATGATTATAATTATGCAATAACTCTTC
The DNA here is from genome assembly GCA_947086415.1 of Pammene aurita. Taxonomy (NCBI): domain Eukaryota; kingdom Metazoa; phylum Arthropoda; class Insecta; order Lepidoptera; family Tortricidae; genus Pammene; species Pammene aurita. The sequence goes on from OX352298.1 coordinate 1,961,809, forward strand.
ACATCTAAGATCACATCACATGCCTGTTACGGTTTTTGGAGTAGGTAAGTAATTTATATAAACGTAGGACAACAGTTTAAGTAGCAGTTTCAAAATAAAGCCAAGGTTACTTATAGGTTATTGTTTTGGATTTCCAGTTTAAAGCATTACACATAAGTAAGTAATAGATTAAAAGTTATAATTACCTTGCAGTTTTCGCTCCTTTCGTCTTGGCAGGCATTAACATTGTTATTATTGGTGAAATACGACGACATCATAAATGCATTATATTCGGCAAATTGTCCATTTGCGTCTTTACAAATCCGCTATCCGTCATTGTACCTGCGTTGTTGTGTATTAAGTATATTATTATAAATGAGAAATGCCAGTGCTGCAGTATCTGGGTGACATAGTTGAGTTGAGGATAATGACATTGACTTGACATCAGCTCAGACTGAAACATGACTGAAACTGACTAGAGCGAGCGAGCGTTCGTTCAGATACTAAGCTATAATCTACTTATTACAGTGTTAATGCATATTCTGATCATCGGATTACATAATCTACCATTTACCAAACACATTAAAAAGTATAGTTATCATCTTACTTATGCAAACTAGGTTAGTTCTAAATAAAACTAGCTTGACGTATTTGTAAGGAACCAATGGAGGACATTTATTTAAGAGCAAACTTATTGAAACCCAATGGAAACCCAGCATAATGCTTACCTCAAATTCGTCTTTAAGTGCCGATATTTGAATTATAACCGCAAAAAGCTGCTAAATCACCACAGAAACAATTTTTAATCAGTTTTCGTCTAAATTTAGTGTCTGCCACGAACAAAATAACAAATCTGTCAAGTATGTGACGTCACGAGTACGTTCGACCAATAGCGTTGCGTTTAGATTATTAGGTTTTTGCGCGAAATTTTTACACTTTTTAAGTATTATTTTAAGCATATAAATTTTTTTTTTTTTTATACTACGACGGTGGCAAACAAGCATACGGCCCGCCTGATGGTAAGCAGCTACCGTAACCTATGGACGCCTGCATCTCCAAAGGAGTCACATGCGCGTTGCCGACCCTTTACAAAAAGGAGGATTCACTGTGTTGACGGCTAAAGGAACAAGAAGGTCCCTCATCGTCAACACACTGGGTCCTCTTTGAGCTCTTTGGCAACCTTACTCACCAGCAGGAACACAACACTATGAGTAGGGTCTAGTGCTATTTGGCTGTGGTTTTCTGTAAGGTGGAGGTACTTCCCCAGTCGGGCTCTGCTCCAGATTTGAGCGATGACATTCGCTGAACGTGCCCTACCACACTTAGCGAGATGCCATTCGCAGTGCCCATACCTCTCTTTTTGGCGTAGTTTAAGGACATACCCAAGTCCGGACGTAGTTTAAGGACATACCCCGGGTCCAAACAAATGTTAACTAAATTAAAAAAAATGTGTTTGTAGCATAATATTATGGCAATAACCATCGTAATAAAAAATATTTCGTTAAAATTTAAACTTCATGCATGTACCTAATTGAGTTGATGCAACACAAAAGTCAGAAATGAGATTCAAAATCTGACACTCACTTCTGTTTCTCAAAACGCTCCGAACAAAATGATATGCAACAGTGACGTCACGATTGCATAGTCACCCTGTTCAAAGTATGGAAAAATTATGAAATTGTTATTTTAACAGTGAAATATTGCGTTTATATACATATTTGCTGTACAATTTACTTTACAGTAATATATGAGAAATCGAATGGTGTCATTGGTTTTTTTAATTTTGTACTTTTAAAAAATCGTTAAAATTTGAAACTATGATGCCTGATATCTTTGAACTATTTCGATAGATTTCTTTCATTTTCAATTTATTAGGATGTATTGATCATTTTGCATCCATTCAACTAAATTTTATTAAGTACTAAATTCAACTTGTGTCATCATCCCAATTCTCTTTGTAGTATGTATCAACAGTATAGTATAACCAATTTAACCTAGCACGTATATTTTTTCGTCCTGAGTTAGCGTCAGTTTTATTTGTTGGTAATTCCACATAAATATGACAAAATTCAAGTCCTCAAATGTCTTTTTAGTAACATATTTATTTGAGGACTTGAATAATTATTTAAAGCTAAAACCTGTTCTGCTTTGTAATTAAATAGAAACTTCTAAATTACATACAATGAAAAAAAATTACACTCGTAGCATTCCGTTTCGTATCGATATCCCCCTCGAAAATAATCCTTGCACCTTTTGTGATTCGTAAGATCCTACGTGCAGCGTCAAGTTATTTTAGTCCTTATCACTTATCGATATGAAGTAATTAAAATACTTGTTGTGTCCCAACCCTCTTCGTCTACGTAGAAACCTATTAATAATTTGCGGGTGGAAAACTTTTTAAAAGTGTTCCCCCCGAGCCGGCGCTCTCATTAATTACTGACCTCTTGTTGATGATATTGTTGAATTTTTTATGAACACGGATTTTAGGGGGGAAACATGATTATGAGGTTACCGTGATTTTGGCCTGTGCCGCTAACTTTATGAATTTTGTTATAATTTTTTCAACATTGTGATTTATTTTTCAACAGTTACATCTAGATACTCGTACCTATTTATAAATGGTGTGTCGTTGAATATTTTATGTTGACGAGTTTACGAATAAAATTATTTTAGTGCCTGTGATATAAAAATCACAATAATCACAAGCTGCCTATTAAAAAATAGCAAAATACTTTACGTCTTATTCTAATGTAGCCCATGTCGGTACAACAGCATCAGAAAAAGGTTTAATGAGTGCCCTTATTTAATGAATGCCAGAGGAGTAAAAATAATACGTAAAAAAAACTTGTAATTTTTTTTTCAGTGATACGGATACCTGACGAATTTATTCAGAAGACAGCTAAGGCTGTAAAGGCTAAAGCTGGTTTGAACCATCTGTGAAAAAATGAAGCTAACCTAAACATTCCCCTAAACAACACTTCTTAAAGAAATAAGTGTCAAAAGCCAGGTACTCCCCCCCCCCCTCCATTTCCTAACGTCAGACACATCCGCTAATTCTCGCCGAGCAAAAATTAAACGCACTTACATTATTACAACACGCTCTCAAACAGGCAAAAAACCACCCTATTGCAATCTGGTTAAGTCTTAATCAAATGCAAAATAAAGATGGTAAATGGCATAATTATACCTCAACTAAAACAACCTAAAACCGTCTCTATTTTTATTGAATTAAGGGTGAATGGAAGTGACAAGTAAAGTTAGTAAGTAGAGAATAGTGGTGTGGATGTGACAGCACGAAGTGACGTCGTTTAAGGTGGACTCATTTGAATTCTGTAAGCAATTTTGTTTACGAGGTGCAAATTGGTTGGGTGCTCAATGGCTATAGAATTTGTAAAGGGAAAGTTAATTTTCTTGGGAATGTTCAAGTTTTTAAACAGAAATGCCCTTACCTAGTACATTAACGACATTTTTTTTCCAAATTTGAAGGCTGTATCAAAACATTCAACATTTGAATGACTTTTTTTATTGACTCTAGGATACGAGTAGTAATAAAAATGTATTCAAGTGTAAAAATGTTTCAATATTTTTTTTTACTACTTTCATAAATATGAACTTTAATTATAATTACCATATCTAGAAATTAAAAAGAGGCTAGCGCGTTGTAATAATTAATGCCTAGGAAAAGTCATTATATACTTTTTTTTTTATTAATGGCTTTTACTCCTCGCCTATTTTAGCGAGGTGAATTCTGCCAATGTCAAGGTACACTTAGGATTTTATTCATTTTCGTAAAATAAAATAAAAGCAACGTTGTTCGGTTAAGGCCTTGTTGATTGTAAAGTGATAGCCTCCTTACAAACACGTGGGTGGCCGGGACCCCGGATAACCGTTTGTTCAACTAAAGGGTGGTTACTCGCGTTTTGGGACTAATTTTTTCATCAGCTGCACACTTGTTCGTTAGGTCACCGCACAATATGCTATCAATATTACACACTGAACCACGTAAATGAGCAAAAAACAAAAAAACTATTCCAAAGACGATGCAGCCATCTTGAAGCGTAAACGATTATCCCATTATATACTTACTTGTTGACATTCACTTCATGAGTTCTTCATTTCCTGCTACCCTAAGGTTGTCTGGTAAAGGCCACATTTTAGCAATAAGACAGCCTGTTGTTACCCAAAAAATCTTTTGTTATTCATATTTTGCTTTTGGTGTTATAGAGAATATTTTCTTAAACATGTAATGTAATATTGTCATTACTCTCCTTATAATAGACTCGGAAGTATCCTGTTTCAGGCGCAGCAATTGCCGCAAATCGAGAGGACTTTATTTAATCGTATGGCATGTTTTGCTCACAAAACAACTGATATTTACAAATTAATATCTAGATTCTTCACCCAATGGGCTGCGATTTCGCTTAATGTTAGTAAGTCCAGAGGGCAGTCGCAGTCTTTCCTAATTTAAAAGATTTTGAGAGGACTTTAATGGGACTTTATACAACTTTTCAGGCATAGCCTGTTGATTTTGATTTTTGATTTTTTTTCCTTTTTAGGAGTTTACGAGTTGACCATTGCCTCATGAACGAAGTTTATATTTTAGTTACAAGTTTCATTCTTTATTTCATTGCATATTTGAGAAAAGCAGCACACATACCTCGGTGTGAAAACGGATGTCCGGCCTCGATATCCAACTTGGCCGGTAATCCCTGTTTTCCCGGTCTCTGCTGTAATGTTCTATTACTTACTTATTCCATAGCTATAGGTATATTATCTGGTTCGAGAATTAAAGATCTCTAGTACCTATTCACAAGTTGCCTCGGGCACCTTTCTGTGAAAAATGTCTGCCGTCAGAGCCTGACGCGCGATAAAACTTCTAAGTAATTTTTTACCTCCGTAGCTGTAGGTGTCGAATTATGGAGTGCTAAGATGTTAGGGAAGTTTTTATTGCTTCGCCGGCGGCTTTCAGGTTAGAGGTGATGCTGGAAAAATATGTCGTTAAGTATTATAATGTGATGGCTTCCTACCATACTGCTTTTTTGTTCTCCGGATATTAGGTACCTACTAAAATGGCAGTTTGAAAATATCCTGTGAGAAGTAATTTAATGGTAAGCCAAAAAAAATTTGGTATAGCAGAAAAAATAGATGGTGTGATTGGATTAGGTCTGCCATTATGTCGGATCTTATTAGGTCACTAAGTTATTTAACACTTATTACTTGTAATCTGTATACCGACTAGTAGGGTGCATCGCCAGTTACTGATGGCCAACGTTCAATAACTGGCCACCTCATAATGAACTACTCACTATCTCGAACTCACTAATAATGAACTCTGTTCACCTGCAAACAGAATTTGTTTTAGTATAAGGTTTTAATTACGGGCCACCCTTCAATAACTGGCCAAGTTATACTAAAATGAATTATGTTTGTAGGAGAATAAAGTTAATTTTAGTATGAGGGGGCCAGTTACTGGCGATTTACCCTACGAGATTTTTTGTGTAGAACGTTGTCTCAGTATGTTAACAGTTCATACAAACCCATCTTAACACCGCCCTACAGGACAGACTTTAAATAAGCTTCAGCCTTCAGCTGGCTAAAGGCTTAAGCTAATTATGACATTTTATAGGGTTCCGTAGCCAAAATGGCAAAAACGGAACCCTTATAGTTTGCGTCATGTCCGTCTGTCCGTCCGTCCGTCTGTGCGTCTGTATGTCACAGCCATTTTACTCGGAAACTATAAGATGTATCATAATAAAAATTAGACAAAAAGTGTATTTTGCATGCCGCTATTATGTTATGTAGGTAAATTGCTGATAAAAATATTTTTAAGGGGGGCGCTCTATACATGTAACTAAATTAAAACAAAATTTTTCTCGCCATCGATTCCGGTCCATCGAAATCGATCGTAGAAATTATGAGAATTGTAGAAACTCTCAGAATTTTTCCTAAAGTATCTAATTTAACATTTTTATATTTAAATAGTTAAGTAATTGGATCGAAAATTTGCCTGCTTTCATCTCGCCTTAATGTATATAAAACAATAGAGACAAGATGGAACAGTTGAGTATCAAGTCTTAAACTTTAACACCAAAACTTTGAAACTAACCTGACACAAACCATCTCAAATTTATTATCCACCCCGCATTGTATCAAACTTATCCCCATAAAAAGATCTCCAACTGTAAGGTAGAATTTTTATCCGAAACCGGCACCTGTTCCCAAACTTTGTGCAAGTTTGGAAACTTCACCGGATGTTGTTATCGGCCGGAAGCGCTTTGGGCAACTTCCTGTTTTGACGGACGTGGAAAAACGTCAAGTTCGTCACCTAGGAGTTTTTAAGACGGTGTTAATGTTTTGGAAGTTTGAAATGAAACTTATTCTGTTGAAATGGGGGTGAATTTTTAGTTATTAACCCAGCAGGAGGGCTTTTTTAACATGTTCTCTCTGTCTGTAACGCAGGAGGTGCATTCAGATTTTTTTAATATGATAGTCAATCGTCAAGCGAGTCAAGACGAGGGGGTTTACTAATGTATCGACTAAAATCGTTTCGCACATAACATAACAACATAAATACTCTTTAGACGAAAATAGACACAAAGCATACACAAGTCACAAACCAAAAAGCAGAGGCAAAACAATTGGAGGTCTTATAGCTAAAGAGCGATCTCTTCCAGACAACCTCACACACATCACTTCACTCTCGCTCATTATCACTTCTCAGACATTTGTGTCGCTTAACTTCAAACTCAGGTAAATCCATTCAACCCTCTCAGCAAATATCAACCATATTACCTTTTGTTAATACCAAAATCGCATAATTTGACAGATGGATTTAACCGAGTTTGAAGTTAACCGACTCATTTATCCCTTACTTTCTTTTGAGCGAATAATCAAATTCCATAATTTTATTTGGCTTTCTAACATAACCTAACCTATGCGAAATGAAAAGTGACCCAAATAAAATTATGCAAAATAATTATTTTGGTAAACGTTAGTAGCCAACTACACGTTCTGCGGTAAGTTGTTTGGGAAGTGAAATTAGGTGAAAAGTTTTTCATCGAAATGGCAGTAGAGTTACAAAATAAATACACGCGTTATCTAGTTACATTATTTAACTGTCGCGGAGATCTGCTGTCGTTGTGTTATATATATATATACTAGCCTTTTCCCGTGGCTTCGCCCGCGTACTATAAGTACTCAAAAAGGATACGATACCCATGTTGATTTTCAGACTTTGTGACCACATTTGCCCCTTTTAGGGATTGAATTTTCAAAAAACCTGAAACATGTGTTTACTCATTTATCGTTAGGAATACTCCTGTGAAGTTTCGAATAAATTAGTCTAACAAATTTTGATTCGCCATACAAACTTTGGACCCCCATTTTACCCCCTTAGGGGGTGAATTTTGAAAAATCCTTTCTTAGTGCATCAATAGACCTTATAAGGAACCTACGTGCCAAATTTAGAATCTCTAGAACCAGCGGTTTGGGCTGTGCGTTGATATCTCAGTCAGTCAGTCAGTCAGTCAGTCAGTCAGTCAATCAGTCAGTCAGTTTCTTCTTTTATATATTTAGATGTATTTAAGAAAAAGAAAAAGTGGGCTATAAACCGTAAGTCCGACGACAGACGATAACATCTCACAACATTTAATTTACACTCAAACCATTTTCACCAAGACTTGAAACCGGTCAAGTCCCTTAAGAAAACAAATAGAGTTGCACCTAAGTTATCGATATCGGAGGTACACGGTAAGACGCGCGTCGCTTGCCGCGGCACGCGCGCCGTATCGACGCGGCGCAGGTTAGTAGTGTTGTTTTATCGACAGTTTTATTTATATGTTATCGACAGCCTGTGAACCAGGAGGAGGTGTGCTATGAAGGCTGTTTTGGATTATTATTTTTATGTTACCACGGAAAACATAGCGTTAATTTATAAGTTTTCTATATTAAAAGTGACACGCTAAGGCACTGTGTAAACGCGGTTACGATTGTCACTGCTACTCGAGGTGAGGTGCTTTCTTACAATGCATTTGTCGTGTACTTAAAAATTAAACGGAACGGAACTTGTGAAATATTATAGAAGTTAATATAACCCCTGATTCATCAATTTTTTTTATAGATTACTTAATTTATTTCCAAATTTAATCTCGATTAATTGCAAGATAAAATAACTACATAATTTCTAATATGTACTATACGTGTGCTGGAGTAGTTTAATTAAGTACATATTAGAATTTGTTTTAGGTATCTCTGTATTTTCATCAACAAAACAAACTCCCATATAACGAAATCAGTTATATTGTGTATAATTATTAACCGCATGATGGAAAAAAAGATTTAAATTTTAAAACTGCCATAAATGGCTTAGTAGGTAGGTATATGGTAGAAGGATTATTTAAACATGCACAAATGTATTAGGGTTTAAAATCTGCCCAGAGCCCATGTCACCTAATCATCCAGCTATTTTCCAACTCCACAGTAGATATCTTGACCACACATCGACATCGACGTAATCATATTTCCTTTTCCCCGCCCTACCCGACACCTTAGAGAATATATTACCTAGCTCCGTGCCACTGAATGTAATCACGATCTGACGGATTAATATCTCCTATCTGCCGTGTCTAATCCACCACTTCACCAGCTTAAAAACGAAGTAACCGCCCTTCCCGCTCATATACTTTACGCCTTTTTAAACCAGAACTATTGCAATTTGGAGTCCATTACAACGTTAACCATTCACTTTAGTACGCTTTATTGCTTACCAGTTAAGGTTTCTATTCGTTAATTTGAACTACGCTTTTATCGATTGTGTTTCGGACAGCATAACATATCTAAACATGCCCTTTTCAAAGCCTTATTAACAAGTATTAAGGTTGAAATTAGTTAAAGTGGAGTGAATTGATCTAAAGGTGCAATATTGAGTGGGTTAGATTAGATTTATTATTATAGGCGCAGGTTTAACTGTAATTCCCTTTGCATGGCCCTTTAGGGCCAGTAAAGATGTGATCTCTGACTATGCAGTATGCAATGATTGCGTGTCAAACAAAAGAATATTCGCCGTGGTCAAGAAAACCTCAGTAACTCAATTTGGTAAACCGGTACATCTACTCGTACGTCCAAGACGAAGCCTATAATCCGATCCGATTTTATTTCCAAAGTAGTGATTTTTTAATTTTCCTTTATTTAAAAATATATAATACAATACAATACAAATACTCTTTATTGCACACCTCAATAAAATAGTTCAGTACAGTACACAGATTAAAAGTAGAAGCAGTCAACAGGCGGTCTTATCGCTAGAGAGCGATCTCTTCCGATGGGTAGCGGATAATATTCTGTCATTCCTTAAAAAAGCGCCGGTGGCCTGGTGGTAAGACGTCAGACTTTCAATCAAGTCGCGAGTTCAAAACCCGGCTCGTACCCACTGAGTTCTTCTAAATTTATGTAAGAAATATCATTTAATATTTACCAGTCGCTTTTCGGTGAAGTCAAACATCGTGAGGAGACCGGATCTAATCCCAACAAGGTCCAGTTTCCCCTCTGGGTTGAAAGGTTGCAATAGCTTTCGTAAAAACTAGTGCCTACATCAATTCCACTATACCCCAATAGAGCAAAAAGCTGGGACAAACGCTAGGACGAAGAAGAATGATAATGTTATTGAACAACAATAAATATTATGTTTTTATTCCTGACGCCAAAGGGGGGTATCATAAGTAAGACCGCTAAGTTTATGTGTCTGTCTGTGTGTCAGTACGTGTTGCGATTGTATATTTTTTTAATCATGAATACAGGGTGTAACCAAAATATTGGTGATCTGTTTAAGGGCATAACTGGTAAGGAAAAATAGAAGAAGAAAAAATTGGACGCGAAAAAAATATTTTTTTGTATGGGACCCGTCGTCACAGCCGGCCAACCCTCCATACAAAACCAATTAATTTTTTATGTTTGAAAAAATCTTTTTCTTGGGTTTTCATACTTAGAATACGATACTAATGAATCACCAGCATTTTTAGGGTTCCGTACCTCGAAAGGAAGAAACGGAACCTTATAGGATCACTTTGTTGTCCGTCTGTCTGTCTGTCTGTCAAGACCATTTTTCTCAGGAACGCGTGGAGTTATCAAGCTGAAATTTATATCAAATACTCAGGTCTACTGTCCCTTGGTGCTGTGAAAAAATCAAACTTCTATGCCAACGTAATCAAGAGATACAGCCGTTTATGCCGCAAAATTCAGCAAATTTTCGAAACTCGCATGGGAATCCAAACCTACAGGGTACTTCCCGTGAACTCAGAAACTTGAAATTTGGAACGAAGCAACGTCTTATAGCACAGATACAGGAAAAATTGCGAAAACCGTACATTTTTAGTTACATCATATAATAAAATATTTTTAATAATTTTAAAGTTACTACCTCTATATACCTATAGATTTGTACGGAACCCTCGGTGCGCGAGTTCGACTCGCACTTGGCCGGTTTTTGTTATTACATATTCGTTTATCGAAAAAGCTCCTTAATAAATGAATAATCCACTTAGTTAAACCTTACTGAGACGGTTACTCGCTGACCGACAACAATTACACCAGGTTGTTTAAATGGTTTAATGTGGAGTTATTAGATTACCACGTTGATGGAGATCGATACGATTAGACGGGAATTAGATTGATCACCTTTTCAATGGGATACTTTGTTTCTGAATTAAACATTGCGTTTCAGATTTGCCGGCGGAAGGTTTAAGGTAGATTTATGTTTTTGATATTTATTTATAAATGACTATACTTATACTAATTTATAATTAGGAGGGAGTAACTTAATAATTAATTAATCATTTATTAAGTGAGGCCTTTCTTGTGTAGATACTAGCCTTTTCCCGCAGCTTCGCCCGCGTACTATAAGTACTCAAAAAGGATACGATACCCATGTTGATTTTCAGACTTTGTTACAACATTTGCCCCTTTTAGGTGTTGAATTTTCAAAAGACTTGAAACACGTGTTTACTCATTTATCGTTAGGAATACTCCTGTGAAGTTTCGAATAAAATAGCCTAACAAATCTTGATTCGCCATACAAACTTTGGACCCGCATTTTACCCCCTTGGGGGGAGAATTTTGAAAAATCCTTTCTTAGTGCATCCCTAGACCTTATAAGGAACCTACGTGCCAAATTTGGAATCTCTAGCGGTTTGGGCTGTGCGTTGATAGTCAGTCAGTTTCTTCTTTTATATATTTAAATGTGTTGGTGAGTACCTAAGCTAGGTAAATTGAACTTGATTCGAATAGTACAGTCACCATCGAATATATCGGAGCGGCCAAGGTACTCAAAAATATCTGAACATACACTTTAACGCTTTGACAATAAGGGCTTTGTTAAGATATTTGTGACCGCCTTGGCCGCTCCGATATATCTGATGGCGACTGTACCTGCCAGTAGGTACAGTCGCCATCAGATATATCGGAGCGGCCAAGGTGTTCACAAACATCTGAACAACTCGACTATTGTCAAGGCGATAAAGTAAGTGTTTACAAATTTTTGAGTATTTTCATAATTGGCTACATTCCAAAAAAAAATATTTAGTCCGTCAATTAGATTATCAAAAAATATTAGACACGTATTTTTTTATTTTGTCAATCAAACAAAAATTGGTGACGATATAGCCCGTTAAAGTTCCGCGTGACGTCACATTTCAGTACTCTTTTTAGTATAATTGTGACGTCACGCGGAACTTTAACGGGCTATATTTTCACTAGTTTTTGTTTGATTGACAAAATAAAAAATACGTGTCCAATATTTGTTTTGATAATCTAACTGACGGACTAAATAGAATTATATTTTTTTACCCAGTAAAGTACCCAATTGTAATCATTTTATTCGTAATAAACTTATACAGCATGCAAAAGTAAAAATGACAAATTAATTTGTTTTTATCTATGGCAGTATAAATAACTTCAACAAAGAAAGAGAAACAGCAAGTTGTCTAATCAATCGCCACATGATTTGGTTGCATGGCAAATAGATATGACAAAGTCCATTCGAATAAAAATAAAATAAATCGCACACCTTCGCTATTACCTTCAAGACCTTCAAGCTCTCATCTTCCCATTCCTTTACTGAAGCAATCGTACCAACGACTCGCTACCCCTGACTTACACAACAGTATCGTTTAACAGTCGACCTTATTATTAAATATATAAAGTTCAGATTCCAAGTTTAAAAAAAGATATGACTTTGCGATAATTATTATCCTCAATGAATGTTAAGAAACGTCATAAGTGCCACACTTTTTAATCGCATTAACGTCTTTTTATATCAACACGGCAGCATTGTCCAGTGGTGCGCAACCTTTCCTTTTAAAGCTCGATGACACTCAAGAGAGCAGTGCAGGTGCAGGAGTCGTAAACAGACAATCAGGTTTACTACCCCTGAACGCGAGTAAACAATGAATTTAAATGTTTATTAACACTGCCGCTGTTTTGATACAGATACTTTGTGGTACAGAATGCTTATCGTACCTACACAATATTTTACACTAAAGGTAAGTTTGATTATAAAAGATAAAAAGATAAAAAATATTTATTCTTCAATTTAGGCACATTAACTACAATGCACTTATGAACTTCAGAGAGAAAAAAACTACCACCGGTTCTAACCCTACACCTCTGACCCGAGAAGTATTATGACCGGCAAGAAACTCGGCGGGACTTATTTTTTCAAAACAGTAATACATTAGATCTTAAAGATACACAATAATGCGTAGTTGTACCTATTATTTCATTAAAATAATAATAATAATAAAATCCAAATCTGATTGCTTCACAAAACGTTTGATATGCTTTCCTATCTGAACTGTGTCCTCTAAATGTTAGATGATTTTGTAGTAGTTTCTGGTTTGGGCCATGCATCATAGTCCGTCATATTATACATATAAATATCTTATTAATTTTTAAGAAAAACATATGGTCAAGCATAGTTGTCACATTTGACGGGACCTTTTATACGAGCATCATAATATCCTTACTTTAGATACCTACAATATAATTATCGTCAATGAAATACCTATTCAGAATTGATGACATCAACAACGGTGAATGCACTCACAATCTGCCAATCACCCCAACCCCTTTTCACCCCTACCTCTAATAGGTAGGTACAGCTACCTAACAAATTACTACCTACACTCACAGGGTGTTATATTCTAACTTTAAAATACATAAAAACACAACAAATAATAAACCAATATTGGAGTTGTATAGGAGTTGCATCGGAATAACTTTCAAGCAAATTCTGGTTGAGACGTTTAGGCGTTAATCCATATCCATTGGAGTTTTATTGGAGTTGGATTGGATCGTGTCTTAACGTGTATAAAATAAAGTTAGAAGACGGCCCAGGGTAGGTATTTGGTAGCCCTGAAAGTATATGCCTGAGACGAAATTTAGTTTTTTTTTTGTGTAGGTAAAGAAAAATAACTGAAGTTGTAAACTAAACATTTTTAATAATTTCGAATGCCTCCATTTTGTTTTTTAGCATCAAATACGGTTAATAACTTTTTTCGTTTGCTCCAATAGTCATTAAATTATCCAAAATAAAGATTTGTTTTTACAAGGTAACGCTTATAAAAAAATATTTACACGTAACCCTCAAATTCTTGGTATTTTTTCTAAAACTTTAAAATGTTGTAATAAAAAACTATCAAATTCATCTAAAAGCCCAGTTACTCTTGTCCTAAATGACTTAGTCAAGTGTCGTCATTTAGCAAGTAAGTTTAATAAAGTTAGGTTTCCAATTAGGATGCTAGTTAGTGAAAAAGTAACAGTGTAACAGGGCTCTAAGATATACAGGGTGTAATAAAAATGCGGTGTACCTTTTAAGGGCAAATTTGGTGTCGTATTCTAATAATGAAAAACTAAGAAAAATAATTTTCGATATAAAAATTTTCTTCGCGTCCAAAATAATTTTCATCTACCTACTTTTTAGGGTTCCGTAGCCAAATGGCAAAAAACGGAACCCTTATGGATTCATCATGTCTGTCTGTCTGTCTGTCTGTCCGTCCGTATGTCACAGCCATTTTACTCGGAAACTATACGACGTATCTGAATAAAATTTACACATATGGTGTATTTCGTATGCCGCTACTTAGTTATGGAGTTCAATTAGAAAAAAAAATTTTTAGGGCGCGCTCCATAGATGTAGCTAAATTTCAAAAAATGTTTTTTAACCAACTATCAACATGTGACACATCAATCGATAGGTCTTTAAAAATAACATTGAGGTTTCTTTGACCATTTTGTGATTAAGTGAATATTTTCTGAAATAATCGCTTCGAAAGTCAGAAAAATTGTGTCCCCCCCCCTGTAACTTTTGAACCGTAAGTCCAAAAAATATGAAAAAATTTGAGGCGATGTGCCTTATCATATACTTTCTACGAAAATTATTTTGAACATTATCGGTTCAGCCATTTTGAGTTATCTCCAAAAAACTTCTTCCATAGGCATCAGATAAGACCTTTTGGTATTAGTTTGGTTCTTATTACATTGAAGGTACGGAACCCTCCTATGCGTGGTCCGACACGCACTTGGCCGGTTTTTTCTTACTCGAAATACGATACCAATTATGCCCTTAAACGGATCACACGTATATTTGTAACATCCTGTATGGCTAAAAATGTTCAAAAACGTCCTTAAATCATTGCACCTTACCAACCACCCTGTATGTATAATAAACAGCATCATAATGTAATTACAGTGACTTCGCGACTGATCACAGGGCTCCTATTTTGTGACACCTTGTCATTTCGCTTTATTTGCCCGTATTATGCTTTTGATAAGTTAAATTTGAGTCCTTTCATAGATTTAATGAAGGATGACCTTTGTGTGGGATTGGAGGCAGGGTTAATAAGCTTTTAGAATTAATAAAAGGAGTGCACAGTTTTTCAGAGTCGGCAACGCGCGTGTGACACCCCTGGAGTTGCAGGCGTTACTGGACTAAGAGCTGGAGAGCAACAAAACCGGTCTCGTTAGATTGCTATAATATCCTTATTGCTAGATCCGGGCATCTGGCAACTTTTAATGGGTGGAGGTCAGAGTGACAGACTAGACTGGAAAATAGTAAAACCGAAATAAGTTAAAACTGCGGAAGTTGTCTCAGTTATAAAGGGCAGCTATATTTTAACATTAGAACAAAAAACATTGCTTATTATTGCGGAAACAAAAACAGTAGGCGACAAACTATGAATTACATTATATTCGTTTGGCACTACTTTCCCCCAACAGAAACTTTTGGCAATGATATAATTATTAATTATTTGTTTTCTTGAAGTGGTTCGCATTATTTGACCTCCACCACTTTACAGCTGCCAGATATCAGAGGGGTTTCATTGCTCTCATTATTGTGTCACATCTGAGGGGGCTAGCTCTCCGTCTATACCGCATACCACCGGGCCCCTATTTCACCACGCTGACATGTCAACCTCGTTATTACTGATGTCACAGGCGTCCACAGGCTACGGTAACCGCAAACCATTGGGCGGGCTGCAAGCTTGTTTGCCACCAGCAAAAACCACCCAACAAATTTCTAAATGTACGACCAACGGAAGTATACGCAGACCTTTAATCGCGACATTCGCGACCGAGCGGAACTTCCTCGCAATTATCAACTCCAATCCGCTTTAACTCTTAAGCGTCCAAATTAGTCCAGAATTAAAACTCGTCCACCTGTCTACGTTGAGCCGATTATTCCCACTCCCACCTAATTCCCGACACAAAATTATAATAACCTTAAAACCTCACAATACAATGAACCCTCTACTGCAAAACCAAACCCTATATCTATCATATCAAGGTTGAGTTTCAAATGGCAATGTGATGTAGATACGAGAATTGGACAGTTGCGAATCCATTTTGTTTTGTTCGGCTTCCTGAATTTTGCCAATTTGTAGCAGCTCGGTGGACGCGCTTGGAAATAAGTTGGTAATAAAAATTAACTTGACAGAGGTAGGTTTTATCGGGGTACATTAGTGGTGAAAAAGACGGAAATTGTATTAATTTTGGCAATCGATTAGATTATATTTAATTCCCCTTTAAATTTTCCTCGATTTTTCCAGGATCCCATCATCAGATACTGACCTGGTTACAATGGGAGCAACTGTGAGTTACTCTTTAAACAAGAAAAACCGGCCAAGTACGAGTCGGACTCGCGCACCGAGGGTTCCGTACAAACATGTAGGTATATAGGGGTAGTAACTTTAAAATTAATAAAAAGTTTTTTTTTTATATGATGTAATTAAAAATTTACGGTTTTCGCAATTTTTCCTTTATCTGTGCTATAAGACGTTGCTTCGTACCAAATTTCAAGATTCTGAATTCACGGGAAGTACCCTGTAGGTTTTGATTCCCTTGCGAGTTTCGAAAATTTGCGGAATTTTGCGGCATAAACGGCTGTATCTTTTGATTGCGTTGGCTTAGAAGTTTGATTTTTCAACAACTCCGAGGGACAGTAGACCTGAGTATTTGATATAAATTTCAGCTTGAACCTCCACGCGTTCCTGAGAAAAATGGTCTTGACAGACAGACAGACAGACAGACAGACGGACAACAAAGTGATCCTATAAGGGTTCCGTTTTTTCCTTTCGAGGTACGGAACCCTAAAAAGACGTTTCCAAATCGGTCCAGCCGTCTTCCAATAATCGGTAAACATACGGTAAAAAATTAAAAAATATAGCAACAAAGATACCAACGAATTGAAAACCACCTCCTTAGGAATTTTGAAGTCGGTTGAAAAGGATAATCTGGGGGCACTGGCCGCCAAGTCGAGCACAAAGGCACGGCCGTACCATCCTTTTCCCGAAGCCATTCAGGCCATTTTCGACCCCCCTCTAATTCTGTTGTCGAAATTTCTGTATCATTGAATTTCAACATATACTTTACGAATTATTGCAAGTCTAAGTTTCTTAATTTTGTCACTGATTCACTGACTCACTGACCACGATCATCATTATATCTAAGGTACTTCTAGCAGTCCCACAAGGTCCAAATTGTGAACACTTCTGGAGTTTAGGCTATAAAACCATTGAAAATTAAAACATACCACAATATCAGTCGGTTTGTCTAGTTTTACAAACCGCACAGTTAACCTTGTAATCCCATATAAATATATGCGATAACAAAGTAATTTTTCTATAAATAAATAAATAATAAATATTATGGGACAATCTTACACAAATCAACCTAGTCCCACAGTAAGCTCAATAAGGCTTGTGTTGTGGGTACTAGATGACGATATATGTAATAGATAGATATATACATATAACTAATTAAATACATAGAAAACATCCATAACTCAGGAACAAATATCCGTGATAAACACACAAATAAATGCCCTGACCAGGATTCGAACCCGGGACCTCCTGCTTCATAGGCAGGGTCACTACCGAATAGGCTAGGAGGCCGTTAAATAAAACCAGGCCTTATTGGGTCCGGTTTCCTCACGATGTTTTCCTTCACTGAAATTCCTACATAAAAATCGACAACAGAAAGAGCGTATTACGTCCTTCACACCCATTAGGCACCTGCCCCACTAACCGCGCGTGTTCGATGGCCGATCCGCAGTTTTAGGTCAATCGGCACTCTGACACAATAGGGTTGTAGTGATGCGACATGAACATATGTAGATATCGATGTCGATGTCAAACAAAAAGTACCGAAGTAATCAGAAAACATCTTCCTAACGTTGTCTCGGCCATATACCTATAATACATAAGGAACTTTACTATAATACTCCAAGTTTTTTTTATACGACGGTGGCAAACAAGCATACGACCCGCCCGATGGTTAGCAGTTACCGTAGCCTATGAAGGCTAATATGGACGTCTGCAACCCTAGGGGAGTAACATGCGTGTTGCCTAACCCTTTAAGAACCTATACACTCCTATTTTGAAGAACCTCGTACTTGAGCCCGCTGGAAAAACCCAAGTTGATACCGATATAGTATTTCTTTGTAGGTACCTTTATTAAGAGGAAAGGGTAATTATAGTAGTCAAAGTAAGGAAGTTACCGAGCAGGCGAATATTGAATTTCGTTTATCCAAATCTCTATCATTTTTGCGATATTAGAGTGTAAGTGGCAAGCAATTAAGTGGTCGCTTTTATAGCAAATTTGCCGTGGACTTTGGATGGAGATACTTTATTCATCGACATCAAACTCAATTCAGTAAGTAAGTAACCACAAGGGCAATTTTACACGTCAGATAGTTTATAAAAGTAAAAGAGAAAAAAACTACGCCGATGGTAACCTACACCTCTGACCCGAGAAGAATTATGACCGACAAGAAACACGGCGGGAGTTATTTTTTCAAAACAGTACACCAAATCTTAAAAATGCTAATGCGTTGTTCTATAAAAAAATACGCGAGTGGTGGAACACTCGGTTGGAACAAATAATTAATTTTGTTAAATTTTATTTTAGTAGTAGTAGTAAAATACTTTATTGTACAAGAAAACAAAACGAAAGACATATAACATAACATATACGTACGAAGGCGAACTTATCCCTTTAAGTTAAGGGATTTCTTCCAGTTGACCTTTGAGCAATTGAGAGAGAAATTTTATTTTATTTTCGACTTTTTTGTATTTTTTTACTTTTTTTCTACTATACCTATATGCTAGATGTGACATCTAGAACAAATTTTGTGCCCCATTATTTGTATTTTTGCTATTTTGACTTTTTTGACCTTTCTTTGACTTTTTAGCTTTTTTTGCCTTGACTTTTTTGAAATATTTGACAGTTTTTTTATTTTTGGCTTTTTTTACTTTTCTTCACTTTTTGACCTTTCTGACTTTTTTGACCTTTTTGACTTTTTTGACTTCTTGACTTTTCACTTAGTCACTTTTTACTTCACTTTATTCTGTTCTATTTTATTTTATTTCATTTCAGATGTTTCTCAATCGTATGGCTTTGTGTCCTGTTTTCGTGACGTCACGCGTTTTCGTGACGGTTAAGTGACTTTTTTTCGCCTAGCCCCCATCCGCGAACCGTCCGATAATGAACTTCGTTCCAATATAACAAACCAGTTTAAGAAAAATGCCATGTGAAAGAAAAAATAATCTCCATGTGTCCAAATTTGATTATTTAAAAACGAAGTACGCCAAGAAACGACGTTTGGTGTTTTACTTTCTTACATGAACTGTGTACTCTACTTAAATTTCCAAATTATAATAATGCATCATCAACAGTTAGAAATTTTAAATTTAAATAGGTAAGTAATAATCATAAAAAAGTGATTCTAGAGTTAAAAAAAATACTTATTCGAAATTATCCTTAACATCGATAACTATCTTTCTCCTCCCTAGTGTATTGAGCTCTCCTCTAGGGCTGCATCAGCGATCCGCATACGGGTTAAGCGGCGCACCTGACGTCGAGTGCCTCGGCGGGCCAAGGTTAGCTCTAGCAGGGACTTTTATACGTGGTTCACATTTCACAACACCTATAAGTCGCAAAACACTTGAGCTGAATTCAGCTATCATCGTTTAAAAAGACATTACCTATTTATTTAAAATAATTTGCGATATAAACTAGCCCTAGATAAAACTAGCCCGCCCCGGCATCGCACGGGATTAAAAATGGTTATTATGGGTCCCGAAGAGATGGACATATACCATCGCGGACTTTTTTGTAGACCTTTTTAAGGTGTACAATACTGTAGTACGTTATTTTAAGCTATCTCGTTAGGGTTCAGCCAGTGTTTGCAATGTAAGTAAAATAATTTTTAAGAAAAAAAAACCGACTTCAATGGGGGTAGCCGGTGAAGGATTATTGTAGATAGATGGTGCACTTAGATTCCATACAATGAAATAACTTGCTTAAAAAACGCAGCGGAGAGGACCAATCGCCAAACGTGAACTATGCGTCGTTGAAGAGTTCCGTTCTGATTATCATCAACAGTTCCACTTCATCAAATGTCACTCTTTTGAATGAAAATGCTTGATTTGTTGATAAAAATACAAAAGTCACTTTATGTATGCCTTTAAGATTTGAGGAATTCCCTCGATTCCTCGTGGAACTCATCATCAGAACTTGAGCTTGACGAAAATTGGTCCTGACAATCTAACTTGCTTAACAAACATAGCGAAGAGGAAGAATCGCCAAACATGAACTATGCGTCGTTGAAGAGTTCCGTTCTGTTCATCATCAGCAGTTCCACTTCATCAAATGTCACTCTTTTGAATGAAAATGCTGGATTTGTTGATAAAAATACAAAAGTCACTATGTGTAAGCCCTTAAGATTTGAGGAGTTCCCTCGATTCTTCATGGATCCCATCATCAGAACTTGAGCTGGACGAACATTTGTTCTGACAATTAAACTTGCTAAACAAACACAGCGAAGAGGACGAATCGCCAAACGTGAACTATGCGTCGTTGAAGAGTTCCGTTCTGATCATCATCAGCAGTTCTACTTCATCCAATGTCACTGTTTTGAATAAAAATGATGGTTTTGTTGATAAAAATATAAAAATCACTATATGTATGCCTTTAAGATTTGAGGAGCTCCCTCGATTCCTCATGGATCCCATCATCAGAACTGCGTTTTGACAAAAACGGGACCAATCTGTATATATATACTTACAATCAAAAAAAGAATTTTCAAAATCGGTTCAGACATGACGGAGTTATGGAGTAACAAACATAAAAAATAAAAAACAAAAAAAAAAAAAAAAAAAAAACATACACGCCGAATTGAGAACCTCCTCTTTTCAAATCTTGAAGTCGGTTAAAAATGTGTTTATTTACGACATCACATTAGAAACCTCTAAAATTATCAGTGTTTATCTTCTATATTATGCATGTCTTATACATATTAACCTTCCTCTTGAATCACTCTATCTATTTTTTTTTTTAAATCCGTTGGTCAGGTCATTCATTCTATTTATTATAAAAATATAGACATCTAATATTCAAAGGATCACAATGTGTGTTGTTAGTAAACTCCGGCACACCGGCTTGGTTTTACATTAGATCTCAATACTTTTTGCAGTTGCGATGCGAGACTGACATTTTTGTACATGTAATGTCATTTTTAGGGTTCCGTAGTCAATACCCTTATAGTTTCGCCATGTCCGTCCGTCCGTCCGTCCGCGGATAATCTCAGTGACCGTTAGCACTAGAAAGCTGAAATTTGGTATTAATATGTATGTATATCAATCACGCCGACAAAGTGGTAAAATAAAAAATGGAAAAAAATGTTTTATTAGGGTACCTCCCCTATACGTAAAGTGGGGAGTAATTTTTTTTTTCATTTCAACCCTAACGTGTGATATATTGTTGGATAGGTATTTAAAAATGAATAGGGGTTTACTCAAATCATTTTTTGATAATGTAAATATTTTCGGAAATAATCGCTCCAGAAGTTAAAAAAAATGTTTGCCCCTCCCTCCCTATAACTTTTGAACCATAAGTTTTAAAAATATGAAAAAAATCTCAAAAGTAGAACTTTATAAAAACTTTCTAGGAAAATTATTTTGAAATTGATAGGTTGAAGTTTTTGAAAAAAAAATACAAAATAATTTCTGAACTAAGTTTGTAATTTAACCGTATAAGCAGGTGTTTATTGTACCTGTAATTTCTACAAAATCGCAAAGAAATGACGTGCTTTCAAATAAAGTAAAAACGGTGAAAATCGGTTCACGCAATAAAGAATTATCCCATAAAAATCATGTTCCATACTTTAAGCTCGCGCGCAAGTTTAATTAATTTGCCGATAGATGTCGCTGTACGTGGAACGCTCATATCATATCCCACATGGCGGTGTTATTTTAACTCTTACTGTGACGGACGGAAAACTACGGAACCCTACACTGAGCGTGGCCCGACATGCTCTTGGCCGGTTTTTTGATGGTATCTTTGACGTCGACTGTACATCCGTTTGCTGGTCTGTCCATCCGGAGTTACAGTTTCACAGGTTTTTTATAGGTATTATAGGTCTCATTAGAAACATTAGGCGTTTCAATAAAATACTGTAAATTATTCGTGGAGAATTTATTGTGAATAAAGTATTAAAATAAAAACTCTACAGTCTACGTGACGTGTTACTCTAGGCGCCTGTGGCTAAGGCACGACACCGGGCCATCCGAGGAGGCACCTCTACACTCTCTCTGTCAATATGTGGTAGTCTAGGTCAAAAGGGACCATCAGGCGGGCGCTTACGCCTTTATTCCTCGAATACAATATTGAATTTGAACAAAGACAATGTAAGCGCTTTTCGCTTAATGGTACATTTTTCAAAAAGTGTCACATATGTGCAAATTTCAAGCAAAAGGGGACTTATTGTCGGTAGCCAAATGTGGTTACTAAGACATAAGACATTTTAGTTTTCTCATGACATGACTATTGTTTGAATGTATCCGTCTTACGGGGGAACGACCCATGAAATACTCCTTTGCAATATTGTCGAGATATTGTTTCTACTTTAAGATTATATAGAAGTGCCCCCTTGAACTCAATTCTATAATTACCATATACAAAATGTATGAATTTTATGATACATGATACAAAATTTCGCTTTACATTACGTAAAAATATCTTCAAGGTACAGTCGCCATCAGATATATCGGAGCGGGCAAGGTGTTCACAAATATGTGAACAAAGCCTCTATTGTCTACGCGACAAAGTGCATGTTCAGATATTTTTGAGTACCTTGGCCGCTCCGATATATTTGATGGTGACTATACATACGCTTACACAATATTTGTAGATATTGGCGAATATATTCAGAAATTAAATTTAAAAAGCAAATAGTTAATTTCCTGTAAATCTGCGAAGTTATATAAAAAAACTATAATTAATAGTAGCACTAAACATACTCTAAGAACACACAATTAAATTCAATATAAATGTGTAAATTAACTCAAAAATCACGCAACAAAATACATTTTGGACGGAAAAAAAATAAAAATCTACAACTAGACTTTACGGCACTATGGAAAAATAATATATTCATGAGATACCTGACAATTTAAAAACTATATAGGCCTTACACGCTAATTTGTATTTTTGTCACAATTCAAAATATTTTCTTATAAAATTGATTGAGATTCATAATATATGCTGTTTTGCTGACCAAAATCGTCCGTATCGAGTCTAAAACTGTATGATGAAATAATACATTTTAAGATCATTACAAGATTTCACATTTTAGATGCATGTTCAATTACTTACTTTTGTATCAAAATAATATTTGTTTATCAAAAGCGAGATTCCAAATATGGTAAATTGCCCAAAACAGACAGCAAGTTATTTTATGAATGCATGGATACCATTATCGTAATAATAAAATTCATGTAAAAATATACATAATACCGATAAAAATCAAATACCTAAGTGGTACTCTAACTAGATAAAACCTATGACTAAATCAAATCGTTGAAACATGCATAAAAAAAAAGTTTTATCTAGCTGGTAAACTCGCCATCAAATATATCGGAGCGGCCACGGTACTCAAAAATATCTGAACATGCACTTTATCGCTTTGACAATAGAGGCGTTGTTCAGATGTTTGTGACCACCTTGGCCGCTCAACTATATCTGATGACAACTGTACGAACTTTCAGACATCTCCTTTATTGATTTTATATGTAATGTGTGCTACTTTCAATTTTTTTACTAATTTTAAATATAATATACCACTATAAAATCATATGAAAGCCAAATGGCACAACGGGAGAGAAAGTTTAGAATGAAATGAGCAGACCATAAACAACAGCGGTCTAGACTTCATAGAATAGACAAGTTTGCACTAAGAGGCAGTTTAAAAAGCGCCTAAGTTGTCTTTACGTGCGATTGACATTATAATTGGGGTTGCATAGTAATATTAGCGGAACTCTCTTTCTAATAAAAGGAATGAGAAAGAGAGTTCTGCTAATATGACAAGTTGTAATGCAATAGGCATCTGATGGAATATCACTTATAATTAAATTACATTTGGATATTATTAGGCTTTTCCATCAAAGATCTTATATGAAGTAATAGGCAAGCGAAGTTTGATCGACTATGCTAAGAAATACATTTTTTACAATACAAATTATTGTAGTAACTAGATATCCGTTACTTTCTAAATACTTCTTTGATGAAAGAGCCTATGGCATGACAACTAAAAGTACCCTTAGTGTTTCAGAATAGGCTGCTATCACATCTTAGTTAAGACTGTGTCGCCCGTCCAGTGGCGCCCTCATTGGGGGGATTGTTGCCTAATAAACTAATCAATTTATGTATAATCTCTCAGTGTTAAGTTGTAGTCCTACTGATTACGCAACTTTTCATCTATGTCACATAGTTTCATTTTGCGTATTTTTTGCTTCATTACCTATTTAAACGGCAAATGATGGCCGCTTCAGTTTAGGTGATGAAGCCAAGTAAAGTAATATAGAACTGTATCACATAGATCATGTTGCGGAATTAGAAGTACTAGAACTTAACATGTTGGATTATACAGAAATTGATTAGTTTATTAGGCAATACAATCCCCCCAATGAGGGCGCCACTGGACGGTCGACGCAGTCTTAACAAATAACCGATGTCAGTGATTGGTGAAGTTAATGTGCTATTTAGTCACTTTTACTTGACTTTATACGTACATTTATATAAATACAAAACACGCGAGGCTTACGTATAGTAGGCCTTTTAAAACATAATATTAATAACATTGGAATACTTTACGCTAAAATGCGTGAATGTATTTGTTCCAGTTAAGTCATAAATATGAAAACGATAGTTTAGTAGGAATACATTGGCATGGAAATCAGTATAATACTTTTTTATGTGAAGACTAGGAGATAGAGTAATAAGTAAGTAGGATAAGATGAACATTTAATTTTTATTTTATTTAGCAATATTAATTTGTTATAATCGACATATTTGGACATGTTTCTGGATTAAATTATTTTCATTTCTGATAGAAAAAGCTATGCTTATAATATTTTCGGATGGACAATGGAGGACTCTGTTAAAAGTTATACACTAACATTGTGAGAGTAAAAGATTTTTTTTTGTTTAATACAGGATTATAAATGTTACATTATTACCCCTCGGGTTTCCTGTCTGGTCATTATAATTTCGCTATTGCCATGACGATGCCGTACTAAATTGGTGAAAATGTTAGTTCTATTATTTTAGTAACATTTTTTTTTTTTTTTTTTCCTCAGTCGACCCGTTGACCACGAACGCTGTAAAGTGTTTGAAACGTCGGGATGTAATTTAAACTCAATACACGCGATAAAATCCGTTTTTAATTGTTTTATTTCATGAACATTTTATGGCATTACTTTAATCGGGTCATGGATAGATTTAACTGTCACTGAACTAAAAGAATGTTATGAAAGTCGTTTATTTTTTTTAATTTGTGTAATTTGGATTATGAAGGTCATGACTTCTTGCGAGCATTAGATGAATAATCCTTTTCGATTAGTGACGCACAGACTTCCAGTTTGAAATTAAAACAGATCCTTAAATATCAAAGGCATTTCGGGTGACCCGCTATAATTATTGGCCACTGATATAGTTATAGGCCAAGAATTAAAATGAAAGCAGGAGAAACGCAGGTAATATCTGGGCATATTAATTCTAGTGCATTCTATTGTTTTGTTTCTTTCCGTGTTATCGTTAGTGGCCAGTTACTGTATCAGCTGCCGATAAGTACAGTCAAGTGTAAAAATATGGGTGTACTCATCTCACTTAAAAATATGTTCCATAGTATCTTATTCCGTTGTAATAAGTGCGTAGTACCATATTTATGAGACGATTTTTTCGATACGTATTTTTGCATTTGACTGTACAGTAGTCACGTATAGTTCCAGTTAGTGTTACGACTAATCCTCCCTCACCCTGACCATAGCCTAATTATAAAGGTCGTTTAAATTTTTGACAGCTCGTCCGAAAAGACCTCACCTACGTCACATAATGATGCCATTCGTTGACATCTTCAATTCAGTCAGGGAGTTTTATTAATACACTATTCATGTTCAAAAATGTTAGCGTGCCGTTACTAAGTTTATTTTGTGTTTTTTAATTATTTTATACCTAAAATAAGCTTCATATAATTTTAGGTAATTTAATATAATACTTTTAGTTGGCAATTCATTTACGGCATGTAATTTAATGAGGACTTTTTTTAACATTGTGGCAATACAACTATTTGGCGAGTATTACACTGACAGACGGCCATATTGTATTATCTCTGTTTCTTTTAAACTTATCACGCCGTTTCATTTTTGTCTGAGATTCCCAAATATTTAATAGATATATAATGTATATAATAAATATAATAATAGTTGCTCGTAATAAATATTGGTGTAAAACTTCATACCAACGCACTAAATGTGGAATTACGCTAAAATATTTTATAAGTTACGTTGTAATTGTAATGGAATTACATTGTAATCTTTAGTAACATATTTATGAGTTTAATTTCTTTTTTCAATGGACTAATCCGTTTAGTAGAAATCAATACGCAAATTTAACAGTATAACGGCATGTCGTTAACTTTGTATAACGGGGAAACTATAAGTAATAGGAATAAATCAAACGTTGGTAATATTGTACTTAAATAGACTAATGATTTTTTTTTTTGGATTGACCCATTAATGAAGAATATCCCATAGGCGCACCGCACCACACATTAGAGCGGAATTTAGCTATTCATAGACAAAAGCGGAAATTTTTCTATGGTAGGCTGAATTTTTGTATGGAGGCCATGGACAAATTTCCGCTACCATAGCCCAATTTCCGCTTTTGTTTACGAATAGCTAAATTCCGCTCTAATGTGTGGTGCCCCTTAAAAACTATAACAGTTTATGGCCGGCCATGAATTTCATCATAGGGACACCATATTCATATTCATATTCATTTATTTCGTAAATGCACAGATACAATACACACTACGGATCCACTAATAATACGGATAGCATAAGTAGATAATATTCAATACTGTGCGGAAAATTGTCTATGGTTTGTCGAAATTGTGGTTTGTGGAAACCGCGGTTCTTCCGCATCATTTTCAAAATCCGCATCCGCATCCGCCTCCGCATCAAATCGATGTGGAGCTCATGCGGATGCAGATGTGGAACAAGTCGGTACAGGAACGTCTCGGCGACGGCGCACGTGCTAGGTTAAGTAACGTAGGTAATTTCACCATTACCCAATCAGAATATTGTTACATTTTCGTGATTCTTCGATCGAGCTCTATGTCCTTGACGGATAGCGACAAGAAATGACGAGTTTGTTTTGTTTTGATTTTAGTGTTGAAATGCTATTGTAGGGCGAAGGGCTTTGTATGATGTGAGTAGTACAAAACTTTAATATTTGTTTTTTTTTGTGTACTTATCTTACATCCGCATCCGTATTCCAGGGATGTGAGCCTTTTAATATCCGCATCCGCGGATGTCAAAAAATCAGTATCCGTAATATCCCTGATACAGAGCTTTGACGTTACGAATCATGTTGTCCCTTCTTAACGCATGACAAGTTATCTTTCTCACTTAGGGAAACGTATCGGATACTAAATATCAAACTCAATTTTTTTGACAGAGATGCACCCTTGGTATGGTGTCGTTTAGGTATACCCAATGATTTGTTTTTTTAATGGCACGGCATTTAATTTGCATTCTTATTATAATGTCTAGTATAATTACGAATAATAGAGGTAATCCTCTATTAAATAATTTTCCCTATTTTAAAAGTTTGAGAACCGCATCGTTCCCTGATGACGTCAGTGTGGTCACTGACGTCACGAGGTGTCAAAAATTTAACTGACCTGTATAATTAGGCTATGACCCTGACCTGAGTGCTGAGGACCTGCGCGAGTACTGCGGGGGGGGGGGGGGGGGGGAGGGGGGCGGAGGCCTAGATGAAGAACTCGCGGCGCTTGGTGACACGCGGGCCCGTGGCGGCGGCCAGCGCGGCCTGGTCGGGGTCGGCCGCGCCGTGCGCGCCGCGCTCCTCCTGACACACATGCAAGGCTCAGGTGAGAAACACATTACACACATATTACACTGTGACATAGCTACGTCACCAGCGCGCCATGTCACCGCAGCAGCGCGCCCTGCGTGGAATGGAGCCCGAGTACATAATTTATGTTCCGTTTAATCACGGCCGACCGTGAGACATTAAATATCGCGTAAACCATGATTAGCATTAAAGAAATAAATATTAGATGTGTCTATTTAATAAAACGGAATAAAATTCCGACTAAAATACATTGTTTAGACATCCCATGTTTGAGTTTACTTTCCCCGCACCCTTTTCTCCCATATCTGGCTATCTAGCCAGACTAACTCGATAAAACCTCTCAGGCCCGTCAGGCATGAAGGCATGTGAGCTCTGCAGAGGCAGAATATCACAACACACCTGGACGACTTAACACAGGGTTTATCTTAACCCAGCAGACAATCTCTCTTCAATTCTAATGCTTCAAAAATAGTTTTTAAGAAAATTTTTGTTAAGTTTTTTTTACACGTTCGACCGGAAAACGTTCGAAAATTCGACCGGTGCTGCTGTGACCCAGGTGGCCAAGTGGTTAAAGCGTCTACCGCGAAAGCAGAAGACGCCGGTTCGATTCCAGCCCTGAGCACCGGAGGCACTAGGTCACTTTTTCCTTTATATATGACATCTATATAAGTTTTAAAAATATAATACTATAGAAATAATGCATAAGGAAATTAAAAGTATGAGTAATTTACCTGCGTGAGATATTCTCCCTTATGTCGCGATAACGCTCGCACCAACACGACGGCCACGATGATCAGCAAGAGGAAAATGAATGCCAGAACCGCTGTAAAAACACACGTCTATCATTACTTATTGTATCTACACCAATATCATAAATCCTCTATTCCGCGTTCGGAAACCGTATGTAATTACCACCATTATTGCAACCAGTAACGTAACATCTCTGACAGTGTGGTAATGTATGAAAATCCATTACCCACGGTAACGTTACGAAGATCCGCGCTCTCCCCGACCGCCGGCCCGCGCCCGCGCGACCGCCGGCACAATCGAGTTGGTCATGGCGGTGCAATGGCGGCCATTCTACTGGTTTCCGAACACATCATTTAGGATTCTTATCTTATCTTATTTGGCTCGGGGGCCCATATGGATACACTTCGACCCAAAGGGATCTTTTGTGTAATTGCCCCCTAGTACACTTACTCAAGAGCTTTTTCAACCATCTCCATGTGTTGGGTGATGGAACTCAAGGGCAGTGCTTTGAGGTCCTCTGGATCTGGATAGCCGATTCCAAAGTCCCTCATTCTTAGTCTGGCAAGAGCGTGACATTCACACATTAAGTGTTTCATTGTTTCTTCCTCTTCGCCACACATTCTACAATCAGTATTGTCTGACAGTCCCATTTTAGCCAGTACTCCTTTCACGGCGTAATGGCCTGTAAGAACTCCTGTTATGATTTGGAGCCTTTTTCTACTAAGTTTCCAAAGCTTTTTGCTCCAGCTTGAGTCAACCCTATGCATGAAGAGCTTTGAATGCCTTAGAGCTGTCAAACTGCCCCACTCTTGTTGGTGTTTATGTTTGGTGTGGTCCTTTATGGCCGTTGTTATGGTTCCCTTTGAGAGCCCCACAAATGGTTCCGGGCCTAAGAAGTTATTCATAGAGCCCCTTCCAGCAAGCTCATCAGCATTTTCGTTGCCGATAAAGCCCTCGTGCCCTGGGATCCACATCAGTTGCACTTTGTTTTGCCTTCCAAGCCTGTTGAGGACTTGGATACCATTGAATATCAGTCTGGACTCCACTTTGGACGCTATAAGTGCTCTAAGCGCTGCCTGACTGTCGCTGAGTATATAGATATTCTTTCCCCGGGTCTGTCTATCTATATTCTCTTGTGCACAGGCAATAATAGCATACGTCTCCGCTTGGAACACTGTTGCATAACTGCCCATGCTTATACTACTACTGTAGTCATTTGCATAAATGCCAGCTCCCGTACTCGATCCTATTTTGGAACCGTCTGTGTACCATATGCTGTCTTCACCATCAGAGATTGGTGGTTCAAGACCCTCGGCCCAATCGGCCCTTGTGGGAATTTTTACTTTAAAATTCTTTTGGAAAGCAAACTTGGGTTGCATCTTGTCACAGCCCATGCTTGTTAGCCTATCCATGAAATTGTCAGATTCCATTCTTGTGTGTTTGGTCTTCGGCTTGCTGTCGTCCCAGAGGCCTGCAACAGCCAATCTGTGTAACGATTTGCGCGCTTCAGACTGTAGCACTAAGTGTAACGGCGGTAGATCAAGTAATACATCTAGCGCCGCCGTTGGTGTCGTTTTGAATGCGCCGGTGATAGCCATGCATGCCATTCTTTGTATTTTCGTTAGGGCTTCTCTGCATGTGCTCTTTAGTGTCCTTGGCCATTGTCATTTAGGATTTATAATATGTGTGTAGAAAAAGCAGTGTATGCAACTGTACGTAATTAGGCCTTATTACGTAACAGTTACACAAACTACTATAAGTTAGAATACAACTAAATTAACTGAACTAAGTCTGCGTTTCCACCAAAGATGAGCCAGGATGCGTTGCGTAGAATGTTTTCGTTAAAAAAACCAATAGAATCATTTATTTACCTATCTTCGCACAGCGCAGCTCTACATTGGTTCTTAACAAACCATTCACCGCAACGAACCCTCGCTTATCTCTGGTGAAAACGCAACCCAAAGCCCTAATGAAGGTCTCCGTGATCGAGATTTTCACTAGATAGCAGCACCGTGACAAAAGGTTTTTTGACAGCAGCTGTCAAAATCCACCAATCAAAAAACAACATGATTATGACAACTAGACCTCTCGCCACGGTGCTGTCATCTAGTGAAAAACTCGATTGCTAAAACCCTCATTAGACGGTGCCAGAACTTGTATGAAATTTTATTTACATTGCTGCATTTGATCAATCGATCACATTTATTGTACCTCAAGACGCTGCAATGTATGTATACTCGTATGCTAGTTTTGGCACCGTCATCGGACTTAATTAAGTTATATTAACACACTTTTGTTTATGTTATTTCTTCTCTACTTTTGTCGATTTATTTTTTAGAGATTTACTTAATGTAGGAACTGAGCATTCTTAATTAATATGTATTATCTCTTCTTCTGTAATCATTTAAACAGTCATCCATCATCATCATTAGTCGTTCCTTCAGAGCTGACAGCATGTCCTTCTGTTGAAGATTGGATTCCTCCATAGGCTTTTATCTAGAGTTTCCAATTCGAATATTCGCCCTATTTTGATATTCGAATAATCCTGTGTGACTATTCGAATATTCGAATATTTTTTTCTTGTTGCCGCAATTAATATATTATTAAAAAAAAAAAACAATTTTTAAATGGTTTAAATAGCATATTTTAACGATTACTATATCCGTGACGTTTCGCTTCCTTCACAGCGCCCATTAGCATAGTATTTCCATCCAGAAATCGTTAATATACGCAATTTAATCGGTTTTTCATTTAATTCGAGTATTTATTAGTATTGAATATCTCTCTTTGAAGTCGCTCCTTCATATCTGAAGATCGTGATCATTTGGCGTCTTTCTGGATCGTACCTATAACTTGCTTTCATCGATTCTTGTTTATGGTCATTTGTTTTGTACCGTATCACACCACTTGTTTTTCGTCTTGACCTGGTCACTCCGACACGTCGGAGGTTTACGTTCCCTTTTTCCATCCACCTTCCCCACCATGACTACTTTCTCAAGGTTTTTATCCCCGCGTCTAGCAATGTGGCCAAAGTATGACAGAATGCGGCGGTATCAGATAGTGGATAGGCGGGTTTTAACGTAGAGTTGAGTAGGGATCGAAGCATTGGTTCATCTGGCCGTCCACGGTATACGTAACATTCGCCTCCAGCACCAATTTTTGAATGCATCTTTTGCCAGGATAGTTCACATCTCTACAATGCCAAAAACGGGGAATATGAGTGCTCGAACCAGCCTCATCTTCGTTTTGATCGTAATTCCCTGCTTTTTCAATATGCCTTCTAGATGTGCCATTGCGTCTCTTCCCGTGGCTATCCGACCACGTTTAATTTTTGAGGCACAGCTGCCGTTGTTGGAAATGTAGGAACCGAGGAATATGAAGTTGTCTACCAAATGATTTCCAGCTCGGTCTACTATCATAAGTTTACTTTTGTTCGTATTGACAGCTAGCCCTAGCTTCGCTGTCCCTGGTAAGGCGCTGTAACAAAACTTCCATCTCCTCCATTGGGTTTGCCAGTAGAGTGGTATCGTCGGCGTATCGCAGGTTCGAAATTCTTTGGTCACCAACCTTAAAACCTCTGTTCCAGCCTTCTGCTGCTTTCCGGACAATATACTCTCCATATATATTAAACAGAAGTGTCGTCAGGATAGGTACAACAGCTTTCTTGGTCTGAAACTCTTTTGAGCAGCTTTTGTCTACCCGGACATATGAAAAGGTTGATATTGGTAATGTACAGACTGCTTACAAGACTGACGAGATGATGTGGTACTCCCATTTCACATAGCACTCCCCAAAGATTCTCCCACCTTACACAGTCAAAGGCTTTGGTGTAATCAATAAAACACCAATCACCATACGACAGGGGTGCAGTACTCGTACTCTCGACTCTTCTCGGTGATCTGGTGAATTTTACGGAATTATTCGCAGGTGCCTCTCCCTCTCACAAAACCTGCCTGTTCTTCAAGGATTTGGCAATTGAGGTAGTTTTTAATACTTAACGAATTATTTATGCTACGCTGAGCATTAAAAGATGATAGTTTTGTTTTGTTGATTTGCTTACGCATCCATATCATGTTTTGTTGCAGTTTTTTTCACGTATATGATGAGTAAATTGACGATTTTGTTAATTATAGAACATTCTATTTGATTCAAAAGACTTAAAACACATAAATCCAACCATTATATATGTTTATTTTAAATAACCCGAACTATTCGAATAATTCGAATATCTCCAAAAGAAACCTCGGATATTCGAATATCTGAAAGGATCAAATATTTGGAAGCCCTATTTTTATCCCTCGCTAAGCGTATGGCTTCTTGCAGTTTTAATAGCATGGGTGCAGTGTTTTGGGCACACCATCTGCAGGGGGAGAGCCTCTTAGTCTTGTGCCTTTAACTTTTCCCGTCATGATGACTCTCTCCAAGCTATCCGAGGAGCACTATGATTAAAGGGCGGTCGCAATCCACAGCCAAATTCGAGCATAGATCTATCCCTATTTGTCTCTGTCGCACGCGCACTGTAATATTGCCCTCACGCTCACACATTACCTTGAACGCGAGCGTGAGAGCAATATTACAGTGCGCATGCGACAGACAACTAGGGATAGGTCGATGCTCGAATTTGGCTGTGGATTGCGACCGCCCTTTACATCTTCAAAAGGAGTTTTTAGTGAATGCGTGATACATACTGCCTAAAATGGCTTCGTCGGTGGTATGCATGTCGGTGTCCGCGGGGTCCCGGGGCGGGGGGGGCCGCGTCTCCGCGGGCTGCGGCGGGTGCGTCACGGGCTCCACGCCGCAGAAGTCCTCGCTCAGGACGCCACCTGCACATACGAGTACATGCTGTTTACTACATGTGCTAATAACTTGTCACAATAATAATTTTAAACAAAAAAGAACCGATTTCACTTATCCTCCTCCTTTCCAAAAGCAAATGCTCGAGCTGCCGTAAAAAATACTCAAATCACTATGGGTGTGCCTATAATCGTTGAAGAGTTCCTTCGATTTCTCCAAGATACCATCAGATCCTGACCTGGTGCCAATGGGACCAACTGTGAAGTAACTCTTTCAAACAAAAAAAGAATTTTCAAAAATCGGTCCAGCCGTCTTCAAATAATCGGTGAACTTACATATAAAAAAAACAAAGATCCCGACGAATTGATAACCTCCTCCTTCGAAATCTTGATGTTGGTTGTTAAATATTTGACAATGAAACTCAAGCACACCGTAACTACCCCGAGTCTATTTTTTATCTACACTCATACTGTAAGTACTCTAAAATGCGTTCAAAAACCGTAGACAATGACAAGCATTACAACAAACGATTTAACTATGATAAGTTTCTTATCTGCGGCAATAACGTAATTTTAACGTTGCATGCTCAAATATTGTTAAGCAATGAGTTTCAAATTTGGAACATCGAATTAGATATCATAATGTTACCGCCATGGCCAACTCGATTGGTCCCGCGCGAGCGCCGGCACAATCGAGTACGCCATGACGGTACAATGGCGGTCATTCTATGGTTTCCGAACACTTAATGTAATATATATAATATTATCAACAAATCTAGAGTGGTTTAATAAAACTGAAGCACAATTGTATACGTCATATTTTATCTTATGTAATTTTATTTTATGTTATTTAAATGTAATTTTGAATGGGTTTATACCTAAATTTTTTTTTATTGACACGATCTATTCTTTTTTACTAAGTTCATCTCCGTATTAATCGCAAAGCACACAAAACTCGAAATGCCAATCATTGAAAATATAATTATACTATTATTTTTGCCAACAATACACTTTTATGCTAGTAACAGGTAGGTATTAAACATACAACAGCCAGATTGTCTTTCTATCACAAAGCGCTTCAAATGTTTAGTACGCAAACATGGATCATACAAAAATAGTTCACCCACTTACGTATACACCTGTACTGCTAAAATAACTTCGTCACAACTGCCAAGAAAATACCCTTACCACGAACCATTTACTAACATAATACTAAGAAAATTATGTCAGTAGACTGAATCACTTTTATGTTAGAATTATTAATTAAGTAACAGACCTTTATGTTGTCTTAAATTGACTTTATAGTACCAATCCAATATGACGTTTACAAGTCAAAGGTACGAGTATATCATTGTCGGTTGTCAATAAAGCGTTACTGCCATAAAAAAAAACATTTAAAAATAATCTCTATTAAAAATATTTATAACGGGTTACTCACGTCATTTAAGTCGATTTTTTTTATAGTTAAAACTCTAAAAAACCGACAATGATGTACCTTTGACTTGAAAACGTCTCATATTATACCAGATTTATTCATATACACAACACTATTTATTTAAAAACACAGTTTAAATTAAAAATACGTCCGTACCGATACGCGCGTTTACCGTAAGTTTGTATTGAACTGCTTACAACCGTATAGTGCGTTCTAATTTTAAAACAGTGCTGTACTGAAATAATGGTTTCCTTGAACTCGAAACATATTGAGATTTTTTAAGATTTCAAGGTTTTTGCAACCTGTATTTTTTACCCGACTACTCCAAATTTAAAAGGAAGGGTTATTATGAATTTAGTTTATATGTATGTGAAAAAATATTTTTGCGTCGTTTATGCAATCGTAGTATCAAAACTACTGTGTTGATTTTTAGAAACGGATTAAATGACACACTTTCCCATAATACATCGTGCGATTTCACGCATTTGTAGTAGCAGTTATGGTCCATTACACTCTAACGGGAGTTATGGCTCTTTATGTATTTTTTAATCGTCATGTCTTGGTCGCTTTACAAATCGCTATTTATGTATTTTGTTACTAACACATACGAAACCAGAAGATTAAAAGACAAACATTTGTTGTAAATCAAGCTATGAACGAGAAGACGGAGAGCTGGTCACGTCAGATATGACACAATACTCGTAATGAGAGCAACGAAACCCCTCTAGTCAGTTTGCTATAATTTGCTTATTTCTAGATCTGGACATCTGGCAGCTGTTAAGTGGTGGAGGTCAAAGAATGCAAATCACTGCCAAAAATCAATCCTAGAGTTCTGGGTTTGATGCATTATTATGAGAAATTATACAAATAATTAGATTATGTCATTGCCAAAAGTTTCTGTTGGGAGAAAGTAGTGCCAAACGGCGTATAATGTAATTCATAGTTTATCGCGTACTGTTTTTGTTTCTGTAATAATACGCAATGTTTTTTGTTCTAATGTTAAAATATAGACCCTGTCCTTTATAACTGAGACAACTGCGGCATTTTTTACCTGTTTTGGTATTACTATTTTCCAATTCAAAAATTTTGGTACTCTGTTACTCTAACCTCCACCCATTAATAGCTGCCAGATGCCCGGATCTAGCAATTAAGGATAGTATAGCAATCTAACCAGACAGGTTTTGTTGCTTTCATTATTGTTTTATATCTGACGTGGCCAGCTCTTTATCCAGAGCTTATCTAATTTTGTTTTTTTTTGTAGAATAGTCTTTTTCCCGACAGTGGTACTGGGACACAATGTAGGCAACAAAAAAATAGTGTTTTAGTAGTTACCTAGACTCCTAACGTTGGGCGGCGGGTCCTGCTGGAACATGAGCTTGAGCGGGTATATGTCGTCGAACTCCACGCGGCTGACGCAGCCTACGAAGCCCTCGTGCATGGACTCGTTGCGCCCGATGTACATGTACTGTATGTTGTTGAACTGAGCGTCGGCCGAGGCCTTTATGTTGAAGTTGTACTCTTGGGTTTCATAGTTGTCCACCTGAGGAGAAATAGTACATTACTGCAGAGACCAGTAAGTAAGCTTTCCTGGCTGAGTATTTAGTAGCCGTCCGAGTCGAAGACGAGGACGGCTACAATACGAAGCCAGGTAAGCTGATTACGGTCGAAGCATGTATAGTGCTTTTCTCAAACATGTAAGGAAATAAAATTACTTGTTTAGTGCTTCAGTTACTGGCTGAGTGATTTAATGTTGTATGAAAATCCTTTACGTACGTCGCGCTGAACCTGCCTTGGAATAGAGTCCCTACTGGTCTCTAATTACTAACGTAACAGGAACATTTCCGAGCATGTTTGAGAAAAATATATTAAACATTGAAGATACTTAACCTTTCTGTTTAGCCCATTGGTTGACTGGTAGAAAATGCCTTATGGCATTAAGTTCGCCATTTGTACCATCTTGTATTGTGCAATAAAGATTAAATAAATAAATAAGATTTATGAGGGTAACTTTGAAATTTGGTTTCCCAAAACCTTTCAAATCATCTAACATTTAGAGGACAGAGTTCAGATAGAAAAGCATATCAAAAATTTTGTGAAGCGGTCTGATTTGGATTTTATTATTTACTACCCTTTTCCCGCGGCTTCGCCCGCGTACTATAAGTACTCAAGTAGGATACGATACCCATGTTGATTTTCAGACTTTGTGACCACATTTGCCCGTTTTAGGGGTTGAATTTTCAAAAAACCTGAAACACGTGTTTACTCTTTTATCGTTAGGAATACTCCTGTGAATTTTCGAATAAAATAGTCTAACAAATCTTGATTCGCCATACAAATTTTGGACCCCCATTTTACCCTCTTAGGGGGTGAATTTTGAAAAATCCTTTCTTAGTGCATCCCTAGACCTTATAAGGAACCTACGTGCCAAATTTGGAATCTTTAGAACCAGCGGTTTGGGCTGCGCGTTGATATGTCAGTCAGTCAGTCAGTCAGTCAGTCAGTCAGTTTCTTCATTTATATATTTAATATTTAGATTTATTATTTTTTATTAAACAATAGGTACATTGTCTGTCTCTCAAGCTGTTTTGATATGTCTTCTTATAGAACTACGTATTATTGTGTATCTTTAAGATCCGTCGAGTCTTGCCGGTCATAATACTTCTCGGGTCAGAGGTGTAGGGTTAGAACCAGTGGTAGTTTTTTTTCTTTTTCTAACGTTCATAAGTGCTTTGTAATGTGCCTTAATGGAAGAATAAATATCTTTTAAATATGACTTGTATTTCACCATACGCCGAAACTCAGGACCATCGCCGAATGCGAGCCTAAAGACAAATAGCTCCATAGGACTCACTAGGGGAGTCCAAAGGCACACTCGATGCGTAAACAACGCTGCACACCGACCTGGGCCTTGATTCGACATGCCAAACTGCGAGACGTGGCTCTCACACTTGTCTCGCTAGGTGATAGAGTGAAATCCATCTGTCCACACGTGTCCCACCTAACTGTCAATCTGTCAGTAGGTCTCGCTAGAGCGTTTTGTCTATGGCTATGGCCACCATTTTAGATGTCACTCTTGGGTGATTCCACCCCAAATTTCAACTGTCACAAAAGTGTGATCTCATAGTTGTCTCGCTACCTACTGTCAGTTATGCCATGTCGAATAGAGGCCCTGACCTAGCTAGGCCTTTCGGTGCCCAAGGTATGGCTCGAACCAGCGTCTTCTGCGTTCTGCCACGAATGCAGAAGACGCTGGTTCGACCCCAGCCTGGGAACCGGAGGCCTAGGTCAGCTTAACTATATTAAGATAAATAAATATTATAGGACAATCTTACACAAATCGATCTAGTCCCACAGTAAGCTCAATAAGGCTTGTGTTGTGGGTACTAGACGACGATATATATAATAGATAAATATGAATACTTAAATACATAGAAAACACCCATAACTCAGGAACAAATATCTGTGATAAACACACAAATAAATGCCTTGACCAGGATTCGAACCCGGGACCTCCTGCTTCGTAGGCAGACAAAACGGGATACCGAAATAAGTACCAAGATTCTCATGATTTTCTTATACGATCATAGTTGTCTTACAACTTTTTCTAAAATGTTAAACTTTCCCTTTGCTCCATACGAATATTATATTTACCTGCAACACCATGGTGGCACCGCTATTTTTCCTCGACAACCGTACATCGTGGTACTGGCCGAGAGCAAAGTGTTTGCCCTGAAATATGATCTCCTGCCGCTCGAATCCGAAGTCGAATACCACTCGCAGATGTCCTGAGAATAACACATTGTATAAACATCATGATGCCACAATAACAGCGTACTATTGTTACGTATTGTTTTCATTTAACTACGGGCTCATATTATGGGGAAGTTCAGTAACTGTGGACAAGTAAAATGAAAAATTTAATCTACAGGTTGCGTAGCCAACGTGCCAATCGTTACCGCTCTGTAGCGAACGAAACACAACTGTCCCTGTCGCACTAATGGGGAAGAGTGATAGAGAGAGGTGACTACGATACGCTACGGAGCATTAACGATTGGCACGTTGGCTACGCATCCTGATCAGATTACAGAAGGATATTCTTAGGTGCCTTATTAAAGTTATAATTATGTTAAGATGACAAATGCAGCAAGAGAAGTTTCAAGTACGCGACCTCAATTATTCACAAAAAGTAAGTACAATGATAATTCTAGTAAATAGTTTCAAGTTGAAGTACAGAACTTATATTTATGATTCTGAGCCCATAGGATGTACTAAGATACGTCACATCAACTTTTTTTAAATCTCATCGTCGAATAAGCTTGAAAAACCTTTTCTTAGTCTTAGTCCTGTCTGCAGAATACCAAAAATATTATGCTTTAACACATTCATTGCCACCCAGCCAAACAAGACATCCGCGCCAGGCCACAAAAATGTCGTCATATTAAGCTGTAGTACAATAATCCCGACTATCGGGTCGTCCGGCCTGGGAACGAATTCATAAAATACCCGATAGTCGGGTTTTCGGCACCGAATGTGTTAAGATTACCAGAATTCAGTCCCGTTTTTGTCAAAGTTACCAGAATTAGTACGTCAGATACTGTTTAAGATAATTTCTCGACACTATTTACGTTGCCACCGTTTTCCTTTGGATTTCACTCACCTGAATTTGTCAGCATAATGGTAAGATACTCTGAAGAGATGTTGGAGGAGAACCCCAGCAGGAACCCCTTGGGGTTGGTGGTGGTGAAGCCGACCCTGATGCTCTCGGCGATGGTGGAGCGCCAGGATCCGAAGAAGTCGTACTTCACCATGGAGTTGGGGCGGAGGTTCACGCCGATTTCTGACATAAAGTATGATCAATTAGTCATTATTATAAGCACTAAGACCGCTTTTGTAGGATAAGATTTTCTGTTGTGCAATAAAGATAAACCTTCTAACCGAAAGGTCTCACTTTGAAGGTACACAATAGTACATTACTTACCTAGGGCTGTAAAAAAAAGAAAGCCCGAAATCGCAGGTATTTGGGACCCGAGCCGCAGGCGAGGGTTGTAAATATGCGATAGAGGGCTTTCTTTTTTACTGCCCGTGGTGAGTACACAATTTTACGTCCCCACCTGGCCATAATGCGAGTTTTACCGTAAGCGTAGCGAGCGGTAAAACTCACATTATGGCCAGGTGTGACGTAAAGAGATTTTATTCTTTCACTAATACATAACGTAGATTGTGTAGTTTTAGGAAGGACTAATAACTCCATAAAGTGCTTCGAGCAACAATGAAAAGGAGGTAGACTCAAACAAGATTTACTGAAAATATGGCATGTGAAAATTTGTAACTGGCCAGTATTATATCGTAATAAGACTCATAGAAAGTACCACCCGAGTCGTTGCGGTACTATTCTGGGGCCATTTTTTGGGCTGATTGTGTATCCCTAGTACTATTTGATCGGAGATGAGATCGGAGAAGTGGGACGTTTTCATTGCACTGATACATATGACGATGTTACTCACCGTCGGCACAGATGGGCACCTTGAAGACGCAGCCGGCCGCCGCGCTGTATAGATATGACCATTTTACTCACCGTCGGCACAGATGGGCCCCTTGAAGGCGGTCCAGCGACAGTCGCAGGAGTAGGAGTCGTAGCCCTCGAGGCAGGTGCCGTTGTTGAGGCACGGCGACGAGCCGCACTTGCCGACGCAGCCGGCCGCCACCCCGTATAGACCTGTCGGGAAATTACCTACTTCAAACGAGTCCAAACAATAGTAGTTTATGTAACTGTTACGTAATAAGGGTCCTTAAAACATGAGTGTGGTTTTATGAAATGAGCCGCAGGTGAATTTCATAATAAGATCACACGAGTGTTTTAAGGCCTAATTACCAGAGCTCGGATTTTTCACGGCAAAACAAAACACTAGCGTAATTTAGCCAGTGCTTGAAATATTATTTTATCGACACCTATCGAGTCTTACTAGAGTATATGACAGGTATTGCCTCAGTACATTTTTTCTTTTTTTATTCGATGGTACACCTATCAGTGTGAATGTCAAAATTTAAAAACTAACAAACGTGCGAAAATTTCGAAAAACAGGAGACTTACTAGAGCTCAAAATCAATATTTTTGACCAGTCTAAGGTGACCTACTGGGGGTTAGAAGGTTGTGCATTAATTACCGGACATCCTGTATAAGTAATAAAATAACTTTTCATTTTAGCTTTGCCATAGTCGAGCAACAAAGAGGTAGGTCTGCATGTACAACTTAGAACGAAGTAACTATACCACCTCATTTAAAATGATAGAAACGACTGCAAATTTCATCTCACATGACATATGACATTCACACTTTAACTGTCATTTCATTACGTATAAAACGTAAATTGCATCTAGGTATTATTTATTTCGCAACGCATTGAATCCGACGTGTTGGATATACGTATAATAACTTAATATTGCAAGGTATCAATTAATACAAAAATGAGTAATGTACAAGATCGGATCAAAACGTGGATTGAAAATCACCCTGAGTTAGTCTATAATGAAGTGACCTCCACTATATACTGCTCTATGTGCGATATGCATCTAAAACTGAAGAAATGCAATATTGAGAATCATGTGAAAAGCAACCGCCACAATTACCGTTCGGGGCAACCAAATAGGAAACATCAATTTTATTTCGATTTAATTATTTTTCTTATTTCATGCAACATACCATGGGCAACAGTCAACAACAATAATTTTCGTCATTTTTTTAACAAGTATTTATGTTGCGACTGCTCTATGACTTCTTTACCGGACGAATCGACCCTGCGAAAAATTTATTTAAATCTCGTGTACAAAAAAACTATACAGGGTATAAGAGAGGTAAACAAAACCAATTATTTGTGGATATCTATAGACGAAACACCAGATTTCATGGGAAAATGTGTGACAAACGTGGTGATTCGGTCTTTGCAAAAAAATTGTTCTAAGCAATTTTATCTTTTGGGGTCGAAGGTTTTAGAGAAGGTAAATGGGGAAACAATAGCAAACCTAATAATAAACCAATTAAAATTTTTGTTTCAAAATTCTTTCAATGACAACGTAAACAATTTGCTTTTACTTTGCACAGATAGTGCCGCATATATGCTTAAAGCCGGTCGTATTTTAAAAGCAACGTTTCCTCGTATGAAACACATTACGTGTTTAGCTCATGGTCTGCACCGGGTTGCCGAAGAAGTGCGAGATAATTTCAAAGGTGTGGATGGGTTGATATCGAATGTCAAAAAGATATTCCTAAAATCTCCAGAGCGTGTACGCCTTTTTAAGGCAAAATATCCGTCCATTCCCCTACCTCCCGAGCCAATTATCACCAGATGGGGAACTTGGATATCTGCTGCGGTATATTACGCTCAATACTATGAGCAAATACGTGATGTCGTCTCCATACTTGCTAATGACTCGGCAGCTATAAGAGCTGCAAAAAAATGTTTTCAAACACGCAAACTACGACCGGAGTTAAATTTCATTCGCGACAACTACGAAGTAATAGCCTCTTCAATAGAACAATTGCAATGTTCGACTTTATCCATTGCGGAATCCTTCCTCATTCTGGATACTGTTCGTTGCTACGTAAACTGGAGTAAACTTTTACCAGTGATACGTAAATTTGAAGCCGTGCTCGAACGAAATCCTGATTACGAAATTTTAAGAGACATATCTGAAAATATTACCCGAACTGATAATGAATTCTATAAATTTGCTCCCTTGACGTCAACTGAAGTTGAACGTACATTTAGTGTACATAAATGGATTTATAGTGATAAACGCAACTGTTTACTCCCAGAGAATGTTGAAAAGATAATGATCATCTACTCCTATCACTATTACCCAAATAAAATGTCTTGTGCTGCTGTGTGTACTGACGTAGATTTTGAAGAAGAAATTGCGTCTGTTTCTAATATATAGTAACTTTATACAAATGTTTTTATTAGTTTTATTACATATTAATTTTATTTGGTGACTTTTATTTCTTCTAGTTCTGAATTATCGATATCGATAAAATAATATTTCAAGCACTGGCTAAATTACGCTAGTGTTTTGTTTTGCCGTGAAAAATCCGAGCTCTGCTAATTACGTACAGTTGCATACACTGCTTTATCTACACTCATATTATATATATTAAATTAAGTCATAATTATTTTACATGTTTTTAAAGTGGGTATTCCACTCATACCCCCGGTAAGGCGTATCGATGTTGGTTCAAGTCCAACTGGGTTGATTAGTTTTTCAATGTTTTCAATGTTTGTATTTGATTGAATAACATTAAATTAAGTGTTCGGAAACCATAGAATGACCGCCATTGTACCGTCATGGCCTACTCGATTGTGCCGGCGCTCGCGCGGGACCAACGAGTTGGCCATGGCGGTAACATTATGTTATCAAATTCGATGTTCCAAATTTGAAACTCATTGCTTAACAATATTTGAGCATGCATAGTTAAAATTACGTTACTGCCGCAGATAAGAAACTTATCATAGTTAAATCGTTTGTTGTAATGCTTGTCATTGTCTACGGTTTTTGAACGCATTTTAGAGTACTTACAGTATGAGTGTAGATAAAACATATTGTTCGAATTTTTTTTAATACAGTAGTTTTCACATATTGAATTTATTTTCTGCATACAGTTTTTAAATTTGTTTTTCTAATTTGTGACTTTCTTATCGATTTAATTACACCTACATAAACATTATAGTGCTCATTAACATACTTAGAGAAAAACAGCCTATTTACAACAGAACAATAAGGTTTCCGAAAACAGAAAACTGTTAATATGGCTAGATATGATCTTTTACAACCCATTATAGATAGTATGGACAACAGTAATCTGCGCAATTTTCATGGACATGACTAAGGCCTTTGGCTATGTAGACCACACAATACTCCTAAAAAAACTGAGTGCATATGGAATACGAGGCAATGTGTTGGACTTGTTTAAATCGTATTTAAGTAACAGAGATCAATGTACAGAGCTAACGCAAATCTGTTTGCATACTAAGCAAGATAAAAATATCCGATCCGCACGACGTAAAATAAGATATGGTGTGCCGCAAGGGAGTGTTCTTGGCCCTCTGCTGTTTTTACTCTATATTAATGACCTACCATGACACATCAAATACCCCATGGTCCTATTTGCTGACGACATCAGTACTGTTATTATTGAATGTAAGGAAATGAATAGTTTTATGAATCTGAAATTAAAATACAACTGCTGACATAATTCAATGGCTTAAACAAAATAATTTATTGATAAACCTGGATAAAACTGACATATTTCACTTCAGGCAACGTAAAACACCTCCTCCAATTTGCATTTGTAAATATGATGGTAAAACTATAGACTATGTTACTGATACTAGGTTTTTGGTAGTACAGATAGATAAGCATTTATCTTGGAAGGCTCATACGGAAGAGATATCCAAAAAGCTTTGCCAGTATGTTTTAATGGCATATCATGGTTTTGTGACTTCAAAATTGAGGTATGGTATTATCTTTTGGGGCAACTCCACAAATAACAAATTCGTTCTTAAGGCACAAAAAAACTGCATTAGATCAATGTGTGGCCTAAAGACAGCTGACAGTGTTGTATCCTATTTTAAAATTTTAAAAATTTTGACAATGCCCTCACTTTTCATTTTCGAAGCAAATATGTATATCAAAAACAATGCAAGCCTAAACTTATATAGATGTCATATACAAAGGAAAAGTGACCTAG
Source organism: Pammene aurita (assembly GCA_947086415.1). Classification (NCBI taxonomy): domain Eukaryota; kingdom Metazoa; phylum Arthropoda; class Insecta; order Lepidoptera; family Tortricidae; genus Pammene; species Pammene aurita. The sequence goes on from OX352298.1 coordinate 2,006,492, forward strand.
GCCTCCGGTGCCCAGGGCTGGGCCAAATGGTAAAGGCGTCTGCCGCGAATGCAGACGCTGGTTCGTTCCCAGCCCTGGGCACCGGAGGCCTAGGTCACTTTTTCATTAGTATATAACATTTATTTATTTATTTTTTATTTATTTTTTTTTAATAGCCTATGTTATGTCCCACTGCTGGGCAAAGGCCTCCCCTCTCTTCCGCCACTCGTCACGGCCTGGTGCATATTCCCGCCAGTCGCTACAAAAGGCATCCAGGTCGTCCCGCCATCTCTTTTTCGGTCTGCCTCTGCTCCGGCCATCCTGCGGGGCCCATTCTGTAGCCATTTTTGCCCACCGTTCCGGGTGCATTCGGCAGACGTGTCCAGCCCAGTCCCACTTGAGCTTGGCGGCCTTAGCACCCACATCCGCAATACCAGTTCTGGAGCGCAGTTCGGTGTTTCTTACACGGTCGATTCTGCGGACTCCGAGTATACTGCGCTCCATTGCTCGCTGGCAAATCTTTAGTCGGGACTTCTGGGCTTCCGTCAGTGACCAAGTTTGGGCGCCGTAGGTTAGGATAGGCAGGATACACATGTCGACGAGTTTGCGCTTTAGTGCTAGTGGGAGATTGCCCTTCATTAGCGTCTTCATGGACCAGAAGCTCTTCCAGGCGTTCTCGATGCGTCGATCGATTTCCTTGGACTGCCTGTTGTCGAAGGATGCTATCTGGCCCAAATATATGTATTCGTCAACATATTGAATATCCTGCCCATCTACCCTGACCCTATACTTCACGCCATTGGTCATTAACTTAGTTTTTGCCCTATTCATTTGGAGCCCGACCTCAAGACTTGCCGCGCTGAGGTCTTGCAGCATAACATTATATAAGTTTATAATTTATATAGTAGTGTGTCTACTTAAAATAAACAAATCAAAATATTTATTAAAAATAATTTGATTTGTTCTTCAGTTGAATGGAAGCCTATTCAAAAAACATAGAGGTATTTCTCGTAGAAATTTAAGAACAAAATATGTACATAATATCTGCTCAACCTCTGCCAATACAGCACTGAAGAAGAAGAGTGTATTACTTAGCTAGTAAAATATATAACAACAAGTTGCCGAATAACCTTAAGTCCTTGAATATGCCAGAATTAACAAATAAGTGAACGACATTATTAATCAATAAATGCTATTATCCCCTTGCAGATTATTTTAAAGATAGTTTAGAATGAAATATGACAATTAACCAATTAAATAACTATTTTATTTATTATTCTGATTATATATAAAAATATTTGCCTTGATTCATTTATTTTAAGGTCCATATATTTAGTATAATGACGGACTGCTGCAGCTTTAATATTACAATCTGTATAGTCTGTGCATGATAGGATAGATAAGTAAGTACCTCATTGTTTAGGATTAAGTTCAACTTTTTTGTACGCCTGATGGCAAAACATAGTGAAACTATGTATAAATTTACCACCATTGTAACTACCTATATTTACAAATAAATCTTACTTACTAATTACTTACTACTTACTTAAAAAGAAGTGAGTTATGAGACGAATAAAAAATCGTAACAAACCTATTAGCTTTGTAGCTTGCGATTTACTTGCAAATGTTGACCAATATAACAAGACCCGTATGAAGATCGCTTTTGCGCATTCTAGCTCCATAACCTCTTGACCGATCCTGCTCATATAAGAGCTCTCAAATTATATTTATCCCTGCTACCACCCCAACTTTCATAAAGATCAGAAAAGTTACTAAAGTTATCGCGGAACAACTACTCAAAATCATAAACCCATCGAAATGCAGGGACGTCTTGGTTACCAGCTGACAGTTCCGTTATGTCCAAAGTTATCTGTAAGAACTGCGCTTCGCTCGTTTGATAAATTCCTATTTACCTCGTTTAGCATACGACAGCAAGTCAACCGGGCGTCCATTTAGCAGCAAAGCCCTGATGCACCCGACGAACCCATCTTTCCTGTCGATGGCGGCCCCGATTATGAGCGGAGATGACAGCTGCAGCGCGCGGACGGGCTCCTTGGCGGTGCGGATCTCGTTCTTCAGGGCGCCGTCCACTACCACCCTGGCTTCTTTCCTGTTGGGAACAGGTGCTCTATTTGTATATGAGAACGTAAGAGCGGGGGAGCAACTAAAATTTATGGATTTGGAACCTTATTATATTTGTACAAGAGTTTAAAATTCCAATTTCAATTTGTACTTGTAGAAGTACGCGGGGACGTACAAGCACAGAATAATATAATAGTATTTCATACAGCAAGTCGTCTTCCCTACAAAATCAGCGATTAACAGAACTTTGACAGATGAACACGGTGACACATGACATGACGTCTCCATACAATTTTACCTTTCGACGTTGCAGGGTTGACAAGTACGCAATTCGCATATTGCTGGACCTGCCCCAATCTAATCCTAATCTATCAGTAATTTTAATACAATAGTAGCTTATGTAACTGTTACGTAATAAGGGTCCTTAAAATACGAGTGTGGTTATATGAAACGAGCCGCAGGCGAGTTCCATAATAAGATCACACGAGTGTTTTAAGGCCTAATTACGTACAGTTGCATAAACTACTATTGTATTAAAATTACTGTATACTGTAGTAACTGTATACAGAGTTTTTTGTTACCTGTTCCGTTCAATAGCAACAGAGTGCCACTTATTGTCAGCCAGCCGATTACTAGTCTCCACCATGACACCTAGTGGCGTGTCTCCCACTTGGAACTGGAACTGCAGCTGGTCTCCGCCGATGATTGACAGCTTTATGTAGTCTTGAGGGCCCTGTAACATTTCATTATTAGATTTGGCCGAAAGATTTAATAGTGATCTGATAGGGTGTGGTGCGATTCTTAACGATAATAATTTTGAACATAAAAGAACCGACTTCAGATAGCCTCCACCGTTCTAAAAGCAAATGCCCGAGCTACTGTAAAAAATACTGTAATCACTAAAGGCGTCCCTATATTTGAAGAGTTCCCCCGATTTCTCCAGGGTCACAATCAACAGATCCTGACCGTGACCTGATGACAATGGGACCGACTGTCAAGTATACCCTCTCAAAAAAAAAAGAACTTTCCAAATTTCCTCAATGAAGGCAGCAAAAATATCTGACACGATCTGATTTGTAGGGCCGTATAACTGTACTCTCACTCACGCTTCATAATAGGAAACTTCTTATTATGTTTTCAACCGACTTCAAGATTTCGAAGGAGGAGGTTATCAATTCGGCGGGATCTTTGTTTTCAACCGACTTCAAGATTTCGAAGGAGGAGGTTATCAATTCGTCGGGATCTTTGTTTTTGCTATTTTTTTTTATTTTTTTTATGTATGTTCACCGATTATTCGAAGACGGCTGGACCGATTTGGAATTTTTTTTTTTTGTTGGAAAGCGTATACTTCACAGTTGGTCCCATTGTAACCATATCAGGATCTGATGATGGGATCCTGGAGAAATCGAGGGAACTCTTCAACTATTATAGGCACACCTATGGTGATTTGAGTATTTTTTACAGCAGATCGAGCATTTGGTGTTGGAAAGGTGGATGCTTAGTGAAGTCGGTTCTTTTTTGTTTAAAATTATTATATATGTTCACCGATTATTCGAAGACGGCTGGATCGATTTCGAAAATTATTTTTTTATGTATGTTTACCGATTATTCGAAGATGGTTGGACCGATTTGAAATTATTATTTTTTTGTTTGAAAGAGTATATTTCACAGTTGGTCCCATTGTAACCAGGTCAGGATCTGATGATGGGATCCTGGAAAATCGAGGGAACTCTTCAACTGCTATAGGCATACTTATAGTGATTTGAGTATTTTTTACAGCAGCTCTAGCATTTGCTTTTGGATAGGTGGAGGCTAAGTGAAGTCGGTTCTTTTTTGGTTTAAAATTATTTATCTTTACTTAAACTTTTAGGCGCACAGACACACACACGGTCCTTTCCACAGGATCCTTTACCGCATGAACCTACCCTTGAGTGTAGCAACACGGCATTCTCCTTAGTGGTCCGGAATTCGAAGTAGATATCTCCGCTGTGGCCGAGATCGAATGTAGGCAGCGCTATGTAAGCGTCCGCGATGCGGAACGTCACTGCGTTCCCGAATAGATCTGCAAATAAATAAATAATAAATATTATGGGACAACCTTGCACAAATGAACCAAGGTAAGCTCAATAAGGTTTGTGTTGTGGGTACTAACCATATACAAGATATCTCTATACTCCGCTTAGCGCGTTATTTCTTTGAAACCTAAGCTGCCAAAAAGAAGGAGTGCGGGAGGGGAACTCGCAATTTAATTTTATTTATTTATTTATCAGATAACAAGAGATCCATTTTTTGTTAGTTTACCTATGAACTAAGATTGTAACGTAAATCGTTACATAACCTAGGTTATATTTTTAAAAGCAATAATACAAATAATATAAATAAATCATAAACTAGATCAAGTCTCATCTTGTTCCATATTTCTGTGACGCACTGTACTTCGCGCACATTCCTTTGTTCTCTATAACCGGCCGGCCGGCGACTCTCCCGCCCCGCCCCGCGCGCCTTCCCCGCGCCGGTCCGAGCGCCCGCGCCCGCGCTCCGGCGAGGAGAGGAGAGGAGATCGTACCGTCGCCGCCCGCTTGCCCTGCGCAGCGACTCTGTGTAGCCGGCGGCGGCGGCCGTTCAATATTTATATAGTCTAACTCTTATTAAGCGGTCCTCGCTTGTAATTGTACTCTTTCAGTGCTAGTTTTAAAATCCCCTTTGGAGTGCCTAGTTACGGCTAGACCTTGAAGACCAGACCAGGCAGTTGTTCCTGAGCGGCCCGCGCTGACGTCCCTCAGCTCGCCCGTCTCCTGACCCGTACCAGTTCCGGCTTCTCCAGGGGAGTACTTGCGTGGTGGGAACAACTCAACGCCTCGGAGCAATAATCAGATCGGCTTTTTTACGAATCCAACCCTACGACATACTCGTGTGCTTGCGGCGGATACGGTGGAAATAAATACAGTTTCTTTAAACCTTGTTTTTTTATTCTATTCCACCGCCATACGTACGAGTAGCAAGATGTTAGTAATTATACTAATTATGAACTAACACAATTGCAAGGCACAATTTATGATTATTATTATTTATTTTATTTATTTTTAACTTTCCGTTCACTGAGTACGGTGCATGTAACCGCCTGCAGTGAAGCAAGTACGGGCAGTCCAACCTTTACCCTATCATCCTCAGGATGGCGTTGAGGCTGGCACGCACCCGACGCACCAGGAACAATGCTAGACAGGGAATGCGCTATTGTTCCGTGGGACGTAAGATAGACTGGTTGCCGTACGTATAAAAACGTACTAAGTTTACTGTCACTTTCATAAATTAGTGTCTCACTATAGGGTGAAATTACTTCGAGCGTGGCAGCGGGGGTCGCCCGGCAATGCGGGGTCTTGGGTTATTAGTTTATGGTACAAAACGACGATAAATATATAGATATAGATAAATACGTAAATACATAGAAAACATCCATAACTCAGGAACAAATATACGTGATAAACACACAAATAAATGCCCTGACCAGGATTCGACCCCGGGACCTCCTGCTTCATAGGCAGGGTCACTACCGACTGGGCTAGGAGGCCGGCAAATATCACGAAAGACTGAAAATGTGAGCTCTCTGGTGTCATTCAAAACGAGAGTTTAAAAAAAGTGGTTCTTAACCTATGGTCCGCGGACCACTGGTGGTCCCTGGAAGCTGAATTGGTCCGAGAATTCATGAAGAGAAAAACCCTTTTGTAAGGTATGTCCTTGCAAGAGTTCCAAGCAATGGGGGTTTCCAAGATCGAGTTTTTCACTATACTCTGTATCTTTAGGTATTGAAATAAAAGTAAATAAGATCTACCCTCAAATGGCTCCTTAAACCAGTTGAGGGTAGATGAAAACGTTACACGATCAAATAATATTGGTTAAAGCCAGGTCGTTAAGTGACAGATCCAGGCAGTTTTGTATTTGATTGGTTAACCAATAAAAGTTATAACTACCCGGAAATGTAAAAATTGTTTGTTTACTTTTATTTAAATACCTAAAGACATAGAGTATAGAGTGCAGCACCGTGGCCAGAGGTTTAATCTTTTTTTTTATTGGTTGATTTTGACAGCTTCTGTCAATAATTTTAAACAAAAAAGAACCGACTTCACTAAGCATCCACCTTTCCAACAGCAAATGCTCGATCTGCTGTAAAAAAAAAATACTCAAATCACCATAGGCGTGCCTATAATAGTTGAAGAGTTCCCTTGATTTCTCCAGGATCCCATCATCAGATCCTGACATGGTTACAATGGGACCAACTGTGAAGTATACGCTTTCAAACAAAAAAAGAATTTTCCAAATCGGTCCAGCCGTCTTCGAATAATCGGTGAACATACATAAAAAAAAAAAATAGCAAAAACAAAGATCCCGACGAATTGATAACCTCCTCCTTCGAAATCTTGAAGTCGGTTGAAAAGATCTCTTACCACGGTGCTGTTATCTAGTGAAAAACTCGATCGCGGAAACATAGTATCAACCAACCAGAATATAGCAATGTTCAAATCGACCAATCAGGAAACGCAATTAATTTCTCAAAACATGAGGTGTTTTTTAGTTCCTACTTTACAATCATTGAAAAAAAGATTAAAATCTGTTAGATGCGCTTTAAACCGCTAACTATACCGTCGTCTGTGGCATTTATTCGCGGTGTTTATTTTTTGTATCTGTGTCAAAGCAGTTAAAAAAATAAAAATACCGTCATGTGCGTAAACATTGCATAAATGTCAGTGTACGAAAGACAGCTTCATTCAATCGCGTGTTGTTCAAGTTGTATATTGTGTATTGGGTCTCGCATAATATTCCTTTATGCCCAATGCCCAATCGCGCGTAGTTCAGGTTCAGGTGGGTCATTTATAAGCGGGTCTCGCATAATACTCATTTATTTAAAATTCTGATCGCAAATCGTGCGTAAAATCAAACTTTACGCACGATTTGCAGATCAGATTACTTTTTAGCACTAGTGTATAAAATCAAATTTTACGCACGATTTGCCGCTACATAAACTAAACTTTTTGAGCAATTGTATTAAAAAGGCATAGTACCACTCACTTCGTTTGGGAAAATAACCACCTCGTAGTAATATGATCTACTTTAGACCCTTGTCAAACAATCAACTATTTTCACCACTCCATCTCGGAAACGCGCTTTTATCCCTTGCGTTGGGAAAAACGATATTCACATGTAGGGAAAGTAATTTCATACAAGTTTTGACTTGTTTTTTTACGTTATCTGGCAGGATGGACTTTAAAGACATGATTTTAAATTATATAATTTGGCTTTGATTTTTTAAAATTTATAGCATATATTTATCCTGTGGTGGTGTGGTGAAAAATTTTGTATTATACTCGGCAGCAAAGTTTGTTCAACCTCTCTTCACTTGAGGCCCTGGTACGCTCAAGATTCCATTTTATAACCACTCGCTACGCTCGTGGCTCAATTTTGGAATGTTTCGCGGGCTCGGGTCCTCAATAAACGCACGAGAGGTTAAACATCAACTTTGCCCCCGTGTATAATAAATAACTATTATACGTTTGTTAAGAGTCTCAGGAGAGTTTTGTAGTTAATCCGAGCCCTATGAAGGGTACTTATGAAACGAAACCTACCGTCTCCCTCGCACAGCAGCGGGCCGAGCGTGTAGCGTCCCTCTTTCTCGTCAAGATGGCTGCCCGTGTCACCGAAATGAAGCGCTTTCACTGGTAAATACTCCTTTTCTGTGATGTCTCCACCGTCAGTTTGGAATTCTAAACAGGAAAAAATTAAGAAAGTATATGTTAAAATTAAAAAGTAGTTAAAAAAAACTGTTCATAGAAAATGGTTAAACAGATCTTAATAAACTGGCATTTTAATAGTAGTTTATGTAACTGTTACGTTTTAAGGCCTAATTACGTACAGTTGCATACACTGCTTTATCTACACTCATATTATATATCCTAAATGAAGTGTTCGGAAACCATAGAATGACCGCCATTGCACCGCCATGGTCAACTCGATTGTGCCGGCGGTCGCGCGGGCGCGTGCCGTTGGTCGGGAAAGAGGACAGGATTTACATTATGTTATCAAATTCTATGTTCGGAATTTGAAACTCATAACGTATATGAGCATGTAAAGTTAAAATTACGTTACTGCCACAGATAAAAAGCTTATCATAGTATAATCGGTTGTGGTAATGCCATTAATAGCCATTGCCTACCGATTTTGAACACGTTTTAGAGGACTTACAATGTGAGTGTAGATAAATAAAATAAAAACATATCTAGGCATTTAGATCGGAATCTGTTAAGTACGAACGAGTACTACAGGGTGTAACAATAGTACTGGTGATCCGTTTAAGGGCGTAATTGGTATCGTATTGCTACTAAGAAAAATAAGGAGAAAATTTTTTTGGACGCGAACAAATTTTTTTTCACTTCTCATGCTCGTAAAGTTCGACTTTAAGTCGTGCGTGGACGACATAAAATCGCTTGTTAAGCTCTAGTGCATAAAATAAAATTGTCTTCTAAGACTAAGATAATGAGGCTCAACAGCCAAACACGGTCAAAATAGGTATATTGCACAATTTAATGGAGCAGTCAAATTTAGTAGAATACTGAGCATATTTTTTTATTTTATTCTTGCTATAATTATTTGAATTCGGTGTTTTCTATCATTAAATTAATGAAATCAGATAAAATGGGAGTTGATAATAGTTTAAAAATGCCCCGAAATGTTTTTATGAGTTGGCATAGTGTTGTGTTCCTGCTGGTGAGTAAGGTTGCCAAAGAGCTCAAAGAGGACCCAGTGTGTTGACGATGAGGGACCTTCTTGTTCCTTTAGTCGTCAACACAGTGAATCCTCCTTTTTGTAAAGGGTCGGCAACGCGCATGTGACGCCTTTGGAGTTGCAGGCGTCCATAGGTTACGGTAGCTGCTTACCATCAGGCGGGCCGTATGCTTGTTTGCCACCGTCGTGGTATAAAAAAAAAAAAAAGTATCTATGTCTAAATTCACATGTTGGAAAATTAAAAAAAAAAATTATTGGAGGGAACCATATTTATTTTCATTGTAATATTTTTGTTACAACTTAAAATTGTTTTTACACTATTACCGATAAATAATTTCCTCGCAATTGAAGTGAAAATTAGAGTGTAAAACTCGTCCATAAAACCCATTTTACACTCGATTTTATATCAATCCTCGCTCGCAAGCTCGCTCGGCTGGATAAACGCCTCGCGTAAAATGGTGCGTTTTATGCACTTGTTGTACAATCTACTATTTGGCCAGACAATTTTTTTTTGCGTGTAATAGTAGTTTTCGATACAAGTGCGAGAAGTATGTCATTTTGCACGAGTACCGAGGTTACTTGGCCCGAGCCGAGAGGCGAGGGTCAAGACTCGGGACGAATGAAAATGACACTTCTGGACGTGTGTCGAACGTTTTTTAATGCAATTGCGAAAAAACTACAATGAAATTATTTCATTGTAGTTTATTATATATGTTATAGTTGATTGTTTGACAAGGGTCTAAAGTAGGCCATATTACCAGGTGGTTACTTTCCCGACCGAAGTGAGGGAAAATTGTTCGAGTGGTAATATGGCTTTTAGACCAGAGTAATGCATACAATGTTTCACTTCGATTGCGAGAAAATATCATAAAAATACTTATTATTTACGCACAATAACTGAACTAAGGTGAAATTATGGTATAACTTGACGGTCTTTTAATTTTTTTAACTTCTTTGACATAGATACAAAATATCAATACCGCGAATAAATGCCACAGACGACGGTATAATTAGCTATTTAAAACAGCTATTAGACATGGCAATTTGTAGGGCCCAATCTGTTGTGTACCCTGCCTCTCCCACACCCTCCTTCAGCTCCCTACGGGCCCAACCTCCTATTACACCTCCCAACACAACAGGTTGGGCCCTACAAATTGCCATGTCTAATAGCTGTTTTAAGAGTTTAAACACACTTTAAAGCGTTTCCCAAAAAAATAAATCTTTTTTAATGATTGTGAAGTAGGAACTAAAAAACACCTCATGTTTTGAGAAATAAATTGCGTTTCCTGATTGGTCGATTTTAACATTGCTGTATTCTGATTGGTTGATATTAAATACAATGTTTTTTTTAAGGACTTAAATTATTTACACAGTATATACGCATCAAAAAAGTATCTAGCGTTCCGATTAACTCCGATATGTGTTGTGATTGGTGGATTTAATATAGTGAAGTGTTCTGATTGGTCAATTTAAAATGCAATATATCTGCAAATCAGATTACTTTTTAGCACTAGTGCATAAAATCAAACTTTACGCACGATTTGCAGCTACATAAAGTAAACTTTTTGAGCAATTGTATTAAAAATAGTAGATTGTACACCAAGAAGTGCATAAAACGTACGATTTTACGCGAGGCGTTTATCCATCCGAGCGAGCTTGCGAGTGAGGGTTGATATAAAGTCGAGTGTAAAATGGGTTTTATGGACGAGGTTTACACTCTAATTTTCACTACAATTGCGAGGAAATTACAGATGTAGTGAATAATCCTTTCCTATCGGCAAAACTCGGAACAACGATAACACCCGAATGGTGCCGATGTGTCTATGAATTACTGTATTATTAAATTACGTGTAGGTAACAAATAAATCGCATACTTTATTTATCAATGTCAAATGTCAAACTGCCCGTTTGACGTATATTACACTGAGATGTTAAAACCACCACGATTCTATCATATAAAGAATTCGTTAGGTAAACAAAAATATAACTAGTTACCGAGGACGTTTTATTTCAATAAAACGCACTGATAAAAACCAAATTCCGGTTGGGATGATCTAATGATTCTATAAGGATTGGAACCCCAAAAGTCTAACTATAAGTCAAAACTACAGTAGGATTTTGCAGACCTTTTTTATAACAATAAATTTTTGTAATTAATTAAAAATACTATGACATAACAAAAAAGACACCTCAACATAAAACAAAACAAACCAGCAGAGAAATTAAGACGATTGTCGCCGGAGTGTCCTTGAGCGTTTGGGCGCTCTCTACCCGCGCCACCCGCGTACCCTTCTCATTGCGATCGTGCGTAAATCCGCCGCGATGCACCGCAATAATGTTCAAAGAATATGACTTTACTCAGAGGCGCGCGGGCAGATTTATAATAACCATACCTAATCGTTTTGTGGATCTTTTGTGATTTGAATACTGTGATTAAGTACTACGGTGACATTTTTTAGGAATGCTACTAAATAAGATAAGTAATAACGATCTCGACTAGTAGATTTTTATGTAAAAAAATGAAAACCTAGATTTTGAACTTGAAGTACAGTGAGCGGCAAAATATTTATGAATTTACGAAATATGGTTAAAAATATTCCGCATATCAGAAAAAAATAAAAAATACTGACTAGTACAGCAAAAAAAACTGAATGCACATCAAAGCGGTGTTTTCATGTGAATTTGGATTTTTTTGTTGTGCAAGTGAGCTTAATAGATGGTTATTTTTTGTTGCGATTTTAAATATTAACCGTAAAAATTCACTTAATTACGATAAATTAACAAAACTAAGCCTGTTGCGAGTTGCGAGTAGTAAAAATGCACATGTATGCACATGTAAGGAGCGGTATTTGTACACGAAATCGACATACAATTGAGAGCTGTAAGCCCATTAAATTGCTAAAAAATCTTTTAGGTGAGGCACTCCATACATACATATGCCAAATTAAATGTCAAAAATATTTTTTTTTGTAAATATGAATATGTTGTACGATACGGCTTTAAAAATATCTTATATATATATATATATACTTAGTCGGTTCATAAGTTCTGTCACTAGGGTTTGGACTGGTAAAATAGGAACTGTTAGAGGTTGCTTACTATTTCAATACATGGTTAAAAAGCTTATTTAACACTGATTAATTTACGATATTATTTAAGGCAAATAGTTGTGGCAGTTTTACACAATTCCCTTTAACATTCGAAAAAGCGCAATAAAAAACCACGTCAAAAACACGCGCCCTGTTCGAGATGGTTTTGACCATAATTATTTTTATTCAATTTTAAGAGGCTTTAGTCTTGCATAATGCATTAGATTGATCTTTTACCTTCATTTTAATATATAATTAACATAGCTCTGACTAACATGAAGGCTAGTATACACAATTTTGGATGACTACCTTGATGTATGGCATCAAAATCATCGTGTTTTGCTCAAAACTGAAAAATATGTTGAGGTTCATGAGAAGAATAGCTGAAGCACAGACTTGTAAGTCAACTAAATATTGGGTTTCAAATATGCCTTAATCATCTACTTACATAAAAATAACAATTTGTAACTCTGGACAACTATAACAATGATCTTAACCAACTTTTGTGAAGTACAATTTTCATAAATCATCGGCGTGTTTGGGTCTGACAACAATCTTCAAGTTTACAAGGATCTATAAAATACGCGATCTTGATTATAAGTTAACCATATTATATTTTAATCTGTATGAAATAAGCTTTCTAATCAGGTCTACATTTTTTTAATAAAAGCTTTGTATTATATTTTATCACTTAAAACCCTTGCGACAGAACTTAGGGACCGACTAGGTAGAGTATTTTAAAACTTTTTATTAAGTCAACATTTTCAGAAATAATTGCTTCGAAAGTCTAAATATAATAGCCCCCATCTAACTTTTAATCCGTAAGTCTAAAAAATATGAAAAAATACCAAGAAGGCTTAGTACTTAATTTTCTACGAAAATTATTTCACATATTATCGGTTCATCCGTTTTTGAGTTATCTCCAAGAAACTACTTTCTACGGAACCCTACATTATACATGGTCCGATACAAAACTTGGCCGGTCTTTTAAAGATATTTGATAGGTAGTATTAACCCTTAGTAGTAATTTATTTATTCACTTGTGTTGATAATTAATATAAAATTTGTATTTATTTGCATTTCACCGACATAATAAAGTTTTTTTAGGGTAGTCAACGCGCATGTGAATCTTCTGGGGTTGCAGGCGTCCATAGGCTTTATAACTGCTTTCAATCAGGCGGGTCGTATGCTTGTTTGCCAGCGTCGTGGTATAAAAAAAAGCTTTTTTTCCTTTATTCTTACATACATTGAACTCTTAAATATCAGCAATTTTTTATTAGATTCTCAATCAGCTTTGGTATGAGTAATTATGTGTTTTAATTACGCCTACAAAGTGGTAAAACAATAATTATCTGAAACCCATTGTTGGATAGGTCTTTCAAGAAGAATATGCCTTAAACAACTTTTGGATAATACGAATACTTTCGTAAATAATAGCTTCGAAAGTTAAAATGCTCTTTGTTTTTGAACCGTGGGTCCAAAAAAATTGGGAAAATTCCTGGAAGTGAGGCCATTGAAATACTTATCACGTATTTTCAATAAAAACTATATGGAATAAAATCGGTTGAGCCGTTTTTGAGTTATGCCTATAGTAAAATAACGTAAGTGCCACAAAATATTTCTTTATAGACTACCTTTTGAATGGATGTATTGTAACTGGCCGGCAACTACGGACCCCTACACTGAGCATAGCCCGATATTCTCTTGGCCGGTTTATCTGCAATCCTTTGCAGTTTACTTCGCAATTTCTAGATTTGAGAAATTAGTATAAAGTATAAAATTAAAGATTGTATTTAATCTTAAAATAAAACGCATATTACATTCGTTTAGAACACGGTATTCTTAAATAAATATGTTTAAATAAATTCGGTTCTTTGGAGTTTTTTATTAAATTAATTATTAGTCTATTGTATTGCAGTACTAGCAGATTTCCGCAACTCGACGACTAATGCCTATTTTGCGTGATGCATGCGTCTACTAAAACATAATAATTTTAGTTTACTTACATGACCAAATTTGTTTTCAGAGCAATGTGAGATTCATGATTTTTGTTTTTTCTCCATTTTTATTTCATTTGTTTTTTACTTGTATTATAATCTAAATAAAATACACTTTTTATACGAACGTACATAAACATGCATACGAGTACATGATCTTAAAAGATAAAACGTCTATACATTATTGATTCCGGGAAGACACGTTATATCCGCACCGCATGAACCCTCTGCAGTTATTTAGTCTTTAGGCACAGTAAGTCCGATATTATTGCTCACGGGCCAAGCACAAGTATATGTAGTACAAGGGAAGCACGGAGCGACGAGCGACACAGCCTCCTCGTCTCAAAGCTAGCTCACGACTGCCAGCAACGCCGTTTTCGAGCTAATAACGCACGAAATGTGGAATCATGATCAAGTTGTTTAAGAAAATTTTATCAATTTAAATATCCTACGTTGAGTTTGTAGTGTTCTGTAGTACATATTTTTTAGTTCAACAATATTTTAAATCGAATGAGCCGTTCAGTAGATATAAGCAAAATTATAAATATTATTCGAAACGGGATATTGACCATGTATATTTGAACTTGTATTTGAATTTGTATTACGTGGCACATTTGAACGGCATTCACGGGAAAATGCGGTTTACTTACGAAATGGAGAGGGACAGAAGTATTGCATTCCTTGACGTAAAAGTTGGGGTTCGGGATGACGGTTCTCTTAGTCACTCTGTATACAGAAAGCCCACTCACACGGATCGTTACCTTCATGCTAACTCGCATCACCATCCTCGCCAACTGTACTCTGTAGTGACGTCACTTACCGACCGTGCATACAACCTATGCGATGAGGAGCATTTAAATAAGGAACTGACACATTTAAGGGACGTCCTACAGAGGAATGGTTATAATGGGCGGATAAGGCCACCTCGACACGCCGATACCCCTAAGCGCCTGAATTATAAAGTGGAGCGACAACCGGCGTACTTACCATATATAAAGGGTGTGACAGATAAGGTTGCTAATATTTTAAAGAAGTTCTCTGTCACTACTGTCTTCACCCCTTATAGAAAACTGTCCCAATATTTACGCACACCTAAAGACAGTTTCCCACTTGAACGTCCAGGTGTTTATAAAATAGACTGTAGCTGTGGTAGCTCTTACATCGGTCAAACGAAGCGCACAATCTCATGCCGTATAAAGGAACACATCCGAGCGTACAGGAACAATGATCCTCGGAAGTCGGCGATCGCGGAACACCTACTGGAGGCGGGAACAAATCATTGGATTGAGTTACATAACCCTCAGATACTTTCGACCGAAAGGCACTACATACCCAGGATGGTCAAAGAGGCCATTGAAATTTTTAAATATAAGAATTTTAACCGGGAGGATGGGTTTCGTCTATCAAGTGTCTGGTATCCAGTGATCCGGAAGTTCTCTAATCCAAAATATACTGTTTCGCAAAAAAACGCGCGAGTTGACACTGTAAGTGTTGTGTGTCGCAATCGTGATCGAGTTACAAGTGAGAACGCGGACAGTAGTAGTAGCAGTGACAATGGACGAAAAAAGCGAACTCGAAAGAGGGTAGATCGCTACGGTGTGTGGGTAGACCACTAAAACTCGCTCAACGTTAGTTACTCCGTGATGATGGTGCATGCAACTGCGCCGAAATATCGGGTGCTCATAAACTCAAATATACATGGTAAATATCCCGTTTCGAATAATATTTATAATGTGAATGACCATGTGAGCTTGAAATCATATATAAGCAAAATTAACCGTAAAACGACATTTCGTTACATTTACATAACGGAGAAACTATACGTTACACGAGTTATTCAAACGTTGACAATGTTGTACATGAAATGGTGAATAACATATATTTTTTTCAAAATTTTTGAATGATCTGTTATTGAGATATATCCCTTAGAAAGTAACAGTTTTTGGCCACAATCAGCGCCTAGCGCCTTAATATAAATAAATATGATTTTCTGATTGGATGAACGACTTCGATTATGACAGCGGGATAAGAGGAGGAGGAGTGGGGTGGACAGTGTGATGCGAAACAATACTTCCAACTTCCATATCACAGTCAGAATCAGAACTATTTTCTGGTGTATCATCGTCAGAGTTTTCATGAACGGTGATAACAAAACTAGCCATATAATTTTCCAACTCAGGTTCGTGTTTTCGGTACTCGTTTTCGCATTTGATGGCGTGGTCACATACTTTGGCCCAAACATCGGAACCAATCATATTAACCTTTTCCTGTACCAATTGTTTCACAGTAGTCATATTCATACTGATGTTTCTTTTGGATACGTATCCCTTTATTTGAGACCATATGTTTTCAATCGGATTGAAATCAGGATGATATGGTGGCAATCTTAGTACGCTGTGTCCATATTCGTTCATAAGTTTATCTATAGAGTATTCTACAAAGTCTTGTTTGTACTTGCAAATAATTTCATATATTTCAAGTTTTGTTAATGACGCATCAATCGGAACGTTATGTTTGGATAGCCAGTCAATCATGTCTTGCTTACGGGTATTTGAATTAGGAGGTTTTTCTACGTACTTATTATGATATGCAGCATTATCTACTACTAGTACCGAATGTGGAGCTAAGTTTGGAATGAGTTGATTACGAAGCTATTTTTCATAGTTTTCATTGTTCATCGCGTTGTGATAGTCACCTGTTTTATCAGTAGACTGATACATTAACAATGCCCCAGGTATAAACCCCTTTCTACTACCAGCGTGCACTATTATAAGACGTTGTCCTTTAGAAATTAACTGTTTCACTCCGTTTTCTGACGAGTCAGCCCAGCTTTTACCTGCCAAATGTGAGGTATGGATGTATGTTTCATCCATATAAACAATCTCTCTCCCTTGCAATCTGTACTTTTTTATCGCGGCTAAAAACTTTACTCTTTTTAAACGAACATCATCTTTCTCGATAAGTAATTTTCTGTTGTTTTCAACTTTTTTATACCGAAATCCCATTTTTCTAAGAATTTTTCTTAGCGTAAAGTCACATCCCTTAAAATGTATGGCTTCGGATAACTTGGACTTCAGGGCTTTAATTGTAGGTACTTGTTTGTATATCAAATGGAAATTATACACTAATCGGCGTATAACGTTGTAGTCAAAATCGTCAAGACCTAGACAAAATAATTTATTTGGTCTACCCAACTTTGCCGACTTCGGACTATTGGAGGTAGATTTATTTATGTATTCTTTTTGCAATATTTTATTTACTGTTCGTTGAGAAATTCCACTGGCCTCCGAAACTCGTTTTTGGACTACAAAAGTAAGCAGTATAGTTGGTATGTTTGAATTTATCATTTTCAGTTAAGAAATATAAATAAATATTGAAAATAACTTCGCAGGCTTGCCGATCTAAACGTTTCCCTTTTCTTAGTGCTTTCGGCATGTCTGTTATAAATTGTTAATGTGGATCGAATAAAATCAATGTTTATTATTTACAAAAATGACAGACAAGAGTGATATGTAAAAAGTCTATCAAAATATAGGTGGCCTGCATTAATACACGAGTCCATGAAGTTTTTCTCAAAATCTAACATAAATATCAACAAAATATTTCTGTGGTATTAACTACTCTATATAGATACTTCCTCTTGCAATGCGACCGTTCCCTACGTTGTCTCGATGGGTACTGAGTGCGAGTGAAGTAGTAAGACAAAAACGAACATTTCCGAGAAAATACGAAAGGAAAGGATTATTCACTACATCTGTATTTATCGGTACTCGTAAAACACTTTCAAGTTGTAACAAAAATATTACAATGAAAACAAAATATGGTCCCACCAATTATTTTTTTTATGTATTTTTTTTTAACATGTGAATTTAGACATAGATACTTGTTTCTGCCAAGTCATAAAAACATTTCGGGGCATTTCTAAACTATTATCAACTCCTATTTTATTTGATTTCATTTATTTAATTATAGAAAACTCGCAATTCAAATAATTATAACAAGAATATAATAAATAAAAGAACAAGTTTCAGTATTCTAAGAAATTTTACTGCTCTCTGGCTCTGTTTGGCTGTTGAGCCACATTCTTAGTCTTAGAAGAAAATTTTACTTTATGCCCTAGAGCCTAAAATGCGATTTTATGTCGTCCACGCACGACTTAAAGTCGATCTTTACGAGCATGAGAAGTGAAAAATATTTTTCTTACTTTTTCTTAATTGGAATACGATACCAATTACGTCCTTAAACGGATCACCATCATTTTTGTTACGAGTACACCTTGTATAGACGGTCGATCAGAATCCCTCAAGGGAAACCTTAAAATGCTGTGCCAAAATAGCTAAAAGGAAACATAATTTTAAAGCTCACCGTTGGCCTTCAGCTGCGTGTACTCGGCGTCGCAGTTGCACCACTTGGTGGGGTCGAGGCAGGCGCCCAGCACGCCGCACGCGCACATCCTGGAGCCGGGCTGCGCGCCCGCCCAGTAGTCCATGCGCTGCCCCGCGCGCGACACCCACCACGCGAACATTATACAGTAAGCTCACCGTTGGCCTTCAGCTGCGTGTACTCGGCGTCGCAGTTGCACCACTTGGTGGGGTCGAGGCAGGCGCCCAGCACGCCGCACGCGCACATCCTGGAGCCGGGCTGCGCGCCCGCCCAGTAGTCCATGCGCTGCCCCGCGCGCGACACCCACCACGCGAACATTATACAGTAAGCTCACCGTTGGCCTTCAGCTGCGTGTACTCGGCGTCGCAGTTGCACCACTTGGTGGGGTCGAGGCAGGCGCCCAGCACGCCGCACGCGCACATCCTGGAGCCGGGCTGCGCGCCCGCCCAGTAGTCCATGCGCTGCCCCGCGCGCGACACCCACCACGCGAACATTATACAGTAAGCTCACCGTTGGCCTTCAGCTGCGTGTACTCGGCGTCGCAGTTGCACCACTTGGTGGGGTCGAGGCAGGCGCCCAGCACGCCGCACGCGCACATCCTGGAGCCGGGCTGCGCGCCCGCCCAGTAGTCCATGCGCTGCCCCGCGCGCGACACCCACCACGCGAACATTATACAGTAAGCTCACCGTTGGCCTTCAGCTGCGTGTACTCGGCGTCGCAGTTGCACCACTTGGTGGGGTCGAGGCAGGCGCCCAGCACGCCGCACGCGCACATCCTGGAGCCGGGCTGCGCGCCCGCCCAGTAGTCCATGCGCTGCCCCGCGCGCGACACCCACCACGCGAACATTATACAGTAAGCTCACCGTTGGCCTTCAGCTGCGTGTACTCGGCGTCGCAGTTGCACCACTTGGTGGGGTCGAGGCAGGCGCCCAGCACGCCGCACGCGCACATCCTGGAGCCGGGCTGCGCGCCCGCCCAGTAGTCCATGCGCTGCCCCGCGCGCGACACCCACCACGCGAACATTATACAGTAAGCTCACCGTTGGCCTTCAGCTGCGTGTACTCGGCGTCGCAGTTGCACCACTTGGTGGGGTCGAGGCAGGCGCCCAGCACGCCGCACGCGCACATCCTGGAGCCGGGCTGCGCGCCCGCCCAGTAGTCCATGCGCTGCCCCGCGCGCGACACCCACCACGCGAACATTATACAGTAAGCTCACCGTTGGCCTTCAGCTGCGTGTACTCGGCGTCGCAGTTGCACCACTTGGTGGGGTCGAGGCAGGCGCCCAGCACGCCGCACGCGCACATCCTGGAGCCGGGCTGCGCGCCCGCCCAGTAGTCCATGCGCTGCCCCGCGCGCGACACCCACCACGCGAACATTATACAGTAAGCTCACCGTTGGCCTTCAGCTGCGTGTACTCGGCGTCGCAGTTGCACCACTTGGTGGGGTCGAGGCAGGCGCCCAGCACGCCGCACGCGCACATCCTGGAGCCGGGCTGCGCGCCCGCCCAGTAGTCCATGCGCTGCCCCGCGCGCGACACCCACCACGCGAACATTATACAGTAAGCTCACCGTTGGCCTTCAGCTGCGTGTACTCGGCGTCGCAGTTGCACCACTTGGTGGGGTCGAGGCAGGCGCCCAGCACGCCGCACGCGCACATCCTGGAGCCGGGCTGCGCGCCCGCCCAGTAGTCCATGCGCTGCCCCGCGCGCGACACCCACCACGCGAACATTATACAGTAAGCTCACCGTTGGCCTTCAGCTGCGTGTACTCGGCGTCGCAGTTGCACCACTTGGTGGGGTCGAGGCAGGCGCCCAGCACGCCGCACGCGCACATCCTGGAGCCGGGCTGCGCGCCCGCCCAGTAGTCCATGCGCTGCCCCGCGCGCGACACCCACCACGCGAACATTATACAGTAAGCTCACCGTTGGCCTTCAGCTGCGTGTACTCGGCGTCGCAGTTGCACCACTTGGTGGGGTCGAGGCAGGCGCCCAGCACGCCGCACGCGCACATCCTGGAGCCGGGCTGCGCGCCCGCCCAGTAGTCCATGCGCTGCCCCGCGCGCGACACCCACCACGCGAACATTATACAGTAAGCTCACCGTTGGCCTTCAGCTGCGTGTACTCGGCGTCGCAGTTGCACCACTTGGTGGGGTCGAGGCAGGCGCCCAGCACGCCGCACGCGCACATCCTGGAGCCGGGCTGCGCGCCCGCCCAGTAGTCCATGCGCTGCCCCGCGCGCGACACCCACCACGCGAACATTATACAGTAAGCTCACCGTTGGCCTTCAGCTGCGTGTACTCGGCGTCGCAGTTGCACCACTTGGTGGGGTCGAGGCAGGCGCCCAGCACGCCGCACGCGCACATCCTGGAGCCGGGCTGCGCGCCCGCCCAGTAGTCCATGCGCTGCCCCGCGCGCGACACCCACCACGCGAACATTATACAGTAAGCTCACCGTTGGCCTTCAGCTGCGTGTACTCGGCGTCGCAGTTGCACCACTTGGTGGGGTCGAGGCAGGCGCCCAGCACGCCGCACGCGCACATCCTGGAGCCGGGCTGCGCGCCCGCCCAGTAGTCCATGCGCTGCCCCGCGCGCGACACCCACCACGCGAACGGGTGGAAGTTGGCTTCCTCGCCTACAATACAAACAATGACGCCTTAACAATATTCTAGTACTAACAATATTTTTTGCCAACGTGATTATCAGCTTTATTTCTCTTTTCAATTTTTTTATTAACAAATTTAAAGAAAAAAGAAGCGACTTCACTTAGGTTCCACATTTCCTAGAGCTACTGTAAAAACTACTCAAATCACTATGGGTGTGTACATAAAATAATTTTAAACCAAAAAAGAACCGACTTCACTTAGCCTCCACCTTTCCAAAAGCAAATGCTCGAGCTGCTGTAAAAGTACTCAAACCATATAATAGTTAAACAGTTTCCTCGATTTCTCCAGGATCCCATCAACAGATCCTCTGATGACAATGGGATCAGCTGTGAAGTATACTCTTTCAAACAAAAAATAATTTTCCAAATCGGTCCAGCCGTTTTCGAGTAATCGGTTGTTTTTTTTATATAAAATGATTTTTTTTAAACTAGTAGTCCGCCTCGAACTCAGAACTCGCGATTTACTTGCACACGACATGACCAATACAACAAGACCCTTCTGAAAAAATTTTTTCGCCTTCTAGCTCCACAACCCCTTGATCGATCCTGCTCATATACGAACTCTCAAATTATATGTATCTCTGCTACAGTCCCAACAAATTTCATAGAGATCAGAAATACGTTACAAAAGTTATCGCGGAACAAACTGTCAAAATCAAAAGCCATCGAAATGCCGAGACGTCCCAGTAGCCGAAGTTGTTTGTAAAAACTTCACTTCGCTTACGCTCCGCTCGTTCGATTATTTGTGTATGTACACCGAATATTCAAAACCGGCTGAACCAATTTGGTTTCCTTTTTAAAAAGGCTTCACCGTTGGTGCTATTGGCATCAGATCAGAATCTCATGATGGAATCGTGGAAAAAATGAGGGAACTCTTCACATATTATAGGTACACCTGAAGTGATTTGATTTGAGCATTTTTTACAGTAGCTCAAGCTTTTGGGAAAGTGGGGTGAAGTCGGTCCTTGTTTGTTTAATGTCGGTCCTTGCTATGGCAAAAGAACTTTAATAAAATGGTCCCAGAAATAGGCATAGAAAAAAACACGCATTTGTACGGGACCACTCCTGGAATGCCGCACATTGAGAAATTATCAGCAACAAGGCTATATAAGTATTTATTTCCTTGATAAATACTTACTAGGCGAGTTGAGGAGCCGCGAGTGTCGGCACAAGTACTCCAGTTTCTGTGAGCATGAGCTCGATCTGTTGAGTAAGGCCTCCAGTTGGGCGCGGGACGCGTCGTACGTTATGTCCTGTGGGAAAGTTAAACGGAACATTTTACTTTGACTTCCTTTAACCCTTTGAACGCCATACGTCATAGACAAAAGGTCACTCATACGCCAAGATCACTGGCGCAAGCCAGCCAATATAAACCTTACTTGAAAGTAGGGCTTGTAACCGGTATTTTGCTCCATACTAAAATACCGTTTTTTCGTTCTTTCGTTTACTATTTCATATTTAATCGAAAAATCTTACAATATAAAGTCATAACCTAAAAACAATACCAGTTCTACGTAAAAACCATAAAATATGTAAACATGTTGGGTTATTTCGGGGCTTTTTGCGAAAACCGGTTACAAGCCCTGCTTGAAAGTATGAAGGTTACTTTGACAGCGTACGCCATAACCTATATAGTGGCTCTTGGCGCTGTGGGCACGAGAACTCATGACACCTTTAAGGGTTCTTGGCGTTCAAAAGGTTAAAAACACGTTTAAATATTTTTTTATGCATGCCGCGACGGTGGCAAACAAGCATACGGCCCACCTGATGGTGGTACCGTATCCTATGGTATGGACGCCTGCAACTCCAGAGGTGTCACATGCGCGTTACCGACCCTTTCATAGATAGGAGGATTCACTGTGTTGACGGCTAAAGGGAAAAGAAGGTCTCCCGTCGTTAACACACTGGGTCCTCTTGGAGCTCTCTGGTGACCTTACTCACACCGGCAGTAACACAACACTATGAGAAGGGTTTAGTGCTATTTGGCTGTGGTTTTTTGTAAGGTGGAGGTACTTCCCCAGTCGGGCTCTGCTCCAGATTTGAGCGAGATGACATTTTCTGAATGTGCCCTACCACACTCAGCGAGATGACATTTGCAGTACCCATATCTCTCTTTTTGGACCTGGTTTAAGGACATACCCGATTCCAAATGTAGGTAGCTATTGTTATTTTATATCCTTATAAACGAATAAAATCTTAATTATTAACAATTGAACAAATATTTGTGTCGTTATTGCCTTATTTCGCCAAATAAAAACTAAAATTTGATGCCACAAATACGTTCAGTCAGTGGATTATAGAAATAAACCTTTATAATAATTAGTAGTAGTAGTAAAACACTTTATTGTACAAGAAAACTCAACGAAAGACATATAACACAACATATACGTACAATGGCGAACTTATCCCTTTAAGGGATTTCTTCCAGTTAAGAGAGAAAGTTGGAAGTGCTAGGCAGATTTAGGTACTGTACGATACGGTAAGATGAGTTGTATTATAGTTTATGATCTATAATTAGGTAGATACTCATTTCGGTATCATACATAAATATAAATAAACTTCTTACATATATACAAAAATATAATAAGTCTTAATATAATTAGCCTTAGAGTGATTGTACGAACCTGCTTGAAGCTGCCAGGATCCTGGTAGCCGTCGACCACGGTGCTCTGTGAGGACGAGGAGGAGTGCTGCACGGTGGTCAGCACCCGACCGTCGGCTGCGGACACAACCACTGCTTTCAGAATACTCCATAACGATACGTGCTACGTGCGAGATGTCATTCCATGGAAATTAGTTACCACTAACGGAACGTAAGTTACCAATTCATTGCTTGTTTATTTATGTAAATGTAATGTAAAAACTCTTTATTGTACAAAAACAAGTCAAAAACAGTATAATAAAGGAAAACGTAAGTACTAAGGCGAACTTGGGATCTCTTCCAGTTAACCTTTGAGTCGATGGAAGAAGTGAAAAGTGAAGTGAAGTGATTTATTGATGACTAGCTTTTTCCCGCGACTTCGTCTGCGTGGAATTAGTAATCCTTAAGGATAACAACGCAAAATATTTCAATACCAAATCTCATCTAAATACGTATTGCAGGTTGATTCCCCATGTAAACTTCCACCCCTATTGCATTCCCTTAAGGAATGATTTTCGGGATTAAAACTATTCTATATCCTTTCCTAAAACTCTACTATTTCCATACCAAGTTTCATCTAAATCGGTTCAGAGGTTAAAAATTCTCCATACAAACTTTCATCTTCCTTTTCACCCCCTCCAGGGTTGATTTTCGAGATGAAAACTATTCTGACTCAAACCAGCTCCATAGTAATTTCTATCTTAATCGTTTCAGCGATTAAACATTCTCCATATAAACTTTCAACGCCCTTTTCACCCCATCCAGGGTTGATTTTCGGGATGAAAACTATCCTATGTCCTTTCCCGAGACTCAAACTATCTCTGTACAAAATTGTATCAAAATCCGTACAGCCGTTTTCACGTGACGCGCGGTCAAATACACACACAAACAGATAAACAGACAAAAAATCTAAAAACTGTTGGAACGTGTTCTGTTATCGATTCTAAGTATCCCCGGCCAACTTTTTTTCGAATACCTTCCATGTACAGACTTTCGACCCTCGTCAGCTTTATTATATGTATATAGAAGATAGATGTTTGAATTCATTTCAAGGACAAAAGTACTTTAATTGATATTGGCACAAAAATATGAACCATTAATAAAATCACACGAGTAATTGGTAATCCTTTCCGTCTTTAATGCTCTGAAAGTGGGGTGAAAGGTACTTATTTCCATCAAACTGTATATATATCTCATAGGAAGTGGGAACATTTCATTCCTTGCTTAATAATCTACTATTGGCATTTCGGGGCCTGCTCTCTGAGTCGGACTTGCGTACGAAGGGTTCCGTAATCTATAAAAACGGCAAAAACTACGTGTCTGTTATACAATGTGAGTCTTTATAAAGACTCACATTGTATGGGAGCCTCCATAAATATTTATTTTATTCTGTTTTTAAGGTTACAAAAACACATCATCTGTGAAAATTTCAACTATTTAACTATCACAGTTCATGAGATACAGCCTGGTGACAGACAGACAGCGGAGTTTTAATAATAGGGTCCTGTTTTTACCCTTAAGTACGGAACCCTAAAAACTAGTACGGGTATAAAATGAGTGGTAATGCTTATGGGTCGATGCTTATGTCGGCCGCGCGGGCCACGGCCTGTACGGAACCCTACAGCTATAGAATGAGTGGTAATGATGCGGTATAGTTACAGTAGAACTGGCAGGTGACGGGGAAGGCGGGCAGCGGGCCGGAGCCGTCCACGTCGATGCTGATGTCGGCCACGCGGGCGACTGCCTGTACGGAACCCTACAGCTATAGAATGAGTGGTAATGATGCGGTATAGTTACAGTAGAACTGGCAGGTGACGGGGAAGGCGGGCAGCGGGCCGGAGCCGTCCACGTCGATGCTGATGTCGGCCACGCGGGCGACTGCCTGTACGGAACCCTACAGCTATAGAATGAGTGGTAATGATGCGGTATAGTTACAGTAGAACTGGCAGGTGACGGGGAAGGCGGGCAGCGGGCCGGAGCCGTCCACGTCGATGCTGATGTCGGCCACGCGGGCGACTGCCTGTACGGAACCCTACAGCTATAGAATGAGTGGTAATGATGCGGTATAGTTACAGTAGAACTGGCAGGTGACGGGGAAGGCGGGCAGCGGGCCGGAGCCGTCCACGTCGATGCTGATGTCGGCCACGCGGGCGACTGCCTGTACGGAACCCTACAGCTATAGAATGAGTGGTAATGCTAATGATGCGGTATAGTTACAGTAGAACTGGCAGGTGACGGGGAAGGCGGGCAGCGGGCCGGAGCCGTCCACGTCGATGCTGATGTCGGCCACGCGGGCGACTGCCTGTACGGAACCCTACAGCTATAGAATGAGTGGTAATGATGCGGTATAGTTACAGTAGAACTGGCAGGTGACGGGGAAGGCGGGCAGCGGGCCGGAGCCGTCCACGTCGATGCTGATGTCGGCCACGCGGGCGACTGCCTGTACGGAACCCTACAGCTATAGAATGAGTGGTAATGATGCGGTATAGTTACAGTAGAACTGGCAGGTGACGGGGAAGGCGGGCAGCGGGCCGGAGCCGTCCACGTCGATGCTGATGTCGGCCACGCGGGCGACTGCCTGTACGGAACCCTACAGCTATAGAATGAGTGGTAATGATGCGGTATAGTTACAGTAGAACTGGCAGGTGACGGGGAAGGCGGGCAGCGGGCCGGAGCCGTCCACGTCGATGCTGATGTCGGCCACGCGGGCGACTGCCTGTACGGAACCCTACAACTATAGAATGAGTGGTAATGATGCGGTATAGTTACAGTAGAACTGGCAGGTGACGGGGAAGGCGAGCAGCGGGCCGGAGCCGTCCACGTCGATGCTGATGTCGGCCACGCGGGCGACTGCCTGTACGGAACCCTACAGCTATAGAATGAGTGGTAATGATGCGGTATAGTTACAGTAGAACTGGCAGGTGACGGGGAAGGCGGGCAGCGGGCCGGAGCCGTCCACGTCGATGCTGATGTCGGCCACGCGGGCGACTGCCTGTACGGAACCCTACAGCTATAGAATGAGTGGTAATGATGCGGTATAGTTACAGTAGAACTGGCAGGTGACGGGGAAGGCGGGCAGCGGGCCGGAGCCGTCCACGTCGATGCTGATGTCGGCCACGCGGGCGACTGCCTGTACGGAACCCTACAACTATAGAATGAGTGGTAATGATGCGGTATAGTTACAGTAGAACTGGCAGGTGACGGGGAAGGCGAGCAGCGGGCCGGAGCCGTCCACGTCGATGCTGATGTCGGCCACGCGGGCGACTGCCTGTACGGAACCCTACAGCTATAGAATGAGTGGTAATGATGCGGTATAGTTACAGTAGAACTGGCAGGTGACGGGGAAGGCGGGCAGCGGGCCGGAGCCGTCCACGTCGATGCTGATGTCGGCCACGCGGGCGACTGCCTGTACGGAACCCTACAACTATAGAATGAGTGGTAATGATGCGGTATAGTTACAGTAGAACTGGCAGGTGACGGGGAAGGCGAGCAGCGGGCCGGAGCCGTCCACGTCGATGCTGATGTCGGCCACGCGGGCGACTGCCTGTACGGAACCCTACAGCTATAGAATGAGTGGTAATGATGCGGTATAGTTACAGTAGAACTGGCAGGTGACGGGGAAGGCGGGCAGCGGGCCGGAGCCGTCCACGTCGATGCTGATGTCGGCCACGCGGGCGACTGCCTGTACGGAACCCTACAACTATAGAATGAGTGGTAATGATGCGGTATAGTTACAGTAGAACTGGCAGGTGACGGGGAAGGCGAGCAGCGGGCCGGAGCCGTCCACGTCGATGCTGATGTCGGCCACGCGGGCGACTGCCTGTACGGAACCCTACAGCTATAGAATGAGTGGTAATGATGCGGTATAGTTACAGTAGAACTGGCAGGTGACGGGGAAGGCGGGCAGCGGGCCGGAGCCGTCCACGTCGATGCTGATGTCGGCCGCGCGGGCGACTGCTTGTACATTCTTGTACGCTTGGCACGACAGGGGATGTACCGCTGAAACAAAATATCTACTCCATCATTTAATTCATATTTTTTCTTAATTAAATGACATTGATTTTAATTGTATTTTGCGCTTGTCGAGTAGCCCTGACGGTACGAGTAAGACGTCCGACTTTTAACCCGGAGGTCTCGGGTTCAAACCTGAGTTTGGAACTTGTGTACGACATATCATTTGATACCAGTCGCTTTTCGGTAAAGAAAAACCTAGTAAACCGAACCCATTCCCAGTAAGTACTACTTCCCTTCTGGATTAAAATTTAGACGGTAGTTGCATCACTTTCGCACTTACAAACTTGTTAGATCGGGACGGCCATGGTGACATGATATAAAACCACTTTAGCCTCGCAGGTCAAATTGAGCTTAAACAAAGAGCCGGGACAAACTCTGGGAGGATGATGATTGCTATTTTGTAGTAAATTATAGCTTACATGAGTGGCAGACAGCGCCAGCGTAGCCAGTACCCTGGCAGTTGCAGTTGAACTCGTCCGCGGTTTGAGTGCATTCGCCGCCATGTTCACAAGGATTCGGGTTACATCTGTATCACAAAAAACGTGTCATTAAAGAACACATTCAAATCTTAATAGATTACTAAAACTACTTAACCTTACTTAAGATTAAAGTCAACATCTTTGTTTTTTTTAGGTTTTTTAAGAAATAAGATAACATGAGAAGCGTTGAGAGATTATCTGGCAAGCGTCAAACTGTAATAGGCACAGCGCCGGGTTGGGATGTAGAGGGGTTTTAGCACCAAACACACACAGCTTGTCAGACTATAGTTTATGTCACCTCCAATCTCCAAACCAATCTCCTATTCTTACAATACATCACTATATATACTATGACCCTACGTGCTTATGAGAGGAAATCCCTTCTCTTATGGAGAGGCGCTTTATCTGTTATTTGCTCTGTAAGCCGCTCTACTACGTGGTATACGTGCATTACGCTTACTACGTGTAGATATGCGCATCTGCCTATCACCTATACTCTCAGACAGCAATAATGTTACTCTTTTAGTCCGTGATGAGGTATTTTATATTAATACAGACCTGTCGATCTAGCAGGCGTCGAACTATTGGGGCAGCAATAATTTTCCTTCTCCCAGTCTGTGTATCGTACTTTATACAGGCTGGGAGGATTTGGCCAGCGTCGAACACCAAGTCGTTGGGGTAGCAATAAAGTCAGCCATATACATATAATCAGCCTCAATAACAGATATGGCAACATTACTACAAACATGAATGAGAATCACGCTCGTCTATAGGAAATTTCTCATAATCGTAATGTTAGCAGCGCTTAGAAGGGTCCTCGCATTGTAATAATAATAATTTAGTAATGATTTTATTGTATGTGTATTAATTCATTATTATTTTAATAGAAATATTGCATATTAATGAATTTTATTTGTAATGATAATATTATTATTTTCATTGACATCGACATTTATTTTTAATTTTAATTATAGTTTAATTTTCTGTGGCATGTTTTAATTATAATATTCCTATGGATCATGGTTATCTGAAAATAAATGCTTATTATTCATTGTAACAATAAGTTTTTTCTACTTGCGAAATCTGAAGGGAGCATTTAATATTTGTGAATAACTTTCGATCATTTGGCAGGCGTCAAACGAGTCGTAGGGGCAACTATAGTCTTCTTTCTCCCAATCCTTAGTTTATTAAGTAGGTACATAAAGAGAATATTTGGTACTGAACAAACCTGTCAATCATCTGGCAGGCGTCGAACACCACGTCGTTGGGGCAGCAGTAATCTTCCTTCTTCCAGTCGGTGGGGCGTTGGTAGTTGCCGTCGACGGCGATACGACGCATGCAGCCCACGAAACCGCGCGGAGGGCCTTTACCACCTATAATAATATCAACATTTTAGAATATCTTGTATGAATATTTATTTATAGTAAATAAAATAAATAATATAACTTTAAACAAAAAAGAACCGACTTCGCTTAGCCTCCACCTTTCCAAAAGGAAATGCTCGAGCTGTTGTAAAAATACTCAAATCATTATAGGTGTGCTTATAATAGTTGAAGAGTTCCCTCTATTTCTTCAGGATCCCATCATCAGATCCTGACCTGGTTCCAATGGGACCAACTGTTAAGAAGTGTATACTCTTTCAAACAAAAAAAGAATTTTCTAAATCGCTCCAGCTGTCTTCCACTAAACGGTGAATAGACATTAAAAAAGACAAGCAAAAACAAAGATCCCGAGGAATAGATAACCTCCTCCTTCGAAATCATGAAATCGGTTGAAAAGAGTACAAATGCAAACATAATACCAAGGCATTCACTACCAGTTAACCATCGGACCAAACAGAGATTAAAAGGAGGAAGATGAGTTTAGTGAAATTAAAGGTCTCATTTTTTGGCATCTGAACATTTTAACGCAAGTCTACCAGCGCGGCTATTGAGATCTCCTACTCTTTTTAGAAAAACGTATGAAGATGAATCGATTGACTCATTTATAAAAATGGTCTATTAATAGGTTTGACATTCAGATCAACAAAGAACCGTAAAACTCTAAAACCCTAGTGTTTTGGACATATTTATTATGCGTCAGACTTATGACCGATTTCTGAACTGCAGTATCGCAATTTCGAACGAGCGAGCACAGCGAAGCGAAGTTCTTACAAGCAACTTCGGACACAACGGAACTGTCAGGTCTACCGGGAATACCGGGATGTCCATTTTAGTAACGTTTTTCTGATCTTTATGAAATTTGTTGAGGGTGTAGCAGTGATAAATATAATTTGAGAGTTTTTATATGAGCAGGATTGTATGTATATATGTAAACACTTTATTGTACATAAAAAAGTAACAAAACAAACATGATAAAAGAAAAATAAACAAAGTACAAAGGCGAACTTATCCCTGTAAGGGATAAGTTAACCTTTGAGCAATATTTTTTTTATTGTCAAGGGATTATGGAGCTAGAAGGCGTAAAAGCGATTTTCAAAAGGGTATCGTTATATTGGTCGACTCGGAAATCGCGAGTTCTCAATTCGAAGCAGACTTGTAGTATAAAATTGTAATAATTCCACTGTTTCCCTCTATTTATAAAAAATATAGTTGCTGGAATGAGAAGTAAACAGGTTATAAAACGCGGCCCAGGTGTACTCGAATATAATCAACAAACAAACATTATTAAATACCTTCACACTTATACTAATATAACTCACCAGCAATATAGTATGCGCTCCCAGTAAAGAACCTCAGCTTCTTCGTAGTCTTCACAGGTCTATAGTCTACGGCCAGGGTCAAGCTATCTACAGCCATAGTTAACATGAGAGCGTGCCAGCGTCCGTCATTGAACATTTCATCGGGATAGTTATCCAGTTTCACCTTGGGAGAGCCTTCGGTAAAAAGTTCTACTTTCACTTTGCCTTCGTCAAGGTATACCTGTATTAAACATAATTTATTGAATCAGGTGTTACTTTGCAGAAGGCTATATTATTAACGAAAATAATATTGATCTGCTGGAGATATCGGTCTGACGTCCGACAACTGACCAGCCAGACATAAGGTCGTATTATTAATAATAATCATACCAACAACAACTTGTGTTTCCCTTATACATCTTCTACATCACATGGCGACCCTGCCTGTCGTGATTATGATGACCGCGAATGAGTGAAATCAAGGACCTAAGTTATGTGATTTATTGTACAGTGTGAATCGAAAATTGCATAGACACATTATGAATTAATTCATTATAATTTCAATGAAGCATGTACCCAACATAATTAGCCATAATAAACATCATACCGATAACATGTGTTTCCCCTACACATCTCCCACGTAACAAAAGTCCCTAAAAACTAGGCTAAACAACAACACAAAAAAAAAATTCTCAACCTGGAATATAGGACAAGGTCCGAATAAAATATGTACCTTAACGTGACCCTCAGACTTGAATTTGTGGTATATGAGTAGCCCATGCATCTCATACGTGCGGAAATCCAGTGATATGTTGAGTTGGTTTCCTCCCGAGTAGCCACGCAGCTTGGCGTAAGAGCCTTCTTTTAAAAACGTTATGGGGACCACTTCCGGTTCCTGTAAACATAAAACAAAGAAATAATACAATGCACTTATGAACG
Source organism: Pammene aurita (assembly GCA_947086415.1). Classification (NCBI taxonomy): domain Eukaryota; kingdom Metazoa; phylum Arthropoda; class Insecta; order Lepidoptera; family Tortricidae; genus Pammene; species Pammene aurita. Next base: position 2,038,205 of record OX352298.1, read on the forward strand.
TAAGAAAAAACTACCACTGATTCTAACTCTACACCTCTGACCCGAGAAGTATTATGACTGGCAAGATACTGGGCGGGAATTATTTTTTCAAGACATACATTGAATCTTAAAAAACCGGCCAAGTGCGTGTCGGACCACGCATAGGAGGGTTCCGTACCTTCAATGTAATAAGAACCAAACTAATACCAAAAGGTCGTATCTGATGCCTATGGAAGAAGTTTTTTGGAGATAACTCAAAAATGGCTAAACCGATAATGTTCAAAATAATTTTCGTAGAAAGTATATGATAAGGCACATCGCCTCAAATTTTTTCATATTTTTTGGACTTACGGTTCAAAAGTTACAGGGGGGGGGACACAATTTTTCTGACTTTCGAAGCGATTATTTCAGAAAATATTCACTTAATCACAAAATGGTCAAAGAAACCTCAATGTTATTTTTAAAGACCTATCGATTGATGTGTCACATGTTGATATTTGTAAAAAAACATTTTTTGAAATTTAGTTACATCTATGGAGCGCCCCACTAAAAATGTTTTTTTTTTTTCAAATTTAACTCCATAACTAAGTAGCGGCATACAAAATACACCTTATGTGTAAATTTTATTCAGATACGTCGTATAGTTTCCGAGTAAAATGGCTGTGACATACGGACAGACAGACAGACAGACAGACATGACGAATCCATAAGGGTTCCGTTTTTTGCCATTTGGCTACGGAACCGTAAAAATACATAATAATGTGTAGTTCTTCCATAAATAGCTTATACATGCGGGTTGAGGTTTTAGATTTTTGCATAATGTTCCTATTCTTTTCAGTCCGGATACTCCTATACGGGAACCCGATTTAATCCATTATTTTGACAAAAACGGGACTTCATCGCGTACTTACTTTTACTATTTTCCTGATGTTTCGAGCGTGTCGTCAGGAAAATAAAAGTAAGTGTACGTGATTAAGTCCCGTTTTTGTCAAAATAATGAGTGAAACTCAGGTGAGTTTAAATCAGTAAATCGATTTTATCTTCGATATAAAATTGTTTGAACGTAAACATCACAACATCGTTTTACTTCTTGTTCCATTCTCCACGGAAATGCTATTTTACAACGTGGGTTATTACCCCCCGGTTTAACCCCCTCGGGGATAACCCACAGATTAGGAACATTCACATAAAGTTTAAGTTTTCAACATTTAACCTCAATCCCAGCCCGTAATGGAGCGGTTTCAAAATTGAGCTCAAAAAAATTAGAGGTCAAAATTCAATTGAGGTATCCCAAATATCCCAATATGCCATAGGATAGTTAAGTTGATTTTCTACTGCAGATTTATGATCTGTCAATTAAATGTCTGACAGGTATATTAAAAACATATACTTTATAGACGTTGTGTATTGTATTCCATAAGAACATTTCTAACGATGGTCTTATCGATTTTCATACAATATTATAACACTGTTGTTTTTTTATTTGTATAGATGGCATAGAAAAAATACTAAATTCTGCCCCCATTTCATATTGCGCTATTTTTGATGTTGCAAAAGTATCGTATATACTACTGACATAATTAAGCTTTTCAATTTCGGACCTACTTTACTTGATAAGCTATTTATTCATTATATCACGATTGCTTAAAATAATATTGGTGCAAAATTTTGCGAAAAAGCGCACACAGTTTTAATACAGTCCACAACCTCGCACGTTAGTCGATACGAGTATAAGTCGGGTTCTCGCTGCCGGATTATAATACTAAAACCTAAACTTTCTGTTCACTTACTGGACAATCGTAGAGGGTATTCACTTTCTGGTACTTGAACGACTCGCCGGTCTCATATCCTTGCTTTAACTCGTAAATCACGTTGGTATTGTTCAAGTATAGGTTCTCGATACAACCCGTGAAATTTTGGTTGACAACTAGGCCTTCTTGGAAGTTGGGGACACCGCCAATGTATAGCTGTAAGAAAATAAACTCACTTAGTATACAAAAAATAAACACAACTTCATTTTACAGGGCGGCCTCATACGTATTTGGTGGCATACTTTAATATAATTGGTTTCATTTTAATATGGCAACAAAGCAAGCAATAATAGATGCCAAAATTAGACAACGTATTCCCTAAAAAAAGTTGTTCAGTTTGCCTACATAATCACTTCGCACAATATCGCTAAGGGTTGAAAAAACACCATGTATATAAAGGCTCTTTTGGTCGCAGCGATACATAGGCTTAGGAGCCTTACATAGCCCCTAACAAGAAGAAGAAGAAAGGCTCTTTACTGTTGACATTAGATTAAGGTAGCAAATAAAACTACACTGAAATAAAAACGGGGTCACGTTTCCTGTGTGTAGTTACAATTTGGTGCCATGACCAGGACGTGTCGTCCAATTTTGTCTAATACAGCTAAGGATTGGGAACACCTTGTATAAGCTTGCCGAAACATACCTGTCTGTTAAGATTGAGTCTAGAGAACTCGCCCTTGACTCGGCCGACTACAATCACTCGGTCGACGGAGAAGATAACGTCACGTCTCGTACGAGAGATGAGCACGTCGTGCCACATGTTGTCGTCTAGTAAACTTCCAACGGAAAGGGAGGTGGCTCTACCGGATCCTGAGGACATATACATAATTTACCCCTTTATTTAATACTATGAGATGACAGTAGTATTTAATACCATTACATATTAAGAGATGTATTCCATCGGGGTTAGAACTGATGGTAGTTTTTTAATAATCATATTTGAGTTGATTTTAATAAAACTAAATTAACCAATAATTATTTATCATTTAATACAATATAATACTTAGGCCGGCAAATATAAATGGAAAAAGTAAACGGAAGTTAAGGTGCATTTTAGCCAATCATCTAAGGTAGAACATTATGAGTCCGTACCAGTGTTGGCCGTTAATTTCAATTAGAATTGAAAATTGATCAATAAGATTGAAGATTAATTCCGTAACTAATCAATTACACGAACATCAATTTTTACTAACGTTACTTCGCATTGATTTTGTGACGTCGTTAATTACACTAACCGTCAATAAGAATTAACCTATTAGTTACACTAACGTCTCGAAAATTTAATAAGATGAACAGTTAATTAGATTAACGTTAGGGTAACTAAATTAATCCTGTCCTACACTAATAATTAATGTTAAAACTGCATCTCGGCTTTGGGACCAATATCACAAGATGGAGCTCATGCTGGACCCTAGGGCTACCTACTGGATCTCGTGTTTGGCGCATCATAGACTCATGCTGTTTGGGCTCATTCGACTCGTACTGATGGTATGGTATGGTATGGGATCCAGTAGGGATCCCCAGGGTCCAGCATGAGCTCCAGCTTAGGATTCCGGTCCCATTGCTTATCAATACAAGCCCCCGAGTCCGGAGTCAAAATCGAAACAAAAATCAAAACCACGTAGCTTTACCTAAATCCGCGTTTAGTTAGGCAAATTATTAATGTAAATTATCTATTCAATCTACACTAAAAAATTATATTAATGCGTTTAATTTTTGAGAAAGATTAAAAATTAAATATCTTCAATTATTAGTTATTCGCAAAGGATTAACACATTAGTAACAATTAATTTTAATTCTAATTGAAATCAATTTGCATTAAACTATTAGTGTTCAATTTTACTAACGTGTTTCAATGTTTAATTTTTAATTTTCAAGTACACTAACGTTCGGCCAACACTGGTCCGTACCTCCAATCCGAACTCTTAGGAGTTCATAGGTCACTTTTTCCTTTGTATATGAAATCTATATAAGTTTATAATTTATATAGTAGTGTGTCTACTAAAAATAAACAAATCAAAATATTTATTAAAATAATTTGATTTGTTCTTCAGTTAAATGGCAGTTGTTTCAAAAGTTTGAAAATATGCGCTGGTGTTGCTGGAGCAAGGCACCATACTTTCGCCAATGTTGTTTCTATTGCATATTTCAGCAATTCTTAAGGAAAAACCATTCGAAAGAATTAAACACTAAGAGGGACTTTTAAAGTTGCCAGTGGCAGACTGCAATATTCAGTGTAGTCTGGCAGATGCGAAAACAGAACACCTTAAGTTTAATGGAGTGTTAGTACTCAGCTGTTCTAATATCGTAGATAAAATCGATGATATCCTTCAAGACTTTGTTCTAACCCCATCCTTATTTTACATATTAATGACTTTATATACTCACCCAGGTCAATATTATAAACCAGTCTATTATCCCTCAACTGCAACGCTATGTAATCCCCCTGCGTACCGCGCGAATACAACAGAGCACCGGAGGCGGTACTGGTTTTAAACCGGAACCGGATGGTCTCCCTGGAGGCGGTTATCGGGTCCCGGAGGAGGTCCATGTTAATAAGAGATGAGCCGTTGAAGGACATGGTGTTGGCCTCTGTAAAAAAGAACGATTTTTAAATTATTTAGTTCACTTTTGGCCACACCTAAAGACAGATTTGAAAACGGTAACTGGCTTGAAGTTTTCTTTAAACTCAATCTCTTTTTTTTTAATAACACGACGGTGGCAAACAAGCATACGGTCCGCCTGATGGTAGGTAGTTAACGCAGTCTATAGACACCTGCAACCCCAGAGGATTCACATGCGCTGTTGTCTACCCTTTATGAACCTATACACTCCTCTTTTGAAGAATCTCATCTGATATCTAGACATGTATGTATGCAAGTCCGGCTCTAATGGTTAAGCTATAGTAAACCTTATTGTCAAAGTATTACGTACCATAATCGCACCCATACAGCTCGACCCGCATGGAGATCTTGTCCCTCCACCGCATAGGGTTGATGCGAATAAACTGCGCAATGATGGGCACCTCGAATTCGTTCTTCTTGACGGTGTTACCGTCATGGTTGCCGTTGAATGTCTACAATTCATTGAACAAGATAAAAAAAACATATTAATTACATTGATTAAGCTCTCACAATATGGAAGTTTTAAAGTAAAGTGTTATAAGATTAAGTTACTTTTCGTTAGTATTCAATTCAGATCAAAAGTGCAGCGGGTAGTAGATGCACCAACACCGTTTTATTTAAGAGTCCGGTAACGAATTTTTTCGATTTCGCTCAATTTTTCGATACTATTTTGCAGTAACTAACAAAACTTCTATTAGTTTTTATACATATTTTGAAAGATTAAACTGCATAAGTGGAACACTTTTTTGATTAAATGTTTCATTTATAAATCATTCACCGTCTAATAGCTGTTTCGCAATTTTAAAATTGTGTTTAACTAGATGTAAATATATAAATACGTAGGAAACTGAGTCGTATCAGGAATAAGTGGAGCAGTTTTTTTATTTCATGAATATTTTTTAAGCATGAGTATGTTTATCTAAAGCAATTTAAGATAAGAAAAATTACCGAAGTTTAGGTGAAATTTTTGGAATGTATTAAAGTATTTTATAAAAATTAAAATGTAGAAATAAACTTTTACTCAGATAAAATAATACCAAAAAATTAAGCGACAAAGTTACGCGAATCAACGTCCTCCCTAATCAAGCTCTGTTAGAATTGAGTTTATCAAGAAGAAGTATTTTTCAAACTATCTTATATTATATGTCTTATTTCATGATTAGTGATTTTCGTTCTCAAATCGTTACCGGACTCTTAAGGTTTTTTAAAATACAGATTACAATGAAAATAGGAAAATACGTACCTTTTGTATGGTGCTTGAATTGGGTTGGCCGATCGAAAGTATTTACAGATGGCGCTAGCATATGATGTACTTATCTGTCCTACCAATAGTGTCAAATTGTTTTTTTTCTTTCTGGCGTGGAGTGTCTTTTAAGCCAAATCCCATAGAATAAAACTAGTGACAAGAACGAGTGGGACAACCTATACTAGCGACATCTGGCCAAACCTTTGACAGTTGCCTTCCCCATTGCTTAGGGGTGCAATCGAGAGATGGATGAACGAGAAAACGAAGAGTTCGAGAGGGGTTCTGCTTGTCTCTGGTGGATGAGTACCCTGACCTGGTTGCGAGGCCAAGTACCGAGCTGGAGGATTACAGAGACTGTGCGCGACCTGATAGCAAAATTTTGCCAATGGCAAATTTGAGCTTCGTGACCCCTATCCTGTTCTAAAATCCGTCATAAGAGTACTGAAGTGTGTACTCCAAAAAGTAAAGTAAGTATGTGTGGTACTCTGATACATATACTTATATATTCGTCGGTAACAAAGCGCCCTCTACTGGTAGTTACTCAAAGATCTCTCCCCGAGATGCGTAAGGTTAATTTTATATGGGAAAGATGAGTTTTATACCTGCGAAAATGCACCAGCGGCCGCGACTGCTCTCCAACCAACCATAGGGAAGGTTGTCGACTGATAATGGAATCAGAGTACTGGAGCGTGTATACAAGGTGGCCAAAAAAGAACTATATTCCCGTTGGCTGTAAGGTTTTGGGACCCAACCAATCCTCCCTAGATGGATTTGGAACTTCTCAGATTGATTTGATTTTTTGCATTGGCCTTACAAAAATCCAAAAATCAAAACCTTACAGCCAATGGGAATTTTTTTTTTTGGCCACCTTGTATACTCTGTGACATATTCTTCGGTAGCAAAGCGCCCTCTAGTAGCAATCGCTCGGAGTTCTTTCCTCGAGCGTAGTTTGATGGTTACCTAATACTTTATATGGGAAAGATGAATTTTACCTGCGAAAATGCATCAGCGGCCGCGACCGTCCTCCAACCCTCCCCATCATCAGAGTATTGAAGTGTGTACTCTGACACATATTCATCGGTGGCACACCGCCCTCTAGTGGCGATCGCTCGAAGTTCCTTCCTCGAGCGTAGGTTGATGGTCAGGTGCTGGTAGTACGAGCTCTCCGTAGCCGTCCATGCCCCATTGCCTTGTGTGTTAGTTGGTTAGTGTGGTGGCCAGAGGTCAGCGGAGTTAGATCAGGCGCGGATACAGGGGCAATTGCCCCCCCCCCAATCCCAAACTTTGTATACTACGGGGGCCATAAATCCTGGATCCTGGATCCGCGCCTGAGTTAGATCTATTTTTGTATCGCATTTAGATTCAACAGCAAAAGTTAAACAGACAAATCATATAATATTATACACATGTTCTGTTCTTGGAGTCATCATAGTAAAGTGTATTAAAAAAAACTTGTGCTGCTAACTAAACGCTTATGATCACGGAACGGAACCACATACCTGTTTTACACTCAAAAGGGAATGTTTTCATTTATAGGATCATATTGTTATGGCTTTTAAATAACAACCAGTTGATAAAATTTACCAAAGTTAAAAGGGGCGAAGAATTGCTATTTAAAAGCCCTTTATACAGGTAAGTAGTTTCGGTCCCCGTAGCAGACATTTGGCCAAAACTTAGATTAATTTCCAATTCACCAAAAAATACCATTATAAATTAGTTAACTTATTAAAAACCCAAAACCAATACCAAAAGGGAATAAAAAAACTAAGGATTAAAACAACAAGTGCGGAAAACAACCATGCCAGCCACAATACATTCATGCAAACTAACTACAAAATATGGTGCAATTCAAGTAACATTAATATCAATTCTAATAAATAGCTAACCAAAGTACCTACTAGCTTTCTAGTGTCAAATATTGCATGATCATTATGCGCCTTGTATCTATGAGATAAAAACTAAATTACGTTGCAAAGACCATTATAAAAATTGCCTTTACCAATTGGTAACAACTTGAGATAAGACTAAGAAACAAAATAAGAGAATAATAATGTCTAGCTAATAGGATAATCTTATTTTAAGGAAGTCTTAAGTTAATTAAATTGAGAACTTTATTACACTTCTCGTGAAGTCGCGAAAATTAAATTGGGTCTATTTGTCTTTGAATATATTACAGACATTTTTGTTTAATATTTATGTTACTAGCACCTTGAGTTAATTACTAGAAAGCTACTATTAAAATGAGTAATATGACAAAATCCCTGAACGTTAGTTGTGTGTGTAATGTTTCATTAGCACGCCTTTAGTAGCCCCTATCTTTATGTATTAAACCATATTGCGATTGAAGGAAAACTTTAGCCAGGGTGTCAATGCATCTAGTTATTTTTTTATATGTAAAAAAGTCTGTTCTGGCACCCGCTGGCCGCTGCCGCAGCGCTTTCGCTCCGCTCGCTCGGCTTCGCGCGCTGTATGTTCGCAGTTCACCTAACACGCTTTTCTTCGCTTCGCTCGTCGTTACGCTTATCTTGACTCTGTCAAATGATAGCCTTGCGTGATTTTATAAATTTTCTCCAACATATTTTTTATATCCTTTGGCTAAAATACTTATAAATGATTTTAAATTACCCAAGAAACCCCCCAAAAGCATCGTTTTAAGACCCAAACCCCCTTTTTTTTATACCCAAGCCAAGTGTCAACAATTTGAAGAATAATTAAGACAAGCCGCCAATCCTATGCAACTGTAATAACATTGTTGAGAGAAAAAGACAAGAGGCATTATTAGTTACGTAATCAAACTACGGTCACCAAAGTATAGACGTATGTAGGTATTGTACGAGGGCGGTTTGATAACTCGGTGACTTTAAGTATAACAAAAATCATTTTAACATATAAACTTTTTAATTACGATTCTGAACTCCTTGGTAGCTGGCAGTTTTTTTTTTTTTAAAAAAGGTGGGAAAATAAAAAAGTTATTGAGGCATATGTCAAATACGGTCGGAAAATTGTTGGAAAATGGAGAAAAGCGAATTTCGTGTGTTAATTAAACATTACTTTTTACGTGGAAAAACTATTAAAGAGACTGAAAACTGTTTAAAAAAATATTATGGGGAATCTGCTCCTTCTCATGGAATGGTACATAAGTGGTTTACAGAATTTCGTTCTGGGCGTACCACTACCAATGACGCAGAACGCTCTGGTAGGCCAATTGAAGTCACCACTGATGATGTCGTGAATAAAGTTCACGATATTGTTTTGGATGACCGTCGAGTTAAGATTCGTGAGATAGCTGAGACTGTACACATTTCATCTGAACGAGTTTTTCATATCTTGCATAATATTTTGAATATGAAAAAGCTTTCCGCAAGATGGGTGCCGCGTTTGCTGACAGCCGATCAAAAACGACTTCGTGAAACAACTTCCGAGCAATGCTTAGCCAAATTCAAGCGTAATCCCAATGAATTTTTACGTCGTTTTGTGACGGTAGATGAAACGTGGATCCACCATTATACGCCAGAGACGAAAAATCAGTCAAAACAGTGGACTTCTGCTAACGAACGGGCCCCAAAGAAAGCGAAAACCGTTAATTCGGCAGGAAAGGTAAAATGGCCACTGTTTTTTGGGACAGCCAAGGGGTTATTTATATAGATTATTTGGAGAAAGGTAAAACAATAAATGGCCCTTATTATGCTACATTGTTGGAAAAATTCAACGCAGAAGTAGTGAAAAAACGGCCACATCTGGCAAAGAAGAAAATCCTTTTTCACCACGACAATGCCCCTGCACACTCGTCGGCAGTCGCAACAGCCAAATTAGTAGAATTGCGTTATGAAATACTGCCCCACCCACCTTATTCTCCAGATTTAGCCCCATGTGATTTTTTTTATTCCCAAACATGAAGAAATGGCTCGGTGGGAGAAGATTTTCATCAAATGAGGATGTCATAGCTGAAACTGAAGCATATTTTTCAGGGTTTGATAAAAAATATTTTTTGGAGGGGTTGAAAAAGCTGGAACATCGTTGGATGAAGTGTATGGAGTTGAAAGGAGATTATGTAGAGAAATAAAATTATAAAAGGTCAAAAAGATTTTTTTTTCTGCAAAAAGTCACTGACTTATCAAACCACCCTCGTATTGTAGGTAAAAACTATTGGGCGCAAAGTAAAGTGACCCAATAAGACATAGGTACCTATTTATTATCTGATAGTTTATAATTTATAAACCTCTTTAAAAGAAGGATAGATCAGTTGACACCCCAACTAAACTTTACCGCAAATCGCATGTTCGTCCATTATTACCTTAACTTCGCCCCCCGCGGCCTTATACCGCACATAATCCAGCCCATTCGTGCCATAGCTGATGTGGTACTCCTGTACGTATTCCCTCGAGTGCTGCCGGCCCTGCGTCGCTACCCGGGTGATGTTCTTCACGGTTCCGAGGTTGATGACAAGTTGCTGGTCGAAATCGTTCTCACTAGCCGTCCATGCGTTGAGACCTTGACAATGGTCCAAGCTTAATAAGCTGGCTTATGGGCGAATCAACTTTTGTGTTGTTTGAGGGACATCTTCATTATGTTTCATAGAAATTTTTTGGTTGTCCATTGGACATAACCATAGCAACGAGGGGCAATAAAAAGTTGATTGACTCTTATGCAGCATTCTTGAGTTGCTGATGATATTTTTATATGATACAGCCGCTTTGTTAGTAGTTTCGGAATGTTATATTAAATTAAATGTCAATGAGTATGTTTTGATTTTATTTCTTAAGCACCTAACACCAAATTAACAATCTACAACACTATAAAATACAAAAAGCACACCAAAAACTTATACTTAATCCTAAAAATGTTTCATTACTTTCTTAAGAAAACTATTAGCAAAAGTTGCGTCCGGAGGATGTAGCGGTTGCGCTTCTTTAATCAATTCTTCATAATTCAAGAAGGAAAATGATGCTGGTTCTATAACAGTGTCTCTAGGGACTTGTATAGCAACAGCCACACAATGCTTGTCATCTAGAAGTGTCTCTTCCATCTTCCAGTCACGTTTTAAAACGTCATTGACATACAACTGTGTATCGGTAACAATATTTCCAACAGACAGATCTAAAGTATTAATCACAAATGTGATTTTGTTCAGAGCAATTGTTATGCCAACACCAATATTCTTAGTATAAGCCTCCTTTAGACACCAGATTCGGTAAAAGCATTTCATCTGTTCCTTTTCTGTGGGAAAGTCTTTTATAGTCCTCCACTCTTGTGCGGAACACTGCCTCGTCATAAGTCTAAAGAATTCCGGGACATTCTTGTTAGCTGGAGGTTCTATTTTCATAACATCTATCCCAATATTTCTTTTCTTATGTCCGGCAAGAACGGAATAATCTCCCTGATGTGAAACATTGAAGTTTACAGGGTTATCCCCTGCGCCTACTACGTAAGGTTTGCCATGCTCGTCCCGTGCAAATCTGAGCTCATTATACGGGATTCCAGTAGCCATCTGAACATATTTCCGCATCATCAGCCTCCCAACAAGTGACGATTTTACATCATCTTGATAACAAAATTTGTCCAATCTCTCCTTCTCTTCTGGCTGTATGTAGCTGGTTACTGATAATATTTCATCATAAGTAGGTGTCCAGGTTTTTATGTTAAATGCCCATCTCACATTAAGGTCAGCCATCTTTGTCGTGAAACAAGTAAGGTTATGTTTTTGGGCAAGTATAAATTTGGTCCGTAAATTGAGTTTAGTGTAATTGTGGACCTGTAGATGAAGAACCCTGTTACTTCATATTCTTACCGCCTGATTTCACCTCACATTTTTATATTAAAATTTACTTTTATGAACTTTTTTAGTAACACATATTTTCAGCCAATGTAAGTGAACAACAACTATTTTATATCACACAAAAATAAAAGTTGCATCACATGCTACACAAAACTAAGCCAAAATAAAGATTGAAAACTATTTAACACACTTAAAGCAGCATTCAAAGTCTAAATTTTATTGTTTGGGTTCTGGGTTTAAACTTAGCACTGCTAAATTACAGAAATAACTAAAGAAAACTGTGAAATAACATAATCGGGTATAAAATCAACATATTAAACTAACTATTGTATTCAAATTAACTTCTTTACTTTGATTTTGCATGAACTTACCATATAATTTAGCATTGTCCGGTCCCCTCTCTCTTAGACTCGATGTGGCAGACAGCTTCGCATTGGCTAGCAATGGCTCATTACATTCATAGTCAAAGTAATATCTAGCGTACTCTGAAACAATTGATATTTCATTGTTATTGATCAAGCATGGCCATTGATAAGTTTTCTATTTGAAGTGTAATTAGTTGTAAGTATTGTTATTGTAAATAATATTTTATCTATAACTTCAATTTATAAATTAAACTTTGCTAAATAAGACTAGGGCACCATAGGCATCAATTACTGCTAGATAGATATAGTACTAATAAGAATGGGATTCTAACTCGTAAGTGTAATTTTACAAAAAAATGTTGTGAATGTTGATGAGGAGCTTAACTTGGAAGATAGAGCAGAGTTAATAACTTAAATAATAACATAAAAATCCGTTGGGCGTGTAAACATACCTGCTTCCGACTTCGTAATGCTATAGCAAAGCAACACAACGAAATAATATACAAAACTACTCATCATAATTTCATACTGTGTTCAAATTCGTAATTAGAACAAATATCGGTAATATTCGTGTTAGGAATTAGTCAGAAAAATGGATAACGTTGTTTGATCATTACGCTAGCGTTGCCAAGATCATCACATCAAATCAAGCCGGACAGGACAACACCCTTGCTATAAGCTTGTTTTATTTGCAAACTTGCACGCGTCAGTTAATCTTTTAAATTAATTTACGTCTCTAATTGGTCACTTGCGGCATAATTTTGTGAGGCAATAGTTTCGACCAATAGCTATACAGATATTATAACGCGGTGAGAGTGTGACGGCAATTGAAAGCGTAGTCAATTTAAAACCGGTCAAATACTATAAATATTATAAACTTGTATGTTATGACAGCCGTACTTAAATTATTAAAATTAATATTTTTTACCATACGAAATTCCACAAAACCTTCTTGATACAATAGTAATTATATATAACAATTTTGTTTTATTTTATACATTATACTTACATCATAATTCAAAATAATTCCCTTTGAAACTTTTATGAAAAGCGGATATTTGAACGGTAAGTATTTGACAGGACCGGTTCTTCAGTGCTGCCATCTAGTGAGCACGACCACGGCACGACCGCATTCCTGGCTCCCATTTTCAAAAATGTTCTACCGGCTACCGGCTGTGACTATACAGCCGGTAGCCGGTAGAACAGCCAGCAGCAGAAGTAGCTAAGTGGGTGAGGTGTTCAAAATGAGTAAGTAAGTAAGTAAGTTCTTTATTTGCGTTAAATGTGGTAACAATAGGTAAAAGTTTTATGGTTAAAAAATATCACACATTTAGCCGCGTTACGGCATGCAAAATGTATTCTTAAAACCTTGGACGAATAAATTAAAGGACGGAGCATGGCTGTACAACAAACTGTGACGCAAGATGGCGGCTGGTTTGAATGTGTGTGTCCAGACGAGTGTTGCCATGTTTACAAATTTTCCCGATTAAGAATACAGTATTTTTGAATTAAAAAAATAATAGATTATTAATACATACATATATTTAAATAGAATTAATAAGCACCTGTTTTAGTAAATTTGATGAAATATATTTCTGAAGAGGCGACTAAAAGGTAAAATTTAAAAAAATCTAAATAAACTATTTATTAAAATTACACGACTACGGTTGAGTGTGGTGGCCTCTCTTGTCGTCCCCAATACTATTATTTTAAGCATACTTTGTACCTTTTTAATCTGGAGGCACGGCAGTGCCCTCGCTAAGACGAAGACAACTAAAAGTGTAATAGAGAACATGCATGAAAAATGTTTAATTGAATCTGTTGCATAAACACGTTCAACAACCCCAAACTAATATAAATAAGTGGAAATCCGTAATTATTTTTAACAGTTTTTTAAAGATATTGTGGTTTGAAAACGTAAAATTTTAGGCATTTTTTTTTATACATCAAATGTATTTTCGAAACTTTAGTTCGATTACTTATGTCCTAACAAGAAAAAAAATGTATGACAACTATATAGTTGAACGCATTTTTTCGTGCCTAAAATTACAAAAATCTTACAAAAACTTGTTCCTTCCAAACAGTTTTCTGCAACTTTGTGAACGGTGACGTCACAATCCGCACACTTTTTGTATGGGGCGTTTTAACGCGCGGCGCAGACGCCTAACGTATTTTCACATTTTTGACGTTTCAGGGCTATCATAGATAGTAGGTTTATTAGAGACATTTGAATCTACAGGGAAATAGAATCGAATGACATCTTCCAAAAAAATCATGCATATTCCTAATTACGTATTCATTTATTAGTTTTATTACGTAACACGATTTAAGGAGGGAGGGGAATTGACCATGTCTTACTTCTACTGCATAGAGGGTGTTATTTTTTTTTTTTCTTACGTAGGGGCGGAAGGGTGTCTCTGGCAAAAAATTCTTACGTAATCAATGAACAACGCCTTATTTTATACTACACCTTGTTAGGAATGTAACAAATACTTTTTGTAAACTGCATTAAAATCGGTTCAGCCAAACGCGAGATAATCGCGAACAAACATACATGTCAAATTGAGAACCTCCTTATTTTGAAGTTGGTTAAAAATGCTCCTCGATCGATCAACACAATCGGTTTGAATTAAGAGCTGACCTCTCATTCTAACTATAGTTCCATCTCGTTCTAATCGCTTGACCAGTCGATTACAGAAGCCGCTCAGAGTGAGAGGGAGCGATGTTAGAATGAGACGAAAGTTTGACCGATCAGTCGTGGTGACATAACTTCGCGCGTTCAATCTACGATTAGATATGGGCTTTTTGTTTTAAGAAGTTTTTGGAATTATGTTTAATTATAAATTTTATTCAAGAAATAATAAAGAATAATTTGCTCACAAAAGCATAAAAGTTATTAACTATTAGGTAACGTTTCAATATTCGTTGAAAACGTGCGTGAAATAAAACGCATAGTTAGTAGTGTGGACGTCAATGTCGTATTGACAACATATCGCGGCGATTATAGACCCCCTTACGTTCGGGAAGTTTCCCTATTCAACCACCTGGCAACACCGCTACCATGAAGTTAATAGTTTACGAAATTACTGATTTTTAATGTGATTACGCAATGAATTGTTTACTTAACAGTGAAAAGTTGTCCCATCCGTTTTTTTCTTTCGACCGGTGGCATTTCTGCAGCATTTGACAACGCACGACGGCATATTTTTATTATTTTTTAACTGCTCTTGACTGCATAGACGTTTGGACACGAATGGCGGGGGAGCGGCTCATTATTGCTGTGCGTATGTGTGTGTAGTGCGTAACGACGAGGACACTGGCTCTTTGTGGAACCACAAAATTTTGTTAGCCGCACTCCATCTGAGAATTATATAATTTATGCTTAAAACTAAAAACTTTAATCTACTAGAGCATGCAATATAACACCTTAATACAATATAGTATGTCGTAAAATGAAAAATAAAAACGATACAATGCAAAATTACAATTACTCAATTAGTCAAAAAATTCATTTAAATTATAAAAACATTTATCCATTAGCCAATGTCGAAGTTTATGTAGGAACAAGGTATCAGGCAGCTGTCTTAAATCTAGAGGAATATTGTTATAAACGTTTCCTGACATCATAAAACAATTATTATTGTACTGGGCAGAGTTACATATTGGCCTTTGTATCCTAAGTACATCTCTGTTCCTTAACCTTGGATTTTGAGTTGGTTTTTTAAACAATTCAGGGTTGTTTCGTACAAATTTAGCTTGCTCATAAATGTAAATGCTGGTCAAGGTTAGAGCGTTAAACTTTTTAAATAGATGTCTGCACGGCGCAAAAGGGCTGACGACCCCTCGCACCGCACGTATACAATCTTTTTGGGTCATAAACACCTGTTTGACATCTGTAGAATTTCCCCAAATAATGACTCCGTATCGGAGAATTGATGCTACGTAGCCGTGATAGGCAGTCAGAGCAGTTGATTCATCTGCTAGCCTTCTCAATCTCCTTAAGGCAAAAACAAATCGACTTAACCTGTTACAAATGTTAGTTACCTGCTGTTTCCAATTTAAAAAGCCATCTATTGTAATACCCAGAAAATTTAGCTTGAGCTTGAAACGACTTTATTGTTAACAGAATAAGAGCGTGTACTGTACAGGTAATTCTGAACACCTTACCCGCTTAGCTACAGTCTCACGGCCAGGCGAGAACACTTGTGGGCAGGCGCGGATACAGGGGGGGGGCAACAGGGGCAATGAAAGTGCCCCCCCTGAACGAAATCCTGGATCCGCGCCTGCTTGGGGGAGAGTTTTCTTTTCAAGGCAAAGCGAGCGCACTCATGTACACTCTCGCGCTCGACCTGTCTCGGTATGTCTCGGCGAGAGTGTACAGTCTCCGGCAATAGTATCTTCCTACACGAAGGCCCCAAAATTATATGACACGTTCTTATGGCCATACAAATAACAGCGTGTCACATATTTTTGCGGCCTTCATGTAGGAGGATACTATTGCCAGTAAATGTACAGGCGGTATTATAGTATTATGTTAATACGGCGTGTTCGTACTCGCGTCGGTGCTCGTCGAATAGTTCGACGAATCATTCGCGAACGAGTGCCAACACTGCCAACACAAGTGTCCGTTTACATATACGTTTCTCCCTACAACTCCCCGACGCAAGCACGCGCGTGAGCACGAGCGCGAGTGCCAACACGCATGCACAGTCGCGCGCTATTCGCCTCGTCATTTTGGCTCGTCACAGTCGTCACTCGCATGCATATGTGATCAGTAGTGATCACACCATAACACATTTACCCAGGTATTATTTGCTAAACCTGTACTAATTAAGGATATAAGGTAATAATATGGGTCATGTGCAAAAAAACGAATAATATTTTAATATTTATTCTGGTGTAAATGGTATCGCCAGTTTCCCTTGCGAGATGTTTACTTCTTCCCAGCAATTACAGCTGAGAGTTTTCCTGTCCATAATGTCGGTATACAGCTTGCCGTCCAGGTGGTCTAGCTCATGCTGTGCTATTCTGGCTGCCCAGTCTTTGAACTTTTCTGATATGGGCTCACCTTGTGGACCAAGACCTGAAATATTCATATTTGTTAGAATTTTTAAAGTTTATTAATACAAAAAAATGTTCAAAGAGCGGACTTATTGTCTAAAGCATTGTTAGAAAGTTTTTAATTTAATCTAAGTATTTTTTTTACTCTAACCCGGTCTGAGAGCAATACAATGCAAAGCAACTTATGGTGGTGACATTCTCAGACATGAGGTTTAGGCTTAGAAGAATTACTTTGGATTGACTCTTTCATAAATTTATCCATACTAATATTATAAATGGGAAAGTGTATGTGTGTATTTGTTTGTTTGTTTGTCCGTCTTTCACAGCAAAACGGGGCGACGAATTGACGTGATTTTTTAAGTGGAGATAGTTGAAGGGATGGAGAGTGACATAGGCTACTTTTTGTCTCTTTCTAACCCCCACTTCCCTAAAATGGGGGGTGGAAGTTTGTATGGTTTGTTACGCCGAATTTAACGCGGGCAAAAGCTAGTTTTATATAAATTATGATCTCTACAAGTAGAGGACATAAACTGTTCAAATGTTACTAATCATATAGCCAAAGGAAAATACTTAAGTCAAACCAGTAAATTGCAGTAGTTACCTGAAATTTCAATCTCTTTATATCTAGGGACCTCAGCAGAGAACCCTCTAACACTTTCACAGCCCTCAGCATGGGAGACTTTGCGATAATCAACAATTTTTAATGATGGATTGATGAACACCTAAAACAAAATACTTAAAATAAACTTTTTGAACTGTATCATTTCATTAGTGATTTAAAGCTAGCTTTATTTACTTACTCACAGTGTACGGTACTACAGTCATACCACGGGATTTAACAATCACTGGACTCGTAGTCTTAATTTCTAGAGCAGTTAGCTGCATGGCAAAGATCCTCATATTTACGCCAATTTGGGGCGCTGACATCCCAAGACTGCCGTATCTGTTTATCACTACTTCTAGCTTCTTAAGTATAGTCTGAATCTTCTCTGTTTTGATTGAGTCAGGAGGTACCGGTTCGGAAACTTTACGTAATCTAGGATCCCCAATCTGTAAGACGTGATTGTACGGAGGCGTGACATGGCCACGACTTGGAGATAGCCTCGCATACCAGTTGAGAATTTTTCTAAATACGGTCATTGTTTAACTCGGTCACTTCACTGACAATATTTTGAAAGTTATCAAAATAAATAAAATGGGTTATATTATATTTCTAATAATATAACCTCAAACATGACATGAAATGTCACAATGACATGACGTTTGCGTTCCGTTTCATAGCTTGCATAGCCCATCCCACCCACTTTAAAACAGCTTACGATTCTAAAATCGGAACGTTAAGAATTAATTAAACGTCATTTCCATGCCGATTTGCCGAATTCACTCTTGCTTGATTCACTCTGCCCTGATACGCGATATAATATTCAAAGGTCAATTTTAGAGTATTTTGTTAGTACTCATAATTAATGCATATTTAAAACACCTTCGCCGCTGTTGGAAAATTCAGTCCACAACCATAAACATATGCTAGTGTGGTGTATTTTGTTTGTTTGAACTTTAAAAACTAGGCAGTCTCGCCTTATTACCCATAAGTTTTGAATTTGTGTTAACTTAGTGATAACGTCTTTGGCAGGGTTCAAGGCAAGTCCTTATGTAATTACTTACGCATTATTGAATAACAGCTGCTTGTATTGTACATACGATGGCAAAAATTAATTATGTTATTAAAAATAGGTTTTGGGTTTTTTAACAATATTGTTCTTATTTTTAGGCGTGTTTTTACCCCCAACCTATAAACATTAGCATACCGCACTATCAGATGATAACATATTGAAAGTTAATACAATGTAAATATGCAACCTTTGAATTTCATTTGTTTTTGTCATTGATAGCTAACTAGATTGCATGACAATTAATTAATTGAGGATGTAGATGGAATGTAATAACTAATAATCAGACATAGAAGTTTTGTGGCAATAATGTCAATTAACTACTAACTAGGAACTTACTACCAATATCAAATTTATCAATAACTTTCGAAGTGGCATTTCATAAGATTATTAAGTTGTATAAAAATAACTACCTGTTGATGTTATGGTCAGAGCCCGGAATTTTCGCGGTGAAACAAAAGACTGTCGCAAAATAATAATAATAAATACTCTTTATTGCACACCTCATACAGTTACAAGCACAAATTTTACAATTAGATAAATTTAGGTAGAGGTAACAACAGGCGGTCTTATCGCTAATGAGCGATTTCTTCCAGACAACCTTTGGGTAGCGGAGACTAGAGAAAAACAATAAGCAGTAGGTGGTGCATAGAAACAAAAGAGACGAAATAGATAACACAGCACATTCATATGAATATACATACTTAAATAAATACAAAATAAACATACATATACGTACATATATACATATATAATACACACAATAAGAAACAACAGTGTCAACTTAAAAACCTAAGGAAGAGATAAATAGTATTCCTTAAGTTGCGATTTAAAGCTACCAATAGATTGCGCGCGTTTAATGTTGAGAGGGAGAGAATTCCACAAACGAACGGCCTGGAACGTAAATGAGCAATTATAAAATTTGGAAGATGAAGATGGCACTTTTAGGAGCAATTTTTGAGAGGATCTAATAGAATTAAGATAAGAGAAACGCTCTTTGAGGTAGCGGGGAGTTGCAGGGTTAAAAAGTATAGAAAAGAGTAAAGAAAGTATGTGAGAGTTACGGCGGTGACGGATAGGGAGCCATTTGAGTTGAGAACGAAAACTAGAAACATGGTCGAATTTGCGTAATCCGAAAATGAACCGAATGCAGGCATTTTGAATACGCTCAAGCTTATTAAGTTGCTCCTCGGTTAGGTCTAAATAGGAGATATCTGCATAATCAAGAATGGGGAGAAGTAAAATAGCTAGTGTTAGACACATAATATTTTTTGGTTGACCCATTTTTCTATCAATATAATCAAACGAGCGAAGTGAGTTTTTACAAACAACTTCGGCTACTGGGACGTCTCAGCATTTCGATGGCTTTTAGATTTTGAGAGTTTGTTCCGCGATAACTTTAGTAACGTTTTTCTGATCTTTATGAAACTTGTTGAGGTTGTAGCAGAGATACATATAATTTGTGAGTTCGTATATGAGCAGGATCGTTCAAGGGGTTGTGGAGCTAGAAGACGAAAAAAAATCTTCAGAAGGGTCTTGTTATATTGGTCACCTCGTTTGCAAGGAAATCGCGAGTTCTGAGTCCGAGGCAGACTACTAGTAAGAGTACAGTAGACCATGCTTAAACTTATTAAAAAGGAAAGTGGCTCAGCTTATGTAATGTATGTTGTGTCTGTCTCTGTTGTGTGTGTATGTCTTGCGGAGTATTCCTTTTCTAAAGTATCTTTTGTCATTCAAAGTTTTACCTCTGCAATACTCGACTATGGCAAAGCCAAAAGGAAGGGTTATTTAATTACTTAATATGATGAAGTCAAAGTCAAAGTCAAAGTCAAATAGTTTATTTGTACAACATGGGTATATAGTACAAACAGAGGTACAGGTCTTACAGAATTAGAGTAGCATCACCATGTCGGGCCACAGGGCATACAAATTTTAGTGTTTTTTCTTTAAATCTGTAACTACATGTTAATATTAATTGCAGTCGGACAAAAAACCCTTAACAGTATAATATGTACTATCCACTAAAAAATCAAATAATTTTCTTTTGAAACTTATAATATTTTCTATACTTCTTATTTGTTTCGGAACTTTATTATAGATTTTTGGAGCCATACCAAGTATACTTTTCTTTAAAAATGCTGTGTCGGAAGACATTGAAGCTATTTTATTTCTTAAACGAATACTCTTAAATCTTTTAAATAAGTGCAGGTTGCTTTTAACAAAAATAACTAATTCATAAATATACAAACAAGGCAGAGTCAATATACGTAGCTTTTTAAAGTGTGGTACGCGCGAAGCTGGTAGCTGAATTCCACATAAAGATCTAACGCATCTCTTTTGCGCTTTAAATGCAGTTTCTCTATCAACTGAGTTTGCCCAGAACATGATACCATACCTTAGTGTCGATGTTACATAAGCGTGATAGGCCGTTAAAATAACCGGTTCATCAACATTTTTTCTTAGATTATGTAGGAGGTATGAAAATTGATTCAGTTTCTTACATATATTGTCAATTTGATTATTCCATGTTAACTTATGATCTATGCCTATTCCTAAAAATTTTGTCACATCTGTTTCCTCAATTTTTTTACCCTTATATGATATATTTAAATTACGGGTATCATTTCGTCTATGTTTAAATGTCATGATTTTAGTTTTTTCCATATTAATTTTTAAATTATTGTTTGCTAACCAGTTAATTACTGTTTCTAATGTTTTGCATATATCATTTTCATATGTTTCTGGGTCTTTACAAGGAAACATTATAGTGCTATCATCAGCAAAAAGAACCATGGGATACTCGATAGCTCGTGGTAAATCATTGATATAAATAATAAATAATAGAGGGCCTAAAACGCTTCCCTGAGGTACACCGTAATGAACATGTTGAACTTCCGATGAATAAGTGACTTCGGTTTTTTTTCTAACGCATAGTCTATTTATCTGAGTGAACTGTGAAGTATAGTTAAGATTTAGATGGAAAACACATAACAATCCCTTAACTTACTACTTTTTAGGGTTCCGTAGCCAAATGGCAAAAACGGAACCCTTATGGATTCGTCATGTCTGTCTGTCTGTCTGTCTGTCTGTCTGTCCGTCCGTCCGTCCGTATGTCACAGGCATTTTACTCGGAAACTATACGACGTATCTGAATAAAATTTACACATAAGGTGTATTTTGTATGCAGCTACTTAGTTATGTAGTTAAATTTGAAAAAAAAATACATTTAGGGGGGCGCTCCATACAGGTAACTAAATTTAAAAAATAATTTTTTTTACCAAATATCAACATGTGACACATCAATCGATAGGTCTTTCAAAATAACATTGAGGTTTCTTTGACTATTTTGTGATTAAGTGAATATTTTCTGAAATAATTGCTTCGAAAGTCAGAAAAGTTGTGTACCCCCGTAACTTTTGAACCGTAAATTCAAAAAATATGAAAATATTTGAAGAGATGCGCCTTATCATATACTTTCAACGAAAATTGTTTTGAACATTATCGGTTCAGCCATTTTTGAGTTATCTCCAAAAAACTTCTTACATAGGCATCAGATACGACCTTTTGGTATTAGTTTGGTTCTTATAACATTGAAGGTACGGAACCCTCCTATGCGTGGTCCGACACGCACTTGGCTGGTTTTTTTGCATATTTTAAATGAACTGATTGAACTCGCAAATGATTATAAACTAGCAATCCGCCTCGAACTTAGAACTCGCGATTTACTTGCAAACGAGATGACCAATATAACTAGTACTAGCTGCACAACCCCTTGATCAATCCTGTTCATATACAAACTCTCAAATTATATGTATCTCTGCTACAACCCCAACAAATTTCATAAAGATCAGAAAAAAGTTACCAAAGTTATTGCGGAACAAACCCTCAAAATCAAAATGCCGAGACGTCCACAGTAGCCGAAGTTGTTTGTAAGAACTTCACTTTGCTTACACTTCGCTCGTTCGATAATGTAAATGATATATTGCATGAGTTTTTATATAATAATATTCAATACTGATAAAAAAAATGTTTCTAACACTAGCTAGATTGCGACAGTCTTTGTTTTGCCGTGAAAATTCTGGGCTCTGGTTATAGTGATAGCACTTATTAGAAATTTAAAAAAAAATATATTTCTAACAACTAAAATATATCCGATGAAAACTGTTTTCTCATGCGATTTATTAAAAAAACATTTATTTTATTTATAAAAATATGAGTAAAACATCTTTTTTTCAGAATATTTATATTTCATAAACATTGTTTGTTAGTTTAGTACATACCTTAAAATTATTTTAATTTAAAATGTATATAATCAGCATAATGTTTATGAAATCAAAATTTATAGTAAAATTACATATTTTTTTAGTATTAGAAGAAATAACATAATATCACACTATTCCTTCTTGTGTATACTAAGTTTTAAAGTAACAAACTCAAAAAAATATTGTTTTTCAGATGTTTAAACTAAGAATCAAGTTATCAAATGCTCTGGCAATTAAGCGCATGATGTCGACACAAGAACCAGACGTATTATTCGAAAAATTGAACAATGCTGGCGTCATCACACTCAACCGTCCCAAAGCCTTAAACTCCTTAAATACCTCCATGGTTACCAAACTATTACCACAACTTCAAGAATGGGAGAATACGAAGACTTGTGTTATAATCAAAGGTGCTGGGGATAAAGCTTTCTGCGCAGGCGGGGATGTTAAAGCAGCCACAGACAAAGTAGAAGGACCAATCTTCTTCCATACAGAGTACAACGTAAACTACTTAATTGGCAAATACAAGATTCCGTACATAGCGATTATTAATGGTATTACCATGGGTGGAGGTCTAGGAATGTCGGTGCATGGAAGGTATAGAGTTGCGACGGAGAAGACACTCATAGCTATGCCGGAGACGAAGATAGGGCTGTTCCCCGATGTTGGAGGGTCATACTTTCTGCCGAGGTTGCAAGTTAATTTAGGATTGTATTTGGGATTAACAGGTAAGGAGCAGTTTTAGTATGTGTAACGAAGGAAGCGCTGGTGGCCTGGCTGTATGTCACCAGACTTTCAATCCGAAGTTCGCGGGTTCAAACCCCGGCTGAGTTTTTCGGAACTTATGTACGAAATATCATTTGATCGCTTTTCGGTAAAGGAAAACATCGTGAGGACACCGGATCTAATCCCAACAAGGCCTAGTTTCCCTTCTGGGTAGAAAGGTGGCAGTCGCTTTCGTAAAAACTAGTACCTACGCCAATTCCTGGGATTAGGTTGCCGAGCGGACCCCAGGCTCAATAGCCCAAAAAAGCTGGGACAAACGCTAGGAGGAAGAAAAGAAGAATGAAAAAAAATGATAGGTTTTAAAAATGACACTCTTCCCAACTAGCAAAATTTCGTCATATAATGGTTGCGGCAACGTAACATACGCAAACTTTTAGCTCATAATATTAATCATATAAACGTAATCAAAACGTTTATGTAACGCGATTTGGGCCCATTTTATACAGCATTTCAGTTATATAAAAATTATTTAACTGCAACCTCGGTCATTTATTGATCTTATAATAATCACTGACGTGACTATCTTATAACTAATTATGTGTATAATGGCAACTTTTATGACTTTTATATGACTAAATTGATATATTATTTAAAGTTATGTGACGTATTAGTGGAGAAATCGCATCCTAGGCTACTAAACAACAGTAGAACTTTAAAGTGTGCCGATACTATAAGAGTGATTGGTTGTCGAATGAAAATAAATCTATTAATGAAGATAACTCTATTTTTAATCAGCCATAATGTTACATTTTAACTCGTACGATATGAATGCTCATAACTTCGGTGTATGGTAGAAATGTATTGCGAAGGTCAGTTTACTGATGAAGTAAACTAGGTTTAATTGCAAATATTTAATACCCCTCTTTAATTCTTAGTTAATGATATATAAATTTAATAAATATTTTTGATTATCTTGAAAGGTACGGTTATACGCCATTTATACCAGTAATAAGGTATATAATCACTTCTTATATAGCAAGTTTAGCGCTCCAAGCGCCATTACACCTTTTGTCGGATATATAAGGCATATAATATGTCATTACTCGACCGAATAGTCACATGAGCATCGTGTAGAGGTAGCTTATTCAGCAATATCTTATATGACTCTTTAGTCGAGTAAGATGCTCATATATAACATGTTCTATAATTCGCATTTACATGACATCATGAAACTTATATAGCTATTGTGCTGTATATGTTACATGAGGTCATATAATAGCAACTACATTACTTTTACTCGTCATGTCGTAAGACAGTTATATAAGTCACTGTTACTCGAGTAATTAGTCATATAAGCCTCGTTTTAACGTGACTTATTCAGCTATTTCTTATATGACTCTATAATCATATAAGAAAGTGTTAATAATATGACTATTATGCTGAGTAACTAAAAAGCTGCATAAGCTGGCTTTATATGACCGGTTCTGTAGAATTTGCGTTTACATGACTTTTATACGATTTATTAGCTGAATAAGCTCAATCTTATATGACTACTTTGCTAGTTGGGTTAATCTCTTCTTAACAAACAAGGATGTTGTGCCAAGATTATTTTGAATACCTCACCCGCTTACCTACTTCTGCTGCTGACTATAATACTTGTTAATACTAGGATTTTTAAATAAAGCAAATTTTTAAAACCGGCCAAGTGCGTGTCGGACCACGCATAATGGAGGTTTCCGTACCTTCAATGGAATAAGAACCAAACTAATACCAAAAGGTCGTATTAGATGCCTAGGGAAGAAGTTTTTTGAAGATAACTCAAAAATGGCTGAACCGATAATGTTCAAAACAATTTTCGTAGAAAGAATGTAAAAAGGCCCATTTTCACAATTTTTTATAATATTTTTTGGACTTACAGTTGAAAAGTTACAGGGGGGACCCAATTTTTCTGACTTTCGAAGTGATTATTTCTGAAAATATTTACTTAAACACAAAATGTTTAAATAGACCTCGATGTTATTTTTAAAAACCTATCGATTGATGTGCAACATGTTGATATTTGGTAAAAAATTTTTTTGGAAGTTTAGTTACATGTATAGAGCGCCCTAATTTTTTTTCTGCAATTTAACTACATAACTAAATAGCTGCAATCAAAATACACCTTATGTCTAAATTTGATTAAGATACGTTTTATAGTTTCCGAGTAAAATGGCTGTGACATACGAACGGACGGACGCACAGACGGACACACAGACGGACATGACGAAACTATAAGGGTTCCGTTTTTTCCATTTTGTCTACGGAACCCTAAAAAATCCACTGCTTTAGACACAACTCAAACGAGAAAAAACCATTGTGGTATCATTAGCAAACGTTTCTGCCAAAAACATAATTAATCTAACATTTCAATTTCAGGTGACAGACTTAAAGGCAAAGACGTAGTCAAAGCTGGTATAGCCACACACTTCGTCCCTTCCTCACGACTTTACGAACTAGAAACCTTACTCTCTCGCTGCACTAACGAGAATGAGATCCAAGCCTTGCTGACCAAGTTCAATGAGCCGGCTGAGGAGTTCTCGCTGGCTGAGAACATTAAGCATATCAACTATTGCTTCGCTGCTGGTAGTGTTGAAGAAATTATTGAGAGACTGCAGAAAGTTAATAATGATTGGTCCAATAAAACATTAAAGGTAAGATGTGGTACATTTTAAATTGATTTAAATTCCTCATACTCAATGGCATAAATCAAAAAAAAATATTTAATTTTTTAATTGATGTGCAGTGGATGGGACTGACACGGTACCGAGGAGAGTGGCGTAATAAAAAGAGGCCTATACTCAGCAGTGGGTGGATACGGGGTGTATAGATAGATTGCAACCTAGGAAAATTATAAACTAGGAAGTCTAGAAACTTCTCCCGCTGTCTCAAGAGGCTTTTAAAAACTGGAAATGCACTGTGAGAAAAAATATCACAGCTAGTTAAGTTAGTCTGAACCCTTGCTGTAAATAAGCCATAAATAGCTTTAGATAGCAGTTAAGTACCCATGAAACTCTGCGATTTAATTAATTATTTTGATCTTTAATAAATAAGAAAAACCCTTTGACCGTCAAAGACGTCAAATCACGCGCACGGAATGTCGTGCCCGCAGCGCCATCACGTGATAGATTAGATTTATTTATTTCATAATAATAAATTATAGTACAAAATGGTCTTAGCCTAATCTATACAAATTTATATTATGATCGTCAAAGCAGTGAAAATAATAGTAGTTTATGTAACTGTTACGTAATAAGGGTCCTTAAAACATGAGTGTGGTTTTATGAAATGAGCCGCAGGCGAATTTCATAATAAGATCACACGAGTGTTTTAAGGCCTAATTACGTACAGTTGCATACACTGCTTTATCTACACTCATATTATATATATTAAATTAAGTGTTCGGAAACCATAGAATGACCGCCATTGTACCGTCATGGCCAACTCGATTGTGCCGGCGCTCGCGCGGGACCAATCGAGTTGGCCATGGCGGTAACATTATGTTATCAAATTCGATGTTCCAAATTTGAAACTCATTGCTTAACAATATTTGAGCATGCAAAGTTAAAATTACGTTACTGCCGCAGATAAGAAACTTATCATGGTTAAATCGTTTGTTGTAATGCTTGTCATTGTCTACGGTTTTTGAACGCATTTTAGAGTACTTACAGTATGAGTGTAGATAAACATATTTTATTGATTGATTACTTAATTACATTTAAATGTCACAAAACTATAAAAACTAAGAATAAATAATGAAATACAATATCAGATTAAAAAATACACACATGTCAATTAGAGATATAACAATAATAAATACAATTTCAAAAGATATATTCAAAGTCAGTTTCTAATACCTATTGGATGTCAAAGTCATATATTCATTTACAGAATATAATGGATTCTCCAATAAAAAGTCTCTCAATTGGCGTTCAAATGCTCCGTCAGATGATACCACGTCTAAAATATAACCGGTTTGCCTTGCGTGTGGGTACGATTTTTCCATCCAATGCTTGTCGGTCAAAGGGTTAAGAATACTGAAAAATACTTGTAGAACATAATTTTGAGGCAAACAAATATGACCTTGAATGGCGTCAGTGCGTGATGTCACATCACATCACACACATGATGCATCCTCTCAACGGTGATTCGGTTGAAATTAAGCTTCTCTTTCGTTCTCATATATAGTTTAGCTATGGACTCTCACTTTTGAGTGTAGACCAGGGACCGGAACCGGTAACCATTAAAGGGGTATTAGATTGGGTATTTGATAGAGTTGTTTTTAAAAACCCTATCAATTCGGTAAGCGTATCGTTTGACTTACCCGAACGAAAGGCTAACCATGTCAATACAGTTAATTCGGGTAAGTGGTTACAACCCAGCATATGGTTTCCCTATCAGATAGGGTTTTTCAAATGCGATTAAGCTATTTTAAACTCTGTGACCAATACATTTGGCTTATTTATTATTCGAGCACCCTACGAGCTAAGCGCTGCCGGGCGGCACGAGCGAGCCTACAGACAAACAAGAATCTTTTTGCGTATGTTTTCGTACTTACGCCTTTGATCTAGACGCTATTATTGCTTGTTAGTGCGCTAAAAGATCGTTGTGTGGTGCCGGTGTTTTTGTTCTTGCCATTCGAGCGTGACGGCTCGTGTCGATTGAATCTTAGACCCAGGCTTATAGGAATCAAAATCAAATGCATATTGTGAAGTGTTAAAATATATAATTTTGTGTTATTCTAGTTATAGGTAGTACTTTGTTTCAATGGCTCCAGCAAAATGTGACGCCGTTCACCGATACTTCTAGTATAATGAAACGATCAATATCAGTCATTGTTGGACACTCAAGAATAAAATGATTATTTGAAAAAATATCGTAAGAATAAACTTATGTTGATTGTATTCCCGTTAAAATGATTCAAAATAATTTCGTCGGGACTAATTCATATACGAGAAAATGTAATAAAAATAATTGATTCTTAACAGAATTATTTAATCATGCTTTTTATTTTAAATAATGTTCCGCGTATAAGAATGTATTCTGGGTTTTTCGGTGTAAGAAAACATCGTGTGGAAACTGGACCTAATCCCAATAAGGCGTAGTTTCCCTTATGCCCAGCAAAAATTATATCTGTTTTAAAATCCACGGTAGGCAGATATACTCTTTTCACTTCTCATGCTCGTAAAGTTCGACTTTAAATCGTGCGTGGACGATATAAAATCGCATTTTAAGCTCTAGGGCATAAAGTAAAATTTTCTTCTAAGACCAAGAATGTGGCTCAACAGCCAAAAAGAGTCAAAATATATTGCACAATTTAATTGAACAGTAAAATTTCGTAAAATACTGAAACTTGTTCTTTTATTATATTCTTGTACTCAGATAGAATAAGCTTTCTGGCCCAGACAATTCCTATTGGATGGGTTTTTTCTTGTATAGATCAAAGTGTCAGGAATTGATACCAATAAAATTTATAAGTAAATATTGGGCGCTAAGATGCCAAAAAAATGGTAAAAATGGTAAAAATCAGTTTTTCGATTCTAGAGGAAAAACTACGGCTCCGACAAAAAATAGTTAAATGTAACAAATGTGCGCTATAAAAAAACATAGAGAATGAGCCCCAGTAGAGCAAAATCTGTTTAAAGGATCGTCCGCAATGTGAAAAACATTAACCAGTGTAAGTTGACCTTTGTATAAGAATAATTACTAGGGCAGAAGAGGTCAGCTAAACATGGTTATTTAATTTTAAGAGAAATTAAGCATTATTGCAAATGGCACCTAAAATATAAGAATAGCAGAATTAAAATACTTAAGTACAGTTTAAGTTAATTATTAATTTTTTTAGGTGCCATTTGTAATAATGCTTCATTTCTCTGAAAATTACACAACCAAGTTTAGCTGACCTCTTCTGCCCTAGTAATTATTCTTATACAAAGGTCAACTTACACTGGTTAAAACACGTTTTTTTTGCAAATATTGTAAATTCAATAACTCGCGTTCCGAAAGTTCTGGAGAGCTGAAATTTGAATATGATGTCGGTTTTGTGGTCCTTTAACTACAGTTAAATGTTCAAATGAAAATGTTGTAAACTTTTTGCAAACCGTCGAATTTTGCAAAAAGTGACCTTTTTTTAAATCGACTGGGAGGGTATTTTAATTTTCGAAAACTGTTATAATTTCGATTTCTATGCATTAAGGAGGAGTTGAACTACAAATTTCCAAGTTTACAAATTATTTGACAAAGAATAAAGTTGTTTAAATAATCTATGAAGTTCAGGCACTTTTTGCGCGCGCGGCGGCGACGCACTATGGCCCAAACGCCCGATCTAGCTGTACAAAATTATTTTACACTCATAGACTAAAATTGACTATTTTTATTATTATTTTGGTATAATTAATGTGAAAAAAATTATCCAGTGTAAGTTGACCTTTGTATAAGAATAATTACTAGGGCAGAAGAGGTCAGCTAAACTTGGTTGTAATTTTAAGAGAAATGAAGCATTATTACAAATGGCACCTAAAAAAATTAATAATTAACTTAAACTATATTTAAGTATTTTAATTCTGCTATTCTTATATTTTAGGTGCCATTTGCAGTAATGCTCCATTTCTCTTAAAATTTAATAACCATGTTTAGCTGATCTCCTCTGCCCTAGTAATTATTCTTATACAAAGGTCAACTTACACTGGTTAATTTTTTTCACATTAATTATACCAAAATAATAATAAAAATAGTCAATTTTAGTCTATGAGTGTAAAATAATTTTGTCCAGCTAGATCGGGCGTTTGGGCCATAGTGCGCCGCTGCCGCGCGCGCATAAAGTGTCTGATCTTCATAGATTATTTAAACAAGTTTATTCCTTGTCAAATGATCTGTAAATTTGGAAATTTGTAGTTCAACTCCTCCTTAATGCATAAAAACCGAAATTATAACGTTTTTCGAAACAACATTTTTACAACATTTTCATTTGAACATTTAACTGTAGTTAGAGGACCACAAAACTGACATCATATTCAAATTTCAGCTCTCCAGCACTTCCGGAACGCGAGTTATTGAATTTACAATATTTGCAAAAAAAATGTGTTTTTTTGCGAATTGCGGACGATCCTCTGGACCGATTTTGCTCTACCGGGGCTCATTCTCTTTGTTTTATAATTGCGCACATTTATACATTTAACTGTTTTTGGTCCGACCCGTAGTTTTTCCTCTAGAAGCGAAAAACTGGTTTTTACCATTTTTTTGGCACCTTAGCGCCCAATATTGATCACTTATAAATTTTATTGATATCAATTCCTGACACTTTGATCTATACAAACAATTTTTTTCCCGTCCAATAGGAATTGACTGTACTTTTTATGATTTTTCCGCTAATTCTATCTGAGTATTGCTATAATTATTTGAATTGCGTGTTTTCTATAATTAAATAAATGAAATCAAATAAAATAGGAGTTGATAATAGTTTAGAAATGCCCCGAAATGTTTTGATGACTTGGCAGAAAATTTCTAAATTCACATGTTAAAAATTCAAAAAAATATATTAAAAAATTAATTGGTTGGAACCATATTTGTTTTCATTGTAATATTTTTGTTAGAACTTGAAATTGTTTTACGATTACCGATAAATAATTTCCTCGCAAATGAAGTGAAAATTTGAGTGTAACCCTCGTCCATAAAACCCATTTTACACTCCACTTTTAAACGCCTCGCGTAAAATCGTACGTTTTATGCACTTGTTACTACTGTAATAAAAATAAAATAAAATAAAAATGAAATAAAAATGGAAATAAAATGAAAATAAAATGAAAACAAAATGAAAATAAAATGAAAATAAAATGAAAATAAAATGAAAATAAAATGAAAATAAAATGAAAATAAAATGAAAATAAAATGAAAATAAAATGAAAATAAAATGAAAATAAAATGAAAATAAAATGAAAATAAAATGAAAATAAAATGAAAATAAAATGAAAATAAAATGAAAATAAAATGAAAATAAAATGAAAATAAAATGAAAGTAAAATGAACATAAAATGAAAATAAAAACAAAAATAAAAACGAAAATAAAATGAAAATAAAAACGAAAAAAAAAACGAAAAAAAAAACGAAACGAAACGAAAACGAAACGAAAACGAAACGAAAACGAAAACGAAACGAAAACGAAGTGAAAACGAAACGAAAACGAAACGAAAACGAAACGAAAATGAAACGAAAACGAAACGAAACAAAAACGAAACGAAAACGAAACGAAATCGAAACGAAAACGAAACGAAAACGAAACGAAAACGAAACGAAACCGAAACGAAAACGAAACGAAAACGAAACGGAAAAAAAATGAAAATAAAACGAAAATAAAATGAAAAAAAAATGAAAAAAAAAACAAAAAAAATTAATAAAAATATTATACACTGATTTTTTTATATAAAATGAAAAAAAAAAATTTATATACACGGTGAATCTGAGTATCCCGACAGATTTTAACCATAAATTCCTGATGATTGACTGTTAATAACTGACTGAGACTAAAATGTCGTATAAACTTTTCTGGAATCAGCCTAGTTTCAGAGTTCTTCTTCTTTGTCGTTACACTCTTTACAGAGTGGTCGTGGCCAAAATGTACTAATTTACTTTAATTGACAGTTTTACCAATAACATTTATGTTTTTATGTTCAAAAGCATTTTAAAAATCGGAAAAATGAAAAAAAATTTTTTTTTTGCGTAATCGAACTAAATTCGTAAAACATTTATTGCTCCTTATGACCTCAGGAATTTATGGTTGAAATCTTTCGGGTTACTCAGATTCACCGTGTATAATAATAATAAAAAAACCAGTCTATCTTGAATTTTAAAACAGATATAATTTATACACCCCGAATAATTAACCGAAAATAACTACCATGACTATTTTTCAGTAAAAAGTATATAACCGCCATCTTGGATTGTAAAACAGAAATAATTTTCGAAATTACATCCCCTAATTATAAATATTAATTATTTGTAACGGGGTATTTACCTCGTACCCGAAATATCGGGTGCCCAATAGGCAATAACGCTAATATACAAAATACCCCGTTTCAAATAATATTTATAATGTGAATGACCATGTGAGCTTAAAAAATCGTATATCCCATAATTAGCTGAAAACGACTACCAATCCCTACGCCAATTCATGGGATTAGGTTGCCAAGTGGACCACAGGCTCAACTGAGCCGTGGCAAAAGCCGGGACAAACAGGACAAAAGGAGGATGAATATTGGTTTGTGTCAAATCGATTTGAATATGAATAAAAATTGTGTTTTTATTCTTATTCAAAATAATTATTGCCCATCTCATCAGTACGTGCGAACTATGCAAAAATAAACTGAACGTAAGACACATTTCTTTAACAGAAATTCTTTAATGGAAAGTTGTGTACGTGAGCAGAGGACTGGACTGTGAGTGTGACTTTTCCAGAATGAATAAACGACAGCAAATCTTATATTTACTCAATTTGTTCCGCCGCCACCTCTCCTGTTCCATTTCAAATGAGAAAGATAGAACCGCCTGCCTGCGTGGAAAAGAGACAGGAAAAGGGTAGCCCTATGATAGGGTAAGCGGTAAATATTAAAGCTATCTTTACCCCATTCGACTCGGAAACCACATTGAAAAGGGTTAAGCCTATTCAAAATGATTTCCATATCGATAGGGTAACCCAATGATAGGGTAACCCTATCATTAGGGTAAGACTTTAATAGGGTTACCCTATCGAAACGATTAATCAAATGAAGGGGTTTTCCGGTCCCTGGTGTAGACAGAAAATACTGTCTTTTTCTTATGCTAATACCCTTACCATTAAAAGAGGGATGACAGTCTGGCTACACATGTTAATACAGGACAGATTAAATGAGAATACGATACAAAATTAGTAATTAATTATTTTAGTTATTAACATTCTGAACAAACCCTAAATATACTTACTTAAATAAGAATGGAACGTCGAGCAGAAATGGACTCCAAGTAACGGCTGCTAGTTGCAATGAAACTAGTTTCGGTGGAATGGAATATGTCTAGTTTGCTGTCACTGTCCATTGTGCGATATGTTATAGAGAAGTCCCAACGCATGGTGCAGGGGTGAGTCGGACAGAGCACGAGTCTGCGCTTTTGGGACTGCAAAGAGCTGACGGCGACGTGGTCTATTATACATGTTGACTCTCAAACCCTTTTTTTCAGACCCTGCACTCAGTATGTCCGGGCTCCCTCAAGATCACACTGCGTGCGCTGCAGCGGGGTGCCCAACTAGAACTGGGGCAGTGCCTCAGGATGGAGTACCGCGTGGCCTGCCGCAGCACCGAGGCCCACGACTTCCCTGAAGGTACTTACTAACCATTGGTCCCATTAACCATTATTGGTAACCATTGGTTTAACGGTCTCCTAGCCCAGTCGGTAGTGACACTGCCTACGAAGCAGGAGGTCCCGGGTTCGAATCCTGGTAAGGGCATTTATTTGTGACTTTATCACAGATATTTGTACCTGAGTTATGGATGTTTTCTATGTATGTAAGTATTTATCAATATCTATCTATTATATATATCGTCGTCTAGTACCCACAACACAAGCCTTATTGAGCTTACTGTGGGACTAGGTCGGTTTGTGTAAGATTGTCCTATAATATTTATTTATTTTATTTATTTATTTATTGGTAGACTACAATTCATAGCTAAAAGGAAAATCTGTGCAATTTGAATGTTACATTACATTGGCGCCCAAGTCAAGCTAACACAATTTCAATCTTATTGCAACGAAATAAAGCCTACAGTTGGTTACGTGTGGTGTAGCACTTGTAGCGTTATTGGCAGGACTCAATAAAGTTAATTAGATAAAGTTGAGTATCACTTGTATGGGCTGTTTGTTTACCTAAATAAATTAAAGATAGTATAATTTATTGAGTAACAATATATTACCTACAATACCATACAAAACTAATTGAATAAAAATAAAAAATATACTAAAGAAACCTACCTAACTCAAACTATGAACCATAAATAGATATAAAAACATGTAAAATTATGAGTTGAAAGCAGCGCCATCTATATTTCCGTTGTGACACTTGCGATAGTGTCGGCGGGAAGGGTACTAACTCTAGTAGTTAGCACCTAGATGTCGCTTACGGCTCCTGTAAAGTCGATGTAGATCAAAATAAATGCAAAAAGATGATTGAAGGCATTGAGAATTTCGTCAACTTAGTAACTTGACCCATAGCTTAATTGGTAAAGCGCTCGAGCCCCGGTAAGGCGTATCGATGCAAGGTTCAAGTCCTGCTGGGTTAATTATTTTTTCAATGTTTGTATTTGATTGAATAACATACTATCATCTTGGAAGAATTATCATAAATAGAAATCTGATATATCTCCTATCCCCCTGCCACGTGGTAGGGTGCCCATAAGGTAGACTGCGTTACTTCGCTGAATTGAAATTTGAATGGCGAGGATTGAGCCAGCCAGCCAGTACTGTCACTTAAAATAGTAGTTTATGTAACTGTTACGTAATAAGGCCTAATTACGTACACTTACATACACTGCTTTATCTACACACATTATAAATCCTAAATGACGTGTTCGGAAACCATTAGAATGACCGCCATTGCACCGCCATGACTGTGCCAGCGGTCGGAGAGGAGGGCAGATTTTCATTACTTTATTTTATTTTATTTATTTAGAAACAAACAGTCGTATACATTTATATTAGGTACAACAGGGTTTTTAGGTTATAGACTTACAGTTTCCTCAATAAGAATAAGTTAACCATAACACACTATAAATATAAACAGCTTGACTAAGTTACAGAAACAGTGCCCAATAAGAGAAACAGTTATAATTATAAACATCAATCATAAACATCAATCTATGGTTCATTAATACAGTGAAAAGATAATTGTTTAAACCTACATACTTTTTCACTAAAAATGTCTTCTTTTCACTAAAATTACGTTACCGTAGGTAATGCATTTTCATACGCTTTAACCACACTGTCACAGATAATACACTGATGTTACGTTACTGGTTGCAATAATGGTGGTAATTACATACGGTTTCCGAACGCGGAATAGAGGATTTATGATATGATATAGGTATAGATAAATATATGTACCTAAATGTATGTTGATTACAGGTGTCCGAGCCCTCCTGATTGACAAAGACAACAACCCCAAATGGAAGCCCGCGACCCTCGCCGAGGTCACCGATGACTACGTTGAGGAGTTCTTCAAGAAGCTCCCAGAAGATAGGGAGCTCAAATTCTTCGACTTCGACTCCAAATTGTAAACTAGATATGTCATTACCAATAGGCACGAATTATACACAGACGGCGTGAGGTGAAGGCGGGACGTTTGAGTGTAATCGAACGAGCGGAGCGAAGTTCTGACAGACAACTTCGGATACAACGGAACTGTCAGCTGGCTACCTAGACTTGTGTGCATTTCGATGGCTTTTTGATTTAGAAAGTTTGTTCCGCGATAACGTGTTTAACGTTTTTCTTATCTTTATGAAATTTGTTGGGGTTGTAGCAGAGATCAATATAATTGGGTACTTTCCTGGGTAAATTTTTTTAATTCTATTTAGTCCGTCAGTTAGATTATCAAAAAATATTGGACACGTATTTTTTATTTTGTCAATCAAACAATAATTGGTGAAGATATAGCCCGTTGAAGTTCCACGTGATGTCACATTAATTATACTAAAAATTGTACTGAAATGTGACGTCACGCGGAACTTTAACGGGCTATATCTTCACCAATTTTTGTTTGATTGACAAAATAAAAAATACGTGTCCAATATTTTTTGATAATCTAACTTACGGATTAAATATATTTTCTATAGCATATGAGCAGGATCGAAGAAAGGGGTGGAACTAAAAGGCTCTAAAGCAATCCCTTTGACTGCTAAAGACGTCAAATCACGCGCACGGAAAGTCGTGCCCTCAGCGCAAGCCCGTGATATCACGTCCAAAATATAAGCGAGTACCTTTGCGCGTGGCGCTGAGGGCACGATATTTCCGTCCGATGCTTGGCGGTCAAAGGGTTAATAAAGGTCTTGTTATAATGGTCAACTCGCATGCAAGTAGATCAGTTCGAAGCAGACTACTATTTACATTTTTTTTGTTGTAGGTATTATTCACGACACATCGCCTTCGTACATTTTGTATGGAAACGTTTTGAGGCGGCATCATATCTATGCTGATACTGCGTCGCGCCTTCACTTTACGTCGTCTGTGTATAGTGAGGGTTTCCGCGATCAAGATTTTCATTAGATGGCAGCACCGTGGCGAGAGGTCTAGCTGTCATAATCCACCAATCATGTTTAATCATTTTTTTATTTTTTTATTATATGGCTTTTACTCCTCGCCGATTTTGGCGAGGTGAATAGAGAACATGCATGAAAAATATTTAATTGAATTTGTTGCATAAACACGTTCAACAACCCCAAACTAATATAAATAAGTGGAAATCCGTAATAATTTTTAACAGTTTTTTAAAGATATTGCGGTTTGAAAACGTAAAATTTTAGGCATTTTTTTTAATACATCAAATGTATTTTCGAAACTTCAGTTCGATTACTTCTGTCCTAACAAGAAAAAAAATGTATGACAACTATATAGCTAAACGCATTTTTTCGTGCCTAAAATTACAAAAATCTTACAAAAAATTGTTCCTTCCAAACAGTTTTCTGCAACTTTGTGAACGGTGACGTCACAATCCGCACACTTTTTGTATGGGGAGTTTTGACGCGCGGCGCAGACGTCTAACGTATTTTCACATTTTTGACGTTTCAGGGCTATCATAGATAGTAGGTTTATTAGAGACATTTGAATCTACAGGGAAATAGAATCGAATGACGTCTTCCAAAAAAATCATGCATATTCCTAATTCTGCCAATGTCGAGGTGTATACTTTTGATTGTATTAATCTTTAGTAATAAATAAAAGCAACGTTGTTCGGTTGAGGCCTTGTTGATTGTAAGGTGATAGCCTCCCTACAAACACGTGGGTGGCCGGGACCCCGGATAACGTTTTGAGACTGATTTTTCATTAGCTGCACACTTGTTCGTTAGGTCACCGCACAATAAGCTATCAATATTACACACTGAACAACGTAAATGAGCAAAAAACAAAAAACTATTCTAAACACGCTGTCACCATCTTGAGCTCAAACGGGTAGATGTTTTAGTACATTACTTACCAAGGACTGTAAAAG
The DNA here is from genome assembly GCA_947086415.1 of Pammene aurita. Taxonomy (NCBI): domain Eukaryota; kingdom Metazoa; phylum Arthropoda; class Insecta; order Lepidoptera; family Tortricidae; genus Pammene; species Pammene aurita. Next base: position 2,075,985 of record OX352298.1, read on the forward strand.
AAAGAAAGCCCGAAATCGCAGGTATTTGGGACCCGAGCCGCAGGCGAGGGTTGTAAATATGCGATAGAGGGATTTCTTTTTTACTGCCCGTGGTGAGTACACAATTTTACGTGTCCACCTGGCCATAATGCGAGTTTTACCGTACGCGTAGCGTACGGTAATACTCACATTATGGCCAGGTGTGACGTAAAATATATTTTTTTGTTGGTGGATTTTGACAGCTTTCAAAAAGAGCTTCCGCCATGGTGCTGCCATCTAGTGAATAACTCGATCGCGGAAACCCTTATTCGCGACATAGACAGACTAAGGCCTTACTCGCCAGAGAGCTCAAAAAGGACCCATTGTGTTGAAGGGGACCCTCTTGTTCCTTTAGCCGTCAACACAGTGAATCCTACTTTATACTAAAGGGTCGACGACGCGCATCTGTCACCACTGGAGTTGCAGGCGTCCATAGGCTACAGCTTACCATCAGGCAGGACGTATGATTGTTTGCCACCGTATAAAAGTCAATGCAAAACAATTAAGGATGAAAATCCAAACAAATGTATTCAATAAATAATATTTTTTAATACTTGATCATGATTAACTACGTTGAGTTATATTGCGACTTACAATCGACATTTAATTCTATTACAATGCACTTAGGTCCAAAATGGTGAAAAAATAAACTAAGAATAAATGCAATTCTATAATCAGGTATGTATCACATGCTATTGTATTAACTTATTTAAAGGTAAAAGGAATATATTGGCACACGATAAATATGAAAGTTTGGTTTTGTTCAAGTCCAACGTTAGGTACGTAATGTACTAAATTTCTGTATGGGTGAGCGTTTTAGTAAAAATGTACCTTTTACTTGTTTGGAGACAGTAAAAACATCTAAATAAAAATCATGAGACACGTGACTTTTGACTTCATATAGGTAGACCGAGGCGAATCGGATCGCAGGGTAAAACGGACCAAGTTCTGCATTTTTGTGAAATTCATAAGATTGGAGCTACCGCGGCGTGCTAGAAAGTCAAACTTAACGCGAGACGCTGATTGGCTGCCCGTGGCTACCCGCGATCTTATGAACCAGTTAAAAAAGCTGCTTGGCCCGTTTTGCCCTGTGATCAGGATCGGCACGGTCTAATATATTAATAGGTTTACTATTTACTTAATAATTATCGTTTAATATTATAGCCAAGTTATAGCTGTCTACTTAATTTGAATGAGAAACAGGGTAAACCCTAAATGTAAAACAGTGTTTAATGAATAAAGAATTTATGCACTTAAAAATGTGCATGAAACTTAGTTCAATAAAAACATAATGGGCAAGATGCAATATTTTCATTTATGCTTTCATTTGAAATAATTGCACGTAGAATAGACCACGAGTGTATTAAAAAATTCAAATACTATAATTTATAGTCAAAAAATGCTATTACAAACGGACAATTTAAATTTTCGCGCCTAACGGCCTCCTAGCCTAGTTGGTAGTGACCCTGCCTACGAAGCAGGAGGTCCCGGGTTCGAATCCTGGTCAGGGCATTTATTTGTGTGTTTATCACAGATATTTGTTCCTGAGTTATGGATGTTTTCTATGTATTTAAGTATTTATCCATATCTATCTATTATATATATCGTCGTCTAGTACCCATAACACAAGCCTTATTGAGCTTACCGTGGGCCTAGGTCGATTTGTGTAAGATTGTCCTTTAATATTTATTAATATTTATTTATTTAAACGATCTACAGTTCCTGTGACGTCACTCATGTGTGTCACTCGCATATTTGTTCGTCCACAGTGACAAATTGTTGTTTTTTTTGACCTGGACGCTAGCCCTTTAAGCCAAATCCTATAGACAGTTGCCAACCCCATTAGTTGTCATAACATGAGTGACGTCACCAGACGCTGATTGGTGGATTAAAACACGTTCCGTTTCATATTACTTCAAATCATAATACTTATTTGAAATTAGTATAAACTAGAGTAAAAACGTTTCAATAGCTACTATTTTACGTTTTTTCAACATTTTGATCACAAAATAATGGTAAATTTTATATCTGCGTCTTCTCTATTGTGTAGAAATCAAGTGCCACTTATTAGTTTTAAGATAAATAACATTGTTTGTACAAATATCGTTTATTTAGTATAAGTGTTTGTATAACTCCAGTAGGTATATATTTCAAAATGTCACTGCAGACTCAAAAAGCATTTATTTTAGAAGTATGGTGTTTAAGTAGCCTGTATATTTCTTGTCAAATAATTTTGTATTGCTGTTTGTATAGCTATATTATTACTGTGAAATATACTTATTTCTAAAAATATTTTGTATTTGTTTTGCATACACTCGTCGCATTGTGTTCATTTTTGTTAATTTTTTTATCGTCTTATAAATCTTATAAGTATAAACGTGTAAGCACTTAAATTAAAATATATCTTCGCATTAACAAACTTGTGCAAAGTTGTTATCAGGCACGTATCCAGACTTTTGGTTGGGGGGGGGGGGGGGGGGGGCATTAATTGAAAGAAAGAACCATGTGGATTTGTGAAAAAGTCCCGTCTATCCGTCTATTTCACGCCAGATTTCGGGGAGGGGGACAAGTTCCATTTATCTCCCCCACCCCCCCCGGATACGTCCCTTGTTGTGCTATCATTTAACATAAAAACTACAGTAGAACCCTAGGTTCAGGGATCGGAACCGGTAACCAATAAAGGGGTATTAGATTGGGTATTTGATAGAGTTGTTTTTAAAAACCCTATCAATTCGGTAAGCGTATCGTTTGACTTACCCGAACGAAAGGCTAACCATATCAATACAGTTAATTCGGGTAAGTGGTTACAACCCAGCATATGGTTTCCCTATCAGATAGGGTTTTTCAAATGCGATTAAGCTATTTTAAACTCTGTGACCACATCTGTGACGACTACATTTGGCTTATTTATTATTCGAGCACCCTACGAGCTAAGCGCTGCCGGTATGGCGGCACGAGCGAGCCTACAGACAAACAAGAATCTTCTTGCGTATGTTTTCGTACTTACGCCTTTGATCTAGACTATTATTGCTTGTTAGTGCGCTAAAAGATCGTTGTGTGGTGCCGGTGTTTTTGTTTTTGCCATTCGAACGTGATGGCTCGTGTCGATTGAATCTTAGACCCAGGCTTATAGGAACCAAAATCAAACTCATATTGTGAAGTGCTAAAATATATAATTTTGTGTTATTCTAGTTATAGGTAGTACTTTGTTTCAATGGCTCCAGCAAAATGTGACGCCGTTCACCGATACTTCTAGTATAATGAAATGATCAATATCAGTCAGTGTTGGACACTCAAGAATAAAATCATTATTTGAAAAAAATATCGTAAGAATGATTCAAAATAATTTCGTCGGGACTTATTCATATGCGAGAAAATGTAATAAAAATAATTGATTATTAACAGAATTACTTAATCATGCTTTTTATATTAAATAATATTCCGCGTATAAGAATGTAATCTGGGTTTTTCGGTGTAAGAAAACATCGTGTGGAAACTGGACCTAATCCCAATAAGGCGTAGTTTCCCTTATGCCCAGCAAAAGTTACATCTGTTTTAAAATCCAAGGTATTCAGATATACTCTTTTCACTTCTCATGCTCGTAAAGTTCGACTTTAAATCGTGCGTGGACGATATAAAATCGCATTTTAAGCTCTAGGGCATAAAGTAAAATTTTCTTCTAAGACCAAGAATGTGGCTCAACAGCGAAACAGAGTCAAAATATATTGCACAATTTAATTGAGCAGTACAATTTCGTAGAATACTGAAACTTGTTATTTTATTATATTCTTGCTATAATTATTTGAATTGCGTGTTTTCTATAATTAAATAAAAGGAATCAAATAAAATTAATGATAGTTTATAAATGCCCCGAAATGTTTTGATGACTTGGCAGAAAATTTCTAAATTCACATGTTGAAAATTCAAAAAAATATATTAAAAAATTAATTGGTGGGAACCATATTTGTTTTCATTGTAATAATTTTGTTACAACTTGAAATTGTTTTACGATTACCGATAAATAATTTCCTCGCAATTGAAGTGAAAATTAGAGTGTCACCCTCGTCCATAAACCCATTTTACACTCGACTTTATATCAGTCCTCGCTCGCAAGCTCGCTCGGATGGATAAACGCCTCGCGTAAAAACGTACGTTTTATGCACTTGTTGTACAATCTACTATTATGATAGAATAAAAATAAAATAAAAATGAAATGAAAATGAAATGAAATGAAAATGAAATGAAAATGAAATGAAATGAAAATGAAATGAAAATGAAATGATAATGAAATGATAATGAAATGAAAATGAAATGAAAATGAAATGAAAATGAAATGAAAATGAAATGAAAATGAAATGAAAATGAAATGAAAATGAAATGAAAATGAAATGAAAATGAAATGAAAATGAAATGAAAATGAAATGAAATGAAAATGAAATGAAAATGAAATGAAAATGAAATGAAAATGAAATGAAAATGAAATGAAATGAAAATGAAATGAAAATGAAATGAAAATGAAATGAAAATGAAATGAAAATGAAATGAAGATGAAATGAAGATGAAATGAAGATGAAATGAAGATGAAATGAAGATGAAATGAAGATGAAATGAAGATGAAATGAAGATGAAATGAAGATGAAATGAAGATGAAATGAAGATGAAATGAAGATGAAATGAAGATGAAATGAAGATGAAATGAAGATGAAATGAAGATGAAATGAAGATGAAATGAAGATGAAATGAAGATGAAATGAAGATGAAATGAAGATGAAATGAAGATGAAATGAAGATGAAATGAAGATGAAATGAAGATGAAATGAAGATGAAATGAAGATGAAATGAAGATGAAATGAAGATGAAATGAAGATGAAATGAAGATGAAATGAAGATGAAATGAAGATGAAATGAAGATGAAATGAAGATGAAATGAAGATGAAATGAAGATGAAATGAAGATGAAATGAAGATGAAATGAAGATGAAATGAAGATGAAATGAAGATGAAATGAAGATGAAATGAAGATGAAATGAAGATGAAATGAAGATGAAATGAAGATGAAATGAAGATGAAATGAAGATGAAATGAAGATGAAATGAAGATGAAATGAAGATGAAATGAAGATGAAAATGAAATGAAAATGAAATGAAACGGAAATTAAACGGAAATTAAACGGAAATGAAACGGAAATGAAATAGAAATGAAATAGAATTGAAATAAAATTAAAAATAAAACGAAAATAAAATTAAAATTAAAATGAAAAAAACAAAAAAAAATATTAAAAACTGAAAATATTATGAATATAAAATTTAAAAAAAATATATAAGTATATATTCATATATATTTATTTTAACACGACCGATTTTAACCATAAATTCCTGATCATTCAGAGTTCTTCTTCTTTGTCGTTACACTCTTTACAGAGGGGTCGTGGCCAAAATGTACTAACTTATTTTAATCGACAGTTTTACCAATAACATTTGTGTTTTTATGTACAAAAGCATTTTTAAAAAATCCAAAAAAAGAAAAACAATTTTTATGGCGAAATTGACCTAAATTCATATAACATTTATTACTCCTTATGACCTCAGGAATTTATGGTTGAAATCTGTCGGGTTACTGAGATTCACCGTGTATAATAATAATCATAAAAAAACCAGTCCATCTTGAATTTTAAAACAGATATAATTTATACACCCCGAATAATTAACCGAAAATAACTACCATGACGATTTTTCAGTAAAAAGTATATAAAGTATATAAATCTTGGATTATAAAACAGAAATTATTTTCGAAATCTACATCCTCTAATTATAAATATTATTTGAAACGGGGTATTTACCTCGCACCCGAAATAGCGGATGCCCAATAATGCTAATTAATATACATGGTAAATACCCCGTTTCAAATAATATCTATAATGTGAATGACCATTTGAGCTTAAAATCGTATATTCCATTATTAGCTGAAAACCACTACCAATCCCTACGCCAATTCATGGGATTAGGTTGCCAAGCCGACCACAGGCTCAACTGAGCCATGGCAAAAGCCGGGACAACCGCTAGGAGGATGAATGTATTGGTTTGTGTCAAATCGATTTGAATATGAATAAAAATTGTGTTTTTATTCTTATTCAAAATAATTATTGCCCAACTCATCAGTACGTGCGAACTATGCAAAAATAAACTGAAGGTAAGACACATTTCTTTAATAGAAATTATTTAATTTAAAGTTGTGTACGCGAGCAGAGGACTGGACTGTGAGTGTGACTTTTCCAGAATGAATAAATGACAGCAAATCTTATATTCACTCAATTTGTTCCGCCGCCACGCCACCTCTCCTGTTCCATTTCAAATGAGAAAGATAGAACCGCCTGCCTGCGTGGAAAAGAGACAGGAAAAGGGTAGCCCTATGATAGGGTAAGCGGTAAATATTAAAGCTATCTTTACCCCATTCGACTCGGAAACCACATTGAAAAGGGTTAAGCCTATTCAAAATGATTTCCATATCGATAGGGTAACCCAATGATAGGGTAACTCTATCATTAGGGTAAGACTTTAATAGGGTTACCCTATCGAAACGATTAATCAAATGAAGGGGTTTTCCGGTCCCTGCCTAGGTTACCTAGGTGTATCACATAGATAGTGAAAAAGATTGTAGGCGTCATAGACATATAAAATAAGAAGACGGAATCCCACAAAGATAAAACTGTGATTCCATAATAAGCCGCGATCTCGTGCAGACACACTCAATTTTGACGTTTGAACCAATCACCGCTCGTCCACGAGTTGTATATGTGTGCGTGTCGCGCGTAAACACGAAGAACTCTGCTTATTATGGAATCACAGTTTTGTCTTCACGGCGCTACTTTTTATTTTATATGTCTATGGTAGGCGTCAAGGACGTTCTGATGACCCTTTACAGCTTTTTGTTAATATAACTATCAAAAGCTTACAATAGTACATTACTTACCAAGGACTGTAAGTAATGTACTATTACGTCACACCTGGACCTCGATTCGAGATGCCAAACTGCGAGACGTGGCTCTCATACTTTAGGCCAAGCAAATAAGATCTATAAAAAGTGTTTTAAGGAATTAATTCCCAGCAGGCTGGAAATCGTTTTAATACCTTCATGTGGTCCTAAATGCATGTAATCCGAGTTTGCCCAATCCCAAGAGGTGTGCATAACTTTTTAGCGAAAATTTTGCTCTTTGTCAGGTTTTTGCTTTGTAATAATGAAAAGTGATATTGATGGTGGTTCTCGATGGACGGACGGGCAGAGTCAGGGCGACGGCGTAGTATTGAAACACCTTACATGGTAGTCGAGTATAGAGTTCATCTTTATTAATGAATGACTACCTATTTATACACATAGGTTGTCGCTGACACAAGCAATATGCGTTTAGGTTGCAGTAAACCAGAGTGTTACTGCTAAACACTAAAAGTGGCTAATTGCCATATTACACCTCCCCCGAAAGTCCCTTCACCGCCGGGGTGGCAGAAGAAAAAATTTAAACGCATGTTACTTGTTTACAATTTTTTCTGAAATTTATAGAATAATAAAATCAATACACATAATTTATCAACATTTGACAAATTCGATCAAAAAACAAAAATTTATTATGCTTTGAGTATCCTAGTGTCGAAGTCCTTTAAATATATGTAGGTACTTTATATTTTCAAAGGTAGCTTGCTAAGCTAAATAAATTAAAATCACAATTATTTACCATTTTCAAAATATCTGCAATAAAATGTCAAACAATTAAATTCTTTCAGCAGTAAAATAGTCAATACTATCAATATAAAAAAAAATCATTATTTTTGTAAACTTTACTATTATTATTTATATTACTCGACAGTGTAAAAACATTTATTTTACTTTACATAGTATCAGTACTTCTCAATAATTGCGTAAAAATAACTAATGCCGTATTAAGACGGAGTTCCTACTCCTGATAAAATAAATGGGAATGGTTACCCAGGGCATGGTCACCCTATAAAAAAAACAATGGGCTACGCATCCGTGCGTACCCTTAACCTCAAACTATACATGGGATTGGCTACCCAAGGGCATGGTCACCCTATAATCTTCGGCTCTGCTGGCTGTACCTAGAGACACAAACACATTAAGACATAACAAAGTCTCCTACAACTTTCACGGAGGATACGGTAGCTCGCACCATGATCAAGTACGAAGGACTAGTGTTCTAGCTCTAAGGTCACATTATACAAATGTACCTATGTATACTCCTTAATTCTTAACTTGTACCGTACTGTAAAATATCAAAAGAAAAACTAATTATTATAATTTTTCCAAAATTACAAATAAAAATAAGTAATAAATTAAAACTTTCGCTGTATGTCAGGTGATCAGTCCGACACGTAGCTAAATTACCAATCATTACTAAGAAACAACTAAATAATTTTATTGAATTGAGTTGTTAATTATTTAACTGGTATGCGATGGTATCAAATTTCATTCATCGCTTATTAAAATAATGTAAATTCGCGGCGAAGCCTCGCCGACCTAGATAATTTTTGCTGACGCGCGCGCAACTAGACGGCGCGTGCGACCAAATTACGAAATTTAAAATGTAGGACTATATTCGACACTATAGATTGATATTTTACAATATGAATGGTTAATGATATGAGTCAACGAAAGGAAATAAGTTAATAGAAGTTGCGATTTCTAACAACAAAAGGGAATTGTCATTTGTAATCTATAAAAAAGTTTTACTATTTTTGAATTTAAATTTGTTTAGATATTAGCGACAACCTCATATTATTTTTAGTACTTAAAGGCAAGAATTTAAAACTACAAACAAAATATATATACAAGTTTGGTAATGGCCGTCGCCATCCTCTACCTTGCCCAATTTGCTGGTTTGGCGGTGTCCTTTTCAGCGGTGTCCCCTGGCGGTAGCGGCGCTGGGACGCTGGCTGGCAAGCTGACACCTCCATGTGGCGCTCGCCGATGCTGCACATGATGATGATGGGCCGGGATAACCCTGGACACCTCTTGATTTGCGAGCCGGGAAACCCTGGACAACGCTCTTCTTTCTTCGTAGTTGTAGTATTCTTAAATTGCTTTAAAAATTTTAATCATCTTTCCTTTCTTCTTTGTTTTCTTATTTAGAATGCGTTATTCAATTTAGGTCATCTTTTTCTTCCTTAAAATGAGTTCTTCAACTCCAATCTTACTTACGTTAATCTTGATAAATTTTCTTTCTTCCTTTTCGTATGTGCTGTTGTTCCGTGGTATCTTCAATTCTTCATTTTAGTGGGTCGCCATATATTATTAAAGTGCCTGGTGCTAATGCTGGTGTTGGATCAGAAGATTCTTCGTCGGTCCGTGTGGCAGGGTCGCCATGTAATAATGAAAAGTGATATTGATGGTGGTTCTCGATGGACGGACGGGCAGAGTCAGGGCGACGGCGTAGTATTGAAACACCTTACATGGTAGTCGAGTATAGAGTTCATCTTTATTAATGAATGACTACCTATTTATACACATAGGTTGTCGCTGACACAAGCAATATGCGTTTAGGTTGCAGTAAACCAGAGTGTTACTGCTAAACACTAAAAGTGGCTAATTGCCATATTACAGCTTGTAGCTCGAAAACGGTACGTCCGACGGAAAATGTCATATATATCAATATTAAAGAGGGTTAAATTCTGCCTTGCATGAGTATCTTTACTTCTAATTCGGTCCAGCGGTACAGCCGAAATCAAAAGTTATAAACCGGGAAAATGTCTCATTTAATTGAAAAACTCATATTTTGACTTCCATACCACATATCTTTGAAACAGATGACTCCTGGTGAAAAACCTATAGAATAAAAGTTGAAGACAATATAATTTCACGTTATATAGACATTTCAATTTTCAAATTCAGTCATTTCAAAGACTAAATTTGGAATGAATTCAAAAGCGGTTTTTTACTAATTCCTTCTAAGTTGCATATTTTCCATAAATATGAGGTGTGAGGCGTACATTTAATGCATTGTTACAACTAAGAACATTTAGGTGCAAATTTCTAAAATGTACCCAATCAGAAAACTATTTATACACCGTGTTTTTTATTTTATTTCCGGTAAATTCAAGGGTATATTCCTGAGCTTAACTTAGGTTTATTTCTCAAAGACTCAAAAAAAAACACGGTGTATAAATAGTTTTCTGATGGGGTACGTTTTAGAACTTTGCACCTAAATGTTCTTAGTTGTAACAATGCATTAAATAGTACGCCTCACACCTCATCTTTATGGAAAATATGCAACTTAGAAGGAATTATTAAAAAACTGCTTTTGAATTCATGCCAAATTTAGTCTTTCAAAATGACTGAATTTGAAAATTGAAATGTCTATATAACGTGAAATTATATTGTCTTCAACTTTTATTCTATAGGTTTTTCACCAGGAGTCATCTGTTTCAAAGATATGTGGTATGGAAGTCAAAATGTGAGTTTTTCAATTAAATGAGACATTTTCCCGGTTTATAACTTTTGATACCGGCTGTACCGCTGAACCGAATTAGAAGTAAAGATACTCATTCGAGGCAGAATTTAACTCTCTTTAATATTGATATACATAATATTTTCCGTCGGACGTACCGTTTTCAAGCTACAAGCAAAAACCTGACAAAGAGCAAAATTTTCGCTAAAAAGTTATGCACACCTCTTGAGATTGGGCAAACTCGGATTTCATGCATTTAGGACCACATGAAGGTATTAAAATGATTGTCTCGCTAGGTGATAGAGTAATACACCTCAAGGTCAAGCTGTCAGTAGGTCTCGCTAGAGCGTTTTGTCTATGGCTATGGCCACCATTTTAGATATGTTGACAGGACATTGGGAATCCCATGGCAGAGAGTAAAAGGTGTTTTTTTTTAGTAGGTATACGTAGGTATCGAACCATGGATGTATATGAAGGGGATCTCATTCTTCGGTCACAAAGTGAGGCCGACAGAGAAGCTTATCTAAGGGAGTGTCGTTTTGACTAAGGAGGTAATGACGACATCAGACAATCAAAATGTGATAATGTGACAATTTTGTAACGAGTGCGAGTGAGACACCGCCCCCTACTATTATGCTCTCTATCTTACCGTTTTTGTACTTTTAAGGGTTCCGTAGCCAAAATGGCATGAACGGTACCCTTATAGTTTAGTCACGTCCGTCTGTCTGTCCATTAGTCCGTCAGTCCGTCTGTCCGTATGTCACAGGCATTTCACTCGGAAACTATAAGACAAATAAAATAAAATTTAGACATAAGGTGTATTTTGCATGCCGTTATTTAGTTATAGTCTGGCAAGCCATTTTTTCAGTAGAAAAGCGCGGCAAATTCAAAATACGTACATGTGGCAACCCTTTGTGATGAGACACCGTGTTCGTGACGAACATTTCAATTCACATTTCTTTTACATTGAATTTTTTTCTAGTGCATTTCACTCTCTCGTCTTAAGCGCGAGTGAGATAGAACTCCTGCAACGTTCTACATTGAATTTAAATTCGTTTTTATGGCATATGTCAATTGCCTCAACCAGATTATCTGTTACAGTTGATGACAGATCAGACGAAATATATCCGTCTCCTTTTTACACACCGTGAATGTCACGTAATGAAAGGGGTGGAAATACCAACTAAAATTAAAAACATAGAATTTGATGATCATTGCTGCTTTTTTCACTGATTCTTAGTATTGTCATACTTTTGCTCGCTGTACATTGCTACGCGTTCGTTGGCTGGCCAGACTTGAAGGCGAAAATATTTTTATGGGGGGCGCTCCATGTAACTAAATTTCAAAAAACAATTTTTCCCCTAATATCAACATGTTGCACATCAATCGATGGGGCTTTAAAAATAACATTGAGGTTTTTTTGAACATTTTGTGATTTAGTAAATGTTTTCAGAAATAATCACCTCGAAAGTCAGAAAAACTGAGTGAACCCCCCCCTGTAATATTTGAACATTATCAGTTCAGCCATTTTTCTATAGGTTCAGCCATTTCTGCAGCCATTCTTCAATACGCATCAGATACGACCTTCTGGTATTAGTTTGGTTCTTATTCCATTGAAGGTACGGAACCCTCTATTATGCGTGGTCCGACACGCACTTGGCCGGTTTTATACTAGTAGCATATGAACGACTCTTTTACTCGGTAATAATTTTCAACTGTGGCTAGGGCACCGAGTAAACAATAGTACTATGCATAGGTCCCTCTTTGACGTTACGAATCATGTTGTCCCATCTTAACGCATGGCAAGTTCTCTTTCTCACTTAGGCAAACGTATCGGATACTAGTTGTCAAATTCAATGACAGAAATGCACATCCTTGGTTAGGGAAAAGGTTTAAGAAAAAGATCCACTTCATATAAATCCGTGATACGAACACAGATTACACCTTGTTAGTACTGGAGTCCGCCCCACTGTAAATTTATCAAAAATCTTATCGGTTGTCTTCCATATAGCGATATAGAGCCCATCTTCGAGATCATGAAAAAATAAGTCTTACTAGGTCTTAAATGGGCGCTAGTATGTATAACACGATGTAAATTGTTTTTGAATAAATATCATATCATAATTATCATATGGCGTCAAGTTGAAAATACAAGAAAATGACGTTAATTAATCAGTGGGTTTACCGCTCCAAATTTGTACTCACGGTAAAGTCTACTTCAAATAACGTACATACCAAATTCCGGTGGGAGCATACAATTTTAAGATTCGAATCTAATCGCAATTTTTGCATTTGATTTATTTTTGAGCTAACCACTCCAAACTTTTTGACCATACTAGGCACTTATTTTAAACCGTAAAAAATAACACAGTTTTGAAAAAAATACTTTAAATAGTTTCAAAAATTTATTTAATTGGCACACGCATAACTGGATATCCATGTTTAAGTGTCTTAAAGTTTAACACGCCGTTATAAAGTGTATAACAGGTAAATGTGTCTAAAAAATTGCTTTAAATGTTCATCCTTATATTTTTTTTATTTTTGAAAAAAAATGGTATTCAATATTTATATGACGTTCTAAATAAAACATTTTTTTTAGAACATCGTAGAACGCAATTTTTTTATGGAAGTTACGAAAACTATTTAAAAAGGGTATTTATTTACCATGGGTATTTGTTTTGTCGAGGCTCCGATATATAATATTTGTATCGACATGTTAGAAACTAACAAACGAGGATGGTGGCAGCATTTCTCCGCTGTATCGCAAAACTTATGAGTTAAGCGAGGAAGCTGCCAGCTCTTTGGTCACCAATTGAGTCGACGAGTGAAAAATTTACTGAGCACTGGGTCCCCACGCGCCAAGGGTCTCGACTACGTAAGATATAAAAATGTTTTATGGGTCTTCCGTTTTTCAGCTGCTTTGGCCACCGCACCTGCTTGTTTATTGGTTCCGGTGAAGTGAGAAGCCGTCAGTGTGTCTACGCATGTAGCATCCCACAGGCACGCATGTGTCATTTACTTAAGTACCGCAAGAACACCTGTGTGGAGCACAAACACGGACTCAAAGCGGGAATCAGATTTCAATAAATCAGGTGCCGGTCCAGACACTATAAGGCTTAAGACATTTATTTCTCAAAAAGATTTACATAAATCACTAACTGAGAAAACAATATTTATCTTAAAGCTAAATGGGAGAGGGTAGAATGTAAAAACTGGTGGACGAGTTAAGAAAAAAGGCGCTCGGTAACACCAAGCGCAATGCAACAATGTAATGTTGTGCATAGGGACCAGTTAAACCGAACTACCCGGTGCGATCACTGGTTAACTAACATATGATTTGTGTGTATTCATTAAGTGCATACTTTGTGGAAAAGCCTTAGAAGACGTTTTTATTTTAGTTTTTAACTTTTTTATGTTATACATTTTTGTACATTTATATATATATAAATTTTTTTTTGAAGTATTTTAATTATTTATTATTTGACTTATTTTTATCCAGTAATAATGTCAATATTTCTGTACCCATCCTTTTCTATGTATATGAATGAAGGATGAGCAAGATGAGTAGAGAAATAATGTCATTATTACTGACAGTGTCTGGAAAAGCTGTCCACCCGTCACCAAACCTCCTGTTTGCTACCGGCTTACCCGTCACCAAACCTCCTGTTTGGTGACGGGTAAGCCGGTAGCCAATGCTGCGGCTTAGGAGTGAGTGACTCATTAAGAAATTTGGCACAATACGTCGTCCCAGCTCCAATGGAAATTTGGATGGGTAAAAACATCCTGACCCGCCAAGCACTTCACCAAGCTTTTTTGGCCTCCTCCAAGCCCATAGTTCCATGATTTAGGGGTGGGGGTCCTGTAAGATTTTAGTGACTTTACCTATGAGGCTGGCTCAGCTGTAGACGGAGGAGTGTCTTACAGTTGATGTTATGAAGCCGACTATTTCTTAAAATGGTCTTAAATCCTTATGCGCCCACGGGTATAGTCTCAAATTTGGTATTTTTTTACTAAACGGGTCTTATAGCTTCTGTAAAAAGGGTCTAGCAGGCTAAGCTAACAAGAGTGGCCCCCGCAAGGGATTTGGTTGTAATTTGAACTGGGCAGGACCTAAGAACATTGTATGCGTAATATCAGCCTTCGATCTTCTTTTGTTTCAGACTTATTCACGAAAATGTCAAAAAATCAAGGTAATTTTAAAACTGTTATTTTAGCTAAACCAAGCAAGCGAGAGAAACCAAATAAGGATTCAGAATTAAGGAGCATAAAATGGGGTTCATAGTACATATTTTTACAGACATTCATGTCTTTGAACTTGGATGTAAAAAAAAAGTTTTTTGTGCTTCATTTTTTTGCCGCTTTTCGCGGAGACACAACTATCAAAAAAATACTTGATAAGCCACAATTGCCAACTACGTATACATTTAAAAACATTTTGAAAAATCATGGTGCGTCATAACAAAAAAAAACATTTACGAACGTATGTATTACGCTATATGGAAGCCGACCGGTAATTTTAGATTTTTGATAAATTTACAGTATAGCCGGCACCAGTATCTACAATGTTTAAGTAGTGAAGTATCAAATGTTAAACAATCCTTTAAGGCACTGACTACCAGGCTACCGATAGCAATGATGGAGGCGACCTCTAGTAATTGCACCCACGAAACTTTTGCGCGAAGTTGATTTCTGACTATTCAAACTAGGTAAGAACTAGGGCTACAGTATGAGGTTCTTCAAAAAAGGAGTGTATAGGTTCTTAAAGGGTAGGCAACGCGCATGTGAGTCCTCTGGGGTTGCAGGCGTCCATAGGCTACGGTAACTGCTTACCATCAGGCGGGCCGTATGCTTGTTTGCCACCGTAGTGGTATAAAAAAAAAAAAAAGATACCTACTAGAAGTAATTATAAAATTGATATGATTTTAAGACATTTTCACTGAGAGCAGATTAATATTTATAATTTTTAATTGTAGGTAAAAATATATAATGTTAAAATATAATATGATTGGCATTACCTATTTAACCTAAAGTTCAATTAACATGCCATAAAATAAATGTCGATATCTGGCCTAAGAGCGAATGGATATATATCAAAAAGTGCGATGAGTTGTAGGTGTTCCTCCGCCCTGCTGTTGGGAATATCTCTACAGTACCCTGCATTTACTGTGCTCTGCATTATTTTGTGTAATTTGGATGCTATGTTAGAGTAGATTTCCTCAGATTAAGCAAGCCACTAGCAATGAATCTCGGCTGTATAGCCATTCGCCATGTACATGTGCATGTGGGATACTATATGCGTAGACACACTGGCGGCTTCTCACCTCACCGGATCCAATAAACATACAGATGCGGTGGCGAAAGCAGCTGAAAAACTGAACATCCTTAAAAAATCGATGTATATTAAAGAAACAAGTATGTATAGTTTAAAGTGCCATGTGTAACCATATCAATTCATGATATAAGAAATATAATATGATATAATACTGGAATATAACTTACACGTAAGTCAGTCAGATAAACAATTACATTTACTTGCAGTATTGCAGTAAACGTCAACATCTTTTTTGAAATTAAGACCCATTGGTTTTCATATCCCGAGTCTCCTAAATAGTAATTCAAAACTTGGGTCTTATTAGTGGCAATTCGTTATAATCATGAGGATTATGACTAGTACTACTATGCACTGTATTTATTTACCTGATATGTTTATATTTCCATAATATCCTCAACTCTCAGGATTAGGAATACCTTTGTAATATAAGAGTCTTACATTAGATTAGAATATATGAAGAATATGTGTAAAATTGTTTGAAATGTCTAAAACCTTAGTTTAGTTAGGAGTTAGGAGTCAGTAGTAGGAGCCAATTTTGAACCCGCGATCCTTAGAGCGTAAGTCGGGCGTCTGGCCGCCAGGTAGGATTTGCAATATCCGTCAGTTTTTAATATTCGGATAATTTGAATAGCAAAAATTTTTTTATCCGAATATTCGGATATTTCGGATAATTTCGGATAAATATACGGTCTGATAAATGAAACAAAATATATATTCTAAACTAGCTTTTTCCCGCGGCTTCGCCCGCGTACTATAAGTACTCAAAAAGGATACGATACCCATGTTGATTTTCAGACTTTGTGACCACATTTGCCCCTTTTGGGGGTTGAATTTCAAAGAACCTGAAACACGTGTTTACTCATTTATCGTTAGGAATACTCCTGTGAAGTTTCGGATAAAATAGTCTAACAAATCTTGTTTCGCCATACAAACTTTGGATCCCCATTTTACCACCTTAGGGGGTGAATTTTGAATTATCCTTTCTTAGTGCTCCCCTAGACCTTATAAGGAACCTATGTGCCAAATATGAAATCTCTAGACCCAGCGGTTTGGGCTGTGCGTTGATATGTCAATCAATCAGTCAGTCAGTTAGTCAGTCAGTCAGTCAGTTTCTTCTTTTATATATATTGACGATGTAATTCTAAAAATAAAGCGATACAATAACCGAGTTATTTCTTTCAAGATATCAATAACTTGAAAAAACCTGTAATCAGCAAATATTGGTCTATTTTAGAGGATATTTTTAACAGCATTAAATTATTAAAAAGGAAATAAACACAAACAATCAACAATAATTATACAAAGATGACATTTAAAACATATAACACAGTAGAACAAATGCACGAAATCTTAATAGAAGCAATTATTAAATGTCTATTAATCAAAATAAAACCGAGATATCTATGTATATGATAGGTACGTAATATAATCATAACAAATAAGTGCAATAAAAAAAATTGTGATTCGAACTTCAAATAAACAAATAACTTCTTTGAGGATATTAAAAAATAAAAGATATTTGTCTAATTAACATTTTTTGATATTTTTTAAAGATGTTTTTATTACACGATAAAAAGGAAACAAACAAAATAATCAACGAAAAATATATTTAAAAAATCGTGTAAGGCTAGAACAATTAAGATATAAATATAACGTAAAAATTAAATACGAAAACAATCAGCTTTTTATAAATTTTACAATCAAACGAGACTAGCTACGATAGGAACAAAAACCCTCCTTATCAGTAAATACTTTGTTCTTGCCTAACCCTAAACGACCATAACTAGAAGCGTGGTGAATGTTAATGTCAAAAATGATAGGAAACATAGAATTGAAAGTTTTGAAATATATTTAGTCAGCCGGTTATCAAAATTAGTTCTGGTAACTTCGAAATAACGTAATAAATAAGTAAAACGGGATTTTATACACTGTTTATGCGTTGTATAAAATATCCGTTTTATTCGGATATTCAAAGTTTAACTATCCGAATATTTTCGGATACTATTTTTAGCGGATATTCGGATAATTTGAATATCCGAATATTCGGATTGCAAACCCTACCGCCAGGCTACCAGAGTTTGTTTTGATAATTACTATACTGTTGCTCCATTTTTCTACTATGTTTATCTGCGTGAAGTATCAAATGTCAAACAATCCTTTAAGGCACTGACTACCAGGCTACCGATAGAAATAACGGCCTCCTAGCGCAGTCGGTAGTGACCCTGCCTACGAAGCAGGAGGTCCCGGGTTCGAATCCTGGTCAGGGCATTTGTTTGTGTGTTTATCACAGATATTTGTTCCTGAGTTATGGATGTTTTCTATGTATTTAAGTATTTATCTATATTTATCTATTATATATATCGTCGTCGTCTAGTACCCATAACACAAGCCATTTGTGTAAGATTGTCCTATAATATTTATTTATTTCTCGAATTTAATTTTTTTTCTGATGTTTTTGAAATGCCTCAAACTTTCCATAGACGTTGACGTAACAAAGACCGCAGCACTATAAGTAGATTAAAACAGACAGAAACATTGCAAAATTAAATTGGATAACTCGAGCGGTCCGTATGGCAATGACGAGGCGAGATCGGGCGTTTCGCAAATATAAACGCGACCGCTGTGAGGAGAACTGGGACGCTTTTAAAATTGCCAGGAATCGATGCAACAAATATATTAGAGATGCCAAGCGTAAATATATTCACCAAAATATTGTTTCTGGTTCACCAGCAGACACTTGGAAATTCCTTAAAACTATTGGCGTGGGTCAGTCTTCTAGTAATATAAGTAACCTCTCATCCTTGTCTTTAAACGACTTAAATGCCCATTTTTCCAAAGCTTCTTCTTTAGACCCTGCCACTACATCTAAGACTATCTCGTACCTTCGTGCCTTACCTTCTTCGTCTAAATCTATATTTGCTTTCACACCAGCCACTGAGTTATCTATCTGTTAAATCAAATGCTATCGGACATGACGAGCTTAGTAGGGTCATGATATTACGTATTCTGGAATGCACTGTGCCTATAATAACTCATATTGTGAACTTTTCCATGCATTCTGGTGTTTTTCCTTCCTTGTGGTGTAGTGCATTCGTGATCCCTCTCACTAAAGTTCCTAACCCTTCATTACCAAAAGAATTTCGCCCTATCTCAATCCTCCCGTTTTTGTCTAAGGTCCTCGAAGCAACAGTGCATAGACAACTGTCTGCTCACATCTTCAACAACCGAATTCTCCCGCCATTGCAATCAGGTTTTCGCTCGGGGCATAGTACAACTACCGCTTTGCTCAAGGTTGTTGAAGATGTGCGACTGGGCATAGAGGCATCTCGTGTCACAATCCTGGTTCTAATAGATTTCTCAAACGCCTTTACTGTTGTAAATCATGAGCTACTTCTTGCCGCCCTAGACCATCTTCATATTTCATCATCGGTGGCTAAGTGGTTTGCATCCTACCTCTCTGGTCGTCGGCAGGCTGTTCGTGCCAACCGGACACTTTCCAATTGGTGCGATCTTTCCTCTGGTGTTCCACAGGGTGGTATCCTTTCTCCCCTTTTGTTCTCCATTTTTATAAATCTAATTACCCTGTTTATAAACTGCACGTATCATCTGTACGCCGACGACTTACAATTATACGCTCAGGCGAGGATTGACGATATAGACGAGGCTATACTACGCATAAATAAAGATCTTTCCAGCATTTCTTCTTGGTCGAACGATTTCGGGATCGCTGTTAACCCGTCTAAGTGCCAGGCTATTATTCTTGGAAGTCCACGCTCCGACTCACTCTATGACTGTGCATCACTTAAACCGATTCTCTTTGAAGGTGCCGTTATACCACTTTCATCGAAGGTAAAGAATTTGGGGCTGATTGTTGACCGGTGCTTAACGTGGGAACCCCAGGTATCTGACCTGTGTCGTAGAGTCACTAATACCTTGAGGTCACTGTACAGATTTAAACATTTTCTACCGACAAGTACAAATACTCTCCTCATTCAGGCACTGGTGCTGCCAGTGATTGATTATGGCGATGTATGCTTTACCAATGTCTCACAAGGACTCTTAGATAGGCTGGATAGGCTTCTAAACAACTGCATCCGATTGATCTATGGCCTCCGCAAGTATGATCATTTCGCATCATGTCTCTTCCTTTCGGTGAAAACTCAATTGGCGTCGTATTCGTGAACGTAGGTCCCTCAGGGTTCTGTGTACGCTCTTTAGCATATTAAATGATCCAGCTGCACCAGAGTACCTGCGGTCTAAATTTCAATTTGTTACGGCACAGCCAGGCCGCGAGCTCCGTTCCTCCCGTACACTAATACTTTCTATTCCTTATCACCGCTCCGGTTCTATGTCAAACTCTTTCATCTTACACGCTATTCGTCTTTGGAATGCCCTCCCCCTTAAGATACGCCAAGCTCAGACCAAATCTTCTTTTAAGAGCAAGTTGCGCAAAGATCTTCTAGAAAAATCTCATAGCTAGAACTCATGACAGTCCAGTAGCAGGTATATATATATATATATATATATATATATATATATATGGAGTATATTATGATATGTGTATGTATGTATATATATATGTGTGTATTATTTATTTATGTATGTATTCATTTATGTATATTATTTATATATATATTCATTAATAATAATAATAAATACTCTTTATTGCACACCTCATACAGTTACAAGCACAAATTTTACAATTAGATTACATTAATTAATAATATTCAGTTTGAAATTTCCCATGGTTGTAATAATTTCCCGCACCTATTACCTTTTATTAATCTCTGTTTGGCCCAACGGTTAACTGGTAGAGAATGCCTTTTGGCATTAAGTTCGCCTTTTGTACTTTTTTTTTCATTGTGCAATAAAGTTTAAATAAATAAATAAAATAAATAAATAATTATACTATTAGCAGTTAGGTTTTCTTATGAAAATTATTTTCTTGTGTATGAATGCTTTTTCACCACATCAGCACCACCGCCATCTTGATTTTTTTAAAGCGTCGGTAAAATTGTTTTTGTTTTTCACAAGGGATAACAATAATTACTTTACGTTATAGAACGATCATTTTGAACTATAAATATTTGGCAGATTTAATTTGTTTTGTTTTATGTATTTACCTAAGCTTGTATTTTTTTGCCGTGGCGTGGTGAAAAATGTTGTAATACTCTCGGCAGCAGTTTGTTTGCTTCTAGTGCCCCCCGCAACGCTCAAGATACCACTTTTTTAACCATACACTCGTTATAATTTTGTAATCTTTCACTTGTTCGGGTCTCGATATAAACACGTGAGATAGATATCAAGGTTGTATTCTTGATATTATAATTTATTTACACTAAGCCTTTTCTACATAATATTGGATCTACGTGGTCGGTTTACAAGTCAATGTATTGTTTGATTTCTTGTGACAAAAAACATTTATTGGTTACAAGAAATCTTAAAATCATTCATACCAGTCATTTTTATTCAATATGTAATATTTGTCACATATCTTTTACCCAAAGCACAGGTTTCGTCATAGTTGCTACACCCAAAAATGCATCGTCAAATCTAAAATATTGCTTGTAAGCCGTCTATGTAGACTATTTTTTTACTTCTGGAGCGATTATTTCCGAAAATATTTACATTATCGAAAAATGACTTTAGGAAACCACTATTCATTTTTAAATACCTATCCAATAATATATCACACGTTGGGGTTGAAATGAAAAAAAATATCACTCCCCACTTTACGTACAGGGGAGGTACCCTAATAAAAAAAAATTCCACTTTTTATTTTACCACTTTGTCGGCGTGTTTGATATACATATTAGTACCAATTTTCAGCTTTCTAGTGCTAACGGTCACTGAGATTATCCGCGGACGGACGGACGGACGGGCAGACATGGCGAAACTATAAGGGTTCCTAGTTGACTACGGAACCCTAAAAACGCACCATAATATATTCGCATGGCGCTGGAGCGGCTCACTAACTAGTTCGTACATGATAGGGTACGGAACGCTTCCGATTGATGTAGAGGACAGACATAAAGCTCTTTCCGTTTCTCGCACAGCACATTCGAGCCACTGTTCCCACCGAGCGACTGTACCCTCCCTGACCCTACATAAGTTTATGACACTTTTCGTAAAATGCATATTTTAGAATACTTGGCCATTACTTTCACTTGCTGTTTTGTGACGGATAAAGAGGCTTAATTAGGCTATCAATCCCGATAGCTTAGTTTAATAATAACAACTGTAAATATTCTTAATCACAGTAACGCAGTGGTCATTGATTGTCTCCCGATTTGTATAAAAATAAGGCATTCACCACTGCGTTACCATCTTTTTACATTAATCTAGACACACGGCAGTGTGTCCGCCAAGTTCGAGCAAAAAAAAGCGACACACCGGCCGTGGGTTATATTACACGAACCATTTCGGGCCAATTTCGACCACCCTATAACTCAAAACATATTTTATGTACGCGTATGAAATTTCGAGTGTCTGTTGACATCCCCTTAATTGTCTAGAATACAAAATTTCATTATTCTACCTATAGCAGTTCTTGAGATATTGACGTCAGAAAATCGCTATTTTTACTATACACTCACTCAGTGACTCACTGACTCATCAAAAACCTAGACCACTTCCAATGACTAGTAATGACTATTATTAGACTATGCGAGAAAAAATAGTCTTTTCATTTTTGTTTGACTGATTTAGCGCACCTAGTGTACCTAGTGACCTGCTTTGCACTTCGTAAATCGTGGGTTCGGTTCCCGCAACAGACACACACAGAGTGGTGAACAATTTTATTGTTCTTGTCTTTAAGACAAACATGTATTGTCTTAAATTGGTATGTACCTAAATTTAAATAAGTCTTATCTCATTTCCACTCCATACCTACTTATAGTAGAACAAAATTACACATTCGTTGTTTTCGAAACTGACTCACACTTGGCCGTTTTCAGATTTTTACTTTATTTCGACCTAAAGACAAACCTTCGAGCCAAATTTCAGGTCGGTACGACCATTGGAAGATAGACCCATTTAGTTCATTATGACTTCATAGTAGAACAAAGTTACACCTTCGCTATTTTTAAAACTGACTCACACTTGGCCGTTTTCAGATTTTTCCCTTTACTTTGACCTTAAGACCTAAATCAAGTGTGCATTCCTATAACTATTTATGACTTGAGGTATTTTTATGGAACTTGGTACTTATTCAGATCTCACTTCTTTTATAGGCGAAGCATTCCCATAGTATCGAACTTGGCAGCCTTTCACATTTATGTTTTTGATGGGATCAATATTAATATGTGAATTTTGGTTAACAATTTCTTATTATTTGGTTCAGGTACAGTCAACTGCAAAATTACGTATCGAAAAAATCGTCTCATAAATATGGTACTACGCACTTATTACAACGGACTAAGATACTATGGGACATATTTTTGAGTAAGATGAGTACGCCCATACTTTTACACTTGACTGTACAATTTGGAAATACCATTTTATACACAAAATTGTATGTCTAACTTTTTTTTCTGGCAATTGATTAATGGTCACGAAAAAGTAGAATGAGCCAAATTGCATTTTTTTCATAAAATGGAGGACAATATAATGCCTGCCTGGTTATGCCTGGTTATTTAACTAAGCTTCCGGTTTCAATTAGAAAAACTTAATCAAGTCAGTAAAAGCTGATCGTTGAGAATCCCCGATACGGGTCTATAATCTTTCCTGATCTTAGCGTTCGTCCAATCTAGTATATTTTGCACCCTCCAGAAACTCAGTCGTCAAGTTACTGGGAATAGTAGTTTCGGTATGGGTAATGGTTGGGAAAGATGGATAGGCTACGACTACAAGCCTATTGGGCCGGGCGACCACCGTATGATCACTTACCTCATCGAGGAGCAGTTTGGAACCTTATTCATCGAAAAGAAAAAATATATAGGTCACAAATCACTTGGCCGGACAGCTCTCAGCCTGGTCCGTTCCGTTTTCGGACACTTTTAGTAGTGCAATTTTTGGGGTGTTTTTTTACCTCATCGAGTAGCACGATGAAACCAATCTCATTTGATAGCTAAAGTGATGCTCTTTCAATATTTTTTGGTCGGACAGCCCTCAGCCTGGTTCGTTCCGTTTTCGGACACTTTTAGTGGTGCAATTTTTGGGGTGCTTCTTCCGTCTGTAGCCGAAATTTACGGCTCTATATTAATAAAATTTAGTTTATGAATGGCTTTTATAATCTTCCATATATTAGAGCACAAGAATTCTTTTAAAAAACATTTTTTAGGCGTGCATTCCATAGATGTAACTATTGTAACTGTTGAATAAAACAAAAATAAATGCTGAAAAATAAATTTATGATTTGCAGTTCGGTACACGTTCAAAAATAAGTTAAAGGTTACAAAATGTTTTTTTTTTTATACAATAAATATTTAATAAAATATTTGACTATAAAGTTTTATTCTCCTTCTAGCTTATAAAATATGCAATCAAAAAATAATTCCAGAAGATAGCTCTTAATACACTCTTTTATGTAAAATTAATTTGCATACCAAAACCGACCAGGCTGAGGCTTACTTTTCGATTTATAAGGCTCCTCGATGAGGTAAGTGATCATACTGTGACCGCCCGGTCCTTATACCACCTTGACCTTACACATACACACGTTACTCGGTCCCATTACGCCTTTTGCACATATTCGTAGTGGATCGTTACGCGGTACCGCAGCACGTTTCGCCGCGAAACCAAAGCGGATCGAGAGCGAATCAAGAACGGAATCAAAACTGCGGAATCTCGCCCCACGAATTCGCACTTGTTTCGCTCTCGATCCGCTGAGGTTACGCGCCAAAAGTGCCAAAACATGTAGTGCGGTCCCGCGGTGTCGAGCCCGCTATGCAGATGTGCAAAAGGCGGGTGTAGGATTTGCAATATCCGTCAGTTTTTAATATTCGGATAATTTGAATAGCAAAAATTTTTTTATCCGAATATTCGGATATTTCGGATAATTTCGGATAAATATACGGTCTGATAAATGAAACAAAATATATATTCTAAACTAGCTTTTTCCCGCGGCTTCGCCCGCGTACTATAAGTACTCAAAAAGGATACGATACCCATGTTGATTTTCAGACTTTGTGACCACATTTGCCCCTTTTGGGGGTTGAATTTCAAAGAACCTGAAACACGTGTTTACTCATTTATCGTTAGGAATACTCCTGTGAAGTTTCGGATAAAATAGTCTAACAAATCTTGTTTCGCCATACAAACTTTGGATCCCCATTTTACCACCTTAGGGGGTGAATTTTGAATTATCCTTTCTTAGTGCTCCCCTAGACCTTATAAGGAACCTATGTGCCAAATATGAAATCTCTAGACCCAGCGGTTTGGGCTGTGCGTTGATATGTCAATCAATCAGTCAGTCAGTTAGTCAGTCAGTCAGTCAGTTTCTTCTTTTATATATATTGACGATGTAATTCTAAAAATAAAGCGATACAATAACCGAGTTATTTCTTTCAAGATATCAATAACTTGAAAAAACCTGTAATCAGCAAATATTGGTCTATTTTAGAGGATATTTTTAACAGCATTAAATTATTAAAAAGGAAATAAACACAAACAATCAACAATAATTATACAAAGATGACATTTAAAACATATAACACAGTAGAACAAATGCACGAAATCTTAATAGAAACAATTATTAAATGTCTATTAATCAAAATAAAACCGAGATATCTATGTATATGATAGGTACGTAATATAATCATAACAAATAAGTGCAATAAAAAAAATTGTGATTCGAACTTCAAATAAACAAATAACTTCTTTGAGGATATTAAAAAATAAAAGATATTTGTCTAATTAACATTTTTTGATATTTTTTAAAGATGTTTTTATTACACGATAAAAAGGAAACAAACAAAATAATCAACGAAAAATATATTTAAAAAATCGTGTAAGGCTAGAACAATTAACATATAAATATAACGTAAAAATTAAATACGAAAACAATCAGCTTTTTATAAATTTTACAGTCAAACGAGACTAGCTACGATAGGAACAAAAACCCTCCTTATCAGTAAATACTTTGTTCTTGCCTAACCCTAAACGACCATAACTAGAAGCGTGGTGAATGTTAATGTCAAAAATGATAGGAAACATAGAATTGAAAGTTTTGAAATATATTTAGTCAGCCGGTTATCAAAATTAGTTCTGGTAACTTCGAAATAACGTAATAAATAAGTAAAACGGGATTTTATACACTGTTTATGCGTTGTATAAAATATCCGTTTTATTCGGATATTCAAAGTTTAACTATCCGAATATTTTCGGATACTATTTTTAGCGGATATTCGGATAATTTGAATATCCGAATATTCGGATTGCAAACCCTAGGCGGGTGTTTTTTCAACGTTTGACCCAAAGGCGTATTTGGAATTTTGGCGCCCCGGGCCAGAAAAATTTGCCGCCCCTGTTACTTAACCAGACAATTTTTTTTTCTGGAGACTCTCTGAACCCTTAGTGTACGGTCAAACGTTGAAAATCACCCGCCTTTTGCACATCTGCATAGCGGGCTCGACACCGCGGGACCGCACTACATGTTTTGGCACTTTTGGCGCGTAACCTCAGCGGATCGAGAGCGAAACAAGTGCGAATTCGTGGGGCGAGATTCCGCAGTTTTGATTCCGTTCTTGATTCGCTCTCGATCCGCTTTGGTTTCGCGGCGAAACGTGCTGCGGTACCGCGTAACGATCCACTACGAATATGTGCAAAAGGCGTAATGGGACCGAGTAACGTGTGTATGTGTAAGGTCAAGGTGGTATAAGGACCGGGCGGTCACAGTATGATCACTTACCTCATCGAGGAGCCTTATAAATCGAAAAGTAAGCCTCAGCCTGGTCGGTTTTGGTATGCAAATTAATTTTACATGAAAGAGTGTATTAAGAGCTATCTTCTGGATTTATTTTTTAATTGCATATTTTAGAAGCTAGAAAGAGAATAAAACTTTATAGTCAAATATTTTATTAAATATTTATTGTATAAAAAAAAAATTTTGTAACCTTTAACTTATTTTTGAACGCGTACCGAACTGCAAATCATAAATGTATTTTTCAGCATTTATTTTTGTTTTATTCAACAGTTACAATAGTTACATGTATGGAATGCATGCCTAAAAAATGTTTTTTAAAAGAATTCTTGTGCTCTAATATATGGAAGATTATAAAAGCCATTCACAAACCAAATTTTATTAATATAGAGCCGTAAATTTCGGCTACAGACGGAAGAAGCAACCCAAAAATTGCACCACTAAAAGTGTCCGAAAACGGAACGGACCAGGCTGAGAGCTGTCCGGCCAAGTGATTTGTGACCTATATATTTTTTCTTTTCGATGAATAAGGTTCCAAACTGCTCCTCGATGAGGTAAGTGATCATACGGTGGCCGCCCGGCCCAATAGGCTTGTAGTCGTAGCCTATCCATCTTTCCCAACCATTACCCATACCGAAACTACTATTCCCAGTAACTTGACGACTGAGTTTCTGGAGGGTGCAAAATATACTAGATTGGACGAACGCTAAGATCAGGAAAGATTATAGACCCGTATCGGGGATTCTCAACGATCAGCTTTTACTGACTTGATTAAGTTTTCTGACTGAAACCGGAAGCTTAGTTAAATAACCAGGCATAACCAGGCACTCCAGGCCGGCATTATATTGTCCTCCCTTTTATGAAAAAAAATGCAGTTTGGCTCATTCTACTTTTTTGTGACCATTAATCAATTGCCAGAAAAAAAATGTTAGACATACAATTTTGTGTATAAAATTATATTTCCAAATTGTACAGTCAAGTGTAAAAGTATGGGTGTACTCATCTTACTCAAAAATATGTCCCATAGTATCTTAGTCCGTTGTAATAAGTGCGTAGTACCATATTTAAGAGACGATTTTTTCGATACGTATTTTTGCACTTGACTGTGCCTGAACCAAATAATAAGAAATTGTTAACCAAAATTCATATATTCATATTGATTAATGTAAAAAGATGGTAACGCAGTGGTGAATGCCTTATTTTTATACAAATCGGGAGACAATCAATGACCACTGCGTTACTGTGATTAAGAATATTTACAGTTTTTATTATTAAACTAAGCTATCGGGATTGATAGCCTAATTAAGCCTCTTTATCCGTCACAAAACAGCAAGTAAAAGTAATGGCCAAGTATTCTAAAATATGCATTTTACGAAAAGTGTCATAAACTTATGTACAACGAAAAGTAGAATGGCCTGTTTACTTTTTTTTTTTAATACCACAACGGTGGCAAACAAGCATACGGCCCGCCTGATGGTAATCAGCTACCGTAACCTATGGGCGCCTGCAACTCCAAAGGAGTCACATGCGCGTTGCTGACCCTTTACAAAAAGGAGGATTCACTGTGTTGACGGCTAAAGGAAAAAGAAGGTCCCTGGTCGTCAACACACTGGGTCCTCTTTGAGCTTTTTGGCAACCTTACTCACCAGCAGGAACACAACACTATGAATAGGGTCTAGTGCTATTTGGCTGTGGTTTTCGGTAAGGTGGAGGTACTTCCCCAGTCGGGCTCTGCTCCAGATTTGAGCGAGATGACATTCGCTGAACGTGGCCTACCACAGTTAGCGAGATGCCATTCGCAGTGCCCATACCTCTCTTTTTGGCGTAGTTTAAGGACGTACCCAAGTCCGGACGTAGTTTAAGGCCATACCCTGGGTACAAAACTTTATGTGATACATGGTAATGGCAGAGATAGAAAATTGGCATAAGTAAAAAATAACGCTCTTCATGTTTATTTAGATTGTGGCGTTTTGAAATTGTTTGTTTAAAATTACTCTTTCTTAGGCCTAATGGGCCGGTACCTAACTGAAGTTCAGCAACGAAAAAGGCGCCCAAAACCAAGCACACGGGGTGGCTCGCGCCGCCCCTGGCAGCCTGCCGCCCCGGGCCATGGCCCTATTGGCCATAGGGTAAATACGCCCCTGTTTTTGACCGTACACTAAGAGTTCAGAGTCTCCAGAAAAAAAAAATTGTCTGGTTAAGTAACAGGGGCGGCAAATTTTTCTGGCCCGGGGCGCCAAAATTCCAAATACGCCTCTGGTATTACGAGTAGGTAATATAATAAGTTAAAATGATTCTTATTCACAGTCAGGATTGTATAATTTGTATTCTATCGCAAATGTGTATATTTTTAATATATTTACTTTTTTTTTACTTTTTTAGAATGTAAACTCATAAAGAGTTAAAAAAAAGTAAAGGTAATACCCGACTAAATTACAACGATTCGTCTGCGTACATACAACTTGGTACTAGAGTACAAACGTCACTTGATCGGATTATTAAATTATTCCACTAGTTGGATAATTATTGTGAAATGCACGCGTGTTTATTATCTAGGATTATGAGCATAAAAGCGGTGGAATAAGAACCTCGTTACGAGCAGGTGTGTGAGGTGTGTTGAAAACGAAAATAAACGTTTGTAGAAAGGATTCACTTAAAATTCATGTTTCAAGCTACATAATTGAGGTAAGCAAACTTGTTAACATAGAAACTACTCAACTACAACATTCTGTTAATAATCAGCTGAGGATATGTTAATTCTTTTCAATACAAAACTGAGAATATGGAGTAAGACATCTTCACAATCTGAAAATACAAACAAAATTAATGCAATTAATTATATCTGCTGCGAATAAGTAAAACAACAACATGTGCAATAATTTATACAAAATAAGTATTTTTTTAAATATGAATCTCGATACATAAAGTCTGGCAAACCATTTCTGTCAGTAGACAAACGCGGCAAATTCAAAATACGTATATGTGGCTACACTGTGTGATGAGACACCGTATTCGTGACGAACATTTCGATTCACATTTCTTTTACATTGAATTTGTTTCTAGTGTCTTTCACTCTCTCATCTTAAGTGCGAGTGAGACAGAACTCCTGCATCGTTCTAAATTGAATTTTTAAATTCGTTTTTAAGGCTATGCCAATTGTCTCAACCAGATTATCTGTTGCAGTTGATGACAGATCCGATGAAATATATCCGTCTCCTTTTTACACACAGTACATGTTACTTAATTAAACCAACTAAAATTAAAAACATAGAATTTGATGATCATTGCTGCTTTTTTCACTGATTCTTAGTGTTGTCATACTTCTGTTCGCTGTACATTGCTACTGCGTTCGTTGGCTGGCCAGACTATATATTCGTCACCCAACAGTAAAGAAAAAAATCGTGTTAAGTAGTTACCAATCAATTACCTGTTTAAAATTTGCCAAAAAAAATAAAAAAATAAACAAAGCTTACCGATAAATATGATTGATATGACAATTCTATGAAACCGCAACTCGTGATGACGACAGGTTTCTAAAAAAATACAAGTACACTGTATATTTTAGCCTATTAATAAAATGAGAGTGTATACAGGGTGAAATAAAAATACTGGTGATCCTGCGATGTTAGTATCTAGTACACTTTATATAAAATGGGTTAAGCAACAATGTGCTGTCTGTCGTTGTATTAAGGTGCATCGACTTTAGTCGCTGTAAGTGGTCACTTATTTCAGCCCGCTCACCATGTACCAGGTTGGTCCAGTGGTGCGTGGGCTTGACTAGTAAGTTCAAGGCACCCGGTTCGATTCCAGCAGCGGGCGAACTTTTTCCATGTTTATTTGTTTATTTTGTGCATTTATATTTAATACTCGTAGATTCAGAATATTAGTTGCGGTCAGGACGAGAAATCAAAAAAAATAAATAGAACGGACACTTGAGCTCGTAACGGCGACTCGGGTAGACATAGACGTCCTCCGTTGTCATTGTTAAGCTGTGGAATATGGAAATATTCATTACCGAAATTTATTGTGGTTGTAATCTGCAAATTTAACCAGCAAGAGTGATACTCTTTTGTTAATATTGTGTGTGCCGTGACAATTACACCAAGGGGTGAGTGCTAAGTTTAAGTAAAAGCAATCAAAGTTTTACCGTCAATGTAATTTTTATAAAGTGACAAGAGGTAACGCAATTCATGTTTGTTCTAGCCTAACGCAACGCCCTTTTGGTGTACGGCAAATCTTAACGTTTGAAGACTGAGCTAGCACAAAGGACTGGCAGTGGGTAGGCAGCGGTACCCAGTCGATCAGCAGACTGAACGCTCCTGGCGTCCAATTAGTTTTAGGATAGTTAAGTTTTAGTGTATACTCGTAGGTTAATAAACGTAATTTTACATTTACTGTGTCTTGGATTTTATGCCCTTGTCAGCCCGTAACAGTGGCGCTCAACGTAAAAACGGCTGGTTGGCAAGCGGTAGACACAGTCCAAAGGTCGTTGCGGTAAATTGCAATTTTGCATCGAAGTTTGTTCGCGGTTTGAATGTCAACGGTTTATTTAAGGTTGTATTGATTGTTGTTTTTTTTTAATTAATCAGTGTTTGGGTTTGGTTTTTTTTTTTTGTTTAAGATCTAGTGATAGGTTTTAGGTATAGTTTGAGGTAGGCTCAGTGTATCAGATTAGGTAGTTTTTTATCGAGTAATTTTTTTATTTGTTTGATTGTTTGGTTTGTTTTTTAGTACTTTGGCTATTTAAAATTTGTAGACTGACGAAAATTTATATTTTATATTGTTAACTTTACTTTGTTACTTGATATTCGGTAGTCCTTATATAACTGAGGGTGTTTTAATTTTATGTTGTTTTGTTAAAACCTGTAGTTTTTTTGTAACTTTGCCATGGAGCCTATGTTTTTGTTAAAGGACGAGTTACAGTATGAACTTGCTTGCCGGGGTATTGTTTTGAAAACAGCAACTGTTCCGGTTATGAAGAAACTATTGACCGAATTGATGCGATCAGGGGTTGCGCTGGGTCCGGGGTTGGAACTGAAGGCTCCGAAACCAAGTTCTGTCAAATTTGAGCTGGAGATATGCTCAGCAAAAATACAGGTCCTGTCAAATTACATTACGGAGCTAACCGGCAAGCCAGATAGGACTTTATTTAAACGGTTGGTTTCCAGGCTATATCACGTCCAAAATAGACTGAGTTTGGTGGAACATGAGGTTGAGGATGAATACATTCGTAAGGAGGGCCTGTTAGAGCAATGTCAGGTGCTTTTAGATAAGTTAGAAAGGCAAGATGAAATCGTGGAGGATGATGACTTATCTGTTGAGGACAAAGATATTTTACAGAATACGTTAGGTGAGTTAGGGCGTCAAATTATAGAAAACTTGGAGGGGCAGGCTAGTTCTTCGGCTGCGGCTGGTTTAGGCGCAGTGAGCAAAGTGGAGGATGAGCACCAGGAGGTCACGGATAGGCGCGATAGAAGTGTGGCGTTCTCATCTAATAGGTTGGAGCAGGATGGGAATAGTAGGTCTAGGCTGATGCGTTTTTCAACTTTTGATGAGGATGTTCCGAAACGTAAGTTAGTTCCGGTGCATCAGTGGGGACTCAAATTTATGGGAGGAAATAAAATGAGTGTTAATGCGTTTTTAGAAAGAGTAGCTGAACTAAAAGAGGCTAGAAATGCAACAGACGCAGACCTCTGGCTGGATGCCATTGACTTTTTCGAAGGGGACGCATTAATTTGGTACAGGGCAAATAAGGAGTATGCTGGTAGTTGGGACGAGTTGGTCATTCTCCTTAAACGGGCATTCCAGAGACCATACTATCAGGAGGAGCTTTTAGCGGAGATAAGGGCAAGGTCTCAGGGAGACAGTGAATCTGTCCTCATATATGTTTCTGTTATGCAAAACCTGTTTAACCGACTACCTGTTAACATTTCAGAGCAGGAGAAACTATCCATCATACAAAAGAACTTGTCACCCTATTACCAGCAGGCAGTATGTAGGGACCATTTCAGTTCGATTCCAGAAATGGTAAATGTGCTGAGAATAGTTGAAAGGACTAAAATCAACTGTGAAAGTTTTAAGCAGCCTAAGGTTTCGGTAAATGTTTTAGAACCAGATCTGGCCTTTAAGGATGTGTCAATAAGTGATACCAGAAAAGTAGAAGAAGTAGCGGAAATCAAGACAGCACAGGGGAGAGCCTTAGCGCAGTCAGAAAAACGGTGCTGGAACTGTCGCGAGAGTGGCCATGTTTTTAGGGAGTGTACCGTGCCGAAGCAACGACTATTTTGCTTTAGATGTGGGAAGTTTGGGTTAACTTCTAAAGATTGTCTATGCAAGGGAAACGAGAAAGGGGGAAATTCGAGTGTTGCCAACTTAATTTCTCCCTAACTCGAGAAAGTTACGAATGGCAATCATGGTTGAATACAGTGAAAAGTTTTTTTGTCCGTAACGATGTTGATTTATGTCCATTAATGGTTAAAAGGATGAACGACAATAGATCTTATGTAGTGTTAAATATTTTAGGTTACGATTGCGTAGGATTGCTAGATAATGGAGCATGTCGCACGGTCATTAATAGGCGGTTTGCGGAGACCCTGGCAAGACTTGGGCTGAGGGCTGTAAAAAAAGAGCCATTAGAAATGTCAGTGGCTGATGGGGTGGTGCACCAGATTACAGATATTATTGATGTACCCATTAACTTTGATGAACAATTTAAAGTAATGCCGGTTTTAGTCATGCCGGCCTTGAAACAGAATTTAATCTTAGGCCAAGATTTTTTTAACAAGTTTGGTGTGGAATTGAAGTTTAAAGGTAAGGTGACGAAGGATAAGGTGGAGTTGGCTACGATGAATATCAGAAACGATCCGGTAATTATAGGGAGAGAAGATTTAACTCCAAGTCAGCTTGTAATTTTAGAAGAGTTAATACAAGAGATGAAGGACACAGTTGGCCGTGGGTTAGGGAGGACGGACGTGTTAAGACATAGCATAGACACCGGTGACAGTAAGCCAATACATCAAAAACAATATAACTTTTCACCTGTAATAAAGGCGGCCATTGAAAAGGAATTGGATGAAATGCTGGCCAAAGAGGTGGTAGAACCGTCTTATAGCTCATGGTGCTCGCCTGTACTTATCGTCAAAAAACCTAACGGGGAAAATAGGCTATGCCTTGATAGTAGACAGCTAAATAGAGTGACGAAACGTGATACATATCCTCTGCCCAGGGTGGCCAATATATTAGACAGCCTGCGAAATGCTAAGTTCTTGACTACAATTGATTTAAAGTCTGCGTTTTGGCAAATACAACTAGAAGAGAGCAGCAAAGAGAAAACTGCTTTTGCGGTTCCGGGCAGAGGGTTGTTTCATTTTAAGGTTATGCCGTTCGGGTTAGTGAACGCGTCTCAAACCCAACAAAGGTTTATGGATATACTATTCCAGGCTGAAGAAGGTAAGGTCTGGACGTATCTCGACGACATTGTCATATGCTCGGCGAGCTTTGAAGAACATTTGTTCCTTTTAAGGAAAGTGATGACGATTCTGAAGGGTGCAAACCTAACGATTAATGTGGACAAGTGCAAATTCGCTAGGTCAAGCTTGCGATACTTAGGATATGTCGTAGACAAAGATGGACTCAGAACGGATCCTGAGAAGGTGGAGGCAATTTTGAATTTTGCTAGACCCAAGACGTTTACGGAGTTGAAGAGGTTCATAGGGCTCGCAAGTTGGTACAGACGTTTTGTTAAGGATTTTTCAGGTCTCGCAGCTCCACTTCATGATTTAACAAAAGGAAAGAAGAGGAAGTTTGTTTGGACAAGCGAAGCAGAAAAGGCTTTTGTAAATCTAAAGACTGTGTTAACGTCAACACCAGTGATGACTTGTCCGGACTACTCGAAACGTTTCTTCATAGAATGTGACGCTTCCAGTTCGGGGATTGGAGCGGTTCTCTGTCAAAAAGTGGACAATATCAACCAACCAGTGGCTTACTTGAGTCGAAAACTAAACGACACAGAAATGAAATATTCAGCTTCGGAAAGAGAACTGTTAAGTGTCGTCTTTGCCATTGAAAAGTTTAGGCCCTACATAGACGGAACGCAGTTCACGGTAGTGACAGACCACAGTGCACTACTATGGCTTCACAAAATGAAAGATCCGCATGGCAGGTTGGCACGCTGGGCTATGAAGCTGCAGCAATTCGACTTCGATATTGTCCACAGACCAGGAAAATGCCATACAGTACCTGATGCCCTCTCTAGAAGCGATGCAGAACCAGTTTGTGAGAACAATGTTATTGAGATACTAGATAGCCACAAGGATGTGTGGTACAGAAATAAGGTAGAAGAATTATCGGCTGATGACCATGATTCCAGTTGGACAGTATCAAATGGATTACTCTTCAAAAAAGTGCCAATGAAGCAATATCCGAATAAGGAAGATATATGGAAATTGTTTGTGCCGGAAGCCTTACGTACGAAGGTTTTGCAGGAGTGTCACGACAGTCCTACGTCTGGTCATTTGGGAATTAGAAAGACATGTTTCAGAATCAAGCATAGGTTTTACTGGCACAATATCTTAAGAGATGTTAAGAAATATGTAAATGGGTGTGATTGTTGTGCTAGTAGGAAGGTATCACAAAACCTGCGCTTAGGACATATGGGGCAACACAGAGACGTTACGGGTCCTTGGCTGTCAGTTGCACTAGATTTTATGGGTCCCTTTCCTAAGAGTAAAAAGTGTAACACCATGCTGCTAGTCATGACATGCATGTTCAGTAAGTTCACTCTTTTATTTCCACTCCGGTCAGGTAAAGCCGACAAAATGTGTGAAATTGTAGATAAACAGTTTTTGCTGTACGGAGCCCCGAGGGCGATCATTTGTGATAATGGAAAACAGTTTGAGTCTCACCAGTTTAGGGAACTAGCCAAAAAGTACTGTTCAGAAATATGCTACACTCCACATTATCATCCTCAGAGCAACCCAACTGAAAGAGTGAATCGTGTTATAGGGACCATGATTTCATCGTACATAAAAACTAAGAAACATAACGAATGGGACGTTAACTTGGACGAGATAGGGCACGCTATTAGGACTGCTGTACATGAGGTTACGGAATATACACCTTCGTACTTGTTTTTAGGTAGAGAAACTGCGGTGTCAAATTTAACGTTACTGCCTTCGGCCAGACCCACATCTATTCCGTCAGATGGTATCACTACTAATACGGTACACTATATCGAGAGCCTTGAGGAAAGATTAGGGATTTTCAAGGAAGTGCAAGAAAAAATGATAAAAGCACACTTTAAAAGCAGTCAACACTATAACAAAAAAACTAGGTTTGGAACGTTTCACCTGGGTGATATAGTCTGGAGAAAAACCAAACATTTATCGAATGCACGTAATAAATTCATGTCTAAACTAGCTCCTAAATTTGACAGGGCCATTATAGCTGAAAAAATATCGGATATTGTATTTAGATTAAATAATGCTCATGGCAAAGATATCGGTGTATGGCATATTAAGGACTTAAAGCCCTATAATGTTAAAAAATAAATAAATGAAATTTATTTATTTTTATTGAGGGACGGGGAATGCGATGTTAGTATCTAGTACACTTTATATAAAATGGGTTAAGCAACAATGTGCTGTCTGTCGTTGTATTAAGGTGCATCGACTTTAGTCGCTGTAAGTGGTCACTTATTTCAGCCCGCTCACCATGTACCAGGTTGGTCCAGTGGTGCGTGGGCTTGACTAGTAAGTTCAAGGCACCCGGTTCGATTCCAGCAGCGGGCGAACTTTTTCCATGTTTATTTGTTTATTTTGTGCATTTATATTTAATACTCGTAGATTCAGAATATTAGTTGCGGTCAGGACGAGAAATCAAAAAAAATAAATAGAACGGACACTTGAGCTCGTAACGGCGACTCGGGTAGACATAGACGTCCTCCGTTGTCATTGTTAAGCTGTGGAATATGGAAATATTCATTACCGAAATTTATTGTGGTTGTAATCTGCAAATTTAACCAGCAAGAGTGATACTCTTTTGTTAATATTGTGTGTGCCGTGACAATTACACCAAGGGGTGAGTGCTAAGTTTAAGTAAAAGCAATCAAAGTTTTACCGTCAATGTAATTTTTATAAAGTGACAAGAGGTAACGCAATTCATGTTTGTTCTAGCCTAACGCAACGCCCTTTTGGTGTACGGCAAATCTTAACGTTTGAAGACTGAGCTAGCACAAAGGACTGGCAGTGGGTAGGCAGCGGTACCCAGTCGATCAGCAGACTGAACGCTCCTGGCGTCCAATTAGTTTTAGGATAGTTAAGTTTTAGTGTATACTCGTAGGTTAATAAACGTAATTTTACATTTACTGTGTCTTGGATTTTATGCCCTTGTCAGCCCGTAACAATCCGTTTAAGGGCATAATTGGAATCGTATTGCGAGTAAGAAAAAATAAAGAAACAAAAATTTTACGCGAAAAAATTTTTTTTTATGGGACACGTCCTAATCGGCCAATCCTCCATACAAAACCATTTTTTTTTCACGAGATATTTTTTATATTAAGAATACGATACCAATTATTCCCCTAAAAGGATCATCAGCATTTTTGTGACACCCTGTATAAAAAGTACTTTTGGCGGAAAGCGCTTACATCGTACGTCAAAAAGTCAAAACCGGCCAAGAGCGTGTCGGGCCACGCTCAGTGTAGGGTTCCGTAGTTTTCCGTCCGTCACAGTAAGTGTCCCCACTTAAGAGTTTTTGAAAGCACGACATTTCATTGTGATTTTGTAGAAATTACAGGTACAATAAACACGTGCTCATACGGTTAAATTACAAACTTAGTTCAGAAATTATTTTGTATTTTTTTTTCAAAAACTATTCAACCTATCAAGTTTAAAATAATTTTCCTAGAAAGTTTTTATAAAGTTCTACTTTTGAGATTTTTTTCATATTTTTAAAACTTATGTTTCAAAAGTTAGACACATTTATTTTAAATTCTGGAGCAAATATTTCCGAAAATATTTACATTATCAAAAAATGTTTTTACTAAACCCCTATTCATTTTTAGGGTTCCGTACCTCGAAAGGAAAAAACGGAACCCTTATAGCATCACTTTGTTGTCCGTCTGTCTGTCTGTCTGTCTGTCTGTCAAGACCATTTTTCTCAGGAACGCGTGTAGGTATCAAGCTGAAATTTATATCAAATACTCAGGTCTATTGTCCCTTGAAGCTGTGAAAAAATTAAACTTAAAAGCCAACGCAATCAAAAGATACAGTCGTTTATGCTGCAAATTTTAGAGTTTTTCGGCACTTGCAAAACCTACGGGGTACTTCCCGTGAACTCAGAAACTTGAAATTTGGCACGAAGCAACGTCATATAGCATAGACAATGGAAAAATTACAAAATGTAGACATTTTTAGTAAAATCATACAAAAAAATATTTTTTTTTAATTTTAAACTTACTACCTTTTTCCTCGTAAACGCGTGGAGGTATTAAATTGAAATTCATGTCAAATACTCAGCGCTATAAGACCTTTCAAATGTAGCAAAACCAAACTTTTATGTCAACGCAATCAAAAGAAATTGCAATTTAAGTCGCTTATTTTGAAACTGAGTACTCGCAAGAAACTCAAAACCTAAAGGGTACTTCCCGTAAACTCAGAAACTTGAAACTTGGCACGAAAAAACTTCATATATCACAGACAAAGGAAAAATTACGAAAAGTAGACATTTTTAGTAAAATCATACAAAAAATATTTTTTGAAATTTTAAACTTACTACCTTTTTCCTCGTAAACGCGTCGAGGTATTAAATTGAAATTCATGTTAAATACTCAGGGCTATAGGACCTTTCCGATGTAGCAAAACCAAACTTTTATGTGAACGCAATCAAAAGAAATAGCAATTTAAGTCGCATATTTTGAAACTGAGTACTCGCAAGAAACTCAAAACCTAAAGGGTACTTCCCGTAAACTCAGAAACTTGAAACTTGGCACGAAGAAATTTCATATAGCACAGACAAAGGAAAAATTATGAAAAGTAGACATTTTTAGTAAAATCATACAAAAAAATTTTAATTGAATTTACATTTGAAATTTTAAACTTACTACCTTTTTCCTCGTAAACGCGTAGAGGTATTAAATTGAAATAAGTAATAAACATACTACAACTTTTGCTTGTTATAGGTTTGTACGGAACCCTCGGTGCGCGAGTTCGACTCGCACTTGGCCGGTTTTTAAATACCTATCCAACAATATATCACATGTTAGGGTTGAAATGAAAAAAAAAAATCACTCCCCACTTTACGTATAGGGGAGGTACCCTAATAAAACATTTTTTTCCACTTTTTATTTTACCACTTTGTCGGCGTGATTGATATACATATTAGTACCAAATTTCAGCTTTCTAGTGCTAACGGTCACTGAGATTATCCGCGGACGGACGGACAGACATGGCGAAACTATAAGGGTTCCTAGTTGACTACGGAACCCTAAAAATGTGTTTATTCAAGTAGGCATAGCAACAAGCACTTTCGAATCGTCAGTTACAATTATTATCTAAAGCTAATATAAAGCCTGTAAATTTTATACGGGCGTATACTTTATCCACCTATATAGTATCCAGCAATAGGACTCATATAGTATAATCATTTTGTTAAAGTGTTATTAATTATGTGTAACGATTTTTTAAAGTCCTACCGGGCACCAATTTACGCTATCCAACTGATTTATAACTGACATAACTGAAATGACGCATCGGTAAGTTAATGAGGGTTTCCGCGATTGAGATTTTCACTAGATGGCAGCACCGTGACGACAGGTCTTTTTGGCAGTAGCTGTCAAAATCCACCAATCAAAAAATATATGGTTAAACATGATTGGTGGATTGTGATAGCTAGACCTGTCGCCACGGTGCTGCCATCTAGTGAAAAACTCGATCGCGGAAACCCTCATTGTCATGGTTGCAATACATTACGGGCTGAATTATTATGTATGAAAAAAATATCCTTATTTTCATAAAGAAATAAATGTAAATAGGTTTCCTAGGTCCAATACTAATCGCCAGTACAATATATGCCCGTATAAAATTTACACACTGTATAATTCAGAGAAATATAAAATAAAATAAAAATTACATGTCATAATGTATTTTTGTTGTACAGATTCAATGTTATATTCGAGCTATTAAAGCGCTGGCCGATAAATAGTGGCTTTTGATGTAGAGTGTAGACTGTCAGAACTTCTTTGTTTTGTCATGAATACTTAGCGTACGGAAAGGTGGTGGCATTATTGAGCAGAGAGGGCAATGGAGTCGCCTATGATAATAATTCGATCCAAAAATATTGGTACTACTCGAATAAGAAATATGTTTGTAGTATGTATGTTTATATTAGTTATTCAATCATAAAATGTAACCTAGGCGACTCTATTGCCCTAGCTCCTCAATAATGTCATCACCTGTCCATACGCTAGTCATGAACGCATCTATTATACTATAAATAAATAAATTATATATTTTTTTGTTTTTTTTTGAAACATTTACCGAATGCATATCAGGAATTTTACCTGACTTTGGGCCATAGCAATGAGAATCAGTCGCCGGATTCGGTAAGAAGACATGTTCGTGCAGTTCTGCCATCCTGACAAAAAGATGGCCGTCGGCAAATTTCCTGCCTGAAAACGTCCTAAAATTGATAATTCATCCCTAAAAGTTTACCATTGAATTGCCGACAGACATTTAATCGAATATTATTTCAAAGACAACGTTTCAAGTATTTTCATTTCATAGACAACTCATTGCGTCGATGACACGATACTAGATAATTTGAACAGATGTCTTTTAATTGGTAGTTGACTTATTTCAATAAAATTCATGTCATGGCTTTTCATTTTGGGTTTTATTACTTAATTTTTTTTTAAATGTAATAATATTTATTCCGCATATAATTATTTTTCTTGGGGTCGCAGATCTAACCTGACCTAACCCACTTCTGACAACAGTTCGTTTTCTTGGGGGTCGCAGTTCTAACCTAACCCACTTCTGACAACAGTTCGTTTTCTTGGGGGTCGTAGTTCTAACCTAACCTAACACACTTCTGGCAACAGTTCGTTTTCTTGAGGGTCGCATTTAGTAAGTCGAAGAAATGAATTGCAATATTTTGTAGTTGTGCCAATTAAGATAATTTGAAACAAATCAGCGATTAAGTAACATTCGTTGAATAGTATTTCTACGTAGTAAGATAAATTTAAATAAATAGTAGTTGAAATAAAATAATGCCAAACAATATTACTAGTACTAAAGTTTCGATGAATCGTTGTCGATGAAATAATATTCGATGAAAAGGTTGTCGACAAAATAAGGGTACACCATCCATAAAATAATCTTTACTCCTATTTACAAAAGGACTCTTTTTAAGATGGCCCTATCCATAACCTCGTCTACAAAATGCCCATTTTGCCATCCTGCCTTAAAATGATGGCTGAATTGTAAAATGCCCATTTTGCAAAATGTTCCTAATTTGTTCCGAAAATTGCAAACATAACTGTAGGTAGGTATAGAAGCCCTATTACACTTCCCCTAAATCAGCTTGTTAGATTATTTAATTATTTGATTTAGTCAAGTAACATTTATTTTTAAGTTTACTTATACATCTACTATACTTATAAGTAAGTAGGGCAGATGCCTGAGGTTTTGGCCACTTGAAGCAGGGTCATTTTGTGTCTTCATTCATTCATTCATATTATAAATCCTAAATGATGTGTTCGGAAACCAGTAGAATGACCGCCATTGCACCGCCATGACCAACTCGATTGTGTCGACGGTCGCGCGGGCGCGTGCCGGCGCTCGGGGAGAGCGCGGATCTTCGTAACGTTACCGTGGGTAATGAATTTTTATACGTTTTTACCACACTGTCAGAGACGTTACGTTACTGGTTGCAATAATGGTGGTAGTTACATACGGTTTCTGAACGCGGAATAGAGGATTTATGATATTGGTGTAGATAAAATATATTACTATATGTATATGAATCTACGCTGTTTAGATTCTGACATTAGATCTTATTTTTTTTCTTTAATGAAATGTCAGAGTGAGGCCCAGGATCAGTTTGGGCCACTTTTTTCCATAGCTTGTGACAACTGATACATGACAGATGAGATGACAGTTCCATCTGTGTCACCATAATTTACTCTTATATTAACTATAAACCATAGACTTCTAAATTTGTGTATACCTTTAATAAAGATGAAAATGGCCAAAACCGGCACAGTGGCCACAACCGGGCCAAAAAACTCGATTTTCACCAGCTTGCCTAGTTTTCAAAAAGTTTATTTAAAGGTCACGAAGAAAAGAAACGCCAAATTGGCTCGCCTTTCACACATTCAGCAATCAGCGAATGGAACATTAGCTGTGCTACCGCGAACGTCGATAATCAAAATCTCCCTACTGTCGCTAGACAGCAATGCAAATAGACGAACAAACGAAGTGATTCGAGGTTATAGGATAGGTACCTATGCACCCTAAGCGATGGCGTTTACCTCAACGGTAATATCCCCTGCGTTCCACATGAAAAATCCAGTGCTGAACAGCATGCTCATGGCGGTAGTTATGATAGGCAATACGTGACTCAGCGATCGGTCGGTATGCTGCAACATTTTAAAAGGTTTTTGAGAACTATAAATACCTAATTACTAATTTAATAATTATAACCCCAAGGCCTTTTGCTCCGGACCGAATTAACTTAGCGACACCACTACACGTTTTTGCCGAGTTTCCGTTGTATGAAGCTGAAACAATACGCAGCGACTCCGACTGCTCTAACGCCCATTATCTACCTTCGCGCTATCTCTGTCACGCGTGGTTTCTGGTTTGCTGTTTTCGCCATTGTATCGCTAATGGTTCGCGCTCCCCACGGTAAACTCGGTGAATTTGTGCAGCGGTGCCGCCGCTGTGTCGGTTCCGCGGCAGAAATGTGCAAAATAAATCCCTTAATTTATTTATAGAAATAAATAAACAGAACGGGAAGGGAAGGAGCTAATTTACGAATGATAAATGGCGGGTACCTTCAACTGCGACATGAGAAGCACAAGTACACAAATGTTGACAATAATGTGTCCGCTGAACACGCTGCCGCAAGTTTTCTGCACTTGATGCGTGCACCTAAAACAGAACAGCTCTATTATAAACATCACTTTTAGAAATACTTCATCTTTTAAGTATTTAAGTAACTTTTAATTTATTTAGGTTTCGTGCGCAAAACGGTTAGAGAGTGTTAAGTAATTTGACTTGAATTTTTTTTGTTCCCGCCATTTTGAAACGTTAACTTTTTTTTCGTTTTCGCTCAACTTTTTAATAAGTACTATTTTGCAGTAACTAACGAAACGTCTATTAGTTTGTATACATATTTTGAAAGTACGTTTCTTTTTAAATGGTATAAGTTGAATGTTGAACGTTGAAGGGTTCCGTAGTCAACTAGGAACCCTTATAGTTTCGCCATGTCTCTCCGTCCGTCCGTCCGTCCTTATCCGCGGACGGACGCTCTCAGTGACCGTTAGCACTAGAAAGCTGAAATTTGGTGCTAATATGTATATCAATTACGCCGACAAAGTGGTAAAATAAAAAGTGGAAAAAAATGTTTTATTAGGGTACCTCCCCTATATGTAAAGTGGGGAGTGATTTTTTTTTTCATTTCAACCCTAACGTGTGATATATTGTTGGATAGGTATTTAAAAATGAATAGGGGTTTAGTAAAATCATTTTTTGATAATGTAAATATTTTCGGAAATATTCGCTCCAGAAGTAAAAAAAATGTGTCTCCCCCCTCTAACTTTTGAACCATAAGTTTTAAAAATATGAAAAAAATCTCAAAAGTAGAACTTTATAAAAACTTTCTAGGAAAATTATTTTGAACTTGATAGGTTGAATAGTTTTTGAAAAAAAATTACAAAATAATTTCTGAATTAAGTTTGTAATTTAACCGTATAAGCAGGTGTTTATTGTACCTGTAATTTCTACAAAATCACAATGAAATGACGTGCTTTCAAATATCCCAACGATGGGCCCATTTTTTTAACTTAAGTGGGGACACTTACTGTGACGGACGGAAAACTACGGAACCCTACACTGAGCGTTGCCCGACTCGCTCTTGGCTGGTTTTATTTTCTTATTTCATTTATAAGTAATTCACCCTAATCTAACACCTATTTCGCGATTTTTGTTTGGCGAGGTGAAAAGAGTAAGGTTTTTATTGATTAAAATTAAGTTATACTAGTAGTCCGCCTCGAACTCA
This sequence comes from Pammene aurita, assembly GCA_947086415.1. Classification (NCBI taxonomy): domain Eukaryota; kingdom Metazoa; phylum Arthropoda; class Insecta; order Lepidoptera; family Tortricidae; genus Pammene; species Pammene aurita. Next base: position 2,119,928 of record OX352298.1, read on the forward strand.
GAACTCGCGATTTCCTTGCAAACGAGATGACCAATATAACAAGACCCATATGATGATTTTTTCGCGCCTTCTAGCTCCATGACCCCTTGGTCGATCCTGCTCATATACGAACTCTCAAATTATATGTATCTCTGCTATAACCCCAACAAATTTCATGAAGATCAGAAAAGCGTTACTAAAGTTATCGCGGAACAAACTCTCAAAATCAAAAAGCCATCGAAATGCTGAGACGTCCCACTAGCCAGAAGTTGTTTGTAAGAACTCACTTCGCTCGTTCGACTAGTAGTCCGCCTCGAACTCAGAACTCGCGATTTCCTTGCAAACGGATGACCAATATAACAAGACCTTTCTGAAGATTTTTTTTCGCCTTCTAGCTCCACAACCCCTTGAACGATCCTGCTCATATACGAACTCACAAATATTATGTATCTCTGCTACAACCCCAACAAACTTCATAAAGATCAAAAAAACGTTACTAATGTTATCGCGGAACAAACTCTCAAAATCAAAAAGCCATCGAAATGCTGAAACGTCCCAGTAGCCGAAGTTGTTTGTAAGAACTCACTTCGCTCGTTCGACTAGTAGTCCGCCTCGAACTCAGAACTCGCGATTTAATTGCAAACAAGCTGACCAATATAACAAGACCCATGTGATGATTTTTTCGCGCCTTCTAGCTCCATAACCCATTGACCGATCCTGCTCATATACGAACTCACAAATTTTATGTATCTCTGCTACAACCCCAACAAACTTCATAAAGATCAAAAAAACGTTACTAATGTTATCGCGGAACAAACTCTCAAAATCAAAAAGCCATCGAAATGCTGAAACGTCCCAGTAGCCGAAGTTGTTTGTAAGAACTCACTTCGCTCGTTCGACTAGTAGTCCGCCTCGAACTCAGAACTCGCGATTTAATTGCAAACAAGCTGACCAATATAACAAGACCCATGTGATGATTTTTTCGCGCCTTCTAGCTCCATAACCCATTGACCGATCCTGCTCATATACGAACTCACAAATTTTATGTATCTCTGCTACAACCCCAACAAACTTCATAAAGATCAAAAAAACGTTACTAATGTTATCGCGGAACAAACTCTCAAAATCAAAAAGCCATCGAAATGCTGAAACGTCCCAGTAGCCGAAGTTGTTTGTAAGAACTCACTTCGCTCGTTCGACTAGTAGGTACGTAAAGTACATAAATACGTTAGAAAATTTGTCGTTTGAGGAATAAGTGGAACAGTTTATTTCATTTTCATATATATTTTTTTAAGGGAGAGTATGTTTAGCTAGAGCAATTTTATGAAAAATTTCCGAAGTTTAGGTGATATTTTCAGGAAGGTATTGAAGAATTTCACAAAAAAAAACATAGAAACCATTAAAAATAATACTCAATAATCAAGCGACAAGATTGCACGAATTAACGTCCTCACTAAACAAGCTCTGTAAGAATTCAGTTTTAGGGTATTAAACATTAATATATATAGACCCAAAGAACTTTTTTGCAATAACAAGACTTCAAACTATCATATCAAATGCGATTCATGTGCGTAATTTAATTATTAGCGATTTTCGTTTTCAAATCGTTACCGGACTCTTAAAAAAGGCGGGTGAGTAGATAGCTAAAGCTTTATTATAAATAAGAACATACCAAATCGTAGTAGCATGCAATTTTATACCAAGCTTCAGAGCTCTTTCATATTTTTCTTCTTTATCATTCTGACTCATCGTCTCCTCAAAAATTCCCTCTAAACTCTTGAAGTACATCTGCAAGTTCCTATACTGATGACTTAGAGAGATGGTGATAGTCTGGACGAGGAGATAGGCCGTGGTGACACGGGTCATCCAGAGCCACCAGAGGACGTAGATGGCGACGCGGCCGATGCTTGCTGCAAGGGTTTGGTCGTGGACGTCGGGCCAGACTGTTATCATGGTCACGAAGGTACCATCTGAAATAATTACTTTGTTTAATATCTGGTTATCATTTTTATTTGGATATGAAACAAGCAAGAATTACATTTAAAAATCCTTAAAACTACACTTGTTAAATACTTATACCAAAACGAAATTAAAAACTAACTTACAACTAACCCAAAAGTCCCCCCAGATCTGCCCCCTGCGGAAGGGTGCCCATAATGCTGGCTACATTTCCTCGCTGAATTGCGTTGCCGATTATCTGCGCAAGAAATGAGCCAGCTCTAGGGTCCCTAGTGGAGTCGAGTAGCTTCTTTTTGAGTTTCTTAAATAAAATATGGGCATCCTGACACCACGGTCCCAGAGTCTCGACAGCAAACGCCGCAAACAAATGGTTGCTTGATAGACCAGCATATTTGCAACAAGTTTAAGTAGGTATCTACATATATTTCGGCAGGAGCACCTGGATCCCAGCTTGTCCCCTTGGAATCTGTCCAAAAGCGCGCTATGCGCAGCGCCGGATCTAGAACTTTTTCGAGGCGGGGCAAAATCTGAAAAATGCCGCCCCCCCCCCTGCATATATTTGATATGTATTCTATTTTTGCCTTAATTATTAACTATCGTATAATTTTGACCAACAGACACCTTCTGTTAGACATAAATATATAGGCCTGTTAACAGAAAGAACGCCACAACGCACTGTGGCCTGAAAATTGGCTTTCACAGAAATAGAAAAAGGTTTTTAATTTGTACCTTTTTTCTTGAAATAGCTTTAGCTAGGTATTAATATATCCCAAAATGAGTCTAATTTGATTGGGGAAATAATTAATATTATTAACAAAAAAAAATATATGGAGCGAAACTCTGGGAGCGAATGAGAACAATCGAATTTTCTTTAAAAATAAAAGCCAAAGCGTTATATCCTCGTGGATGGTTATAGTACCAATTATGTTTTTTTTTGTCATAAGTACTCAAAATTTTTCTACCACGTGCAGTTTAACAAAAAACGATTTAAAAAAAAAAAACTAGGTTTTAGAAATCGTGTGTGTTGTAGGAGCAGTGAGCTTTTTTCGAAATAGTTGTATGGAGCGTATCGGAAATATCGGATTTTCTTCAAACATAAAAATTTTATCATTATATCCTCGCAGATGGTTATAGTACCAATTATTGCTGATTTTATAATATACTTACTTTTTTTATCAAGTGCCCTTTTAAGAAAAATAAAACATTTATTTAATTTTTTTTATTAAGTTTACTCGTTATGTGGTCCATACAAAATGATTCTGAGTCTGTTTGAGTACGCAGTTTTTTTCTCGAAAAAGATGCATAGAGCGTATAGGAAATATCGGATTTTCTTTAAAGTAAAGGTTGAAATGACGGATATTTATAAATTATTTATTTATAATTCTTTGATGCTATATAACACAAGGAAACAAATCACTGACAAGTCAAATAATAAAAACAATAATAACAATATCATCAAAAAATCATAAATAAATAAATTATAAATATCCGTCATTTTAGCCTTTATTTTTAACTAGCCTTTTCCCACGGCTTCGCCCGCGTACTATAAGTACTCAAAAGGATACGATACCCATGTTGATTTTCAGACTTTGTGACCACATTTGACCCTTTTGGGGATTGAATTTTCAAAAAACCTGAAACACGTGTTTACTCATTTTTCGTTAGGAATACTCCTGTGAAGTTTCGATTAAAATAGTCTAACAAATCTTGATTCGCCATACAAATTTTGGACCCCCATTTTACCCCCTTCGGAGGTGAATTTTGAAAAATCCTTTCTTAGTGCATCCCTAGACCTTATATGAAACCTAAGTGCCAAATTTGGAATCTCTAGAACCAGCGGTTTGGGCTGTGCGTTGATATGTCAGTCAGTCAGTCAGTCAGTCAGTCAGTCAGTCAGTCAGTTTCTTCTTTTATATATTTAGAAAAGAAAATCCGATATTTTTTAATTTCGAGAAAAAAACTTAGTACTCGTAAGTTTCTGACTCAAACAGGCTTATAATAATTTTTTATGGTATTTTTAGGGTTCCGTAGTCAACTAGGAACCCTTATAGTTTTGCCATGTCTGCCCGTCCGTCCGTCCGTCCGCGGATAATCTCAGTGACCGTTAGCACTAGAAAGCTGAAATTTGGTACTAATATGTATATCAATCACGCCAACAAAGTGGTAAAATAAAAAGTGGAAAAAAATGTTTTATTAGGGTACCTCCCCTATTCGTAAAGTGGGGAGTGATTTTTTTTTTCATTTCAACCCTAACGTGTGATATATTGTTGGATAGGTATTTAAAAATGAATAGGGGTTTACTAAAATATTTTTTTGATAATGTAAATATTTTCGGAAATATTCGCTCCAGAAGTAAAAAAAAATGTGTCTCCCCCCTCTAACTTTTGAACCATAAGTTTTAAAAATATGAAAAAAATCTCAAAAGTAGAACTTTATAAAAACTTTCTAGGAAAATTATTTTGAACTTGATTATTAAAGTATAATTATCATCCTTACCTGAAAATAATACCTGTGATAATGCGTCCACGCCGTAAAATATAAGCGCGCTATAGCACAAACATACAAGCGCACACGCGTAGACCTTAGTACGTTTGAGCATATGCTTCTCCGTATCTTCATCGTTGAAATCCTTCTTTAAGCTCACTGCTAACGAATACAATATCCCTGTAACTGTATCCTTATGATGGCTCAGAGACAGAGTAAATGAGTATAGAATGATATGAGAGAACGTCATCAGAACGCGATCAGATTTCTGTTTCTCCGTCAAGTTATATTGCGTAAAGAATGACCCTATCTCCGCCACCATGAATAGGATGACGGCTAAATTCAGCACTTTGGATATTTTCTGGTGTGCCTTCAAGACCAACTGCGGTATATCGTTGTCATCAACCCAGAAGTTCATGCTGCTGCAAAAGAAGATGACTTTATCCAAGTTGTGGAAAAGTTGTGTGGTTTTATTTTCACGATATATGCGCTCCATTTTCTTGAAGTGACTTGTATGACTGATGAGTTACAAATTGAAGATTGACGTAGATGCTCTGACTCACGTCCAAAATTGAAGTTCGTTTAATTGCTAGGCACGGATTATGACCAGAGAAAACTACTCTGTGTATACTTGTCATATGAGTTAACAAAATACAATCCGTTCATATAGAGCTTATAATTGGTGTGATTTCAACGGCAAGAGTGATAACGGTGGTATAGGTAATAGTCATAATCACAGCTAATAGCCGTCAGGTTGTGGGCTCCACGATCTAATGATCTAATGATAATTAATGACCGCTATCGGATTAATTTTCATTATTCAGAGTCTAATTGACGTCGGTTAAGTAAACCTTACGTTACTTAACTTAATAAGGGTTGAATAAATAACCGTCTAAAATAATGAATCCTTTTATTAATTGGCAATGCGAATATATTTTTCAGAATTATTACTCTTTTCTGACGTCACGCTTCATTAGTCGCCCCTTTTAAAAGTAGGAATGGGAAAATAATTAAATTGCGATTTTGACCGTGAAATATTGCGTTTATGTATCTATAATCTATTTAGTTGCCAATGCCATACAATTGGTTTTATCATAAAGTAAATTAATCTATGGTTTTACAGATAAATGTGATAAATCAAAGGTACTTTAAAAAAATCGTAAAATTTTGAAATTTTTAGGCCTTTGATATCTTTGCTCCGTTACAATAGATTTTTTAAAATTTTTACTGTACCTACCCATTAAGATATAGCAAATTTTTTATCCATTCAACTTAATTTTGTTACAAAATTCAACATGTGTCATTGTCATGCCTATTGTACAATCTAAAGCATTAATTTTCAAGTAGCTTATCGTCACCAAATATGGTCATATTTTTATGAATTTGTCTAAAACAATAGTTAGGTACAAAATTACAAAGCGTAACTGTTGTGGTTTATATATTTCATGGAATCCATGATTTAATTTAATTTAATATATGTATAATCACAGGCAAAGGGATAATTTTAATACTATAGGTATACCTACGCAATTTGAATTGTAATTGTTTTAATGTAAACGCTCACTTATGTGACTAAGAGCTGGCCACGTCAGATATGACACAATAATGAGAGCAATGAAACCTGTCTAGTTAGATTGCTTTACCATCCTTATTGCTAGATCCGGGCATCTGGCAGCTTTTTATGGATGTTATGGATGGAGGTCAGAGTGACAGACCAACAAAGTTTTTCAGTTGGAAAAAAGTAATACCAAGATAGGTGAAAACTGCCGAAGTGGTGTCATTTATAGAGGACAGGGCCTATATTTTAACATTAGAACAAAAACATTGTTATTATTGCAGAAACAAAAACAGTAGGCAACTAACTATATCTACTAAATTGCATTATACATCATTTGGCACTACTTTCCTCCAGCAGAAACTTCTAGCTATGATATAATCTAATTAATTACATAATTTCGCATAATATTGAATCAAACCTAGAACTCTAAGATTTGTTTTCTTCGAATTATTTGCATATTTTGACCTCCACCACTTTATAGCTGCCAGATGTCCAGATCTAGAAATAAGCATAGTATAGCAAACTAACTAGAGGGGTTTCGTTGCTCTCATTATTGTGTCATATATGACTCTCCGTCTATAAGGCCCAAATGGCAAAAACGGAACCCTTATAATTTCGTCATGCCCGTCTGTATGTCACAGTCGTTTTACTCGGAAAGTATAAGACGTATTCAAAAAATGTATATAAGGTGTATTTTGTATGCCGCTATTTAGTTTTGTAGTAAATACATACGCATTATTGTGTATCTTTAAGATTTAGTATTACTGTTTTGAAAAAAAAAGTCCCGCCGAGTTTCTTGCCGGTCATAATACTTCTCGGGTCAGAGGTGTAGGGTTAGAACCGGTGGTAGTTATTTTTTTCTCTGACGTTCATAAGTGCATTGTAATGTGCCTAAATTGAAGAATAAATATCTTTTTTAATACAATTGCTCAAAAAGTTTAGTTTATGTAGCTGCAAATCGTGCGTAAAATTTGATTTTATGCACTAGTGCTAAAAAGTAATCTGATCTGCAAATCGTGCGTAAAGTTAGATTTTACGCACGATTTGCGATCAGAATTTTAAATAAATGAGTATTATGCGAGACCCGCTTATAAATGACCCACCTGAACTACGCGCGATTGGGCATAAAGGAATATTATGCGAGACCCAATAGTATTACTTGAACAACGCGCGATTGAATGAAGCTGTCTTTCGTACACTGACAGAATATAAATGTAATTTTATTTCATTGTAGTTTTTTCGCAATTGTATTAAAAAACGTTGTTCGACACACGTGCGGAAGTGTCATTTTATACATACTTCTCGCACTTGTATCGAAAACTACTATTAATAACTATCTTAGGGGCGCCACTCCATACTAATTGTGATTTTTTTTACCAAATATCAACATTTTGCGCATCAATCAATAGGTATTTAAAAATAACATTAGCTTTGTTTGAACATTTTTTGATTTAGTGAATATTATCAGAAATAATCACCCCGAAACTCATAAAAATTGTATCCCCCCCCTTTAACTTTGGAACCAGAGACCGGAACCGGGAGAACGAAAATTGTTTTGAACATTATCAGTTAAAGCGTTTTTGAGTTATCTCCAAAAACGTACCCTCTTCCATAGGCAGACACGACCTTTTGTTAATATTTTTTTCTTATTCCGTTGAAGGTACGAAACCCTCCGCGAAGTGCGATAAAGTGGGAGCAAGGGAGATAGAGGGTGCGTTTCCATCAGAGATGTGAGAGGATGCGCGTTTATGAGGAATGTGTTTTACAAGGAACAATTCATTTAGCCACCAGAGGGCGTAGATGAGGACGCGGCCGATGCTTGCTGCAAGGGTTTGGTCGTGGACGTCGGGCCAAACTGTTATCATAGTGACGAAGGTACCATCTGAAATAATTACTTTGTTTAAGTATCTTGGTTATGATTGTTATGATTGCTATTCTCGCTCAGCTCAGCTCTAGTGGAAACAGTTCAGCGGCGCGATGTTTTTGTTTTTGTACATACAAAACAAGGGAAGGATGTGTGCGAGGAATATGTTGCGACTGTTGCGAGGGATGCGTTACGAGGAATGTGTTTTCGATTTTCGATGTTAGCGGTTGGCTCTCTATGCTGCTTCCTACAGTAACTTACGATCGGTTGGGGCAAAATTATAGGTACCTACTTTGAAAGTCGACAGAACTCTTTTAAAATTCAAGCACGACTGACGGCAAAAGACCATTTTGAAAAACCGGCCAAGAGCGTGTCGGGCCACGCTCAGTGTAGGGTTCCGTAGTTTTCCGTCCGTCACAGTAAGTGTCCCCACTTAAGAGTTAATAACACCGCCATGTAGGATATGATATGAGAGTTCCACGTACAGCGACATCTATCGGCAAATTAAGTAAACTATTGCGCGCGAGCTTAAAGTATGGAAGATGATTTTTATGGGATAATTCTTTATTGCGTGAACCGATTTTCACCGTTTTTACTTTATTTGAAAGCACGTCATTTCATTGTAATTTTGTAGAAATTACAGGTACAATAAACACCTGCTTATACGGTTAAATTACAATCTTAGTTCAGAAATTATTTTGTAATTTTTTTTCAAAAACTATTCATCCTATCAAGAACAAAATAATTCTTCTAGGAAGTTTTTATAAAGTTCTACTTTTGAAATTTTTTTCATATTTTTAAAACTTATGGTTCAAAAGTTAGAGGGGGGGGGGACGCATATTTTTTACTTCTGGAGCGATTATTTCCGAAAATATTTACATTATCAAAAAATGATTTTAGTAAACCCCTATTCATTTTTAAATACCTATCCAACAATATATAACACGTTAGGGTTGAAATGAAAAAAAAAATCACTCCCCACTTTACGTATAGGGGAGGTACCTTAATAAAAAAAAAATCCACTTTTTATTTTACCACTTTGTCGGCGTGATTGATATACATACATATTAGTACCAAATTTCAGCTTTCTAGTGCTAACGGTCACTGAGATTATCCGCGGACGGACGGGCAGACATGGCGAAACTATAAGGGTTCCTAGTTGACTACGGAACCCTAAAAAGGGAGCGCGCGGTAGCCCTGTCCGGTTTTCGGTGTCGGTATGGATGAAACTAGGTGCCGGGTGGTTCTGTGTGCTATAACCATTAAACGCATACGTGACTTGACTACACATACAACAATACAAAATTAACCACATTACGACTCGATTACAGTTAACTTTATATTATTGTCATATCGCGTTATTTAGGTACTAATGTATCAACTTACAGGGAGGAAACTGAATTCTAAACTTCACGCCAAAATGTATAAAAGGAAATTTATACAAGGGCAGTTCGTATTTTATAATTTTACACTCGCAAAGATGGGTCTGCTACGGTTATTCTCACTTGTGATTGTAACCCTGCAATTTTGTGGGAACTTCTCAACAGCCTATGCTTTCATTGGGTTGCTTCCATCAAAGCAGAAAACTACTACTTCAGTGTTTAAAAGATCGCAAATTTTCAGTCCAAGCTGCGTTCTAAACGAGTCTATGTTTGAACGATATCCGTTCACATCTAAAGGAGTAGACCCTACTGGTAGTATCCTGAGAGACGACGTGGGAAAATTTACAGTCGCCGAAGTAAAAGGCAACAGAAAGTGAGTATTAAATATTTCCTTAAAAAGTAAATGTGACGTTATCATGGATAGGGGACCACTTTGTCGCTTATGGATTCCGAGATATCACTGATTTTGTTAATCAACTCGAAAATAGTGAAAATTGGTTTTGATTAAAAATAGCTTCTACACACTTAAAATAATACGGTGTATTGATAAAAAGTTAAACGTTTCAACTAAAAGTAGGAAAAAAACATAGTCAAAGTTTACCGACTAGGGTACCACATTGTCGCTCATAAGCTTGAAGTAATATCGGGGCCATTGGAAAATGTAGTAACACGTGTTGTCTAAATCTCAGTTTACTCCCATCCATCTGCTTGACAGTTCGTAACTCAGCTGCCCGTTACGTTCACTTAGCTTTATGTTATGTTACCCTTTTAACAATAGTGGTCAATAAGCAATAATTATTAAGACAAAGCAAAACTCTCTATTTTAATCTGGCCTAAATCAATCAACTAGATACAAAATATATTAATCAAAATTCATATTATGTTAGTTTATTCAATTGGATTGTTAAAAATAAATAAATAGATCACATAGGATAATAAAATTATTTATAATTTTAAAGTGCGTCCAGACCATCTTAATTTTCTTTACCTCCGGGATGTACTATTGTATCGGGCATTTGTGAAAACAATAATATTAATTTCACATTTTTTTTTGTTTTCTGTTGTGCAACTTAGATATTGTAAAATAACGGATGACTGTTATTGGCCTTTTTTCTGTGTAACTACTATTACATCATAATTGTATCTATGACTGTTGTTGTCCTGAATACCAATAAAAAAAATAATAATAATAATACGCCACGAATATGCTGCTCGTACGCTGCGCACGCGTTGCTCTAGCCGGAGAGCTAGCAACGGAAATATGATTGCTATTATATAGAGAAATAAAATTTCTCTAGTTAGTGTGCCATACTATCAATTTTAATAATCCGGGTGCCTGGCAGATGCTTTTTATACTGACTAATTACATAACAAAAACATAAATATAAATAAGGGGAGGGATATAAGTTAGTGACAAATCAAAACTTTTTAACAGAAAATACAGTTGACTTATCTTTAACAAGCTTCTGAGGGACAACCGTATTGATAATCAGTTAATACTCGTACAAAGTCACCAATCTCTCAATCAGACGTAAGAATTTAAATGACTTGGCGTCAGCACTTACGTACCCCTAGGTGCGAGGTTGAGTAGTGTAAATCATTTTACGATAAGGGGGGGGGACAATTTTCGCAAAAACTTTTTTTTTTTCTGAAGCCTATATTGTATCCCACTGCTGGGCAAAGGCCTCCCCTCGCTTCCGCCACTCGTCACGGCCTAGTGCATGCTCTCGCCAGTCGCTACAAAATGCGTCCAGATAGTCCCGCCATCTCCTTTTTGGTCTGCCTCTGCCCCGGCCGATTTGTTCGATTTGGTCGATTTGTTGTTGTTGGTGCATGCACCCGGAACGATGGGCTAAATTAAGTACTGAATGGCAAAAACTTATTTAAAAAAAAACTTCAATACTATATATGTTAAAATTATACAAAAAATGTATTTCAAATTCTCAATTTAAGCCCTTTTATTTGCTATACCAATTATTATTTATTGTACAGTCAGCAGCAGAAGTAGCTAAGTTAATTGGTTGTGAAGTAAGATGACAAATAAGTTTTCATCTCTCATGATTGATTTTTATCACACGTTTATCTACGACACGAGTGGAAAGTGAACGATTCCGCCCTAGGGAGTTCATTTTAGGCAAAGCTTAGGTGGTACACCAGTGAGGGTTCTTAGATTAGGTTTTAATTTGTCTTGATGCTTCACGATAATAGCGATGTTATATTTATTACTAGCCACCCGCCCCGGCTTCGCACGGATTAAAAAATGTTGTTGTGGGTTATCTCTAAGAGATAGACATATACCATCCCGGACTTTTTTGAAGACATTTTTAAGATGTACAATACTGTAGTAGTACATTATTTTGATCTATCTCTTAGGACTCAGCCAGTGTTTGCAATGTAAGCGCAAAAAATGGGTTTATTTACGACATCAAATTAGAAACTTCTAAAATCATTCAGTGTTTCTCTACTATATTATGCATCTATTATACATATACACCTTCCTCTTGAATCACTCTATCTGTTAAAAAAAACCGCATCAAAATCCGTTGCCTAGTTTTAAAGATCTAAGCATACATAAGGACAAACAGCGGAAAGCGACTTTGTTTTATACTATACTATGTAGCGATTATTTGTGACATTGTCATGGTAAAGGTAATATATTGTCGGTATTGAGTTATTGGTACCTCCTTATAGTTCAAAACATCCTCCTTCATATGCAGAAAGAACGAAATCGCTATGTTGAGTATTTTTATTTTTAATAATTTTTTGAAGTTTCAACATATCTTTGTACTGTTTTGAGATATTCGAGTTGAAAGTTTGAAAGCCTAAAAAACCTATATATAGGTTGAAGTTATGGAGATAGCGGCTTTAAAATGTTCCACATACATTATATTACTCGACAAATCATATGTTGTCTCTATCATTTTACATTTTATAGAAATAAGACAATAATAATGCACGTAGGGTGTAGAGTCAAGAATCAAAAATAAAATCATCAATCAAGCCGTCTTCGAATAATCGGTGAACATAGGTACAATAAAAAGATTAAAAAATAGCAAAAAAAAAACAAAGATCCCGACGAATTGATAACCTCCTCCTTCGAAATCTTGAAGTCGGTTGAAAAATATAACATCGCTATTATCGTTAATCATGTCCTGACGGTAAGACAGCTGTATATAGAGTCTATCATTGCAAAACAGCACAACAAAGCACCTTCTACACTGATCCCTGAAAGATGACGAAACCGTGTTTTTGTCCACCCAGATTGCAGCACTAGTTTTGCCCGTGACTTTACCGTTTTCCTTGGTCCTTTCGTATACAACAAGATATCCAAACATATAATAACTTATCTCAACTAACGATGAATCGCTGTAAAGCGGCTGTTTTTTCATATTTGAAGTCATGCGATTACGATACACTAAAAAACTTTTACAGAACACAATCTAACAGATCATATCTATATATATATAACTCAAAGGTGACTGACTGACTGACTGACTGACTGACATAGTGATCTATCAACGCACAGTCCAAACCGCTGGTTCTAGAGATTCCAAATTTGGCACGTAGGTTCCTTATAAAGTCTAGGGGTGCGCTAAGAAAGGATTTTTCAAAATTCATCTCCTAAGGGGGTGAAATGGGGGTCCAAAGTTTGTATGGGGAAACAAGATTAGTTAGTCTATTTTATTCGAAACTTCACAGAAGTATTCCTAACAATAAATGAGTAAATATTACGTGTTGCAGGTTTTTTGAGAATTCAACCCCTAAAATGGGAAAATGTGGTCAAAAAGTCTGAATATCAACATGGGTATTGTTTCTATGGTTTATCGGGTCGTTGATTACAAAAACTACAACGATTTTAAAATCCGACGTGGCGGACGTGAAATACCATCTCCCCTGTTAGGGTACAATGGGGTTGAAATGTCTAAATATCCATATGGGTGTCGTTTTTGTGATTTTTTGGGACGTTAATTAAGAAAATGGCATCCATTTTGAAATTTAATATTGTGGACATGAAAATTCTTGAAAGTATTTGTGCCAAATTGCAATCTTCTTAATATATAAAAGAAGAAACTGACTGACATATCAACGCACAGCCCAAACCGCTGGTTCTAGAGATTCCAAATGTGGTACCTAGGCTCCTTATAAGGCATAAGGATGCACTTAGAAATGGGGTTCAAAGTTTGTATGGGAAACGAGATTAGTTCAACTATTTTATTCGAAACTTTACAGGAGTATTCCTAACGATAAATGAGAAAACAAGTATATCAGCTTTTTTGTGAGAATTCAACCCATAAGGGGGAAATGTGGTGACAAAATTTAAATATCAACATGGGTATTGTTTCTATGGTTTATCGGGTCGCTGATTACGAAATCAACACTTAAGGGGGTGAAATGGGGGTTGATAGTTTGTATGGGGAATTTTTAAACGTTGAATCAATTTAGATGAAACTTGGTATAGAGATAGTTTGTGTACCGGGAAACGACATGGGACCGTTTTTATCTCGAAAATCAATCTTTAAGGGGGTGAAATGGGGGTTGGAGGTTTGTATGAAGATTTTTTTACCGCGAACCGTTTTAGATAATTTTGTTGTGGATATAGTTTGAGTCCCAGGAAACAATATAGAATATTTTCCGAAAATCAATCTTAGAGGGGTAGAAAACATGTTGGTAGTTTGTATGGCGAATTATTAACCACTCAACAGACGATTGAAATGAAACTTGGTACATATCATATAGATTCGAGTCGCGGTAAACAATATAGGATAGTTTTTATCTCGAAAATCAACCCTCTAGGGGGTGAAACGGGGGTTGAAAGTTTGTATGGGAAATTAATAACCGTTGAACCTATTTAGATGATTTGGTACGGAGATATTTTGCGTTCTGGGGAAGGATATATAATAGTTGTTATCCCAGAAGTCATTCCTTAAGCGGGTAAAAAGGAGGGTCGATTACTTATTCCACGCAAATGAAGTCGCGGGGAAAAGCTTCTATTCAAGAGTAGAAATCTGTACTTATTAATCATAATCTCTCCGTAGTAAGTCGTTGATGGCGTAACAATTAAACAATTATTGCAATAATTTCTTTAAAATAAAAAATGAGGGAACCGCCGTCTTCAAAACGTGGTATACCGAAACCTCCAGAATGTAACGAATACTTTTCCGAAAACTGCTTCTAAATCAGTTCAGCGAAACGCAAGATGATCGCGGACAAACATACATTCCTACATACAAACATACGAGTCTAACTGAGAACCTCCTTTTTTAGTAACTACTTTTAGTACGCGGGCGAAGCCGCGGGAAAAAGCTTGTATAACATAAACGCTTTCTTCTTATTATCTAGAAAACAAAAGTTGCCGAATATGCTATGAATATGCTATATTTATTACTTCTTTAATACTTATTATGATCATTGGTTACAATATTTTCAGGAAGGGAAAAAAAATTACCGCATACGCTCTACAAATCGACGGGTCAGGAGAAAGGGGCTACTGGCTACCTCAGAAAAGAACCATCGACATTCCAAAGACACCAAAGGTCAATGAGCCTAAATACGTGTTTACTCCTGACTTTACCGGCGGTTCGTTATTGGTGACAACTTTGAACAGTTCAACGCTGCGGCTGCAACGCTTGGAAGGCAACAAAGTTCAAAGCAACGACTTTTCTGGAAATATCTATGCCATGGGGGTATATTCTTTCGCTTACATCGATTATTCTGGAGGAGAATGGTTATTACATATCCAAAATAGGACTTGTGAGGCAACTGACTCTAGTTTTAACTTTACGCATGACCAGTTGGAGTCGATAAAAATGTCGGATTACGATATGGAAACCAGTGCAGAGGTTTTTAGGATTGGTAATGGAGGGAATTTAATGAAAAGTGAAGGGTTACTGTGCTTGCTTATTTTTATTACAATTTGGGTGAACCTGATGTAAAATGTAGATTGCAGGAATTTAGTTTTAAATAAAAGGAGGAAGAAAAATTTAAGTTTTATTTGAATATTTTCACATACGGCTGATCAGATTATTACATTTTTGTTTTATTTTAAGTGCTGAATATATATGACATATAAGTATAACCAACCACTAACGTGATGAGTACTTGATGATGAGCAGGTTATAAGCCCCAAAAGATGAACGGACCCCAGTAGCTGAAAGGTTTTGGTCTCTAGTAGAGAAAAATAAAGGAACATGTGCCATACCTACTATACATTTTAATACCTACTTATATATTTTTACAACAATTAATTACTGCAAAGGTGAAGTAAAGTAATCCCTTTATATTAGGTGATGTTCTGGTTTAAATTGGTGACTTATTAGCTCTATGTCCGTAATTATCCTTTTTAACACAGTTGCTCAAAAAAGTGCTTTTCTAGTACTAGTTTATCGTGCGGGAAGTTCGATTCCTCGCACTAGCGCTTTTTACTTTTCCAGCCAATCACAGCTCAGAATTCATGATCACCGCGCCGTACCGCACCGCGCGAAAGCGTTCGGATATATAGTACTAAGGTAACCTCTGTGACTAATTGTTCTTTTTGTATTTTTTTCGCAACTGTATTAAAAAACGTCATTCAATATTCGGACGGAATGTCATTCTTCACTCGCCCCGAGTTTTGCCACTCGCCTATGGCTTGTGGCAAAATGTCTCGGAACTCGTGGAATAATAACATCCTTTCCGACCTAGTATCGAAATGTACTATTTTAGTATATTAGTGAAAACAGAGAGTACGATGATTTCACAATCTGGAACAGAAAATAAGTTAGTCAGTTCATGCTCAAAATATTTTCCTCAAGTTAAAATAAACAAACGAGATCAAAAGAGTAACTAATACTGCCCTAAGCCGAATGGCGCTATCTCAGAAAAAAAAACCGGCCAAGTGCGAGTCGGACTCGCGCACCGAGGGTTCCGTACAAACCTATAACAAGCAAAAGTTGTAGTATGTTTATTACTAATTTCAATTTAATACCTCTACGCGTTTACGAGGAAAAAGGTAGGAAGTTTAAAGTTTAAAAAAATATTTTTTGAATGATTTTACTACAAATGTCTACTTTTCGTAATTTTTCCTTTGTCTGTGCTATATGAAGTTTATTCGTGCCAAGTTTCAAGTTTCTGAGTTTACGGGAAGTACCCTGTAGGTTTTGAGTTTCTTGCGAGTACTCAGTTTCAAAATATGCGACTTAAATTGCTATTTCTTTTGATTGCGTTGACATAAAAGTTTAGTTTTGCTACATCTGAAAGGTCCTATAGCCCTGAATATTTGACATGAATTTCAATTTAATACCTCCACGCGTTTACGAGGAAAAAGGTAGTAAGTGTAAAATTTAAGAAAATATTTTTTTGTATGATTTTACTAAAAATGTCTACTTTTTGTAATTTTTCCATTGTATATGCTATATGACGTTGCATCGTGCCAAATTTCAAGTTTCTGAGTTCACGGGAAGTACCTCGTAGGTTTTGCGAGTGCCGAAAAACTCTAAAATTTGCAGCATAAACGACTGTATCTTTTGATTGCGTTGGCTTTTTTACAGCTCCAAGGGACAATATACTCGAGTAAATTTCATTTCTTTGATATTTTCAGCTTGATACTTCCACGCGTTCCTAAGAAAAATGGTCTTGACAGACAGACAGACAGATGGACAACAAAGTGATCCTATAAGGGTTCCGTTTTTTCCTTTCGAGGTACGGAACCCTAAAAATGCAAATAGTAGCTCAGAGTTCCATTTTCAAGATTTTGATTTTGAAAAAGCGCTATTATGCTTAGCAGAGCAGTATACTAGGACGTGTAAAGTCACGTGTGTTGTCACTAGTTAGATTAAGTATAGTTTTATGTTCTGGTTGCCCTGAAAATTAGCGTTGTGGCTACACTGCCATGACTCATGCTGAGTGGCAACCATTTTGGTGTACATTATAATTAATTGTATATTTCATGTTATGTTTCTGTTCGCTTTGCACCAAATAAATATTTTTCATTTCATAAAGAAGTATGAAATATAAGAAATCTTGTTGCCGTAGTTTCAGCACCTGAAGTGGCGCTGTACGGCTTTGCGGATTATATAAAATAATAACTAAAAGCCATGTTACACTTTACTTTTTCAGTGTCCTAATTAGCATTCTAGTTAGGATGGCTAAATCTAAATCATTTAGGAAGCTGATTTAGACTAATGTAACAGGGTTTCTACTACAAATCGTGTGACTCCGTACCGTACAGCCATCTAGCCAACCATTTACCTAAATAATATTTTGCACTATTTTACGCTTTTTTATGTACATTCTTACCGTAACGTAAGATTCGTATGACAGTTCGATGAATCCAAGCCCTTTTATCAAAACTCGTTTCTGTAATTAAAGAAACGTTCATTATATTAAAATCCTATAATTAATTTAATTTATCTACACTCACATTGTAAGTTCTCTAAAACGTGTTCGAAAACGGTAGGCAATGGCTAGCATTACCACAACCGATTTTACTATGATAAGCTTTTTATCTGTGGCAGTAACGTAATTTTAACTTTACATGCTCAAATATTGATGTGTTATGAGTTTTGATAACATAATGTACACCTGCACGCTCCCGCGCGGCCGCCGACACGCGCCCGCGCGACCGCCGGCACACAAGAGTTGGCCATGGCGGTGCAATGGCGGCCATTCTATGGTTTCCGAATACGGCATTTAGAATAAATAATATGAGTGTAGATAAAGCAGTGTATGCAACTGTACGTAATTAGGCCTTATTACGTAACAGTTACATAAACTACTATTATTTCAATAAAAAAGTATACATATACAAAATGTAACAAAAATGCTAGTGATCCTTTGAAGGGCATAATTGGTATCGATTATAATTACGAGAAACTAAGAAAAACTTTTGTATGGCCGTCTGGGACCAGTGGGACCACGTATCCAACAAAAAAAAATTTTTTTCGCGTTCAAAATTTTTTTTTCCCATTTTTTCTTAGTAGCAATACGATACCAATTATGCTCCTAAATCTTTTTGTAACATCCTGTAGGTTATACACTGGTTAGGTAGGTTAAACTACATCACCATCCCTTTTTTTGTTTATGAGGGGAAAATGCGTTACGCATAGGGGAGATGCGGATAAGACGGGGACACGGGATAAGACGGGGCCCCCCACACATACACGAAACTAGACATGACACTAACACAACGTAATGGCTGACGGGACGCCCCTCCCGAGCGGCCATCAGTCCGATGTCGATAGCGAGTGAGAGCGCGTGCGTTTATTCCCTGCAGGTCGAAACGTGTTTACCGATTTGATCGATCTATGATTTAGGAACTGCATAAATATTTATAAAACCGTAAGTAATAGTTGCCTGATTAATTTAGATTTTGTAACGCATTTGTGATTGTATTAATTACCGTGTAATGTAAGTCAAAATGCCTGAAGTTTGGTGTGTTTTTTTTACTAATATTTTTGCTAAACTATAGAGGCGAAGGCAAGACGGGGCAAACTTTTCGAGGCATGATGGGGCGCACCCCACCTTGCCTCTTTAACAGGTTTTTGGTATAATGCTTGTCGTGGTATTGCAACCATTTGTTGTTTTTCAGGTAACAGAGGTATGGTACAATGATACGAAAATATAAAAAAAACGAAGAGGGGAGAGTGGTGTAAAGAAGCTATGAAAAAAGCAGTAGAAGATGTATTGGCAAAAAAGGGAATATAAAAAAGAAGTAGAGGAAAGAAAGCGAGTTGCGAAACCAGCTGTTGACTTACACGGCTAAGAAGGTCAAAGGTGAAGTTAAAGGCAAAGTAAAAGGGAAGGGAACAGGAAAAAAATCAGAAGAAGATACAATTTGTATATATTGCAATGATGAAAACAATTCTTGTCTGAAATCGTCGGAAAACTGGGTAAAGTGTCAGCGATCAGGACGATGGCCCACACAGCTTGTCCTGGAGTTGACGAAGATGATATGGAAGATGTCTTGATATGCATATTCTGCGAGGAGAATTAGTCCCCATCTTACCCTCGGTCCCTATCTGGACCCCTTTTTAGTATCCCGTCTTATCCCATATGTGGGGTAAGATGGTGTATTTCCCATATTTGATACTTGCATTTTTCTATTTTTTGTATGATTAGTAACCAAGTCCTGTGCCAAATAAAGCTATGATAAGTAATTAATATTTGAATACTAAATAAAACTGATAATGTTTTAAATACTCTGTTTTTATACTTCGTTACCTTAGCGTCCCCGTCTTATCCGCATCTCCCCTACCACTCGAGTGCGGGGGGTGACCCGAGTGGTTATGTGGGACTCCCGTCTAGGCTAATAAGGCCCACGGTGTACCCACTAAAAACCCCCATATGCCGCCTCGCCGCCTTGTTGGCTGTGCCCCCACAGGAACGCTTGCGTTTACATCCACGACCCCGCCGGCGGCAGCCGCTCGCGAACGGCTCCTCCGCGGTTGCCCAAAGGCCCACCACCTAGCCGAGCCAGATGTTTGTGCGCGCCATCCTTCACGGCTTCCATCCTGTGGTGTGCTGTCAGCCAACTCGGCTGCAGAAGATAGGAAGAACGGCGCATCTTATCACCGGCACTTCTCTTCCTCTGCAGCCCCACCGACGCCGTTTCAGCGGAACGGCCCCGCCAAGGTCGCAGGGGGTAGGGAGAGTGGCGCACCGTAATAATACCATCACGCCTCTTCCCCTGCGATCCCACCTAGGCCGCAGAGGATGGGGAGAACGGCTCACCGCAATACCGGTACTCCTCTTCCACTGCGGTCCACCTCTAAGGCGTCACAAGCGGGCTCAACGAGCCCACTTGAAGCGCCCTCCTCGGGCCAGCCGTTGCCCTAAACTGGCCGGCCCTGGGTGCCTCTTCGCTCCGTGGGTGACCAAGCCACGATTACTAAGCCCCTCCACCACAACAAGGTGGGCACCAGCGGGGGACATCACCATCCCTATGTGAACCACTGCATCACTGTTCAACGCCGCCGTAGCTTAGTTTTTAACCGACTTCAATTTCACAGAAGGAGGAGGTTCTGTATTCGGTTTGGGCTATTTTTTTTTATGTATGTTCACCGATTACTCCGAGACGCGTGGTCCGATTTGAATAATTATTTTTTGGTTCTACTTCCAAGGTGGTCCCATATTATTCTGGTGCTGTTCTGATGATGGGATCTATGAGAAATTGAGGGAACTCCTCAATTTTTTAAGGCACATGTACGGTAATTTGGGTATTTTCTTAAGCAACTCGAGGATTTTTTTTCGAAAACCACCAATTTGATGAAGTGGACCTGATGATGATGGTTGTTTTGATGATAATGATATTTTTAAATGTAGGATCCTGAGACCCGTGGTCCGATTTGAGCAATTATTTTATTGTTTGAACGGATCTACTTTCAAGGTGGTCCCATATTAATCTGGTGACAGCACCAGATGGATTCCATCATCAGAACAGTCTGATGATGGAATCCATGAGGTATTGAGGGAACTCCTCAATTTTTAAAGGCACATGTATGGTGATTTGAGTGTTTTCTTGAGCAACTCAAGCATTTTCTCCCGAAAACCACCAATTTTATGGAGTGGACCTAATGATGATAATTGTTTTGATGATATGATGATGATTTTTTTAAATGTAGGGTATTCAGCGATTACTCCGGGACCCATGGTGTAATTTGAAAGGAATTACCTCGAAGATGGTTCCACATTAATCTGGTGCTGTTCTGATGACGAATTGAGAGAACTCCTCAATTTTTAAAGGCACATGTATGTTGATTTGGTTGATTTTTTAAGCAACTCAAGCCTTTCCTCTCGAAAACCACCAATTTGATGGAGTGAACCTAATGGTGAAGACCACATATGACATGTGAAACTTTTCTTACATCGAGTAACGTAAGTATTATGCACCTTTTTCTTATATATCTTCACCGATTATTCCGAAATCTGTTGTCTGATTATGATAATTATATAAACACTAAAAATGAAAAATAAAAACTTTTTACAAAAAAAAAGATAAACCGACTTCAAAAAAGATAAAATAAATTATTATATTATTTATATGCATTACAAACTGATATGTTTAAAGTCGGTGCCAAGCCAAAACTTACATTACCGGTGAAATCAGCTTCAAGTCTGAAAATCACAAAACATCTATACCTATACTTATATTGCAAAGGTGAATGTGATTCTAACTGTTACATTTTCACGTCTAAACTACTACTCTAATTTTGATGAAATGTACTACCTATGTATATATACTACGACACACGTCTCCTTTCTCAATGATCATAAAAAGGCGGCAAATTAAAAAAACCGGCCAAGAGCGTGTCGGGCCACGCTCAGTGTAGGGTTCCGTAGTTTTCCGTCCGTCACAGTAAGTGTCCCCACTTAAGAGTTAAAATAACACCGCCATGTAGGATATGATATGAGCGTTCCACGTACAGCGACATCTATCGGCAAATTAAGTAAACTATTGCGCGCGAGCTTAAAGTATGGAAGATGATTTTTATGGGATAATTCTTTATTGCGTGAACCGATTTTCACCGTTTTTACTTTATTTGAAAGCACGTCGTTTCATTGTGATTTTGTAGAAATTACAGGTACAATAAACAACTGCTTATACGGTTAAATTACAAACTTAGTTCAGAAATTATTTTGTATTTTTTTTTCAAAAACTATTCAACCTATCAAGTTCAAAATAATTTTCCTAGAAAGTTTTTATAAAGTTCTACTTTTGATATTTTTTTCATATCTTTAAAACTTATGGTTCAAAAGTTAGAGGGGGGGGGACACATTTTTTTTTACTTCTAGAGCGATTATTTCCGAAAATATTGACATTATCAAAAAATGATTTTAGTAAACCCCTATTCATTTTTAAATACCTATCCAACAATATGTCACACGTTAGGGTTGAAATGAAAAAAAAAAACACTCCCCACTTTACGTATAGGGGAGGTACCCTAATAAAACATTTTTTCCCACTTTTTATTTTACCACTTTGTCGGCGTGATTGATATACATATTAGTACCAAATTTCAGCTTTCTAGTGCTAACGGTCACTGAGATTATCCGCGGACGGACGGACGGACGGACGGACGGGCAGACATGGCGAAACTATAAGGGTTCCAAGTTGACTACGGAACCCTAAAAAGAATGTACCTAAACCTGACCTTCGATAGAAAATTTAAATATCGCGCCTTTTTCTACTGACAAGGTAGGTCCCACACACCCAGTGTGTCTGAGTATAGAAAGATCAATCTAGCCATTGAATTCCTTTACACTTTATAATATAATAATTTATTTTATCCTTTTTGAAGTCGGTTTATCTTTTTTTTGTAAAAAGTTTTTATTATTTGTTTGTTTATTTTAATTAAGTTAAAATTTTACTTGACATTTATTTTGATTGTATATTATTAAGTAATGTATGGACCTTGTTGTCTTTCAATAAATAGTTTGAACTGATTTGATTAAGGCTGCGTTTCCAAGAAAGATGAGCGAGGGTACGTTGCGAGGAATGAGTTTCTTAAGAACCAATCCAGTCTGAGTCTGACTTTCAATCAGGAGGTCTCAGGTACAAACCCCAGCTTGTACCATGAGTATTTGGGAACTTATCTATGTACGAAATATCATTTGATATCTACCAGTCGCTATTCGGTTAAGGAAAACATCGTGAGGAAACCGGACCTAATCCCATAAGGCCTAGCTTAGTTTTCCCTCTGGGTTGGATTGGATGGTCAGATGGCAGCTTACGTAAAAACTAGTGCCTACGCCAGTTCATGGGATAAGTTGCCAAGCAGACCCCAGGCTCAATTGAGCCTTGGCAAACAGCCGGAACAAACGCTAGGAATATGATGAGGTACTTAAACACAGTTTAGGTAAGTAGTAAGAAAACAATGCACATATCTGACAATTTCATACCAAATTACAGCCTTCTAGTGCTAACAGTCACTGAGCTAGACAGCGAACAAACGAACGGACGGATGGACGGACGGACGAACGGACGGACATGGCGAAAGTATAAGGGTTCGTAGTTGACTTTCTTCTCAGTCCTGCACTCTTGGCAGAGTGGTCGTGGTCATGTCTAGGTTGAGTCTTTCGCCATCACTTCCCTGTCCATCGCGTTGGAGAGCGCCCACGAGATCTTTTGCCCTCGACTTTCCCTCAATCAATCAGTTAAACACTTAAGAGCCATGCTCTTGTCGCTTCGGTCCCAGGACTCCTCTTTGATCTTTTGGTATGACCTGACATTAACATTCTTTTTAATTTGGTCTATATAATTAATTCTAGGTCTTCCCCTTCCTCGCCTTCCTTCCATTTTTCCTTCAACTATCTTCTGTATGAAGTTGTCATGTCGTATGAGGTGGCCCATCATCCTCCCTCTTCTTGACTCTATGCTATCCATCAACGGCCTGTTTTCCTCCACTCTTTCCAGCACTTCTCCGTTCGTCACTCTTTCAGTCCAGCTAATCCTCTCCATCCGCCTCAAACACCACATTTCAAACGCCTCAAGTATACTCCTGTCCCTCTGTGTCAGTGTCCATGTCTCGCTGCCGTAAAGTGCTATGCTCCATATATATTTTTTCGACTTTCCCTACTGAACCCTAAAAGAGAATAGTCAGTTTTTGTAGCCTTTGTTGACCGCCATCTTGAATTCCACTTCCGGTCATATATTTTTAAATGACAACCGGCAATTAGAATACAACAGGGTCTAAATAGGGTAAAAAGTCCGGTTACCCAAAAGTAATATGGTTTGCCTCTCGACACAGATTATTTTAAAAATAGGACCTGTCTATTAAGTACATTACTAACAATTTGTGGACCTTATGTTGTCTGTTAATTGTTTTTAAATGTTATATTGGTAGTAGGTAGAGTCTGCCCGGAAAGAAAAGTGTCGTATTTGAGCTCCCATATAAACCACGACCCTTTTCTTTCCGGAAAAACTCTAAAACATCAATCCAGTAACTACGCAGAAACCTGAGCTTGTGCGATGGCGATGGTGACCAGCTTGCGCACGCGCACCGAGGACTGCCTCGTGCAGTTGTGCCAGCCCGAGTGGAACATGGCATTCGGCAGGCGGGACGCCTGTCAAAAATTAAAAAAAAACGTATGAAATAAATAGGTACGGTCAACCAATTTGATTCCAAGGCCACTGTAGAACCTAGTCGCAATGACAGTTGCTCGTGGATACGTATAAACGTAACCTTTTCGCTACCAAACTAGCTATTGTGACAAGGTTCTAGAGTGGCCTAGGAATCAAATTGGTTGACTGTACAATCTTCTCTGCTATGTTCAATGGTTGACTGGTAGAGAATGCCTCATGTCATTAATTTTGGTACGTGGCTTCTACGGCATAAAAATAAATAATATCGAAACAAGCCAGTCAAAAGGCAAAAAAGAAAACAAATACACTGAAAATCTAAGTGCTTGTCAATAATTTAATTTTCGTTAAATAGACATATTTAACGGCCTCCTAGCCAAGTCGGTAGTATCCCTGCCTACGAAGCAGGAGGTCTCGGGTTCTAATCCTGGTCAGGGCATTTATTTGTGTGTTGATCACAGATATTTGTTCCTGAGTTATGGATGTTTTCTATGTATTTAAGTATTTATCCATATGTATCTATTATATATATCATCGTCTAGTACCCATAACACAAGCCTTATTGAGCTTACTGTGGACCTAGGTCGATGCAGGGCCGGATTAAGGGTAGAGCGAGTGGAGCGGCCGCTCTAGGCGCCGGATGGCAAGAGGGGCGCCAAAATGGCAAACGAGGAAGAAAATAAAAGTTTTAAACGACGCGAGTGTGGCGCGGGCGCAAAATATGTACGCTTGGAGTTGCGCGTTCGCTCGGTTTACGGGTTTCGGTAAAACGACTTAAGAATGGTGTAATTAACCATTTTGTTTTTTATTTTGGTGTTTTTGTTATTTCAACTATTTTTTTATGTGACTCGCTGCTTTTAATATTGAAAGGCGCGAAATAAATGCGCCGAAAAAGTTACGTTCTTTGTAATTTTCTAAGGGATTGGGTTTATAAGGATGGATTACATTTTATTATTAATTTTTTAAATCGCTGCTTTTGATTTTAAAAGGCGCGAAATATAGACTGATTAAGGCGCCGAAAACGTAACGTTCTTTATAGTTTTCTAAGCAGTTGGGTATATCATGATTGTTTTTTAAATAGCTGCTTTTAGTTTTGAAAGGCGTTAAAAAAACCCTGATAAGGGCGCCGAAAAATGTTATAGGTTTATAGGAATTACATTTTTTTAAGTCGTTGCTTTTGATTTTAAAAGGCGTGAAATATAGACTGATTAAGGCGCCGAAAACGTAACGTTCTTTATAATTTTCTAAGCAATTGGGTAAATCATTATTAAAATTATTTATTTTATTTTGAATCGCTGCTTTTAGTTTTGGAAGGCGCGAAAAAAACCTGAAAAAGGGCCGAAAAAACTACGTACTTTATTATTTTCTAAGCGATTGGGTAACCCAATTTGGGTATATCAGGATCCATTTTTATCATCTACTAGCTTTTGCCACGACTTCATCTATGTGGGATTAAAATTCGCCATCAGGAATGAATATAACCCCGAATAATTTAGCGCATATGCTATTTTAAGTCAACAGTGAGCAACAATTTCATACAAACGTCTACCCTTTTAAGCGATGATTGCTGGGATAAAAACTATTCTATATCCTTTCCAGGGACTCAAATATTTTCATACCAAATTTCATCTAAATCGGTTCAGCGGATTAAGTGTGAAGAGGTAACAGACAGAAGACACACTTTCGCATTTATTATGGATTTTGTAAATCGCTGTTTTTGATCTTGAAAGGCGCGACATAAAGCCTCGCTCACATCTGGTGGAAACGCAGCCTTCGCTTAGATAAGACAGACTCTAATGCGCTTCAACAAAATTTGTTCCTATTGTTGAGTAAGTACCTATTAAACTAAGTTTGAAGTTTCAAGAAAGTTTATGTACATTTTTAGGGTGCCGTACCTCGAAAGGAAAAAACGGAACCCTTATAGGATCACTTTGTTGTCCGTCTGTCTGTCTGTCTGTCTGTCTGTCTGTCAAGACCATTTTTCTCAGGAACGCGTGGAGGTATCAAGCTGAAATTTATATCAAATACTCAGGTCTATTGTCCCTTGGAGCTGTGAAAAAATTAAACTTAAAAGCCAACGCTGCAAATTTTAGAGTTTTTCGGCACTCCCAAAACCTACGGGGTACTTCCCGTGAACTCACACTTGAAATTTGGCGACATTTTTAGTAAAAACATACTTACAAAAAAATATTTTTTTAAATTTTAAACTTACTACCTTTTTCCTCGTAAACGCGTGGAGGTATTAAATTGAAATTCATGTCAAATACTCAGGGCTATAAGACCTTTCAGATGTAGCAAAACCAAACTTTTATGTTAACGCAATCAAAAGAAATGGCAATTTAAGTCACATATTTTGAAACCGAGTACTCGCAAGAAACTCAAAACCTAAAGGGTACTTCCCGTAAACTCAGAAACTTGAAACTTGGCACGAAGAAACTTCATATAGCACAGACAAAGGAAAAATTACGCAAAGTAGACATTTTTAGTAAAATCATACAATATATTTTTTTTTAATTTTAAACTTACTACCTTTTTCCTCGTAAACGCGTAGAGGTATTAAATTGAAATTCATATCAAATACTCAGGTCTATAATACCTTTAAGTTGTAAAGGTTTGTACGGAACCCTCGGTGCGCGAGTCCGACTCGCACTTGGCCGGTTTTTTTAATTATTGTAATTTGTATTGAGTACCAAGTACTCATTTTACAAAATGTTCAAATGGCTGTGGTTGTGTGGTATAAACGTTGATTTTGAAGAACACACTACTACCGAAGGGCGCCAAAACCCGATTTCACTCTACCGTGATCGAGGGCTCGGGCCTGCGCTGGGTCGATGTGTGTAAGATTGTCCTATAATATTTATTTACTTATTTATTTAATATTTATTTTGCAACTTTTTCTTACCTTCCGAGTTACACACAATGCTTTTCATCAGTCATCACACTTGCAAACAAAAAATAAAGTTGAAGACAAATATATGTATGTTAAAATAATAATTTTAAACAAAAAAGAACCGACTTCACTTAGCCTCCACCTTTCCAAAGGCAAATGCTCGAGAGTCGAGCTGCTGTAAAAAATATTCAAATCACTATAGGTGTGCCTATAAGAGTTGAAGAGTTCCCTTGATTTCTCCAGGATCCCATCATCAGATTCTGGCCTGGTCACAATGGGACCAACTGTGAAGTATACTCTTTCAACAAAAAAAGAATTTTCCAAATCAGTCCAGCCGTCTTCGAATAATCGGTAAACATACATAAAAAAAAGCAAAAACAAAAATTACTAAAATTTACGTCACACCTGGCCATAGTGTGAGTATTACCGCAGGCTACGCGTACGGTAAAACTCGCATTATGGCCAGGTGTAGACGTAAAATTGTGTACTCACCACGGGCAGTAAAAAAGAAAGCCCTCTATCGCATATTTACAACCCTCGCCTGCGGCTCGGGTCACAAATACCTGCGATTTCGGGCTTTCTTTCTTTTACAGTCCTTGGTAAGTAATGTACTATTTCAGTCCCGCTACGCATGCGAGCAATGGAAAGCTTTGTGAGCACGTGTGATAAAAGCTTTCATTTCCCCATTTCGTCACTCACTTCAATGGTAACATCGCCAGCATTCCACAGAAATACTCCAGTGGCGACCAGAACCGACGAGGCCATGAAAATGATCGGCATCACTGCGATCAGGGTCCGTTCCGTGAACTTGAACACAAAATAAAAATAAATTTATTTATTTAATCGTACATATTTACATGTTTTAATACAATTGTTATTTGTGCAACAAAAGAGGAAAGTTGTTTTTTCTTGCGTGTGTTGATTTTGAGTCCCGAGTAAGCGAAAGATTCTATAATTGAATCACGAGCGAAGCGATTGATGATGAGATGATTCTAAGTTAGAATCTTGAGCGTAGCGAGGAACTCAAAAACACGAGATGTAAAATAACTTTGCTCTCGTGTGAGACATACAACTTTTCACCTCAGTAGTGAGAACATATTAAAGGTTAAAAATATGTCTTTCGAATTTGTAATAGACCCCGAAATATGAAGTGGCAGTTCATGGTTTCACCAAATTAAAAAACTACTTTGTCCCACTCCCTGGAGTGACGAAAGTCGCACTTATTGGCAGGGAAGTAGGCTTGTTCGAGTTGCTGACGTGAAATAGTAGTTTATGTAACTGTTACGTAATAAGGGTCCTTAAAGTACGAGTGTGGTTAATCATAATAAGATCACACGAGTGTTTTAAGGCCTAATTACGTACAGTTGCATACACTGCTTTATCTACACTCATATTATATATATGAAATTAGGTGCTCGGAAACCATAGAACGACCGCCATTGCACCGCCATGGCCAACTCGATTGTGCCGACGGTCGGGGAGGCGCGTGTCGGCGGCCGCGCGGGCGCGTGCCGTTGGTCAGGAAGGAGCACAGGATTTACATTATGTTATCAAAACTCATAGCACATCAATATTTGAGCATGTAAAGTTAAAATTACGTTACTGCCACAGATAAAAAGCTTATCATAGTAAAATCGGTTGTGGTAATGCTAGACATTGCCTACCGTTTTTGAACACGTTTTAGAGGACTTACAGTGTGAGTGTAGATAAAATTAATTGTAGTAGGTATGGGGTACCGCATTGTTATCGGTGAATTCTCAATAGAACTTGGGACTCCGATGGCCGGTTGAGAAGTGTAAGACTTCTTCGGCAGATGTCGCTAGGCGTCCCCCGAAGACGTATAAAGGATATAGTGGAGAAATTCGCAGCTATCAGGTAATTTAAGTCTCAGTAGCTCAGTTGGTCAGAGCGATGGGCATGTATCCCAGAGTCGCGAGTTCGAGTTTCGCCTGAGGCAGTGGATTTTTCCACTTTTCTCTTATTTCAAACATTGTGGTATCGTTAGCAGACGTTCTGCTTAATACAAAATTAATTGTACGAACCATCATTTGAAACATGAGCAGCCCGACCACACTGACGTTGATGATGACCTGTCCGCTGAACGCCACGCCGCCGGCCCGCTGCGTCTGCCGCACGCACCTGCACAACTTGCCATATCAGACCATTCGTAGAGCTCAAAGAGGACCCAGTGTGTTGACGACGAGGGACCCTCTTGTTCCTTTAGCCGTCAACACAGTGAATCCTCCTTTTTTGTAAAGGGTCGGCAACGTCTGGAGTTGCTAGCGTCCATAGGCTACGGTAGCTGCTTACCATCAGGCGGGCCGTATGCGTGTTTGCCACCGTAGTGGTATATAAAAAAAAGTGCTGATGCAACAAACATGACCATATGTCTATGATGTAATACACCAGCAGTACATATACCTAATAGACGTCGGCATCGGCTCACTAATACGTGCACACCGCGTCGTTAATTGAAAATTAGGACTTTACGGCCTTTCTTACATGGGGCAACATGTAAGAAAGAAACTCTTAGTTTTCAACTGCGACGCGACCAAACACGTTGGGCCTGCAAACGGCGCAACCTATGGAAAACCAGATTTCAACCGCGATACAACCAGAGAAGTCGCGACTCGTGCATGCTGATGATTGCCCGCGCGTTGGCAATTTTTTTGCAAATTTAGTTGGAGCAAATCAAAGACTGAACGTTCTATTACTTTATTCTGTGCTGACCGTTACAAGTTAAGTCACTCTGTGTCAGAGTTTTAGGTTGCGTTACGTCGCAGTTGGTAAAGCCAACTGGCAACTAGTTTTTTAACCGACTTCCAGATTTCAAAAGAGGAGGTTCTCAATTCGGCGTGTATGTTTTTTTTTTTTTTTTTTTGTTTTTTATTTTTTATGTTTGTTACTCCATAACTCCGTCATGTCTGAACCGATTTTGAAAATTATTTTTTTGATTGTAAGTATATATATACAGATTGGTCCCGTTTTTGTCAAAACGCAGTTCTGATGATGGGATCCATGAGGAATCGAGGGAACTCCTCAAATCTTAAAGGCATACATATAGTGATTTTTATATTTTTATCAACAAATCCATCATTTTCATTCAAAACAGTGACATTTGATGAAGTAGAACTGCTGATGATGATCAGAACGGAACTCTTCAACGACGCATAGTTCACGTTTGGCGATTTGTCCTCTTCGCTGTGTTTGTTTAGCAAGTTTAATTGTCAGGACAAATTTTCGTCAAGTTCAAGTTCTGATGATGGGATCCATGAAGAATCGAGGGAACTCCTCAAATCTTAAGGGCTTACACATAGTGATTTTTGTATTTTTATCAACAAATCCATCATTTTCATTCAAAAGAGTGACATTTGATGAAGTGGAACTACTGATGATGATCAGAACGGAACTCTTCAACGACGCATAGTTCACGTTTGGCGATTCGTCCCCTTCGCTGTGTTTGTTAAGCAAGTTAGATTGTCAGGACCAATTTTCGTCAAGCTCAAGTTCTGATGATGAGTTACATGAGGAATCGAGGGAATTCCTCAAATCTTAAAGGCATACATAAAGTGACTTTTGTATTTTTACTCTTCAACGACGCGACGCATAGTTCAGGTTTGGCGATTTGTCCTCTCCGCTGCGTTTGTTAAGCAAGTTATTTCATTGTATGGAATCTAATTGCACCATCTACAATAATGCTTCATCGGCTACCCCCATGGACGTCGGTTTTTTTTTCATAAAAATTATGTTGCGTTGTCGTCACCCCGTGTGAAAAAGGCCTACATCTAACTATTTAGGAGATCAAAATTCTCACCATAATGTAATTGAATGCATTTTAATTCCAACTTTAAAGGCATTCTCATATCTCTTTTCCTTATCTTCCTGACTGCCGCTGCCTTCGAAGATATCGTTTAGATCTTCAAAATATTTACACAAATTCTTGAACTGGTGAGTGAGACCAATGGTGCTCGTAAGGACGATGTAGTAGACGGAGATGACTCGAACCACGTATATCCACCACACTATGTACCAGACTATACGGGCCGCTCCAGTAATAAGACTGCGGTTTTCTACATCCGGCCATACGGGAATAATTGTGGTGAAAGTCGCATCTGGAAGTAATTCAAGTAGGTATTCCTTATTTCGTTATTCAAGTTTCCGGACGCCTACAAAGGTGACCATACGCTGTAGCCGAAACGGCTTGGAGATTTCTCTCGTAAAGAAAAATTGTCCTTGTACCTTGTAGGTACGTAGTGTGTGTCATCTAATTTCATTCCTAGGCCACTCTAGAACCTTGTCACAATAGCTAGTTTGGTAGCGAATATAAAATAAAAAAGTAAAAATATTTATGGTCAAAATACTTTTTATATAACATTTACCTACAGATCATCAGTGACTCCCACACTAGGCTAGGCCTGTGTCGTGGAAGTCAGAAACATACGAATGTTACCAATAACGAGGCAGCTTTTGGAGTATAAAGTGCATGCAACTTATAAACTATTTAATATTACAATTGATGCAAGTTAAAATGAAGTTAGATGTGAACTTAACTAAATATAGCAAACGCCACAAAAAGGTTGCTTCAAGTTCTTAGTCATGCCCGCTCAGAGAAATGGGATGACAAAGAATGCTTGTCAACGATCAAGTGTGGCAAAAAAATGAAATCCATGTATACGTCTAAATTGTCTATGTAGGTAGCGTAAAATAGTGATGCCAAATACAACAGGTTAATTATCTATCGGTATTTGACTTTCTTATCGATACGTTCTAAAGGCCTCTACAGACGTAAGCGACTAGTCAAAGTAGTCAACTGTGACGTCAATTGACATCCCCACTA
Organism: Pammene aurita; assembly: GCA_947086415.1. Taxonomy (NCBI): domain Eukaryota; kingdom Metazoa; phylum Arthropoda; class Insecta; order Lepidoptera; family Tortricidae; genus Pammene; species Pammene aurita. Next base: position 2,151,936 of record OX352298.1, read on the forward strand.
CCAACTTGACGTTTCATTTTACGCTCATTTTCGACTAATATTATTATTATTACATTACCTAATAGTTAATAACTAATATGTTTGTTCTAAGCAAATTATATTCTTTAGTATAAAAAAAATGTCAATGAACAAAATTATTTATTATTAAATTAAAAATATTAAATAAACAAAATTATTTCCTAAAATAATTTCAAATATTTCATAAAACGGAAAACAGAATTTGAAGTCGCCAGTCGAATGCGCATTCGATTGATCACACGACCATTTTGACAGCTGACCTCTCATTCCAACTATATTTCTATCTCGTTCTAATCGTTTGACTAGTCGCTTGTAGGCGCGGCACACACTTGAGCGGAATCCAGCCCAGCTATCATAAAAAACCGGCCAAGAGCGTGTCGGGCCACGCTCAGTGTAGGGTTCCGTAGTTTTTCGTCCGTCACAGTAAGTGTCCCCATTTAAGAGTTAAAATAACACCGCCATGTAGGATATGATATGAGCGTTCTACGTACAGCGACATCTATCGGCAAATTAAGTAAACTATTGCGCGCGAGCTTAAAGTATGGAAGATGATTTTTATGGGATAATTCTTTATTGCGTGAACCGATTTTCACCGTTTTTACTTTATTTGAAAGCAAGTCTTTTCATTGTAATTTTGTAGAAATTACAGGTACAATACACACCTGCTTATACGGTTAAATTACAAACTTAGTTCAGAAATAATTTTGTATGTTTTTTTCAAAAACTATTCAACCTATCAAGTTCAAAATAATTTTCCTAGAAAGTTTTTATAAAGGTTTACTTTTCAGATTTTTTTCATATTTTTAAAACTTATGGTTCAAAAGTTAGAGGGGGGGGGGACACACATTTTTTTTTACTTCTGGAGCGATTATTTCCGAAAATATTTACATTATCAAAAAATGATTTTAGTAAACCCCTATTCATTTCTAAATACCTATCCAACAATAACGGCCTCCTAGCCCAGTCGGTAGTGACCCTGCCTATGAAGCAGGAGGTCCCGGGTTCAAATCCTGGTAAGGGCATTTATTTGTGTGTTTATCACGAATATTTGTTCCTGAGTTATGGGTGTTTCCTATGTATCTAAGTATATATTTATCTATATAAGTATGTATATCGTCGCCTAGTACCCATAGTACAAGCTTTGCTTAGTTTGGGACTAGGTTGATTTGTGTAAGATTGTCCCCAAATATTTATTTATTTATTATTTATAAATATATCACGTTAGGGTTGAAATGAGAAAAAAAATCACTCCCCACTTTACGTATAGGGGAGGTACCTTAATAAAACATTTTTTTCCACTTTTTATTTTACCACTTTGTCGGCGTGATTGATATACATATTAGTACCAAATTTCAGCTTTCTAGTGCTAATGGTCACTGAGATTATCCGCGGACGGACGGACGGACGGGCAGACATGGCGAAACTATAAGGGTTCCTAGTTGACTACGGAAAATCAGCCGCAGTATAAAAGTCGGAAATTTCTTTACGGGAGCTGAATTTTTGTATGGAGCCCATGTACAATATTCAGCCTGATTTCCGTTTTCGGCTGCTTTTTGACTATGGTAGCGAATTCCGCTAAATATGTTGAGCGCCATATTTGAATGAAATAATACAAGTACTGCAAGGTAAAAAAAATCTTTAATAATAAAAAAACCCGTTTAAAACTGGATATAAAACCTAATTTAATATTCTTACGTAATGACGTAATGTGAATATAAGATTAATTTATTCATTGGATTTTTTTGAAGCAATAATTATAATTTTCATATTGAACATTTATCGATATAAGTCCCTAAAACGTTTTGTCAATCCCTAGCGTCGAATAAATGTTTCGGTTTTTACACAAAATAATCATGAATATTAACTATTATGATAAAATATTGGTACACAGTATAAGAAACACTAATAATTAATTGTATCTAGTAAATACTTACACGATTTATTTTGCTATTTTGATAAAATATTGTTTCAAAGACATCGATCGGAATATCATGTAAACCTGTGAAATGAGTAATTACTTGGGTTTTTCCTATGAGTAATAGTCCAATCTGGAACACAACACATAGAAACATGGTGTATGTTTCTCCTTTTTCATCCCAAGTTATTTTATTCACGATTGTTTTATATTTACCACGCTAAAATATGAGCTGTTACGACGTGGGTACGTAAGTTAAGTACCCAAATTCAAAAGCTGTCACTCCTTCAAAATGATCGTGTGTCTCTTTTGCACTCGTGGAATCTTCATATACGTGTTGGTTTCTCTTTTGCGCACTTCGTTTATCTTTTAGCGGCAAGCGCCATCCATGTGCCCGCTTGATTTTAGTGTGTAAACGTTGGTGTGTAAGAATGTGAGTTGTATAAGTGTAGATATATATTAGGTTACGCTTATACGTATCCACGGGCAACTGTCATTGTGACAAAGGTTCTACAGTGGCCCAGGAATCAAATGGTTGACCGTACCTACCTCAAATCACTGACCACATTTTCACACGCTCATAGTTCTGTCTTAGAATTATTCACGTGTTCAGCTACCAGAACTCGCGCTTTTCATTATTAAATATAACCATTTCCTACGAAGGTATAAGAACTTACTCGATGTAAGTGCTGCAATACCGACTCTAACCCCGAAGGAAAATAAAGTTGAGCTGCACACAAAAACCAGCGCCGTTAGATACCGAAACGCAGATTTCAACATCATCTTCTCAATCAACTCATCATTGCAGACCTCTTTTAGTCTCACAGCCAGCATTTTCACCAATTCCCTGAGCTCCCGCTTGTAATAAATACCACTGATATAAACAGAATAGATAATGATATGAGAAAACCCGAATAGCAACCTATCATTGCTCTGTTTTTCCGTCAAATTCCGCTGCGTCCAAAAGGCGCCCCACTCGGAGACTAGAAAAACAGCGACTGTTATTTCGAGGACTCGAGATATTGCGTTGTAGATTTTCATGAACTTAGCGGGATAGTCCATATCTTCGAACCAGAAATTAGTACCGCAGCTCCAGTATATGATTTTGCAGATTGTATGGAAAAGGCGGTACGTGCGATTATCCTGATAGGGTTTTATGGGCGTCATAGTTCGCGACTTCTTGATACGTTGCATTTTAGCGGTTAAGAATGTCATAGTGCGAATAAATTACTGCAAGTGGTCCACTTATAAAAGAAAGTAATTAACCCCCGTCGGCGCCTGTTAAATAATTCAAACCCATTCAGCAAAGAAAATATAACACTTGGAAAATGACGCCTTGATAATTTTCTTATAATTTACCACTTAGGAAATTGCACCTATAAGGTTTGTTTTTATTTTGCACTTGGTAAGTTTTTTTTATTCAGGTGCTCAAAAAGAGGCTTTTAACTAGTGGTTTAACCACCGAAAAGTTCGATCAGTAGATAATCGCACTAGTGCTTTTTTCCAGCGTTGAAATTGCAATTAATTTAGTGTTTTTTGTAATGAGCGGTTGTTATTTTTGGGCTTAAGTATTTAACATCGATTAAATAAGCTTTAAGGGTAGACGAGGTATTTTTAAACATTTAGTTTTTTTTTCTCAATTTGTTTATTAAATGTAAAATTGATAAGGTAATTTACTATGAAAATTACTAGGTACACAGAGAGAAAAGGACCCCCCCCCTGGATACAAACTTTGTACGCACGGGACGGTCTATTTCTCTGCAGCTGACCGTACAAACTAAATTTGGCCTAAGACTATGTATTGCTAAAAATGTTTAAAAACACCTGTCTATCATCCCCTTAAAGCTTTGCACTTAGCTACCAAACAATCTGTATGTAGAGAGGGTATAGCACAGACACGCAACTCGTCCCCAAAATGACGACGAGTGACCATATATCCCACCGCAGTGGGATAGCGGCCCGACATAGGAATAGGAGCAATAGCAGCAACGCGGGGGCTTCAACCCCAGCTCCCTTTTTTTATATACCACGACGGTGGCAAACAAGCATACGGCCCACGTGATGGTAAGCAGCTACCGTAACCTATGGACGCCTGCAACTCCAAAGGAGTCACATGCGCGTTGCCGACCCTTTACAAAAAGGAGGATTCACTGTGTTGATGGCTAAAGGAACAAGAAGGTCCCTCATCGTCAACACACTGGGTCCCATTATAAGAGGAGCAGCGGATGACACCACCACCACAGGGTATAGGATATTCTCATTATATTCTATGTCCTCAAACCAGTTGGTATTTGATCTTGCCGATTGTATGGGAAAGGGCGAATGTTTGGTTTTAGATTTCGGCCCTACGATTGTCATAAACTGCATGTGCGTTGAAGGTGTTAGCATCAATGATTTCGCAAATCACGGTCTATTAAAGGCAATTATTTAATAATACGCCTACTTATTTAGGTATTTAATACTTCCATCACAGCGCATAGAAGACGTAGGAAATATGTAGTGAAAATATAGAAAAGCGTGGAAAACTTGACACCTTTGTAATTGAGTTTTCCTTTAAGTACCATGAATATTTAGGTTATAATTATTGTGCCATTATGTGCAATAATTAATTGCTAAAGTGGTGCAATCGTTGCGAAATCGGAATAAAAGAGATAGGAAATAAATAAAAATAAAAGACGTGTTAAAACAACAATATTTATTAAAAACAGTCCAATAAAAATTACTAAATACAAATGCTTAAAATTACATCCATGCCATGTTAGTGCAGTGAACAAAAAAAAATTACAATTCTGCACCTTACTCCTTTGGGATAAGGTTTAAAAATGTATACATATTTTTGGCGTTGACTTTACGCCAAGGACTAACGGTGCCCCACTATCAATAGAAGTTATGTTTTGGCAGTGTAGTATAGTATAGCAGGAAAAACCACAACCAAGTACAGTCAGCAGTGTTACATATCCGAAGCGAGGTCCCGGCAAATACAGAATAGATTTTCTAAATGGGTGAGGGAGGGCAGCTAGCAGATACTCGTACCGTAAACGGCGTAAACACTATACAATATAACGGTTACACTCACGTCACTTTAGTCACTCGGCAACGCGACGTGCAATAGTGCGCTACGGGCCGGTTCAAATAGCACTCATAGTGCTTGAAGATGGATACCTAAGCTCTCCGAAACATGTCACGCGAAGTGACTAAAGTGACGTGAGTGTAACCGTTATATTTTATCTTGTTAGTATGTCTGACGAAATGGTCTTAGAACTTCCCAACTTTTAAATTTCACCCATTTTGAAAATGCACTCTTTATACATCTGTATTTGAGGCATCATCCACTCGCCCTCCCTGTGCAAAATTACGTCCCACATGCTGAAAGTATTTTTTTAACTAAATCATAACATTTTTAGTCTCTATGGTAAAATGATGCCCTTTTCGCAAAGCCTTTACTAGTTCCTTTCGCACAATGTCCCATCTTACGGAAAACTATGCTAAAATTAGAAGTTAAATTGCACCTAAGGTAGTATTTTTAATACAAGACAGTAATCTGAATGTTCCTGCCGTACATTGTAAACCATTTTGTATGGCAAGTGCTGTCAGATTAGTGTCTTGAATTAAAAATATTACTTTAGTAAAAGCTTAGTTCTCAAAGACAATTTGTGTTTGAAACAAAACTAACTAAACTTCTTTTGCAAAAGGAAATGATTTGTAGGGCCATAAGAGCGTGTCACATATTTTTGCGGCTTTCGTCAAGGAAAATACTATTGCAGGTGACTGTACATACCGCCGGGTTTTTTATTAAAATATGGCTGGTTTTACCTAAAGGGAGTTAGTTGGTTTTGCCTTTGACTCTAAAGGCAGAAACGACTATTTGGATTTAATTTTATTAGCAGATAGCTGGTTTTGTCTTTGACTCTAAAGGCAGAAACGACTATTTGGATTTAATTTTATTAGCAGATAGTTGGTTTTGTCTTTGACTCTAAAGGCAGAACCGACTATTTGCATTTAATTTTATTAGCAGATAGTTGGTTTTGTCTTTGACTCTAAAGGCAGAAACGACTATTTGGATTTAATTTTATTAGCAGATAGTTGGTTTTGTCTTTGACTCTAAAGGCAGAACCGACTATTTGCATTTAATTTTATTAGCAGATAGCTGGTTTTGTCTTTGACCCGGCGATACTTACTATTTTTTTAATATACCGCATATTCAGAATTTGTACTATGACATAGATTAAATAAATAATAAGAGAAGATAAAGAGTTATATCTACACAAACAGTACAGACAACGATAAAAGTAATATGATTGATAAATCTCAACTTTATTTGAGTTGTTTATAAATAAATAAATATTAAACATTAATAAATATTATGGGACAATCTTACACAAATCAACCTAGTCCCACAGTAAGCTCAATAAGGCTTGTGTTGAGGGTACTAAGCGACGATATATATAATAGATAGATATAGATAAATACTTAAATACATAGAAAACATCCATAACTCAGGAACAAATATCCGTGATAAACACACAAACAAATGTCCTGACCAGGATTCGAACCCGGGACCTCCTGCTTCATAGGCAGGGTCACTACCGACTAGGCTAGGAGGCCGTTTATACTTAGATAGTTATTCTAACTACACTCGTATAGGTAGATAAATAAATAAGCTTACTTTTTCCTCTATGTCTATAGCTAAGCTGACTGTACGATATGACTAGAAGCACTAATAAATAGAGATTTTCAGTTTTCACGTTTAATTTTGTTTTTCACACAAAAAGGCAAATGCAAAATTTTAGGAATAGGGTTTTCAATATAAAATAGACTTGGAAAACACACAAACACACAAAACGCTTACAAAACAAGATAGCTAACATCAAATCAACGGTATTGATTTTTTTTCGTCGGTGGAAAACAAGTAGTAGCCTATGGACGCCTTCAACGCTAGGGGTGTTACATATTTAAATGATTAGTGATTTTTGAGGGCTTTTTTCGTTAGCTATAAAATTTCTAGTAAAGAGTAATTAACTAGTTGACATATTTTTCGGAATATAGACAATACTAAAGTGTATGAACGCCATATTATTTCGCCGATAGTAACGTTACTCCCACAATTCACATTTCAGTCCTTATACCTAAGGAGACACGCTTCAAAATCGTACGTTTATACATAAAGATAAAGTCAGTGGTACCAGGGTATCACGAGATGAGGAAGTATTTATTTGGAGCCTATCTTACTACTTTTCAGTGTAAAGAAAAACGAAAGTCCTATTATTTCGCCAAGCTAAATTTCGCCGATAAGAACGTTTCTTCTCCACCACATTGTGGACCTTTACACCTATAAAACAAGTTTCAAAATCGTAAGTTTATACGTAAACATAAAGTTAGTGGTACCAGGGTATCACGAGATGAGGAAGTATTTATTTGGAGCCTATCTTACTACTTTTCAGTGTAAAGAAAAACGAAAGTCCTATTATTTCGCCAAGCTAAATTTCGCCGATAAGAACGATACTTCTCCACCACATTGTGGACCTTTACACCTATAAAACAAGTTTCAAAATCGTAAGTTTATACGTAAACATAAAGTTAGTGGTACCAGGGTATCACGAGATGCGGAAGTAGGTCTGGTAGGCGAGCCCGAGCGACGTGGTCGCGAACCACGCGAATAGAGACCACCACGTCGCGAAACCGAACACGCCGCGGTATACTTCTTGTGTGAATACCTGCGAAAAAAAAACATTTAAGTTTTTGACAAACAAACCACACTATTTCCTATCCCATTTCGCACTATTTTCCACCTAATTTCTCACTATTTCCGGTGGGAAATAGTGAGAGGAAAGGGGGTGCTTTCCTCTCTATTTCCCACTCCATTTCACACTATTTCCCACACACATATGAAGGGTACACGGAAGAACATGTTTAGTCACATTGAGAACATTTTGAGTTATAGCGCTTTCAAAATTTGGAACGATTCAACTAACCATACTATTTTCATAACTAGATGGTTTTTATGAGTTAAGAAGTGGATATACGTTAAAATTTACATCTGTAACAGAAGTTGTTACTAATAATTCATTACAAGCTCTACATTTTGATATAAAAATCTCATTTTACAAAAAAGTGACTATAGACATGTTCTTTCCGTGTACCCTTCATATCCCACAATTTCCTACCCTATTTCTCACTATTCCCCACACCATTTCTCACTATTTTCCACCCCTTTTCTCACTATTACCCATTTTCCACTATTTCCCACGAATTCCCATGCCATTCTTGCCAGTTCCAACCCTCTCCTTCCAACGTCCACCTCATTCCCGCCGACACTCCACGGACTCCCATCCAACAGTCCGACTCTCACTACGTAACGAAGTGATAGTACATATGGCAAAAGCGTCTGAAAATTAACGAAGCCGATGGGAATCGAGTTCTACAGATGCTCCACCACTGTTATTGCCTTGGGTTCACAATGGCAGGGTTTTCACATGCGCGTTGCCGCTACTTTAGAAACCTGTAGGTACACTCTCATTTCGAAAAACCCCACATTGTAGTCTCTCTAAACCCTAACTCACCATTTTAAGATTCTCCCAAGCCATCTGATACTGCTCCACGGCCGGTCCTTCTCCCAGGACACTCTCCTTGTCCTCCGGGGAGCACATCTCGTCCCTCTCGTAGAACAAGTCGGCCCAGCCGTAGCCACCTAGAGTTTTGTACATGAGAGCGAAGTAGAGGCACATTATGATGGGGCAGATGTACTGGAGGGCTACTACGCAGAGGTAGTAGAATACTGAGGCCACCTGTAAAGAACAAAAACTTTTTTAAAAGTTAACCTTTGTTGTTGAGTGTTTAAAAGACGACGAAAACCTACACATTTTTCCAGATTTCGACTTTTGCCAGTATCGCTTTCGAGAGGCTGCCTAAAGATAGGGCGCGAGCCGGCAGACGCCCCGTACCGTACACACGTGGCGGCGGAGCGTGGTGAGCCAGCTGCGAGCCATAGGACTGATTGTGAGCTGAAGAGAGGCCAAGACGGTTGCTCAAGATAGAAAGGCGTGGAAGGATCTTGTAGAGGCCCTATGCACCTCTCGGGTGCCCTAGGTACGAGTACAATAACATAGACTTTTCTGAGCTCATTCTACTCAAAATCGTCTTCATTCTTTATTCCACTAATAAACAAACTGTCAGAACTTCCGTTTCATTACGTCACGATTTAGTATGAACTTGTTTTTTTTTCTATGAGCGTTATGTAGTAAAAACATAAAGTTTGTATGGAATAATATGTAACTTTAGACGCGCATCTAGTCTTCGGTACACCATGAGCTAATTCCAAGCTAATTTTCCAGCAGTTGTCAATCGATTGTGACCTTTATTGCTAAAAGATAAAAAGATAAAAGATATTTATTCTTCAATTTAGGCACATGTTTATTTGTTTTAGATGTACCAAATACGTCAGGAACGAAGATCGTGACTAGAAAACACATGTTTGATCTCATCAAAAGTAAAAATTTACCTACATTGGAAGAGTGTTCCTTAAGAGATCAACTTTTTTCGAGTGAAGGCTGCACTAATGATGAAATAGAATTATTTAAAAGCAATTTTGCTTATTTCAAGTCCGAATTTAAGACTAGATGGAGTAAAGCTCAGTATAACGAAGACAGATTCATAAAAAACAATCATTCTTTCAAAAGATTTCATAACGAACCTGGCTTGTTGGTAGATATGCCAAAGGAAAATTTCGGCAACACGAATGATGGAAACACCAGCAGAAGGTTTTAGCATTAGATATAACTGGAATCAGTTACGAGCTGATATATAGATTAAAAGTAATTTTAGAGACGATATCAAGTGGCTACAAAATTGACTCTGAAAAATACGACAGTTACGCAAAGAAAACAGGCGAACTATATGTCAAATTATACGGATGGCATCCCATGACGCCCACGATCCATAAGATACTAGTCCATGGTGCTGTTATTATAAAAAATGCGTTACTACCCATTGGACAGCTGACTGAAGAAGCTGCAGAAGCGCGTAACAAGCATTTCCGATCTTACCGACTTACGAGAAGTTTGAAGTTTACGAGAGAAAGCTGCAACACGGATATTCTGAATCGCTTACTTTTGAGATCCGACCCCTTACTGGGCTGCAGGAGAAAAGTAAAAAAAAGAAAGCACAGTACTTTCCTGCCAGAGACGATAGAATTGCTATTGCCTGCCGATCCGAACCCACAGTGCTCTTCTGGAAGCGAAGAAGAAAACATCATAGCAGAGACTGTAGCTTAATATGGCAACTGATTTTATTTCAGTAATAAATTATTTTACACATTTTACTATATTTTTACTTTTTTCCTCTTTTGTGCAGATATCGAAATTTTACATATCAGTAAATTTTTGAAAAAAAAAAAATTGGTTGTTTGTAAAGTAGGTTTACGATCGAGATGTTTACGTGATAACGTCTAACCGCTCGTGAGGATTCCGCGTGACAAGTTTCACGGAATGACTGGCAGCGCTCGAGATGAGACGGGAGATCGGTCCGTCTCTCTCTCGTTATACCTGCGATCGCGCTCGTGAGGTTTTGGTGTGACACAAGTTTCTGAACATGTCACCCGACTAAAACGATTTTAAAGACGTTATCACGTCAAAAATACCTTATAAATACTTTTTTTTATCATGAAACAGTTGTTTCAACTTCGTAAAACGGTAAAAAATACAAAAAACCGCAAAAATAATTTTGGCCCCGTAGATCGTGAATTTACCCCTGTGTGCACCGGTTCTAATCCTACGCCTCTGACCCGAGAAGTATTATTTATGACCGGCAAGAAACTCGGCGGGACTTATTTTTTCAAAACAGTAATACAGTAATATTATATCTTAAAGATACACAATAATGCGTAGTTCTATAAGAAGACATATCAAAACAGCTTGAGAGACATACAATGTACGTATTGTTTAATTATAATAAAATAATAATAATAAAATCCAAATCTGATTGCTTCACAAAACGTTTGATATGCTTTCCTATCTGAACTGTGTCCTCTAAATCTTAGGTGATTTTGTAGTAGTTTCTGGTTTGGGCCATGCATGTTTGTCCGTCATATAGTCCTCGACCCTGTAATAACCCTTTGACATTAATTTTTTTTCAAATAATTCTTAAGAGCGGGAAATGATAAATTTAAAGCATCGACGGGTAACTTGTTATAAATGTGAATACCTTGACCAAAAAATGACTTATATGCCCTGCGGATACGACTACTTCTGATAGCAAGCTTGTTTTTATTTCTAGTGTTATAGCTGTGGATGTCAGAAATTTTTTCTTTTTCTTTACAACATCTATACTAATATTATAAATGGAAAAGTATGTGTGTTTGTTTGTTTGTTTGTTTGTCCGTCTTTCACAGCTAAACGGGGCGACGAATTGACGTGATTTTTTAAGTGGAGATAGTTGAAGGGATGGAGAGTGACATAGGCTACTTTTTGTCTCTTTCTAACCCCCCACTTCCCTAAAATGGGGGGTGGAAGTTTGTATGGAGCATTACGGGGCGCAAAGGGGAACCGTGTTACCCCGAATTTAACGCGAGCGAAGCCGCGGGCAAAAGCTAGTAAATAATATTGTCATAGATATATTGGGAAGCAACAGTTAAAATATTAATTTCTTTAAATAGTTCTCTAACTGATGCACCTGCCTTTAAGTTATATAGAAAGCGGATGGCTCTTTTTTAGGGTTCCGTACCTCGAAAGGAAAAAACGGAACCCTTATAGGATCACTTTGTTGTCCGTCTGTCTGTCTGTCTGTCTGTCTGTCAAGACCATTTTTCTCAGAAACGCGTGGAGGTATCAAGCTGAAATTTATATCAAATACTTAGGTCTACTGTCCCTTGGAGCTGTGAAAAAATCAAACTTAAAAGCCAACGCAATCAAAAGATACAGTCGTTTATGCTGCAAATTTTCGAGTTTTTCGGTACTCGCAAAACCTACGGGGTACTTCCCGTGAACTCAGAAACTTGAAACTTGGCACGAAGAAACTTCATATAGCACAGACAAAGGAAAAATTACGAAAAGTAGACATTTTTAGTAAAATCATACAAAAAATATTTTTTTTAATTTTAAACTTACTACCTTTTTTCTCGTAAACGCGTGGAGGTATTAAATTTAAATTCATGTCAAATACTCAGGGCTATAGGACCTTTCAGATGTAGCAAAACTAAACTTTTATGTCAACGCAATCAAAAGAAATAGCAATTTAAGTCGCATATTTTGAAACTGAGTACTCGCAAGAAACTCAAAACCTAAAGGGTACTTCCCGTAAACTCAGAAACTTGAAACTTGGCACGAAGAAACTTCATATAGCACAGACAAAGGAAAAATTACGAAAAGTAGACACTTATTAGTAAAATCATACAAATTTTTTTTTTTTCATTTTAAACTTCCTACCTTTTTCCTCGTAAACGCGTGGAGGTATTAAATTGAAATTAGTAATAAACATACTACAACTTTTGCTTGTTATAGGTTTGTACGGAACCCTCGGTGCGCGAGTCTGACTCGCACTTGGCCGGTTTTGTAAAACAAATATAGTCTGTATGTCAGCTGCTTTGCCCCAAACCAGAATACCACTATGAAAATAACTGTGATAAACCAAGCGAGCTGTGCCAACATTCGTTAATTGTCTAATTCTCCTAACGGCGTGAGCGGCCGAGCTTAATCGAAGAGCGAGTTTTCTTATATGAGGACTCCATTGTAGATTTTTGTCCTACGTCGAACCAAGGAACACTGCTTTATCTACTATCTCTAAACATTCACCATTCAGGAGAATCTTAGTGTCCACCGGGGCAAAGTTTGGCAAAACAAATCTAATACATTTGGTTTTCTTAGCATTAAGTAGCAAATTGTTAATAGTAAACCAATTCAGTACAGCAGCTAGTGTGTTATTGATTACAGTAAAATCGGTAGATTGCCGGGCAACTTTGAAAATTAAAGATGTATCATCGGCAAACAGATTGATATCACAAAGGTTTTGTACTACGCAAGGTAAATCATTTATATAAACCAAGAACAGGAATGGGCCCAAAATAGAACCCTGTGGCACTCCTAATTTTGCTAAAGAGTTAAAGTCTACCTTCTTCTGCAAGTCCACATTAGTGATCTTCCCAGCCTCTTTCCTCTGCGCGTCCAGTCTCCGTTGTGCCATGTCGAGATATGCCTGCAGTTGTCGCGGCATTAAACACAGGCGTAGCACCACTGTTGCCACTAGTGTCAGTCAAATGAGACCCTTATTGCTAAAGAGTTAAGGTCTACCTTCTTCTGCAAGTCCACATTAGTGATCCTCCCAGCCTCTTTCTTCTGCGCGTCCAGTTTCCGTTGTGCCATGTCGAGATATGCCTGCAGTTGTCGCGGCATTAAACACAGACGTAGCACCACTATTGCCACTAGTGTCAGTCAAATGTGACCCTTATTGCTAAAGAGTTAAAGTCTACCTTCTTCTGCAAGTCCACATTAGTGATCCTCCCAGCCTCTTTCTTCTGCGCGTCCAGTCTCCGTTGTGCCATGTCGAGATATGCCTGCAGTTGTCGCGGCATTAAACACAGACGTAGCACCACTGTTGCCACTAGTGTCAGTCAAATGTGACCCTTATTGCTAAAGAGTTAAAGTCTACCTTCTTGTGCAAGTCCACATTAGTGATCCTCCCAGCCTCTTTCCTCTGCGCGTCCAATCTCCGTTGTGCCATGTCGAGATATGCCTGCAGTTGTCGCGGCATTAAACACAGACGTAGCACCACTATTGCCACTAGTGTCAGTCAAATGTGACCCTTATTGCTAAAGAGTTAAAGTCTACCTTCTTCTGCAAGTCCACATTAGTGATCCTCCCAGCCTCTTTCTTCTGCGCGTCCAGTCTCCGTTGTGCCATGTCGAGATATGCCTGCAGTTGACGCGGCATTAAACACAGACGTAGCACCACTGTTGCCACTAGTGTCAGTCAAATGTGACCCTTATTGCTAAAGAGTTAAAGTCTACCTTCTTCTGCAAGTCCACATTAGTGATCCTCCCAGCCTCTTTCCTCTGCGCGTCCAATCTCCGTTGTGCCATGTCGAGATATGCCTGCAGTTGTCGCGGCATTAAACACAGACGTAGCACCACTGTTGCCACTAGTGTCAGTCAAATGTGACCCTTATTGCTAAAGAGTTAAAGTCTACCTTCTTCTGCAAGTCCACATTAGTGATCCTCCCAGCCTCTTTCCTCTGCGCGTCCAGTCTCCGTTGTGCCATGTCGAGATATGCCTGCAGTTGTCGCGGCATTAAACACAGACGTAGCCCCACTGTTGCCACTAGTGTCAGTCAAATGTGACCCTTATTGCTAAAGAGTTAAAGTCTACCTTCTTCTGCAAGTCCACATTAGTGATCCTCCCAGCCTCTTTTCTCTGCGCGTCCAGTCTCCGTTGTGCCATGTCGAGATATGCCTGCAGTTGTCGCGGCATTAAACACAAACGTAGTACCACTGTTGCCACTAGTGTCAGTCAAATGAGACCCTTATTGCTAAACGGTTAAAGTCTACCTTCTTCTGCAAGTCCACATTAGTGATCCTCCCAGCCTCTTTTCTCTGCGCGTCCAGTCTCCGTTGTGCCATGTCGAGATATGCCTGCAGTTGTCGCGGCATTAAACACAGACGTAGCACCGCTGTTGCCACTAGTGTCAGTCAAATGAGACCCTTATTGCTAAAGAGTTAAAGTCTACCTTCTTCTGCAAGTCCACATTAGTGATCCTCCCAGCCTCTTTTCTCTGCGCGTCCAGTCTCCGTTGTGCCATGTCGAGATATGCCTGCAGTTGTCGCGGCATTAAACACAGACGTAACACTACTGTTGCCACTATTAGTGTCAATCGGAGGGTGTCGAACGCAGCCCCTGTCATTCTGCAAAGGAGTTTAACATTTAAATTGGCAACAATCATTAAACCAAAGCCCTGTTCTAAATAGATGGCGAGAAACAATGTTATAATTATGTAAGTATTAAGACAATACGATATTTTGGCAGTGGGTACCATCAAGCTGGTTCGAAGGTGGTGGAAGGAAAACAATGGAAGCTCATTGTGTTTGAATTTGTTACAATCACCTCGTTGAACTATAGATGACTTTTGAAAGAATTGTCGACTTAAAAGCTTTTTTCCCACAAGAACTTATTCAAAATTAAAATGTTACAATAGGCATGGTGATTTTTTTTCATGTATGGTATCAATCGATTCGTTTTGTTGTGAGGATCAAATGTCTATATACGGCCAATTGCGTTAAAGCAACACAAAAGTCAGAAATTAGACTTAGTCTGAAATTTTCATTTGTTTCTCGAAACGCTCCTAACAAATTGACGTGCAAAAGTGACGTCACGATCATATAGTCGCTGTTTAAAGTATGGAAAAATTATGAAATTGCCATTTTTACAGTAACATGTTGCGTTTATGTATATGGTTACGATACAATTTATTTAACAGTTGAATGTTTTATTTTATTTCGTACTTTAAAAAATTGAAAATTATTGAAATTTTGAAGCATGATATCTTTGAACCATATCAATAGATTTTTTTAATTTTTACTTTATTTGGAAAGATTGGATAAATTTTTATTGCATAATTCAATTGTCATCATCCCTATTGTGTATTCCCATTTCTACTCGCTTTGGTAGTTTGCAGTATGTCGATGATGAAGACAAATGGGAATGATTCCCAAGAAAAAATATATTCCTATCTGTCCCCAATGTGCAAAAATGGAAATACAATGCCCAAAAAATTGCTCAAAGGTTAACTGGAAGAAATCCCTTAAAGGGATAAGTTCGCCTTTGTACGTATATGTTGTGTTACATGTATTTCGTTGTGTTTTCTTGTACAATAAAATGTTTTACTACTATACTACAATGTATATTCAGAGGGTCTCTATCGGTTCCCATAAATTTTTACTTCCGTTTTTTTCAGTCCATAACGTTTTCCATCATAATTTTTATTAGTCATATTGTCAATAGTCATAAAATTTAACAATCTAAATTGCTGGTCCGATTTTTGTAGGTCATCATTATTGTTAGTCATAAAATCTGTTACTCATAATATTCAAAGTCCAGATGGTATCTATTACATAATGTTGAAGGCAATAAACTTGCTTATAATAATTGTTTCAAGTTATTTAATCGCAGATTATAATGATAACTAGGGGTGTGTATTGGTTTCCACAAATTTTAAGATCCGAATTTTTATAGTCCATAACGTTAGCCATCATAAGTTTTATTAGCCATATTGTCAATAGTTATAATTAAACAGCACAAATTACATTTCCGAGAACAGAGGTCTTTTAATTGTTAGTTGACTTATTTCAATAAAATTCATGTCATGGCTTTTCATTTCGGGATTTTTTACTTTTTTTTTTTACATGTAATAATTTTTATTCTGCATACAATTATTTTTCTTAGGGGTCGCAGTTCTAACCTAACCTAACCCACTTCTGGCAACAGTTCGATTTCTTGGGGGACGCAGTTCTAACCTAACCTAACCCACTTCTGGCAACAGTTCGTTTTCTTGGGGGTCGCAGTTCTAACCTAACCCACTTCTGACAACAGTTTCATTTTCTTGGGGGTCGCAGTTCTAACCTAACCTAACCCACTTCTGACAACAGTTCGTTTTCTTGGGGGTCGCAGTTCTAACCTAACCTAACCTACTTCTGGCAACAGTTCGTTTTCTTGAGGTTCGCATTTAGTAAACATTATACTTGGAAAAAATTATGACTATTGATGTTTATGTCCATAAATAATAAAGGATATCATTTTATGACTATCGAAATTCGAAACAATAAGTTTATGGGAAACAAAGGGATGACATTAAAACGATATGATTAACGACTATTAGTCCGATAAAATATATGCCTTAAAATATTTCTGTATAATTATTGATATACCTTCGAATGTTATACTCATCAATTTTATGCCTTTTGCGATTATAGTGTTTAATATTATAGATCTTTATTATTAGAACTATGAAACGTTATGCTTTACAAAAATTATGACTATTGATGCCCATAAATTATATGGATATCAATTTCTGACTATCGAAATTCGAAACAATAAGTTTATGGGAAACAAAGGGATCCCATATTCAGATCTATCTTAAAAAGTATGCGTCACTCACAGAGGTTTCTCCATGCCGCTGAAAACGCGGACGGTGAGATAGTGCCTGGTCAGGGGTCGAACCCACAGCAGGGCCAGCACGAACGGCATCGCGAAGTTGGCGTTGAGGAGGAAACTCTTCACTTTGTTGTCCCCGTAGTATCTACAAATACGACCAATGTTACTCTGCGTCCGCAGGAAACACCTTAGACAACCCTACACGTGATCCCTGGGTGGTGCTAAAAGAGTAACAAACTTGGCAGCTGCACTGTCACATCTGGACCTCGCAGCACACTGGATTTTCATTATCATCTTCTTTCCCATTACTACTACCCTAGGGAAGAAATAGCTATCTATATCCAGTGACATGTAGCCATACGATAAATAATAAATAAATACAATTAGACATCCAAGGGTTCCGAGTAGGTACAGCCGCCATCACATATATCGGAACGTCTAAGTCACACAAGAATATCGGAACATGCACTTTATCGCCTTGACGATAGCGGCGATGATCAGATATTTCCGACTACTTTGGTCGCTCCGATATATCTGATGGCGACTGTACATACATTGAGCTCCTTAAAATTATAATTTTGGTAATATGTAAAATAATAATAGAAAATTGGGCAAGATTTTCCAAAAAGATCTCCAAAGATTTCTCCAAAGCGACATCTCTCGTAAGAATACTATACTATCTTAATAGCAAAACAATGACCTATAGTGAGCCCTATAACATATGACCTACTCCAAGGTCACTTCGTAATAGACAGATTATATTAGAATTTCTACCTTATTACAATAGTCATAAAGTCAACTTTACAAGCAAACACTTACCTTAATGAGTCCCAATGCATCCTGGCGACTCGGAGGCCGGGGAATGTGAACAGAGTCCCAATAATCGCCGCCCACACGGCGAAGGAAAACTTCAAGATCAACTTTGATGCTGGACCCCTAGAATGTATAAAATAAATCAGATTCAATAACACAAACTTATCTTTACGCCATTTTCAAACGACTTCAAGATTTTGATCGAGGAAGGTTTTCAATAGTCCGGATCTTTGCTTTTGCTTTTTTTGAATGTATGTTCAGCAATTATACGAAGGCGGCTGGACCGATTTGGAAAATTCTTGTTTTGTTTGAAAGGGTATACTTGACAGTTGGTCCCATTGTCATCAGATCAGGATCTAGGGACCGATTTTTGACAATCGAGCGCTCGAATTCAAAGAATTTAACCTCGAATATAATCATAATCGCACACAAAAGTTTGTCGCCATTATTTACGCATGAAATTAATAGTGTAAATAATCAGGATTTTAAATTACTATCGCTGTTAACATTATTTCTTCGTTTTATTCGGAGTTTTAAATGTCTCAAAAATCGCCCCCCTGATGATGGGATCCTGGAGAAATCGAGGGAACTTTTTAAATATTATAGGCACACCAATAGTGACTTCAGTATTTTATACCTAGTCGGTTACTAAGTTCTGTTACTAGAGTTTTCACTAAATAAATAGGAATAGGTAGCAACATTTTAATTATTAATGTACATAATTTAAAAGCTTATTTAATAGTCAATAGATTACAATATATTGAATTGAAAATTATTGTCGCAGTTTTTCATAATTCTTTATAACACTCGGAAAAGGGCGTGAAAAATATACGTCAAAATTACGCTCCTTGGTCGTGTTGATTTAAATCCTATTTATTTTTAATCACCTTTAAGACGCATCAGTCTTACATAATTCGGTAGCTATATTATTTAGCTTCAATTTGGTATATGTATAGTTCACGTGGGGCTATCCCATAAAATACTACGAGTAAACTATGCGTTGTAAGTCTGCTTATTCCATAGCAGTCTAAATCTATGTCTTTTGTGAAAAACTTAGAAATAGGCAATATATCAAATGGGAATATCTGTGGAATAGAATTGCAAGAAAATTAAATGGTGGTCACGCAATTACCTCTAATAAACAGGTTTCTTACAAACAAGCAATGGAACCTTCTAAACAAAAGTGCAATATTTTTTTGATGCACTTTTGTAAAGTGTAATTTTCTTAATTTTACCGCGTGTTTGCGTCTTCAGGCAATCTTGTGCTTTAAAAGGATATTCAATAAATTTCTCATCTGATTTGTGTATTATTATACCATATTATGTTCATTAGAAATTAGGCTATTAAATAATTACTTTAATTTTTTATTTTATAACTTTATTTTATATTTTATCAGTCAGAAATCTGGTAACAGAACTTAGTAACCAACTAGGTACAGTAGCTCAGGCTGCTTTTGGAAAGGTGGAGGATATGTGAAGTCGGTTCTTTTTTGTTTGAAATAATTGTAATTAAATATCGATTAGAGGTACAAAAATTATAGAATCGTAACGTATGCGCGGCGCGTGTGGCAAGGCTAAGCGTAGCTACTCGTACCCTGACTTCAGGTAGCAGTCAATTGCGAGTTGCGAGACTGATGTGCATATTGTGCATACAAAAGTGTTAATACAATACCTTAATGCATTGCACTATTAGAGAAAAAAAAAACGACAGCCGGAGACCAAAACTCGCCTATGGATGCATTTCGTGCTATGCAAAGCACTTTAATGAATAAAGGAACCCTTCATGCTGTGTGCCTGCCCTGCCCCTGACATTCAAACACTTTGAGTTGTGATTGTTCTTATGTTTATTTCAGTTAAAATAATATATTTTTAATATCAGTTAATTAATTTTAATTTAGAAAACAAAAAATATTTGGGGCATATTACCCTAGGGCCATTGGCCAGGCTGGATTCAGGGCACCGGTCAGTCACATACTGGCCCATAAGGCCTTTATGGCCCGGGTCTTCTAATTTTAAAATACGCCTCGAAATACTCACACAGAAGACAACCCCTGATTCTCCAGGAACTTGTATGCGTTCTCATAAAAGCTATCATAAGCCGGGTCCACGCCGACCTCCAGGTAGTCCTCGTGCACGATCAGCACCATCATGGAGATCAGCAGGAACACGCAGAAGGCCACGATGCAGGTGGAGCGCTCCCCGATTGACTCCTCGCTGCTGAAGTACTGCTTGGTGAGGGTTAGCAGGATTTTACTGGGTGAGAGTTAAGGCTCCTTATTCCCTAAAAGGTCGAAAAACTCTATTAATGAAAAAAGCCGCATAAAATGCTATCTATAAGATAGTTTGAAGTATTAGTAATACAAAAAAATACTTTTGAACCATATTTATTATTATTAAGTACCCAAAAATACGATTCTTACAGAAAGTGTCCTGTGAAGTGTGATTTTTTTTTTAAATTCATACTAAATTAAAACGTACCACTATAGTAATGATATTTTTTATCGTGATAGAAAATCGTACCAGATATGAGTAGTTCTACTTTAATAAGAGTTTTGCGCGATATTTTTGCTGAACAAGGACTTCCAGATGTACTTGTAAGTGATAATGGAAGAAGTTTTGTTTCAGAGGAATTCTGAAAATTTTTAGAGGGTCAAGGGATTAGACAAGTGCTATCCGCCCCTTACCACCCTGCAACGAATGGTCAGGCGGAGAGAACGGTGCAGACGGTGAAGGCTAAATTGAGAAAACTAAAAGCGGGACCGTGGGAAGCAAGGCTGCCAGCAATACTGTATGGCTTACGTACCACTCCAAACAGCGTCAACGATAGAACTCCAGCTGAACTCTTGAACAACAGGCGTTTTAGGACGAAATTTGATAAATTGAACCCTCTGTCGTTCGAAGACACAGATAAAATTGAAGCTAGAGAGAAGAACAGTGAGATAAAAAGCAGAGAATTTGAAATAAGACAGTGTGTATACGTAAAGAACTACTGCGGTGGACCACGCTGGTTGAAAGGGACAGTAGCAAAGCGATTAGGGGTCTGCAGATACATGGTAAAATGGAATGATAAGCTGTTGGTGCGACATATTAACCAGATGCTCGGTTGCGGGGGGAAAGAAGGAAAACAAAGAGTCCCAGAAGCAACCCATGACGCGGAGGATGATGACGATGAAGATTCCCGAATTTCTATACCATCACCACATCGTTGGGCAGACATAATAGGAGTGTCTGGACCCCAGGACATTATCATACAGCAAAATTCGCAAAATACCGTATCCAGCAGCCACAAGCGTGCCAGACAGAGCACACCCTCAAACTCACCCGAGTCTAAGAGAATAGCCCTGGCAGATAGTGACAGTGAGTTAGAGTTGTCCGAATGTAGGGATGTAGAAGCGGGGGATGAATAGTGGGGGGTGTTAGAGTTGTGTAACAGTAGCATAGTATTAGGATTAAGTAATAGTGTTAATGAACTTTATAAATTAGTGAACTCTCTTAATGGGGGAGGTATGTTATGTATGGACAATGAAGGTAGTTTTGACACAGGTGTACAAAGTGAGGTAGTTGTGAAAAGGCAGTCTGTCAACGCGATATCCTGCCAGCACATGTGCTTGGACTCCAAACCGTGAGTTATATTATATAGTTTAACTTTCCTATGGTAATCTTTTTAGGGCAAAATATTCATAGAGTTTTCGTGGAAAAAATTAAATGTAAACGTGTTTTCATCAAAAAACTGGCATATAATCAGGAGGTATTTTGTCTATTATCCAAGATGAATCTTCGATATTTATTTCCATGGCCGTCTCAGACATGATATACTCAATTGAATTTTATTCAAGTTGAATAAGAATTGTTACCCTTTTTTGCGTAATTTGGAAATAAACGGTACATCTAACTGGAAAATCCGGAAAGGCCTTCCAAGACGACCAATTTTTTTCATGTTTTACTCGTTAAAATGTAATATTTGCTTCGGTGGCCGTCTAGATAAAGAAATGAACTATTATATGCATCAATAGTTGATTAAAAAAAAACTAAGTACTTTAGCCATAGCCTTCGAAGAAAATGAAGCATTTTAAGAAATTCGCGCGTTTTGGGAATAAGGCCTCTTAAGGTGTTGATTTCTTCTTGGGTTTTCATGAAACCTAATGTTCTCTTCCACTTCTTTTTCCTCCTAGCGTTTGTCTCAGCTTTTTAGCTCGATTGAGCCTAGGGTCCGCTCGGCAACCTAATCCGAGGAATTGGTGTAGGTACTGGTTTTTACGAAAGCGACTGCCACCTGACCTTTCAACCCAGAGGGAAAACTAGGACTTGTTGGGATTATAGGTCCGGTTTCCTCACGATGTTTTCCTTCACCAAAATGCGACTGGTAAATATCAAATGATATTTCGTACATAAGTTCCGAAAAACTCAGTGGTACGAGCCGGGGTTTGAACCCGCGACCTTCGGATTGAAAGTCTGTCGTCTTACTTCCAGCCAACCAGCGTTTGCTTTGTTGCTTTGGACCTGCACCAATAAGTGACCATATCTCACAAAGAGCTGGAACAATACTTGAAAGATGATTTATTTATGTATAGGAAGTTATGACCACTGTATCTTTATAATGTATACAATAAGATTAGAGAGTGGAAGTGGGCAGGCCACCTAGCCAGATATGAAGATGACAGATGGACCCAAAGAGCCTTAAAGTGGTCTGGGCCTAAAGGTACCAGAAGAGGCAAGCCGTGTGCCTGATGGCAAAACGAAATAGCAACAGTTGCAGGAAGAAATTGATAGAGTGAAATGGAATACCTTGAAGGAGGCTTTTACCCGAAGCGGGTCCCATACATGATAATTAGAAAACTTAAATATCTATTGTAAAAAAATTATGTGTGGAATTAAATAAAGCTTAAATATAAATAAAATAAGATTAGATTAATTTGTCAATAACTCTTGCAGACGTCCAAGATCAATCTCTGCCTAGTTTGGAGTCTAAGGGATATGTTCAGGCGTGGTTACAAGTGGGTGGCATTGTTAAATAAATAATTTATATTTGTAATTTCAAAAGGATACAATGAGAAGAGCACCACCAGCAAGCACCACACCATACTCAAGTTGAACTCATCTTTAAGTGGGAATATTGAAGTGTACATCTGAAATACGAATACACAAGTAAATGTTTACTTTTTGAACTTGAAATAAATGTTGAAAAACTGCCAATTCATGTCAGATTGAAACCTGATTTTGGCGGAAACCGAATATTTGTTTTGATTTCAGTTTCCAGTGAAACTTAAACCGATTTTCTGGCTAAACAAGGTATTTTGCCAAAGTTTTACAGAATCTGAATTTCCAATCAGAAGCTAGTGTAGAAGGAGGTATGGCTAAGTGTTCCCTGGATAACTAACAACAATTTTTTGGACAAGTTATCTACTTATCTGTAGTTAATTGCTTATAATTATTTTTAAAAAGGTACAATAAGCTTACCTCTGACAAAATATACACAATACTGGTGTATAGTGAAAAATCGACTATCCACTGATATTCTGTGTAATATCTCAAGTGTATCACGTCTAGCGCAGTCACCGGCGCCGTCTCCAGCTGTATCTCGAGACTCCGAGGAACATGGAACGTCTCGGCCTTCCCGTTCGGCTCATGTTTCCCCCCCTTCTTGCCTTTTGGCTTGTCCTTTGGTACCCCAGCCAAGGCTTTCAACTCATTGTTATCAGGGTACAAATACCGATACAACCCTGTCGAACATAACAGCCATCTTGCGAACGAATAACTCCCCAGTTTTTGAATCACTGAGACCATTATCAGAGTTATAACCAGTTGAGCGCCGAGCAGAGCCTAAAAATAAATAAAACGCTTGTTATAATTATGAGGTAAACGGTGTAGCGTGATATAAATTAACTTATGTACTGACCATTTTACACGGTTTTTCATTGAGTAGTTATTTATACAGTCAAATTTCAATAAATTATTTTTATTCCAAATCGCTATAACCTCAATATTTTACACCCACAGAAGTATAACCCAACCATTTGATAGAGCCGTTTCAAAGTGTCAAAAATAAGTAAAGAAAAGGAAGCTATACAATTTATCTGCTATGAAAAAGAGAGAGAGCATAAAATGACATTGACGTTTAATCGTTTTTTTAATCAGTGGAGGAGCAATAAAAATACTGTTTATGAGTATAGCTAAGCATATTAATTTATGTAACATTTAACAACATAATCGACGAAATCATACTAAAAGTCAATATTTTTCCAATTAATATTAATAATTTTTCGTCAAATTGTTTGTACAAACTGATGTTACCGTTTCAAAAACTAGATGATAGTTTTGCAATACATAGTATCTTGTTAGAAACAAACTTCATAAACGGTATCAAATCAATTGAGTGAAAGAGATAGCGAATAAAAAGAAGGGAAAAGAAAAATAAATGTAGCCGGTTAAGAATTTTCCCCACAAATTGTACTAAATTTTTATTCTGAATTAGAAAGTATTACATTCAAATACTGCTAGTTTTCGTAATTAATTACTTAATTTCGTCTGTAATTTTTATTCGTGGATTATTATTATTTTACTAAAATAATACATAACGTTTTAAAGTTGATTTTTCTACTAACACATTGCGAAGGCCATTGAACAATCCCAAAGACATTGGTTTTTGTAATCTTGAGCTGGCCATCTAAAACAGCTGTCGCACCGCGCATGGATGACGTGCCGTGCTGGAGATTCATCGATTGATTTCGTTTCCGTTTATTTCGTCGCCAAGTCAGTCGCGACTGATGCGACGGAGCCGTGTGTAGTTTAGTTGTAGTGTGTGGTGAAAAACGTGCAATATGGGGTCGTTGTTCCGGAGCGAGGAGATGACATTATGTCAGCTCTTCCTGCAAAGTGAAGCTGCTTATGCCTGCGTGTCGGAGTTGGGTGAGCTGGGGCTGGTACAATTCCGCGATGTAAGTATGAGTTTTGTCTATCTGCGAAACCGTACGCCCCTTGTGTGCATGGTTTACGGATTTTTCTAATTCATACGAGCTAATCTCTGACCTACTTTCGCTATGCCTTTGGTGTAATATTTTCTAGATCTAGATAATCTCGATATGAATACGTTACCCGCTATGCTTATTTCTTATGGTAGATATACTAGTATTACTAGTGCTATAGTATTTGTAGGTACAATTATGCAACAAGGATATGAACAAAAACAAATATTTTAAAGATATCTTCTGGCTTATGAATGGAAATAATTCAAATTTTTGATAAAAGCGTAATCGAATATCATAGTCACATTAGATCACAACTAGTTTTGTAAGCCTACTTAATTTGTGAATTAGTATTTAATATATACAAACAGAAATCTCAATATTTCGAAGATATCCTAAGGTAATGGAAATCACAGGTTTGTATCACATGTATGGAATGTATGCTTACCACCTCCTTTTAGTAATACAAACAATGTCTTCATACCTTAGATGGTTTCCACAATGAAGCCATGTAAGTGTTATGAACAGCTTAAAAGTGATATTGGTCTTACTATTTATAATAGTATTTTAGAGGCATCCTAGAGAGGTAGAGAGTCACCAGGTTTTGAAAGGTTATATCCATACATGATTAAAAATTTAAGGAAAGCCTCCCAAATGGCTAAACCGATTTTGATAAAACATTAAGGTTACTCGCTAAAAAACCTGCTCTCAAATAAAAAATACTGCATTTAAATTAGTTCAACCATTTTAGTGCTACAGTGCCATAGAAAGATACACAAACAGATATAGCAGTCAAACTTATACCGCCCCTATTTAGCATTGGGGATCAAAACTTAGCAAACCTGTTTTAAATTTCTCTATAGATATAAGGCTATCATTATTAGCCTTTATTCTGATGCATTTTTACAGATGCTACCATAGACATAAACAAAAGAGAAGATGAGTGACGTTCATAGTAAACAAAACTGAAATGTGGTCCAGCACCTACACACTTGTAAAATGCTACACACCGCTATAATGTATGTGCATCATAGGGAAAAGAGATTTAACACAACACGGGTATGCAAGGGAGGCCTCCATATTTTGCACATTGCACTAAGTGTGACTGAGAGACTCTGCAACACAACTAATTCAATATAGGTTCTGGAACCTATATTTCATGGACAACAATCGAGCACCTGGTACCATATCTCCCTTTTTGTATAAATCAATGGATGTTACTGATTATTTAATCAGAGTCATTCGTTGTGCTTGCATCAGCTTGCCCTTTGGCAAAGGCCTCCCCCAAAATATTCCATTGTTTTCTGTCTTTTTCTCCTCCACATTGTCGCAACCTTTAGAAGCTCATCTTCCCATCACTATTTCTGATTTCCTAGTTTTCTTTTACTGTATCTCGGGTACCAGACGGTGATACTTTTTGTCCATAGATAGGGATAGGGAAATTTCTCTATAGATAGGGATAAACTTTATGCACGGAGCTTTATTTGTTTATTTATTAGGACTACCAACAGGAGATACAACACACATTTAAATATAAACATTGAAAACATATACAATTGATCCCCCACTTCCAGGCAATCACAGCATGCATATGACATTCATTAAACACGAGTTATTTAACTAAAAACTAGCATTTACAATTTTAACTAAAGTAAGTTAGAAATTTAACGTAAGTATACTTATATGTACTACCTAATAGGTGTAACAAATTGACTAAGGGCGAAAACAGATACTAAGCAATAAAGCCTTAAGAATTTTATTAGTATCTATGAATATTCCTAAAGTGTTAAAATCCCCAGGAATACTGGCCTGCTAGCTAGAAAGCTGTAATAAAAAAATCTACAAAACTTACAAGGAGATTTTATAAACATTAACCCATTAGGCATGTGTAATACTTGAAGATTACATTTTCAGCTACGTTTGCTGCATCTCATTTGAGAAACAATGGTTTTGTTATAATATTGTAAAGAGGCTTATTTAACAATGTCTTCAACTGTTTCAGTTTATAAATTGTACACTGTAAATATAGTTTTCTTGAATATGCATTAACAAGTGAGACTGTTTGAGATTTTCCTATGATTGTATGGCTTTTAGGAGAAGCTCTTTGTGCTGGACCATTTGTAATTCTTTTTGCTTAAAGATAATTAATTATGACTTCTAAAAGTTTCTTAGTCATTTTACTTAAATAAATGTAACTGACAATTACATGTTCCTATTTATTTTTAAAAACTTTAATATATATAATTGTATACCTACTAGCTGTGCCCATAAAGTAGGTCATAAAGTCATTTCTATACTGTCAAACTTGTAGACTCTAGAAAAGACCTTGCCCATCCCTAAGCATCATCCCTACTACTACACACACAAATGTTCATGATAAAAACCGGATATGCGGGCTCCGGTTCCGAAACAATCCGCGATAGTTTGTTATAAATACCCTTACTAAGATTCAAATCCTTACCTTACCTTGAAGAGCCTAGTCTACTTGTTAGTGACTCTACCTATGAAGCAGGAGGTCCTGGGTTTGGATCTTAGTAAGGGTATTTATTTGTGTGTTTATCATGAACATTTGTTCCTGAGTTATGTATATTTTTATGCATTTAAGTATTTATTTATATATATCTATTATAATATATGTATATTGTCACCTAGTACCTATAACACTAGCCTTATTGAGTGTACTGTGGGACTGGTGATTTAGATTTGTGTAAGATTGTCCCATAATATTTATTATTTAAGAAGCTTTTTATGGGCTAAATTTGACAAAATCAATTCATTAATATTGCTATAAAATGGTAACAGATATTTATCTATTAAGTATCGATTTAAAACCCTACCCTTTAATCTTATCAATATTCTATAATCCAGAATTTGATATCTTTCTTTAGATACATTTATCCTTCTTTATCAATAAATTAACAATGATAATGTTTAATCAATTCTTTTGATAATGGATGTTAAAAGCATGTGACTTATTACCAACATTCATTGTTATGTAATTATTTGGTTTTTTATGATTGTCAAACTTGTATGGCATTACTGGCCAATGCAATGTGTAATAATGGTACACAACTTATTGTTTAGGTATCAACATTGATCTTACGTTTGGGTAGGTATAAACAGACTCAAGAGCAATGAAATAGTGTCACTTGCATTAAAATTCTATCAAAAAGAGGGGAATTGCCTGATTTTGTTGCGTCAAGTCAGTGACCGTGACCCGCAGAGATGGTTATTGTTTGCAGTATGCCTTTCTACTGAGGTAGAAATGAGAGGAGACGTAAAGGAATCAGTCAGTATGCTGTCTTCCCGGCGCAGATGACTGTCAGGCGGATGATCCCCATCAGGGCATCCCCTCCTCAATAGAAAGGAAGCCTATTGGTTGATTCCCGCACATCTCCTCTCATCTCCGCCTCAGTAGAAAGGCAAACTTACAGGCGCGTATTAAACAATAACATTCATATATTCAAGTCATATCCAAAAATAGTTATATGTTTATGACCTAATTTCTCAAAATATTGTGTTAAAAAAGATATTATTAGAGTAATAAAATTTAATGTTAACCAAATTTTAAAAGCAAATAAATCATGACTTTAAACTGTTAATGTCAGTATTTAACAAGCAATTCTCGCACATTTATGCTAATGGAGCTCGCAAGTCATTGTCATGGCCTCAATTCTCGAGCACTAAGTATTGTTTTAAACTGGTTTGTATTGGCCATAATCTCGAATCAAAAATCTGCTACACTCTGTTTTAAGCATGGTTTATGAAAACTGCTAGCCGCGCCACCCAGTTTCTTCTATTAATAGTAAAGGAGCCAGCGCTGGTACCTAGCCTTGCGATAAGAAGTCCGGATTTCAATCCGGAGGCCTCAGATTCAAAGCCCGGCTTGCTGCTCGTTCAGCGGTTTAATCGTAAAGAAGTATACAGACAGACAGAGTTACTGCTATGCTAACATTTGCTAGTAGTCTGCCTCGAACTGAGAACTCGCGATTACTTGCAAACCAATTGACCAATTTAACAAGACCCTTATGACAATCGTTTCGCGCCTTCTTGGTCCATAACCCCGTGATCGACCCTACTCATATACGTACTCTCGAATTATATGAATCTCTGCTACAACCACACTACATTTTATAAAGATCAGAAAAACGTTATCAAGGTTATCGCGGAACAAATGCTCAAATTCAAAAAGCCTTATAAATGCCGAACGTCCCAGTAGCCAGTTGTGTCCGAAGTTGTAAGAACTTCGCTTCTCCCATATATTCGGCTCGTTTGGTAATATTATATCTAGTAGGAATTAGACAGAACTGATACTCAGTAAGGCCGCTCATTAATTTGGATGCTGCGAGTTATTGACAAACCTGTTATGGTGCGGTAACGCCGCCGACTAGTTCAACTCAATTGTTGTCTAATCTAATTGCGCGACCTGTTTAGTAGTCACGGCCAAGGCTAAAAGGCAGTTAGAGGATATATTTAGCAACTAGCCTTGTCCCGCGGCTTCGCCCGCGTACTATAAGTACTCAAAAAGGATACGCTACCCATGTTGATTTTCAGACTTTGTGACCATATGGCAAATATGGTCACAAAGTCTGAAAATCAACATGGGTTTTTCAACCTTTTAGGAGTTGTATTAAAAAAACCTAAAACACGTGTTTACTCATTTATAGTTAAGAATACTCGTGTGAAAATTCGAATAAAATAGTCAAAAAAATCTTGATTCGCCATACAAACTTTGGACCCCCATTTTACCCCCTTAGGGGGTGAATTTTGAAAAATCCTTTCTTAGTGCATCCCTAGACCTTATAAGGAATCTACGTGCCAAATTTGGAATCTCTAGAACCAGCGGTTTGGGCTGTGCGTTGATATGTCAGTCAGTCAGTCAGTCAATCAGTCAGTCAGTTTCTTCTTTTACATATTTAGATAAACTCTTACTTACCAGTGGCAAAAATATTCGAGAGGCTGCTTAATTAATATCAGATAAGAAGGTATTTGTAAGTATTTTGTATGGTTGAAATGTCGTTGTATAAATTTCAATAAATAAAAACCCAGAAAACCTCCAATATCCCTTTATCAGCATCGTTGTGATGACCCTACGACCGACTAGCAAAGAGCCACTACCTACTTGAAAATTCCAGAGGACGTAGGTATGACGGACGCTGTTATCGATATGCTAAGTCACTTACAAATACCTACACTCGCGAGCAAATAATACGTGTCAGTGACAAAAACCCTTATATTTTGCAAATTAATAGCGGTATGTGCAGGAAACTAACTGTGTATTAAAGAGAATTTAATATCGAAATAAATTGAACCTTCAATGTTCTACAAGAATTCTGGAAAAAGTTTTATTTAAAAAAAAGTCGAATTTGGTACCAAATTCAAATTGAGCTTATTTCACTTTTGATTGTTTTCTCACTTTTGTTTTCAATCTGTCAAAGCAAAATGATAAAAGGCAGTTTTTGTTGACTTTGGTGGTAATTATTGAATTACTATCATGTCGCTAACACAAGATGAATGTACACGTATCGTCACTTTGTTACAAGAAGGCAGAAGTCAGAGATATACAGCAAGAAGAACAGGCGTGTCACTATCTACGGTGCAGAGGGTCCTCCAACGTTTCCTACAAACTGGCAGGAACCTTCGAAGACCAGGAACCGGCAGGCCGAGATGTACTACGGCTAGAGAAGATCGATTTATTGTAACAACAATGCTCCGAAATCGGCATCTCACTGCAGTTGAAATCAAAAACCAACTTCGGGAGACCCGAAGAGATGACATCAGCGAGTGGACTGTAAGGCGGCGGCTTCGTGAAGCTAATTTGACCCCACATAGACCGGCAAATGGCCGAAAACTTGACAGAGGGCATCGAACTGTAAGGAAACTTTACGCACGCGAATACAGGCGATGGGGTGCCGAAGAATGGGCAAGAATTATGTTTTCTGACGAATCCAGATTTATGCTCTATGCACATGACGGGCGGCGAAGAGTTTACAGACGGCCAGATGAACGTTTTATTCCAGCCTGTTTTGAAGAAAAAGTTGCCTTCGGCGGTGGGTCTGTTATGGTTTGGGCTGGAATCTCTTCAGAGAGTCGCACGCAATTAGTTTTGATAGAAAATGGAACGTTAACTAGTGCCAGGTATGTGGAAGAGATTCTTAATGAGCATGTAGGCCCATATTTAATTAATATGGGTGAAAACTCAATGTTCATGCATGACAACGCCAGGCCACACACCGCACAGATTGTGGAAGATTATTTTGAGGAGGTTGGCATCAACACTATGAACTGGCCCTCGAGAAGCCCGGACCTAAATCCGATTGAGCACGTATGGGACGAGCTCGGAAGGCGTGTAAGAAATCGAAACCCCGCCCCAGCTACACTTAGAGACCTGAAACAGGCGTTAGTGGAAGAATGGGCTAATATCCCGCAAGAACGCATAAGAAACTTAATAAACAGTATGCCCAATCGTTTAGAAGCTGTAAGAAGAGCCCGAGGAGGCAATACGAAGTATTGATATGTTTTACTTTTTTTTTGTTTTTAGTTGTGTGTGAGATACCACGGTTGCTTTTTACCTATATATAATTAATTGATATCGTGTTTACTATGTTAATTAAATAAACAAGTGAATATCATCTCTAACTCTTGACGTTGTTTTATTAACTATGCATTTATCTATAATATACAATTTTATTCAGGCTCCTAGCTTTATCATTTTAGGAGATATTATAGTTTTTCGTACTGACCCGAATTATTTGCACGCGAGTGTATTATTAGTATTATTTTATTTATTATTTGTTTCGCTTAATTTCCACGGAAGTGACTACAAAGAATTTTATTACTACCTAACTGTTATGAGAAAATAAATATCAGGTATGATATTATTGATATTACTGAACTGAAGTGCTCTGAGATTCTACTTAAGATTAGGATCTTATCTTATCACGGATCTAAATTCCTAGCGAAAAGTGGGTCATACTGGCAAATCTCATCTGTCTGAAGTCGCTCAAGTGTCATCTTTATTTTTAGTATTTACACCAATATTCGTAGCTTTTCAGTCATTTCAAGATGATTGGCATTTCTAGACAACCGGCACATCGACAACCTAGCCCTCACGCACTTTGGTAGGTTTTTTTTCAATGTGACCTATGTGTGTGTGTACCCATGTTAGACCGAAACGACTAAAAGGATCGATAGCTCACTTCTGATAAATAATAATTAGATTCAAAAGTTATTAATGTTTGAGTGTTCAAGTTAAGTGACCTTCATTAGCTTGTGCGGTTCAATCACTTCACTGCCCACATCACACGACTCGTTTCCGATATGTATATTTAATACCGTACGTTGACGTCAAAGATATGTTTACAATTTTGCACTCTAACTCTTTTGTAATAACGTGCAAAATCCAAGATATGTTTACGTTATACGCGCAAAAGTATAAACATATATTTGACGCCGACTGTACCGATTGATAACCGATGAGCCTAGTTATGTCCTTGCAATAAAGTTTAAATACTGTCAGAATTTTTAGGAAAAAAGTGTCGTGGTTTATATGGGAACTAATGAATCGTACGCCACTTCTCTTTCCGCAGTCTCCAACATTGTATATGATATCAAATAAACTAATCAGAATTCAATAACCATTAATAGACTCTGTTTTATGGCATTAAAGTGTAAAAACCAGTGACTGGAATAAAACGTACAATTAGTTCGCATAACAAAAGACACATCGTGACGAAGTAGTGAATCATGGAACATTCAAATGAATAATTTTAAGGACTTATCAAGTTGGCGTCACTCTAGACTTAATCGTGTTATAAATAGGTACTTAATTAAATAGTTACCCTAAGGTAATTTACAATAATTGTTAGCTAATGTTAGGACGCTCATACTAAAATAATATCTACTGTGTACCTTAATTCCTAGGACACCGTAGAACCCGCATAATTATTATAGAAAAAGGCCTTAACAGGTAGTGAAAATACTTTATCAAAATAAACATAAACAACTTCACCTGAAATGGAAGAACGTTTCCTCCTAATACTTCTCTCGAATCGAAAAACAAATAAATTCTCATTATTTCAGTTAAAAACACACTCAAATTTAAATATATTTGTAATATTAATTCAGTAAATTTTTCCCACAGTTAAACCCTGACGTAAATGCCTTCCAACGCAAATTCGTCAACGAGGTCCGTCGTTGCGATGAGATGGAACGCAAGCTCCGGTACCTGGAGAAGGAGATCCGCCGTGACGGGATCCCGATGCTGGAGATTCCGGGAGAGTGCCCGGAGGCACCGCAACCCAGGGAGATGATCGATCTTGAGGTGAGTCCACAATAGATAGATCATTTGTTTACTCATACCCACAACCGTATACAAGATATTTCTATACTCCGCTTAGCGCGTTATTTCTTTGAAACCTAATAAGCTGCCAAAAATAAGGGGTACGGGAGGGGAACATAAAATGCTGGACAGGGAACACGCGATTGTTCCGTGGGGCGTAAGAGAGAGTCAGGCATTAATGGTTGCCACGGAGACGTACTAAGTTTACTGTCACTTCTAATAATTAGTGTCACACTATAGAGTGAAATTACTTCGAGCGTGGCAGCGGGGGTCGCCCAGTTATGCGGGGTCTTGGGTTAATTAGTTGGGTTAACGGCCTCCTAGCCTAGTCGGTAGTGACTCTGCCTACGAAGCAGGAGGTCCCGGGTTCGAATCCTGGTCAGG
This sequence comes from Pammene aurita, assembly GCA_947086415.1. NCBI lineage: Eukaryota > Metazoa > Arthropoda > Insecta > Lepidoptera > Tortricidae > Pammene > Pammene aurita. The sequence continues at coordinate 2,185,500 of OX352298.1, forward strand.
GCATTTATTTGTGTGTTCATCATAGGTATTTGTTCCTGAGTTATGGATGTTTTCTATGTATTTAAGTATTTATTCATATTTATCTATTATATATATCGTCGTCTAGTACCCATAACACAAGCCTTATTGAGCTTACCGTGGGCCTAGGTCGATTTGTGTAAGATTGCCCTATAATATTTATTATTATGCTCTTTATTTATTTTTCTTCTTAGTTTAGGCTTTTTACAATATTTTTATAAAAGTAAAATATAAAAATACATCTAAAACGTATAAAAACAATAAAAGCATTATAAAAAACCTAAACTAGGGTGCCGCCGGCAACGGAGCAGGGCCCAGGCTGCCGGTGGTTAGGGCCGCAGAGTGAGGAACCTTCGGACTATGCGCGCCGTGTCCAAGATTACCGCCTTCTGAATCTGACCCCTAATCCAACCACAACCCCGTAGCGAAAGTCTCTCAAGATGTTGGTCGAGACTCTTCGCTATGAGACCGTTCGCAGAGACAACTATCGGCACAATGATCGCCGAATCGACCTCCCACATGGCGGTTACCTCGTGAGCCAAGTCTAGGTACTTGCTGGACTTGTCCTTCTCGGCCTTCACGAGGTTCTCGTCACATGGGACGGTGATGTCGACGAGCATGGCCCGGCGTTGCGGTCGATCTATTACCACGATATCAGGCTTATTGGCTACAATAGTCCTGTCCGTGATAATAGATCGATCCCAATAGAGCGTGGCACGACCATTTTCGAGAACTGGCGCAGGTGTGTACTTGTAGTACGGCACTTCGTAGTCCACAAGACCGTATAGGAGAGCAAGCTGCTGGTGTATAATCCTGGCTACGAGGTTATGTCTGTGCAAGTACTCGCCGTTAGCAAGATGAGAACAACCGGAGATGATATGCCTGAGTGACTCTCCGGGACGGCGGCATGCCCGACAAATGTCGACCGTACCGTCCTTCAGGATATATTTCCGGTAGTTATTCGTCATGATAACTTCGTCCGCAATTGCACAGGCAAAACCTTCGGTTTCTCCGAAGAGGTCCCCGAATCGTAACCAGTTCACCGACGCGAGCAGGTCTACGTCGGGTCCCGTGAGGGCCCTGTAGAACCGCCCGTGTAGCTCCTTGCTCTCCCATACCGCCCTGCGATCCTCGGTGCTTAGCACCACAGGTTTGCGCCAGTTCTCGTTTGCCAAGGAGAGCGGCGTGAGACCCTTATCTACTGCCACCACATCACGATGCATCCCACACTCGTTGTTAAGGAAATAGTTCCTGAGATTGTACACCTCACGGTTGTGGAGATTTTTGGCGTTTAAAAAGCCGCGACCTCCACACTTCCGTGGGATGTACAATCTCATAACAGACGAGCGTGGGTGAAGCATACGGTGTGTGGTGAGCAATAGACGGACTCTCCGATCCAGGGCATCCAGCTCGGTCTGTGTCCACCTTAGTATGCCAAAGGAGTATGTGAGTAGGGGCATTACCCAGGCATTGAAGGCGCGCACCTTGTTGCCACCCGACAGAAGACTATTAAGTACTTTTGTCAGCCGACCGAAGAAGCGCTCCTTCAACGACTGTTTAATACCCACATCCTCAATGCCCAAAGACTGTGACATACCAAGGTATTTGTAGGTTTCTGATTCAGAGATAGATCTGAACGTCATTGTCTCAGAAAGCTGTAGATTTGTTGAATTTACTACTTTCCCCCGCTGTACATGCATAACCGCACATTTATCAACACCAAACTCCATCTTGATGGAACTACTGAACACTTCAGTGGTCTTCAGTAGTTCCAACAAGTCTTGGTTATTTGGTGCAAATAATTTGAGATCGTCCATGTACAGAAGGTGAGATATGACTTCACCCTCTCTCCGAAGCCGGCAACCTAGCCCCGAATCCTTCAGCAGATTGCTGAGCGGATTTAGAGCTAGGCAGAACCACAGGGGACTCAGACTGTCGCCCTGAAATATTCCTCGCTCGATCCTTATAAAGTCCTGCGGGCCAGGGGGGTCATCCCCGCCTCCTGGTTGACGAAGGACTGTGGTCCACTGCCTCATACACGCGCCAAGGAAGGATCTTAAAGCTGCATCAATTTTATACAGCTCTAAGATCCTCCTTAGCCATGAATGAGGCACCGAATCGTAGGCCCTCTTGTAGTCAATCCAAGCGGCCGAGAGGGCCCCCCTATTCCGCCGGACTCGTTGGCAAATGGTCATGTCTATGAGGAGGAGCTCTTTAGTACCGCGGGACCCAACCCTACATCCATTTTGAGCGGAGACCAAAATATTGTTTGAGACCATGTGCGCGTTTATTTTTGCTCTCAAAATGGATGTAAGGAGCTTGTAAAGTGTAGGCAAGCACGTGATGGGTCGGTAGTTCTTCGCTTCCGTGGTACTACCGGACTTATAGAGCAGGAAGGTTACACCAGTTGTTAACGAAGGCGGGAGGGAGCCAAGTTCGAGAGCTTGTTGAAATTGCGTTGCCAGCCGCGAGTGCGAGCATCGAAACCATTTTAGCCAGAAGTTGTGCAATCCATCCGGGCCAGGACTTTTCCAGTTCTGGGCCGTACGGATTGCACAACTTACGTCATCGGGGCTGATGGTGATAGCCCCCATAGGTTCGATGGACTCGCACTCACGCTCGACAACGAGCATCCACTCGCCCTCCGTGTGTTCAACGGGCGCTGACCAGATGCTACGCCAGAAGTCATATTATTATTATTATTAATTAGTCTATGCCCACAAGAGTACGAGACTTGCTTAAACTTCTGCTATTACTTGAAACAGATCTGTTGAGAGGTAGGACCCTCGGAAGATTGTTTAGAAGTAAGTTGTAGATTTGATTCAGCGTATTTTACAATTTTTGTCACTTCAAATATGTCGTGGCATGATCAATATTGAGACAATAAAAGGCACATCACAAGTCAAGCTACAACTTGCGCCGTTCATTAACATTAGATAATTATCAACCGACTTCAAGATTTCGAAGGAGGAGGTTATCAATTCGTCGGGATCTTTGTTTTTGCTATTTTTTTTTTTTTTTATGTATGTTCACCGATTATTCGAAGACGGCTGGACCGATTTGGAAAATTCTTTTTTTGTTTGAAAGCGTATACTTCACAGTTGGTCCCATTGTAACCATGTCAGGATCTGATGATGGGATCCTGAAGAAATCGAGGGAACTCTTCAACTATTATAGGCACACCTATAGTGATTTGAGTATTTTTTACAGCAGCTCGAGCATTTGCTTTTGGAAAGGTGGATGTTTAGTGAAGTCGGTTCTTTTTTGTTCAAAATTATATCCGTTCTATTGTTTCCGCTTTCAATGAACAATACTAAGAGCATCTGTTAATATCGTTCCTAAGTCATATAGGTAGTATCTAGTAGTAAATATAATAATCTATTAATAAAAAAAGAAAAATACGACAGGAAGAATATATATATAACATTTGTACGTTGAGGGAGAATTAGAACTGGTAGACATACCAGTCTGTACAAAACCGCAATAAAAATAAAATAAAATTAAACATTCTAATCTAACCTACTAGATACATAAAACAAAAAAAAATATATAAATGTAAATAAATACCTAACCAAATACATACATGTACAGTCGCCATCAAATATATCGGAGCGGCCAAGGTACTCAAAAATATCTGAACATGCACTTTATCGCCTTGGCAATAGAGGCGTTGTTCAGATATTTGTGACCACCTTGGCCGCTTCCATATATCTGATGGCGATTGTACACTATACATAAATAAAATACATATACAGGGTGTAATCGTTAAGTGTGGCCAGGCCATAATTCCGTAAATATAACAGATATCAGAAAACTTCCAACTGATATCGAAAGTGCGTTACCCAATGAGTAAAATTACATTAATAACTTTTTTTAAATAAAATCAGAACTATCCCAAACATTAACTTCAAACCCGGATCGACGTTCGGATAAAGACTAGTTTGTACGGTCTAGTCATTTCACCGTTATCAAATTATTCATGAATTGTTTTATTTTATTCCATATCAATCAATTATCATGTTATTACAGTTTATTCGTGCAAATAATGAATCTCAAGCAGTTTTATCTCTTACGGCACCGACGTTCTTCTTTGGGAGTGAGTCGTCGTAGGTACTAACTGTATGGGAGCGTATAAACTTAATATTTTTAATATTAATACTTTTATTTAAAAAAAGTTATTAATGTAATTTTACTCATTGGGTAACGCACTTTCGATATCAGTTGGAAGTTTTCTGATATCTGTTATATTTACGGAGTTATGGCCTGGCCTGGCCACACTTAACGATTACACCCTGTATACATCACTACATCACCGTTAATTTCAATTATATCCTAAGAAAATAACTATTTTTACTGCCACAATTTGTCGCTAAATAGAGTCACAATTAAAGTGATTCCATAATCGTGTTCCGTCACGTCATAGACTAAGAGCTGGCCAGGCAGTTATGTCACGATAACGAGAGCTACGAAATTCCTGTCGTCAGTTTGCTACAGTATCCTTGTTCCTATTTCCAAGCATCTGATAGCTATCCATCGGTGGAGGTCAGACTGTCAGGCCTGTAAAACTTCTTAGTTTAAAAAAACAAATAACAAAGTACGTACAAAGTTCCAAATTGTATGTTTTAAAGAGAGTTAGGCCTGTAGTTTAATATATGAAAAAAACACATTATTGGGGAAACAAAAACAGTAGGCGACAAAGTATAGGTAAATAACACTAAACGTCACTTGGCAGTCTTGGCACTACGTTCCTCCATCAGAAACATCTGGCAATGATTAGAATCTATATTAATTAGTTTAATTACCTATAATACTACAGCAAACCGAGAACTCTTGGAGTTGTATTCTTCAAGTGGATTGCATTCTCTGACCTCCACCGATGAACAGCTGCCAGATGCCTGGATCTAGAAATAAGGATAGTATAGCGAATTAACTAGAGGACTTTCATTGCTCTCGTCATTGTGTCACATTTTCCGGTGCTAGCTCTCCGTCTATGGCAATTATCTCGGACTACGAAAACATACAATATTAATTACAGCTCAATTACGTGACGTCACTTACAACAGCATTACAATCACGCTGCCGGGTTTTCTCAGCAAACAGTACTGCTGTAATTATTTTCATATATCCGTGTCTACTCTCAATCAGTATGAGGTTCGTCAATATTATATTTAACCTGCGGTGTTATGTACAGTCAGCAGAAAAAGTAGCTAAGCAACTCAGGTGTTCAAAATGAGCTTGGCACGACTTTATTGTTAAGAGAATTAAGGTGCGACCACACCGCTGCTTAAAATACGGTAACGCTACGGAATCGCAGTGACGCATCGTATCCATACCGTTTTTATCGCATGCCCTCCACACCGCTGCTCAAAATACGGTGATGCTACGGAATCGCAGTGACGCATCGTATCCGTACCGTTTTTATCGCATGCCCTCCACAACGCTGCTCAAAATACGGTTTGGAAGGTTCGCGTCTAAATATTTCGTATGGGGCACGTCACGTACACGTTGCGTCTGCGTATTTTGAGCAGCGGTGTGGAGAGCATGCGTTAAATTCGTGACGTTTACGGCACGTCATTGCGATTCCGTACTGTCAGCGTATTTTGAGCAGCGGTGTGGAGAGCATGCGTTAAATAAATAGCTTTCCATCGGTGGAGGTCAGACTGTCAGGCCTGTAAAACTTCTTAGTTTAAAAAAACAAATAACAAAGTACGTAAAAAGTTCCAAAATTGTATGTTTTAAAGAGAGTTAGGCCTGTAGTTTAACATATGAAAAAAACACATTATTGCGGAAACAAAAACAGTAGGCGACAAAGTATAGGTAAATAACACTAAACGTCACTTGGCAGTCTTGGCACTACGTTCCTCCATCAGAAACATCTGGCAATGATTAGAATCTATATTAATTAGTTTAATTACCTATAATACTACAGCAAACCGAAAACTCTTGGAGTTGTATTCTTCAAGTGGATTGCATTCTCTGACCTCCACCGATGAACAGCTGCCAAATGCCTGGATCTAGAAATAAGGATAGTATAGCGAATTAACTAGAGGACTTTCATTGCTCTCGTCATTGTGTCACATTTTCCGGTGCTAGCTCTCCGTCTATGGCAATTATCTCGGACTACGAAAACATACAATATTAATTACAGCTCAATTACGTGACGTCACTTACAATAGCATTGGGTGCGCTTTTACTCACATAACTTCCATAAAATCCTAATATCGGAAGTCCGAAAATGTCTCTCATACAATTGTATATCATAATGATCACTCTTCATAATTTTTATTATAATAAAATATTGAAACTCCTAATCATTCGGCTTCATAATGTTAATGTTCATACATTTGTTTATACTAATTTTTGTTTTCATATATTTCTTTATCATAAGTGTTATTTATCCTGTACATTGAATTTCATACTGTCAATAATCATACATCTCTTTTATAATATTTTTTTTTTCATACAATTAAACTATCATACGATTAATTATAGATAGAAACAGATTTTTAAGTCGCCGAAAATAGGTAAGGTTTTATATAAATGAAACTATACAAATTATTTTTGATTTATTGTAATACAAATTATTTTTCATTTATTGTAATAGGTAATTGAAAAAATACCTTTCATTGACTTAATATCGTGCACGATAAACATTTAAATTAACTTGATATTGGAGGCTATTGCTTTTAAATAATCACTTTTATCACCGTATTCGGCCTTTTTCTTGAGTACGTTTTCTGTTCGATCAGATTTCTTCGTATATTTTCTTTTTTTGGGGGCAGGTGGAGCCCCATTCATATGCTTTTCGATTTCGGCTGTTTGATGTTTTATTTCAAGCACAATTTTTTTTGATAAGAAGTAGAAACCCGCATGGTGCTGTCCAACCAGATTTTGAAAGCGATTATGCCAAGATTCTGCACTATTTTGAGTGCGTGGTATGTTTTGCTCATTGAGTTCAGACGTACTCCATAACTTTGGATCATATTTCGGTGGTGAAGTGGCAGTGCCCCATATATAGTTTTCATTAAACCACTCTGCGATTATTTTAGCGTTAGAAGAGATATTTGGCATCCATGCATCAAAATAAATAGGTATCTCATCAGGCGACAGGTAGGCAAGTGCTAAAATACATTTAATTTCAGACGAAAAACATTCATCTGTTCCATATAATTTCTGAAACCCTTTATCCTGCACTTGTCTGTATATAATTTGTCCGAGGTGAAAATAGCAACCTTTAATGATAGTATTTTCAAAAACAGTTTTTGCGCTTAATTGCGAGGCCTTTTCAAAATCCATCAATATGTACTTAGGTGATAAACTCAAATTTAATGATTCGCAATGTTCAATTAAAGTTGAAAATATTGTATGGTATGTCGTTTTGTCTTTATTTGTACATAATGTGATTACCATAGGAAATGTTTTTGAATTCACACAACCGTGTATAGCATATATTTGTTGAAATATTGCTGGGGCAACCTTAAATGTACCATCCATTATTAAATAAGCGGATGAACACAACAATGTGAGCAATTTCTTGGATGTATACATTATTATTCTCTTACCATGGAACATTTTATCAATTAATATGTGGTCATCCTCGTCTATTTGGAATAAATTGCGATTTATTTCAAAATCAATTGAGTCAGGCTCTTTTACTTTATTTTGCATCTTTCTTTGACGGTAGATTATTTGCCTTAAGTTCAAGTTTGTTGGCAAACTAGACAGTACGCTGGACGATGTGCTGGCTACACAGTTTTCTATTACATGTATTGGTTTTTTTTGCAAGTTATTTAAAGCGTCCTCCTTCATTGTGTTTATACTGTTGTGTACCTGCAATTGCAAAATACAAATACATTATCTTTTACGTATGTTGGATAGAACTACTCATAGAACTAAAATGCTTCCAGAAGGTGGGTTAGGTTAGGTTAGAACTGCGACCCTCACAGAACCGAAATGCTGCCAGAAAGGTGGGTTACGTTAGGTTAGAACTGCGACCCTCACAGAACCGAAATGCTGCCAGATAGGTGGGTTAGGTTAGGTTAGAACTGCGACCCTCACAGAACCGAAATGCTGCCAGAAAGGTGGGTTAGGTTAGGTTAGAACTGCGACCTTCACTGAACCAAAATGCTGCCAGAAAGGTGGGTTAGGTTAGGTTAGAACTGCGACCCTCACAGAACCGAAATGCTGCCAGAAAGGTGGGTTAGGTTAGGTTAGAACTGCGACCCTCACAGAACCGAAATGCTGCCAGAAAGGTGGGTTAGGTTAGGTTAGAACTGTGACCCCCACAGAACCTAAATGCTGCCAGAAAGTTTGGGTTTAGTTAGAAATATAATTCTTACATAACCTTAGTTATAAATAAATAAAAAGAAGGTATAAACTTCTTAATTGAATAAATAAACCATTAAAAAAACCCCCAACGCTAAAAAAGCAAACATCTAAAAAGTCAGAAATAAAATCTATCGTTGAGCCATCAAAGATCGAGTAACTGCTAGATATATGTCGCGTCGGGGTACCACTTAAGTGAATCGAACCCGAACTTCCTTCAAATTTTAAACTTAGCGGTACCCCGATGCGACATATATCTAGGAGTTACTCGATCTTCACACTCCCGACAGTCCCGACTAATTCACCTTTCAAACAAAAAAACCAAAATCAAAATAGGTTCAGCCGTTCGGGAGCTACGATGCCACAGACAGACACACACACACACATACACACATACACAAACACAGACACGTCAAAATTATAACACCCCGTCGTTTTTGCGTCGGGGGTTACAGATATATATACTGCTCATAACCACTTATTTAGACCTAGAAACAAATGTAAACAAACCTTTTCCTTTAATGAATCCGGATCATGGTTGTGTTCACAGGTTGATTTATTGATTAATTTATACATTTTCTTTTCCTCATCATACACAGTTGTTATTCTTGAGTTGCATTTATATTTTTCACTGCTTCGTAATTCACAGACCCAGTATTGTTTTTCTATAGTCACTCTGTTTTTCTCATATATGAAACCATCCCAATTTAACTTCACTCCTCCACGACTTGTCTTAAAACAATTTATATATGTATCGTCCATTGCTACCAAAATAAAGCCACATAAATAATGATACTCGTTGAATGACACGAATTACGTACGACCACAAAACGCCTACTACCTAATACTGTTCCAAGCGTACCCGCATTTTTATCACTACAAATAATTTCAACATTTACAAACATACCTACATTTTAAACAAAAATGCAACACTTAAATCTTATTTGAGATAACATTATATACACAAATAATATGAAAATAGTCTCTTATGAAGAAAAGTATTATGAATTAAAAAAGGATGACTCAAACACGTTCTTAATTGATACATTATGAAATAAAAAATTATGACGACTATGTGTTATGAGTTCCGATCATAGGAATTAAAATGTATGAACATAAAATGTATGAAGAAAAAAATTATGAAGAGTGATTATTATGAACTCCAATCCGTAGTAAAATCGTAAATAGGAATACAAATTTTATGAGAGCCGATATGGACCCAATAGCATTACAATCACGCTGCCGGGTTTTCTCAGCAAACAGTACTGCTGTAATTATTTTCATATATCCGTGTCTACTCTCAATCAGTATGAGGTTCGTCAATATTATATTTAACCTGCGGTGTTATGTACAGTCAGCAGAAAAAGTAGCTAAGCAACTCAGGTGTTCAAAATGAGCTTGGCACGACTTTATTGTTAAGAGAATTAAGGTGCGACCACACCGCTGCTTAAAATACGGTAACGCTACGGAATCGCAGTGACGCATCGTATCCATACCGTTTTTATCGCATGCCCTCCACACCGCTGCTCAAAATACGGTGACGCTACGGAATCGCAGTGACGCATCGTATCCGTACCGTTTTTATCGCATGCCCTCCACAACGCTGCTCAAAATACGGTTTGGAAGGTTCGCGTCTATATATTTCGTATGGGGCACGTCAAGTACACGTTGCGTCTGCGTATTTTGAGCAGCGGTGTGGAGAGCATGCGTTAAATTCGTGACGTTTACGGCACGTCATTGCGATTCCGTACTGTCAGCGTATTTTGAGCAGCGGTGTGGAGGGCATGCGATAAAAACGGTGCGGATACGATGCGTCACTGCGATTCCGTAACGTCGCCGTTTTTTAAGCAGCGGTGTGGTCGCACCATAAGAGCGCGTGAAGGTCATTTTGAACACATGAGCTGCTTAGCTACTTTTGCTGCTGACTGTACGCGTGGGCCAAACTTGAAAATTAATCAACCGACTTCAAGATTTCGAAGGAGGTGGTTATCAATTCGTCGGGATCTTTGTTTTTGCTGTTCACCGATTATTCGAAGACGGCTGGACCGATTTGGAAAATTCTTTTTTTGTTTGAAAGAGTATAGTTCACAGTTGGTCCCATTGTAACCAGGTCAGGATCTGATGATGGGATCCTGGAGAAATCGAGGGAACTCTTCAACTATTATAGGCACACCTATAGCGATTTGAGTATTTTTACAGCAGCTCGAGCATTTGCTTTTGGAAAGGTGGATGCTAAGTGAAGTCGGTTCATTTTTGTTTAAAATTATTTAGAACTTTCTGTTCTGACGTATTATTTGTAAAAATCCCTATTCATTACAAGTTATGTAGTGACAAACACGATATTAGTTTACCTTGATATTGTGTTTATGATCTTCGCTATTGTTCGATTATAAATTAAGAGCCTTTGTCTTAGCTAGCTCAGATTTATTGAATTTATTTCCAACTGTTACTAACCGACTTCAACATTTCGAAGGAGAGGTTATCAATTCGTTCACCGATTATTCGAAGACGGCTGGACCGATTTGGATTTTTTTTTGAAAGAGTATACTTCACAGTTGGTCCCATTGTAACCAGGTCAGGATCTGATGATGGGATCCTTGAGAAATCGAGGGAACTCTTCAACTATTACAGGCACACCTATAGTCTCTTCTTTTTTGTTTAATATTATGTATAATTCCATTATTTTCTCAGGCTACCTTCGAAAAACTCGAGAATGAGCTCCGTGAAGTCAACCAGAACGCCGAAGCCCTGAAGAGGAACTACCTTGAGCTGACGGAGCTGAAGCACATCCTCAGGAAAACGCAGGTGTTCTTCGACGAGGTAAGAATCACCCATCTCCTTTTCTTGCTGATATAACATGATAGAAACAGACCGACTTGACTGTGTATTGGGGCTGGGGCGTTAGAACTCTACGCTTCAAACTTGATTTTCAAAGACAAGACATCAAATGTGTCTTTAACAACTTAAGGTCAGCTATTTTCAAAACATCACTCGTAGTTCTTTGCTGACAGACCATCAATAAGTGATTCAGACTTGTTTTTACCTTTGTTAAGTTAATTTGTTCAATTGTCGAATTTCATAGCTGGACGCTCTAAGTAGACCGACTTTTGAAGCTACTGATTGACATTTTCGGGACTATAATGCTCTCGTGAGGCTCTAACATATTTAAAACATTTACAACGGGCTACTCACGTAATTTAAGTAGATTTTTGGTCGACATGTTTCGATCAATTTACGATGATCATATTCACGAACAGGCGGCTTAAATTACGTGAGTAGCCAGTTATAAATATTTTTTATATATTTACGGGACTTTTAAAATAGATATTGCCACAAAGTCAAACTATTCAAAGGGATAGTAAAGCTAAAGATCCAAGCTTACTGAGAGACTGTCTCGACAGTGCTGACATTTGTCGAATAACTAGCCATTGTTGGAATAAAAAAACGTATTGAAATCCTGACGAGAATGAAATATGACGGACATGACGACAAAGACCATTTTGGTTAATTGTTTAGAAATATTCTAAAAAAAGACGTGAATGCCAGACATATTGATGCTAAAGGTGGTAAAAGAGATGACACGTCGTTCTAACAGACAGTGTTCAATTCAAAAATATAATGCCCTCTCATTTTGACCGTAGCTTCCTAACGACCTCAGCGCCATTACAATTACATTTTTTGTACCATTCGTAGTCACATGATAAGCAAAAAGATCAATTACCTACGTAACTTTTTTTGATATTGATTACACGAGGTAATTAAGCCTTGATAGCGATAAGATACAGACACACGCCGTGGCAAACATGAAAACTATAAAACATGTTTGATTTACCTCCATTACTTGTTTATTACATACCTACTCTAGTTGTAATTGACGCTTGACGCTACATCAATTTTAAGGCCTTTAATCTTGATTTTTAAAACAGGCTAATATTTCAACTGTATGCATGAATCGTACTTTATTGGTTTTACAGCCTTTGACCAGTACTAAAATTAGGATGGTACCGATGGTACGAGAAAGTTGAATGACTTTATTACGAGGTCGGACTGTTGTAGAAAAAAACTAGCCCCACCTTCAGACGTTTATACCGTTTATTTTTACCATCTTCTTTTTTTATTTATTTTTTGGTTGGTCAGTGTTTCATGAAGTCTATATTAATATAAATTTAAGATTCACAAGCACTTGACAATTGTACTAATTGATTGTTCTAAACTTTGGTACACTTGCAATTGTCTACTAATTATTGGCAATCAAAGTTGTTCTGCGTAAATTTCCTCGAAATCGAAATAATATCTTTAATGTTAAGACAGAACAATAATAATTAATATTTTCCTACACTTGTTTCCCTTGATGAATCTTAACAATTTTCTTTTATAAAGGTTGTGGGTCTTAACAATTTGCCTTTACCTTCGCTCGAGGAACATGAAAATTGGGCTTCAAAAACTATTTAGAACAAAAGTTAGACTGCGAAGGTGAATAGCGCTATACAATAGCTACTTAATAACATCACACGCAGCCAATGTCACATTCTTGTTTATTCTTTACGTCACTCTGATAATGCCGCCGTTCCATTGTTGCCAATTTGTCAAACAAAACTGTGTAAAAGGCTTGAAATCGATTCACACCAAGGCCGCTTAGCCTTCAATCAATCAAACATTTAACGCTTATGTGACTTTGGTTGTATGTCATTGACCTTGACGCCATTTTGGCGTGTGTGTGCATAAGATGGCGGACCCGTCGCGCGAGGAGGAGCAGGTGACCCTGTTGGGGGAAGAGGGGCTCATGGCGGGCGGGCAAGCGCTCAAGCTGGGGTATGCCATTATTATATCAACGCTCTCTATGCGTTGACTTCCTCGACGTTACATGACAATGATAACTCACTGCACTAAATACTTGTCGGAGGTCAAGGCATATCAAAGAGCGATATTCTTTTTCAGCGCTTGTACTGTGACGCTGATACAGGAGTCTACCGGTCACCACTCAGGCAAGCATTGGAGTCCGCCGGTTTATAGTACCTATATCATGAACGTAACACGACAACTGTGTGGAATGAGCTTGTAGAGCACTCCATTCTTCCAATAATGTTAGAGAAAGAGCCCTTTAGAGTGCGTGCTAACCAAGCTGCCTGAGTGAGATTTTACTAACGAAAACATACTTTATTTTTGAAGTCCATAGGTCTCGTCATCTGGTTCCTTTGTTTCCATTCCGTCATGCTTTCTGTATCGTTTGTGCATGTCATTTATTTTATTCATGTCGTAGAACACGAGATTTTGATACACTGTATTTTAAACACGACGGCAATAGTCACGACTAACCATGTAATCGCTTCGTAGCTAGGCACCGAGTTGGTGCTATTTTTTTACTACAACAGGTACCTATAGGCACACTTAATCCTAAGAAACCCAAATGATTCAGAAGGTAGACGAATTTTTGGGATTCGGTGGCCGCAGACGCCGGTCGGCGACATACTGAAGAATGATCAGGCATACAGCTTTCGGGGCCATATTGTGTTGATGTGTGTGTTTGTCCGCTAGCACGAGGGCGGGGCCGGGACCACTGAGTCGATGACGCGGGCGCTGATATCTGACGACCAGAACAGAAATGTTGGTCACGTCCAACTGGGGTACGTATGCGTGTACATACGGCACCGATGTTCTAATTACACAGATACTGTACCGAACGCAGCTTTTAAGACTAGGGAATGCAAACCGGTTATTTTTGTACTAAAAATAACCGAATAGCATTCCTTATTTAAGACCTTATGTTATACTGCCATTTAAAGCCATCTGCATACCACAAAATTACTTTAACCGTATGTGATTACACAAAAAACTGTAAGGTTATTGTTATTACCTCCTCCGTTTACTATTGTATTTCTTCTATCTTACTAAGTTTTTGTGTTGATTCATGACCTAAACAAAAAAAATCATCCAACAGAAAAAAGTCTGTGAGGGTTTTAGATACCCGTTTTTTTATTAAAAAGCTATGTATTCTTTCTCTCAAACCTAAACTCATTTACTGACTCTTACGCAATTTACCTATTTTCAACAAACAGACCCAATTCACGTATTTATGATTCATTCACTCGTATTTCTATTACAGTCCAAACCCAAGGCTTGGCAGCTCACCAAAGTCTTGAAAGTTGCGTGGCGGTTGCTAGGGAACCCTCTGATTGTCGGTGGTTGTCAATGCTTGATGCCACGTCAATATTGACGTAATGTTTACGTTTATGTTACGTGTGACACTTGTGATGTTTAGAATCACGTTTGGATTTGAGAGCGCGGCATGACAATTATTAGTCTTATGGAGCTATCATCATAAGGTATCGGGTCCGGAAACTTGATCGCTTAATAGCGAGAAACTAAATGCTTGCTTGCAGACTTCATAGTTATGGAAAACAAAAGAATGGACGTAGATTTTCAAACCACGCCTATGATGGCAGATTTTATCAGCGGATAAGTTGATATAAACCTGATAAAATGACAAACAATGGCGGCAACTGTCATTTTATCAGGTTTATGTCAACTTATCCGCTGATAAAATCTGCCATCATAGGCCTACTGGGATAGAAACAACTTCTGAACGTATGAGGCTTAAAGCTTACTTTGTAAATATTGAGTAAAGAATGAAATATAATCGAAGAGAATAATTGTCAAATAAATTAACAGCTCCGTAACGCCGAATCAATTACTTTCAGTGCAAGAATGTTTTATAAATAAGTTTGTCTCTGGCATAGCGATGACTTTTTGAAAATTCAATCTTCAGTATTAAGAGTTTGTGCGGAAAGGGGGTCCTAGAATTCATTAGATGTCACTTTACTTTCCTCACAAACTCTATCATAAAATGCCAGACCAAAGTGTTAATTTCTACTCAGTACTTTAAGAAACAAGTTAAATATCTTGCATATATTATAATCAGAGCCCGAAATATTCGCGGCAAAACAAAAGACTGTCGCAATCTAGCTAGTGTTAGAAACATTTTTTATCGATCTCGAGTATTATTATACTTATAGAAAAAAGTCATGCCGATATATTTACATTATTTTATAATCATTCGCGACAGTTAATTTAAAATTGCCATCTAAATCTTAACTATACTTAATGGTATTAAGTTATAGAATTCCTTTTCTTTTCGCTTTACCGTAGTTGGGTAACAAAGAGGTAAAACTTTGAATAACGTGACTATACAACCTCATTGAAAATAATAGTCACTTCAGAAAATAAGTACTCCGTAAGACGTTGAATGTCATTTCATTTAGTATGACAGCAATCGACATCGATAATAAAATGGTTCTAACACTAGCTAGATTGCGACAGTCTTTTGTTTTGCCGCAAAAATTCCGGGCTCTGAATTTATAATGCCTGCCTTGATGTGCGCATCGCTCTCCAGTCTAAACCCAGTTTCACCTCACATCTGACGTGCCGACAATCAATCAAGCCGTTTACATAAACCTGACACTTTTATTATTTGGCGAAAGGTCGCGTGCACGTGCTAATATTTACCCCGCCGAACATCAGGTTTATGTGAACAACAGGTTTATACTTGTGACGTATTTAAGATAACAATTGATTGAAGATTTAAATACGTTATTGCTTTGGAAATCTCGTGCGACGAAAGATCGAAATGTATCAGCGTGATCGGATTTTCTTTTATTTAAAATACGATAAATAAACACACCTAGTTAAAAGTAACGTTTATAAACTACTACTTACTTATTTGGCGCAACGACCCAAAATGAGTCGAGAACTTTTAGAAACAGAATAAGAAAAAGATCTACTTCCAGATTACCCTTACGAATGAAATTCCTCAAACTCTACGTTCAAAGCCGTTAATCTGACTTACTTAGTTATCTATGTCTTAATGTAACTAAGACAGCAGCAAAAGTAGCAAAGCAGGGTCTGTACTCAAAATAAGCGTAACACAACGAGCGCATCAAATCAAGATCATTTGGAATATCTCACCCGCTTATCCACTTCTGCTGACTGTACCTTCATTTGGGTTCTCTGCCTTTTCGCCGAATAACGTTTACCAAACGTGTTTTATTTGCCAACTGTGTCATATGGCATACTGCATTTTTTTCTGAAACTAAGAATTTCAGGATTGTTATAAAACAAACCTAACCTAACCTATATGGTTCTACACGCTGATTATAAAACAAACCCTGAAAAGTTTACAGTTTCAGAAACAAATGCAGTATGCCAAATGACACAGTTGGCAAATGAAACAGTTTGGAAAACGTTATTCGGCTAAAAGGCATCCCCTTGATTTGATATAAAAATTGTATAGAAATACGAGTTTTCCAAAGCAATTACTGCATGTACACCTTTGCTGTAAAGACTAATTTGAAATGACAAAACGAATGACTAGTATAACAGCTGTAGAAACGAGCTAACTTTTTCTTGCTTGCTCTCAGTATGCGGGATAAGCAGGAGTCATTGGAATTCCTACCTTGGTCAGTAATTCATAATTTACTGTAGTTGGGTAATGCATAGCGTACGGACAGGTGGTGGCATTATTGAGCAGAGGGGGCAACGGAGTCACCTAGGTTACATTTTATGATTGAATGACTAATACTTAAATTATTTTTTTGTCTAAAACATGCATTTCTTATTCAAATAGTGCAAATATTTTTGTATCGAATTATTGAATAATTTTTCATATTACATATAACTCAATTTAATTAGGCAAACCAAAAAAGAATTGGAAACATCAGCCAAAGCTCTGGCGGGGAAAACGAGCGGGGATTCAATAATTCGATCCAAAAATATTGCCACTACTTAAATAAGAAATGTATGTTTTAGTATAGACAATTTTTTTTTTTAATAATTAGTCATTCAATCATAAAATGTAACCTCGGCGACTCTATTGCCCTGACTGCTTAATAATGCCATTACCTGTCTGTACGCTAGACTAATGTATGTGCTGTGTATGGGTGGGGCATGCATTGAGAAATTTGAACAGAAACTTACTTAAATCTACAAAAGTATTTTGTTTTTAATCGACTTCATTATCCTAGAATTAGACACTATTAAAACGACAGTTCGATTGCCTAATTTTCCCAGATATTGATGTACGACAAATAAGACTAAGTAAACTGTAAATTTTGTTATATGGGAGTTAAAAAAATAGATAGAGTATTATAATATCGATAAAACGTAAACGAAAGCACTGTAGTGCAGATAATCGAGTACTAAGACTGCATTACTTAAATATAATAGGGAATGCAAACCGATTACTTTTAGTATGAAAATAACCGGTTTTAACCGGAAAACCGGTTATTTTCGTACTATAAATATCCTGTTTGTATTCCTTGTAAGATAAGTTATAAAATCATGGAAATATCGATATATCGATAGCATTTTGGAGAATTTCTCAATGTTGTCTCTAATGTGGCAATGTGTCGTCTATTTATATCATTTAAGATTCTATTCTTCTACTATTATATAACTGTTAACACTCACTACGCTTACTAACACTTCACTGTATATATAAGTGTATATACCTGTATATATGTGCGTTAAGGTTACTTGGACTTCAAGAATAGATGTGGATCTTAGGTGCGAATTGTAAATGCTGTCAATTTCCGGTCAAAACTCACTGTTTCTTGACATATTTACATTTATATTATATATATATATGTCAAGAGATATGTGGGTTATTTTGAAACGGTTCTAACAGCGTCTTGGTACGAGTGCCTTAGATATTAATATTAGATTGTATGTTTTTTTTGTGTATTTTTTTCAGTTTTTTCGTGTTATTCATTCACATAAGCTAATATATGATACGATATTTAATAATATATTTTTTTTATACCGGATAGTGTTTATACTACATGCAGGACCCCTCAGAATAAATATACTATATATACTTATGCTAAAAGTACTGATTATTTATAACATTATTCATGTATAATATACGCTGAATGCCTCTAAAATTTGGATATTTAATTACAACGGATCACTTACAAAGTATAACTTATAAATGATTGATCTCATATTATTTACAATTCATTGATATTATTGTAATAAAGTAAATATCTCGAAATGAAGCTACGTTTAAGTAAGGTTTAATGAAACATAAATTTTAATGAAACTGTTGAGTTTCGTAATGATTCCCAAAAATTCCAACTAAATTCTAATTTGAAATATTTTAATAAATAGGAAGATAGAAACTAAAAGCAAACTGTTAAATAACAAAAAAAAGTATTTTTTGTGTCCTACATCCTAAAGAACTTGACTAACAGCAACACTCTTATCTCACCTCACTGTCGGTTTTACAAATTGTCAGCTAACAGTGTAGATGGTCAGATATCTGCTAAGATATCGCATCGCATAATACACTCAAGTCAGGAACAGAAGTGGCTAAGAGGGTGAGGTATTCAAGATGATTTAAAATATTATTAATGGTTTCCGCTTTCCAAAGGTTGTCTGGAAGAGATCGCTTTTTAGCGATAAGACCGCCAATTGTTTTACCTCCGCTTTTACTGTTTGTAATTTGTATTTTGTGTGTTTCCTTATTTTGAGGTGTGCAATAAAGAGTATTTATGTTATTAAATATTATGGGACAATCTAACCTAGTCACGGTAAGCTCAATAAGGCTTGTGTTGTGAGTATTAGGCGACTATATATACACCGTGGGCCCATATAACTAGACAGATTTTAACAGTGTATTCCTGATCATATTTAGATGTCCTATTAACTTTTCTGGGATACGCCTAGTTTCAGAGTTAATACCAATTTTAAAAAAATACACTTTTTATTATAACTCATCACAAAACGCCTTTCTAATGGCGTTGTTGCCACTATTGGACATAGTTTACACGTCCTTATTGACAGATATCAAAGTGACAGGGAAAACTTTGCAGAAACGAAATATTTACAAAAAAAAATGTACCAATTTGTTTTAGGCGATAATTTTATTAATAACATTTGCTTTTCATGTGCAATAAACATTCAAAAAATCGAAAATTTTTGTTTTGGCGAAATTGACCTAAAGTCACATAATATTTTTTTCTTCTTTTGGTCTTAGAAATTCGTGGTTAAGATCTGTCGGGTCTATCCAGCCCACGGTGTGTAATAGATAGATATGGAGAAATAATTAAATACATAGAAAACATCCATAACTCAGGAACAAATATTCGTGATAAACACACAAATAAACGCCCTTCATAGGTAGGGTCACTACCGACTGGGGTAGCAGACCGTTTCGACTTTAATTTAATTTAATAATATTTTTATCACCTCTCCAGCTTCGCTGCTTCTGCTGTTGCCTGTTAGCTATACACAGACTACAAAAGGAACAGTTGAAAATGCGTCATTGACCTCGACAGGCGTACAATTCCTAAATATGACGTCACAGTCACAAGACTACGTTAATCGGTATTTTCCCTTAACCGGTATTTGCAAATTAGTCATTTGTATCATCGCCCACACTGTTAAGGTAGACCTTATGCCTTTTGTAATAAGGTCCACCGATGTACAGTTTAGAGTGTTGTTGTTTGTACCTATTTGAAGACTATGAGAACAGGAAAACTGGTATTTAGCTCTTGGAAATCTGTTATAAGGATTTTAGTACTGACAAATATAATTTACAAATCATTCCTTTTTAATGCAGATGTTGCAGAAATGATTCTTGCTGTATAAATGCTGCTTGCATACTAAAATATACAAACGATTGTGAAACAATACAATTGAATCGTCAAAGCAGACTTGCTTCATTCGCTTCCGCTTTCATTGAACAAATGATAAACACTTTTTGGTCAGAATTTTTAATCACAACATGGGTTGCACAATAAATATTTTTCTGCGAAATGATTCGTAAAGTTTTTATTTTGCCTAAAGTATCTGCATCACTCTTCGCAGAATTATCAAACATGAGAAATGTAATACAAATAAACAATAGTAGTTTATGTAACTGTTACGTAATAAGGGTCCTTAAAACATGAGTGTGGTTTTATGAAATGAGCCGCAGGCGAATTTCATAATAAGATCACACGAGTGTTTTAAGGCCTAATTACGTACAGTTGCATACACTGCTTTATCTACACTCATATTATATATATTAAATTAATTGTTCGGAAACTATAGAATGACCGCCATTGTACCGTCATGGCCTACTCGATTGTGCCGGCGCTCGCGCGGGACCAATCGAGTTGGCCATGGCGGTAACATTATGTTATCAAATTCGATGTTCCAAATTTGAAACTCATTGCGTAACAATATTTGAGTATGCATAGTTAAAATTACGTTACTGCCGCAGATAAGAAACTTATCATAGTTAAATCGTTTGTTGTAATGCTTGTCATTGTCTACGGTTTTTGAACGCATTTTAGAGTACTTACAGTATGAGTGTAGATAAAGATATTATCTCAACGATTTTGCGTAGGATCCATCGATTATGCTTCAAGATAAAAAAACCATAACAATGTCTAGACGTGAGATATCGTATATCTCATTTAATCCGACCTCATGTAGTGTGAATGATTTTAATGTGAACATAACGTGCCGTATATTTTTCTGAAAGGAGACGATAATTGTTTGGTAACAATTTTAATTAAAATACTAGACGGGCCCGCAGCTCCGCTCGCGTGAGTAAAATATATCTTATGTTTCTTACGCGTAAGTAAAATAAATCTTATGTTTCTTACGTGTAAGTAAAATATATCTTATCTTAATAGTATAACTAATGTTTACTCAAATACCGACACCTTATTATGTTATCTATCATTAGGCAAACTTCAGCATTCAACCCTGTCAGGGATCATAACTATCATACTTCTTATTTGTAACAGTTATATATGTAACTTAGTTCGCTTCTTTCTCAATAGCAAAGGAAAGATTATATTTTTTCATCCACATATTTAGTTATTGAACACTCAATAAAATTATGATTTATGGAAGCCGCTCCAATTTAATTTTACGTTTGTGTGTCAGCAATATGTGCCAGCATTGTCACTGCCTAACCAGACTTAAAATTATGTGAATTATACATTTTACATAAGATCCATTGATCCTAAATAAAATTCGTGTACCTACCCAAAAGTTAATTTTTCTAGGTTCTCAACCTTTAAATTTGCTCACGTTTGTATTTTTTGCATAAATTTGTTAAATTTATAAATGAATGTTATTTTTTTTCTATTTCAATTACAATAAGGTATTAATTTTAATGCTCTGAGACCAACCTCGGAGTATCACGGAGGATTTCTCGCCGCGGTATTGACGTTAGAGGATACCGCGGCGGGAGGTGCCGACATGCCACAGCATCCACCAATATGCGCCAGAGTCTCCCGAGTGTGCTGGTGAAGCGAAGCCTCAGGAAGGGAAGGCTTAGCGTAACTCAGCAGACGACGGGTTGTACACCCGCACGCTGGTGAGGAGAATCCCTTTTGATACCGTATACCATGGGTATAGCGCGTATGCCGGAGACCTCCCGACTCGCGAGCCCGAGCGCGCGTCAACGGCTGCCAGCCCAGCGCTGATGGGCGCGAGCGGTATCGTGGAGGATGTTCCCTTGTCACTGTCAGTGCGCGCTGCTCTTTGATAATCTCCGCTACCGTTCGCCGGTTTGCGCAGGTGTTTAAACTCAATCGCAAATTGAAATGATAAGTAAGTTATCCATGCCCGCCATGCTCTTGGCCGGTTTTTGTAATAAGATACACAATTTTAATTTATATCTGATTAAAAGTAAATTTCAACTTAAAATATAAAACTATACCTACTAACAGACTATTTTAAAAATATGTATAGGATACCCCGTCTTAAACGTCCGCCCGCGGCATGGACCCATTACGCTGGCGGCGTTACATCTCTGTGCAGCTAAGGAGCTATACGCTGGGAGAGGTGCGCGCCAGATCTATGTTCCCCTGTAATTTCGACCAGACCAGACGTGCCTACAGAGCCCTCATGAAACACTTCATGTCGGCCGACCAGTGGCCCAGTATCTCTAATAATAAGTTAATACTTACAATTCTTGGTATTTCCTCTATAATCACTTATTTCAGAAATAATTTCAGGCGGCCGGCAATATAGACATATTAAACCATCATCATAACAAAAAATAATTATGAATTGACATAAATATCCATTCATGTCCATTTTGACATTTGTCTCACAGAGGTTGACAATGGGTTTAAAGCACTTTTCATTTCATTTCGAGTAAAAAAACACTGATATAACTGTATACCAACATGACAAATATAATTAACTTACGTCAAATAATGGGCTACTTAAACTTACTTAAGTTTAGCGAAACGAACCGAGAGTTGCCGAAAATGACCGATGATCGTGAAATGAAGAAATATATGAAAATTTGTTTAGCTAATTGTAAAATAAATACGCAGCGCAAGCGGTAGTTTTTACGCTCTTGTTCTATTCTCATATTTAGACAATAGATTTGCATAGTTTTTTCCAATGATATGTGCGTTGTATTCGAGAAACGTGTCAAGGAAGTTCCTAAAATTTGGTAAGGCGCCATCTCGCTTCATGCCTCGTTTTTTATCCCGTTCTGGTTTTTCGTTTTTATATAAGTAGATTATTGATAAAGCGACCAAAAGAACTAATGTTCACTACATTTTCTAACATACAACATAAGAAAACCTAAAAGAATATGAGTAACACAATTCATTCACTATTCTTAATACATTTAGTTGTCATTAATTGTCAAAGCGGATCTATATTCCGAAGACTTTACGATATATACTTCCACCTATCCAACTTATAGTAAGGGAGCCCATGACACTGAACCTAGTTCGATAAGTCTCCTAGATGAGATATATATAATCAGACGCGTCTTTAATGGGGGAACACGAAATGCTGATGCTGCAATGCAAAAAAAGTGGTGGCGTATTTTTTTTTTTTTTTTGAAAAAATTAAAAACTCAAACTCAAACGTTTATTCAGTAAGTAGGCCACAAGGGCACTTCCGGCGCTTTGTTTTTGCATACATCTACAATATTTTGATGCTGCTGCCACTGACAAGGCCACGCACGGGGGCTTGCAGCACCGTATTATCGTGTAGCCCTACCCCTCCCCTGCTTCAAGGAACAAAGGAAATCTAGGAGACTTATCGTACTAGAAACCGGATTTTTTAATTAAAAAAATAAATAAAATACGCCACTATTTTTTTTTGCATTGCAGCATCGGCATTTCGTGTTCCCCCATTAAAGACGCGTCTAATTATTTATATCTCATCTAGGAGACTTATCGAACTAGGTTCAGTGTCATGGGCTCCCTTACTATTAGCACTGTAATACTAGTAGCATCGTTCCACTAAATGCTAAATGAGGGCTTCTGTTACACTTAACGGTAACCGTGCATTCAAACTAACTTCTCATACTACAAAATATCGTTGTATAAGGAAACCAGGTCGCTTACCATTTTTAGAATTATGACAGAAAACAGTAACTTGTCAATAAGCGTCGTCGTATACCCAATGTGACCAACTCCTGGAGCTATGTACGCTATTCTAAATTATAATCTGCTTGTAATTAGGAATATAATCCCGTGTCAAAAAATGTACTTTGGTCATTTAGGTCTTATAATGTTACGATTCTTTGAGACGATCGTGACTGTCGAGTTGTGATACTGCTAATAGTAAAATTTCTCAAAATATTTGTGTGCCTCGTATACGCTTGTTATCTGTCATTAGCGCCGTTGATGGGAATGATCTATATGTCAATTATATAAATGACAGTGTTGGGAAACCGGTTCTCCTGCTGAAAATCCCCCATTTATATTTCCTCGTAACCTGCTGATGACGAGAGTAAACAATCTCAGCGAAAAATGTAGCATTATCAACCACTGAAGTGGAATATATGGACTATGGAGGTTAGTAATTATTAAGTTATTAGTGGTACTATCCACTTTAGGACTGTTCTCTTAAAAAAATTAACATAGTTATCTTAGGGTTTCTTATTAAATTTAAAACATTGAACGTTGGAGTTTGTATTATTATGAGAAATAACCGGTGGGCATTCTATTTCCATCTTTTATCGGTTTTAAATGGTCCTACCCATTTTAAAGCCCATTTTACGACTAAATAAATATAGCGAATGACCCAATACGCATGCTAAAAGCTACAAGGGCAGATTTTATGGCATTTTCAAAGGAGTCTTTATTCACCTAACATGGACGTAGATATAAAATAACCAGCAACAATCATTAGGACTGTGCTTTGGCACGTCCGGTGCTGATAAAACACTGATAA
Organism: Pammene aurita; assembly: GCA_947086415.1. Taxonomy (NCBI): domain Eukaryota; kingdom Metazoa; phylum Arthropoda; class Insecta; order Lepidoptera; family Tortricidae; genus Pammene; species Pammene aurita. Next base: position 2,210,046 of record OX352298.1, read on the forward strand.
CATTTGCATCATGTTGGCAGTATCGTTAACTGCAAAGGAGGATGGGCAGATTTGTATGGAATCTGGCCTAGAAACCAATAATGGCAAGCCATATATCATTGGAATAGTTTTGTCATATTCTACAACTTTTTGTATGGCGGAATCTCGAATCGCTGTGTGATAAGATAAATGAACCAGAATAACACAAAAAAATATAAAAACGCATTAAAAAAAAACATCGACAATTATAAAACCTTCATAATCTGTAGAGCGACACAAGAACTCAGTATCAATAAATACATAGTAACGTTTCAGCTCAAACTACTTTTATGCCTCGTTAACTTTTTTTACACAAAGAGTTGGGGCTACCTGTCATAGTAAAACTTTTAGAACTTAGAATAAGCTATCCAGTGACATATCGCTTGAGATTATTGGTCATATAGGCAAATTTGCCCACCCTCCTTTGTGTTTATTTTAGACCTGGAACACTTCAGTTATAAAAGATACCCTTATGAATTTGATTGTGTAGCAGTCCAGACACTTGCAGTAATAATTTCATTATTTCTGTACCCGTCCTTTTCTATGTTTATGGAGGATGAGAAGGATGAGTAGAATAATAATGTCATTATTGCTGACAGTGTCTGATGGCATTATTATAGCAAGTCATTATACAAGAAAAATTCTGTTAAATATTGATTGAAGAAGTAACATATACTTAGGTATACACAATCTAAAAAGCAATGAGAGAACCGGTTGGCTGGATTAAAAACGATGGAATGTTAAAAGTTAATTTAGTCTTGTCTTTTCCTTATACTTAAGTACATAACCATAAAACAAATTATCCATATAAATATAAGTGATATTATAAATTAAATATCACTTGTAATAAAGTATCAATGTACGAGTACACACCAAAAGTCCCCACACATTAAAACATCATAATTAATCAATAGGAATGAGTAAGTTCTTTCGGAGGCGTTTAATAAAAAAACCGTTGCGCATTCTGTTGATTCCCATTATCACATTCTATAACCTGGTTACCTATATAAATTATACCTTTTTCGCACGGGTGCTTATCAGTATTTACGTAACAACAATCATGATTATTATGGCGTATGTCAGATAAAAATCCGGGGTTTACATTGTGAGATTTTAACTTTCTTATTTACTCAATAAATTGTTAATGCTAATGTAACTACTAGTTACTAACTAGTATAAGTAATATTAGTATTCGCTGTGATCGATAGAAGACCGTCTGGTGTAATGGGAAGCACGTTGGACTGGTAATCCAGAGGAAGCGGGTTCGAAGCCCGTGATGTTCCAGCGTCCATCATAGTAAAATTATTTTTTCATTGTGTAATCTATTTCCAATTTGTGTTATATGTTATGACTCTTTTCAAGGCATTCTGCCAATCGTTTTATACCTGCAGCCTGTGGGCCAGCTATACTCAGCGAGCGTACAACGCCCTAAGGGTACAGTATAACAACGTTTTCAGGATGCTGATGGGACTGCCACGTCACTGTAGTGCATCCGGAATGTTTGCGGAGGCGCACACGGACGATTTTTACGCGATTATACGCAACAGATCGGCGTCGCTTATGCGGAGAGTGAGTGGCAGTTGCAATAGTATCCTGAAAACGTTGGCAGGCAGGTTTGATGCACCATTACTCAAGCACTGGAATAGCCTACATGTGGCAAAGTCAGATGTTGAGAAATGGTGCATCTAGACTTGTGATATGTAAGTATACTGTTCCGATTGTTTTTCTGTGTTTTTGTTTTTAGTTTTTATTCGTATTTTATTTAATTATTTTGTAATTCCATGTTACTAACCCTAATTTTAAGTCTTCTCTAGCTGTATGTACTAACAATCTATGGATCCTTAATTGATTCGAAATAAATTTTGATTGATTGATTTGATTGATTGTTATGTTTAACTAGTATAATTAAGAAAAACACTGTCAATTAATGTTGCAGCAATTTATTTATGTGCCTTTGCAATTAAATTGCTGTCTAAATTTTTGTGTTCAAATCAGTTTTGTGTTCTGGGCATGTTTAGTATTAACACAATGAAATGTTATTTGTAAAAATGTTTTATGACAATTTGTATGGTTATTTGAATGAATAACACGAACCTACATGCACACATATTTTATAAGACATAATATAATAAGGAGACGTTGCTGTAGTCGTAAAAGATAATCCATTGTGGTCGCGCCGTCAAGTTATTTATTGTCTATTGGCTATTTCCGGAAAACTAAGGTAAAGTGATTGATATAAATAGAAATATATGAACGAAGACAAGCAATTCAAGAAATTATAAAGGTATGTAGATGTATTGCTTTCTTGGTCGTCGCTATATCATTGTTTAAATAGACTTTCTATGAAAATACTTTTTATAAAAAACGTAGACTCTACAAATTCTTGGACTTTTTGAATCTAACACTGACTTTTCTATAAACAAAGCCTAAAGTAGGTACTCATTAATCACTTGAATGGCTTGAAATGGGTACAAAATATTTATGACACGATAAAAATGTTCCTGCGATAAGTACCTAGATAAAAAAACGTTTATTTGAAATCCAAATTTACAGGCATCTTAGATCATTGCCGACTACCCTAGTCAGTCAGGTACAGTCACTGGCAATAGTATCTTCCTACACGAAGGCCGCAAAAATATGTGACACGCTCTTATTTGTAGGACCATAGGAACGTGTCACAAATTTTTGCAGCCTTCGTGTAGGAAGATACTATTGCCGGTGACTGTACAGTAACCTGCAATAGTAATTAATTATCTTCCTCAATGAAAACCGCAAAAATAGCTGACACAACACAACCTCATATCTATCTACGGCCATAAGAACGTGTCACATATTTTTGCGGCCCACGCTGTGGAAGATACTATTGCAGGTGACTGGTGTAACCTGCAGGGTAGAAAATTAGCAGGGTATTATACTTGCTAGAACTCATTACAATGACTTCGACATTGTATCATTGGCCAAGAGGCTCTATCGATAGGAAAACTCACATCACCTTGAAAGGTTGCTGATGTTGTAGGTAGGTGACATTCAGCAAAATCGCTGAATCAACCTAAAAGGCCACCAGAAACTGTCAGTAATAATGTCATTATTTCTGTACCCGGCCTGTCTATGTATACAGGGTGCCATGTGAGACGTGATCAGTTATATGTTTTTCTAACTCCATAAACAACTAGCAGTTGAATGCCCCAACTTTTACTAAAATCAGACATTTTTTTTCACATGTTTTAGTAATTTATTTGTCTTTCAAAAGTGATAATATTAGTGTAAAACAGTTTTATAAGATATTTAAGGTAAAAAAAATATTAAATTACATTTTATCCGGAATAAATGACAAAATTGTTATTAACGACAGTTCCATTTCAAAGAGGTAATTCAATATCCTTATTTAAATATTCTAATAAGTAGTTTAAATATCCCGAAAACCCCGTCAAATGAAAAATAAATTACAAAAACATGTAAAAAAAAGAAAAAAAATGTCTGATTTTAGTAAAAGTTGGGGCATTCAACTGCTAGTAGTTTATGGAGTTAGAAAAACATATAACTGATCACGTCTCAGATGGCACCCTGTATAGCGGTCCAGACACTATCAGTAATAATACTAATAATGTCATTATATCCAAACTGGTCCTTTTCTATGGATATGAAGGATGAGCAGAGAAATAATGTCACTCGCATCGGTAGTTAAATATACAGACACATTCCAGCCTATCCAAAATCCATATCTCTGTCTTGGCTGGCACTGTGCCACGGTAAACACTATGTATCGTCTAGTCTAGGTAATGTTACAATCGCTTATCGGGTGTAAGCGAGTCGAACGTCCCGGCTACGGAAAAACACAGCTATATTAAAATAACGCTGCTGTTTTATCCTTTCCCGTTTAAGTATACCTACATATACACTCGCGAGCAAATAATACGGGTCAGTGACAAAAACCCTTATATTTTGAAAATTAATAGCGGTATGTGCAGGAAACTAACTGTGTATTAAAGAGAATTTAATATCGAATTAAATTGAACCTTCAATGTTCTACAAGAATTCTGGAAAAAGTTTTATTTAAAAAAAGTCGAATTTGGTACCAAATTCAAATTGAGCTTATTTCACTTTTGATTGTTTTCTCACTTTTGTTTTCAATCTGTCAAAGCAAAATGATAAAAGGCAGTTTTTGTTGACTTTGATGGTCATTATTGAATTACTATCATGTCGCTAACACAAGATGAATGTACACGTATCGTCAGTTTGTTACAAGAAGGCAGAAGTCAGAGATATACAGCAAGAAGAACAGGCGTGTCACTATCTACGGTGTAGAGGGTCCTCCAACGTTTCCTACAAACTGGCAGGAACCTTCGAAGACCAGGAACCGGCAGGCCGAGATGTACTACGGCTAGAGAAGATCGATTTATTGTAACAACAATGCTCCGAAATCGGCATCTCACTGCAGTTGAAGTCAAAAACCAACTTCGGGAGACCCGAAGAGATGACATCAGCGAGTGGACTGTAAGGCGGCGGCTTCGTGAAGCTAATTTGACCCCACATAGACCGGCAAATGACCCAAAACTTGACAGAGGGGATCGAACTGCAAGGAAACTTTACGCACGCGAATACAAGCGATGGTGTGCCGAAGAATGGGCAAGAATTATGTTTTCTGACGAATCCAGATTTATGTTCTATGCACATGACGGGCGGCGAAGAGTTTACAGACGGCCAGGTGAACGTTTTATTCCAGCCTGTTTTGAAGAAAAAGTTGCTTTCGGCGGTGGGTCTGTTATGGTTTGGGCTGGAATCTCTTCAGAGAGTCGCACGCAATTAGTTTTGATAGAAAATGGAACGTTAACTAGTGCCAGGTATGTAGAAGAGATTCTTAATGAGCATGTAGGCCCATATTTAATTAATATGGGTGAAAACTCAATGTTCATGCATGACAACGCCAGGCCACACACCGCACAGATTGTGGAAGATTATTTTGAGGAGGTTGGCATCAATACTATGAACTGGCCCTCGAGAAGCCCGGACCTAAATCCGATTGAGCACGTATGGGACGAGCTCGGAAGGCGTGTAAGAAATCGAAACCCCGCCCCAGCTACACTTAGAGACCTGAAACAGGCGTTAGTGGAAGAATGGGCTAATATCCCGCAAGAACGCATAAGAAACTTAATAAACAGTATAGCGCAATAATTGGAGCATTTGCCTTACAAAAGGTGGAGTAGAAAATGTTTTAATGGTTATTGGTAGGCTATAGGGTGATTATTAAAATACTAGATTTGAGACCTTGGGGGGGGGGGGGGTGCGTTGGCCGCCATCTTGGTTTAAACCATAAGCCCGTTTTTGAACCTTGGCGCTTAAACGGTCATCAGTATGCCCAAAATGTCTATGCAACGTATGAAGAACATAAAATTGTCTACAATATTTCCATACACAACACATCTCTAAGTCTTACAGATGTAAAGATACAGGGGGTGAAAAGGTGTATATTTTCTTATATCATAAGAATTTTATTTATTAGCTTCAAAGTTTTGTGCTTCGAGATAAGGAAATGAAGTCTCTACCACAGTTTTGTCATCTTCTAATGATTCTTTTAAAAGATATTCAAAAGTTGAATTCACCCCTAGAGCGCTTATAGAAGGGGTGAAAGTAGTAAGTCTCACACACAAAATCAGTGTTCTATTACTCATCATAAGAAACTACTAGGCGTTGTCAGGTATAGCTATGGATCAATTAGGGTATAATTAATTTAGATTTGACAAAAAACATGTATCCTTTCATACAAAAAAATTTTTAAAGAAAGTGCTTGAAAATATTTTTATTTTTTTAAACTTCATATAACTGTCAAGTTATTATTAAAATATCGTATAGGCTTTAGCATTTTTTACATAATGCTTGAACAGTTGACTTTATGACAAAAATGTCTCTAACTCTTGACGTTGTTTTATTAACTGTGCATTTATCTATAATATACAATTTTATTCAGGCTCCTAGCTTTATTATTTTAGGAGATATTATAGTTTTTCGTACTGACCCGAATTATTTGCACGCGAGTGTATATGCGCTACCAAACTGGTTTAGTTTGGAAAGGTTGGTACAGTCATCGGCAATAGTATCTTCCTACACGAAGGCTGCAAACATATGTGACGCGCTTTTATTTGTAGGGCCATATATAAGAGCGTGTCACATATTTTTGCGGCCTTCGTGTAGGAAGATACTATTGCCGGTGACTGTACACTGCTTACTGACTACTGACGTTGACAACTTTAGTGTTTACGTATTTCGACCCTTCAGGCTCTGCAATGCGAGTATGACGCTGAAGTTGCAAGCGTCCATAGGCTCCTGTCCGTTTAACTCAGCCATTCCATGTGTACTTAGTTAGGGACCTCTAGTCTCTAGTTACACTTGTCAACTGATGTTTTGACTCGGTGATCTATTGAAATGCACGAGCTGTTTCTTTAGAAGAAAATGGTGCCTTGTTGCTATGCATTAGGATTGAAATTAGCTTGGCTTTCCTTGGCTGATGCTTTCTGAGATAATCACGGGGCTCTACAATTTTTAGATTGACAAAATGTTGTGTTTCTCGTATCTTATTGTGGTTTTTAGGGTTTCGTGGTCAACTAGGAACCCTTATAGTTTCGCTATGTCCGTCCGTCCGTCTGTCCGTGTAGACATGACTCATGTGTACGGGACGTACCCTAATAAAAAATATATACTTATCCAGTTTTTATTCTACCACTATGTCAGCGTGATTAATGCAAATACTCATACCACATTTCAGCTTTCCAGTGCTAACGGTGAACAGACGGACGGACATGTTTTTGAGTTATCACTCAAAAACTCACATGCGTGAAAAGACGTTAGTGCCGGATAGTAAAATGACGTAGGCGCCGCCAAATATCCCTTAATAAACGACCTTTTCAACGGATGTATTGTAGGCCGGTTATTGGTTGCCATTTCCACACCCTTTTCACTCGCTTGGGGGATGATTTCTGTTACTCAAACTATCTATATTCCAAATTACAACGGTTATAGCGTGAAGAGGTTTCAGACAGACACACTTTCGAATATAATATTAAGTACGGATACGTTGTAGCCGTAATTCAAGTCTACTCAGGCTTAAATTTATGTTTCAATAACAATAGATTCCAATTATATACCGGCTTGTTATATTCCTTAACAATGGTTGCTGGATATATTTATGAGTTTTCTTATGTACCTACATTATAGTTCTAAGGAAGCATACGTAACATCTGCATTACGTTACACAAGTACGCTATTATTTGTACATGTCAAAAAGCATCTTAAACCGTATTTGATAACGAATAATCACACGTAAGAGTTCTGTCAGAAACGCGTATTACTTTATTACGCTCTACTCAATGTCTAAAGTTAAAAATCTTAATAGTATGTGGCATTATAGGTATAGTAGATACATAATAGATAGTTCCCTAAATTCAACAAGTCGGGATTTTTTTATACCCCGACGGTGGCAAACAGGTATACTACCTGATGGTAAGCACTTAAGCAGCTACCGTAGCCTATGGACGCCTGCAACTCAAGAGGTATCACGTGCGTGTTCTCGACCCTTTAGAAATCTGTACAGTCCTTTTTAAAAGGGAAGATTTCTTTTTCCAAGGGGACGCTTTCTGGTAGAAATCGGCCGTTGTCACCATGTCAAACAATTCTTCAGAGCAGAACTCATTATACAAGCGATACTCGATTCGGTTTAAAGAAAAAGAACCTTTAACCTTAGAGAAAACAACGATACGTGTCTATTTAAGAGGCTGACAACAGCCGATGACCTTCAAATTGACACTTGAACAGTTTTTTAGCAATAATTATTTGTTTGGGGAAAGTAAAAAAATATGTGTATAATATTAAAACATATATTTTGAAGAACTTAGTTAAGTTCAATACACGATTGGACGAAATCAGCTCGATAGAAAATAATTACAGAATTAGCTTTAACAAACATACAGGTTTTTGCCTAGTTCGGGCACCAGACTTCACCACAAATCAATTGTACAGTCAAGTGTAAAAATATGGGTGTACATCTTACTCAAAAATATGTCCCATAGTATCTTATTCCGTTGTAATAAGTGCGTAGTACCATATTTATGAGACGATTATTTCGATACGTATTTTTGCACTTGACTGTACCTATTCATAAGCTACTATTAAAACCTATGTAATTACGTAATTATTTGTGGTGAGAAATAAATGAAAAAAAAAACCGCCAAGCATCGAACGGAAAAATCGCGAGCGCGCTAGGCAAACCGGTTGTATTTTAGACGCGATATCACCTGCTGGTGCTGAGGGCACGACTTTCCGTGCCCGTGATTTTGACGTCTATGGCGGTCAAAGGGTTAACATTTTTGTCTTTAGTTTCTTGACTTATACATCTTTAATTAAGAACAGAACTCCAACACACTAATACTAAAAACTTTATTTTATATTTTTCAATTACTGCGTTTTTTTTTAAATTAGTAATTTTGCAGAATTTTAAATGAGCTGCCATACTAATAATAACACAGTTCTCTTTCATTCGCGCTTTAAAAGATAGGGACGGAATTTAGCTGTAGCCATCCCCTTAATCCTTTTTCCTAACATGCGTAAACTAAGTGATCCAGGCATTGTCACAACAATGACACTGTTTATCAACTATCACTACAGAAACAAACTGACATAACTCCCAAGTTCTACAAGCGATTGTACAACTAATTGCCATAAGTTCACAGCTTAGAATTGCATGAACGTTAACGACTGGCCATTTTGGTGCGGGGGAATTTGATAACACAGGTTCACACATCCATTAAAGTGATTCACCGAATCGGGTGTGAATTTGCTGTATACAGTGTTAATAGCCAGTATAAACAGCAACACTGGACTGACTATTGATAGGCTCTATGTCCTTGTAATAAGGATTACGAATAGTAGGTAAATTTACTATGATGGCACAGACGTATTGCTCATTTGTAATGAATGATACCCCGTTTAGGTGCTGAGAATTGATTGCAACAACGATTGCTATATACGCTTCGAAGGTTGTGTTTGTCCTGGTTTCAAATGGTTAAGGATTGGTACCTAATTGACACGTGTAAAAATGCGAAAAAAATATACCTAACAGTATTTTACGAATTTACGCATAATTCGCCACTTTATATGCCTTTTAGCTCTTAATATCTTTAATGCGATAAGATATATTTTCAATCTTGAAGGAATGATGACACCTATTTAACGACAAAATTCACTCGTCGAACAAGCGGAGCGTAAGCGAAGTAAAGTTCTTTCAAACAACTTCGGCTACCTAGGCGTCTGTGCATTTCGATGGCTTTTTGATTTTGAATAGTTGTCGCGCGATAACTTTAGTAACGTTTTTCTGATTTATATGAAATTTGTTGGGGTTGCAGTAGAGCTCAATACGATTTGAGAGTTCGTTCATGAGCATGATCGATCAAGGGGTTATGGAGCTCGAAGGCTCGAAAAAATAATCATTAGGGTCTTGTTATATTGGTCAACTCGTTTGCAAGAAAATCGCGAGTTCTCAGTTCGAGGCGGACTACTAGTCTATAATATACAATCTAAATATATAAAAGAAGAAACTGACTGACTGACTGATTGACTGACTGATTGACTGACTGACTGACTGACTGACTGACTGACTGACTGACTGACTGCCCAAACCGCTGGTTCTAGAGATTCCAAATTTGGCTCGTAGGTTCCTTATAAGGTCTAGGGGTGCACTAAGAAAGGATTTTTCAAAATTCACCCCCTAAGGGGGTAAAATGAGGGTCCAAAGTTTGTATGGCGAATCAAGATTTGTTAGACTATTTTATTCGAAACTTCACAGGAGTATTCCTAACGATAAATGAGTAAACACGTGTTTCAGGTTTTTTGAAAATTCAACACCTAAAAGGGGCAAATTTGGTCACAAAGTCTGAAAATCAACATGGGTATCGTATCCTTTTTGAGTTCTTATAGTACGCGGGCGAAGCCGCGGGAAAAAGTTAGTATTTACTAAATTTTAATGGTTGGCTGGCACCGTACGCAACGATAACCGTTATCAATATCAATAAGAATAAATTACAATGTCGTACTTCTTATCTTTAGCGTTTACAATGGAAAAATTGTTTTCTGAAGAATTTACGTCGACATGGAAGCTAAAATGATCCTCCGTACTAAGTGACCTTTTTCTCTTGCTCTAGCTCCTTAGTTTGGTTTCAGGGGTGGGTGGATAATATCAAATCATGACATCATTATGAAACTGTCTTAGGTAATAAAACTGATAGTAAGATGTAGTATTTTTGAGTTTCTGAATCGATATGTTGCATGTACCATCGGGTTCATAATTGCATACCCAATTTATGAATGAATTTGTAATGGTTGTCGCTGAGAGCGAACCATACATATCCTTCAGCCTGAGGGGCTCTGCGAAGGTTTCCAGGCTAACTCAGGGTATGGAGGATCAGGTGATTAAAAACACACGGTTACCTTTAACAAATCTGGGTCTTTTACGCCCTTTATTATCAGTAAAGCAACCTTAACCTAATTAGCATTAATCCGCCCCTGAAGGGAGCGGGCTATGAAGACACGGTAGTCTCAATTATAAACAAACCCGGTATCACGCGATTGGTTGGCATCGAGAGCCCTGGATTAGTGGGATAGCGGAGTGTTCCCCGGGGAACAGGTATCAGGAAACCTCCGGCGTGTCGACGCGAGTACACGCGCGGCCTATTCAGGTTTAGTGGGTTAGGGTACTGGGGATAACCTTCCGACTTGTCGACGCGAGCACACGCGCGGTCAGGATAGGCTATACTACGGGGGGAAAGGAAGGAAGAGTCCTGCGGCGTGTCGACGCGAGTACACGCGCGGCCTATTCAGGACTCGGCCCTAGGGAAGCCCGGGACGACGCGAGATGGACGCGCGCCGCAACGCCGGACTGTGCAGCCGTTGTTTCTAGCGCGAGCTCGAAACATCGACTGCCTGGAGGCTCGGTGCGCGCCGGGTTATATAGGTGCGCGGCGGCGGTGGTTGCGCGGAGGGGACGCGGCCGGTGCTCTCTGCCCGCCGCGCGTCGCACCCCGCTGCTCCGGTCGCTGTTGCGTTGTGACGTGGCCGTGACGTCACACTGCCTCCTTCGACGAGGAGATTTTTACCTGGGGTAAAAATCACCGTTAATAATTTGCATAAATTGGGACTCTTGGTCCCACTATCCAGTTTTACCAATTTTTTTTCAACTTGTTTACTTCGCTTATAAGTAAGTATTTGATTTCGGAAATTTGTGATTTTCCGCTACTTTGGTGTATATTTATGTTTATATGCTGTGGCTTATCCACCAGCTTTGCTATGCTATATCAATTTGTTTATTTACGGGACCTGTGATTGATAACTATCATTATCTATAATAACGGGGTTGTATGTAGAAGAAGAAACGGAATGTTGTAGAATTTACTACCTAACAACTACTAATACTAATCTTGACAAATAGAATTAAAAAGAATAATGCCGGTAAAAAAAAAATAATCAAAACCATCTTCGGTTAATTGCCGCTATTTCTGCCTCTGGTTCTCTGCAGCCTGTGGCCACTGAACTCGAACCACCATTCCTGTGCCGGACCGTCCTCCGTCTCCTTCTGTTGGCTGATAGTGAGAGTGTTCCTTCAGTTCTTTAATATGAGCTGTGACCGTTCGTCTATGTCCGTCACATTGCCGCCGTATGTTAACGACTGGTGACCTTGTATTTTGCATGGACCTAGGAACTTTGGTGCTAACTTGGCGCAAAAACTCTTACTTGCATCTGACAGGTCGTGGTTTCTTTTCCTTTTTTGTTCTCTGTGTTTGTCGTAGTAATTTTTCTGGGTGTCTGATGCTCTTCTCTGGCATCCGGTGCATTTCTTCACGTAGTTCACTATTTGGCTTTGCATCCCTGGCCAATAGTGCCTTTGTGCTATCCTTTTTATGGTTTTGGCCCTTCCTATATGGCCTGCCCTCGGTACATCGTGATTTTGATGTCTTACTTGTATTCTTTCTTGCTCTGGAACGCATCTTTTCCCTTTTGAACTCAAATCCGTTTGTCGATATGCCTGGTTATGTATCTTTCTATACAGCTTACCATCCTTCACGCAGTATTCTTTTGATCGGTCTGTGTTATCTGCTACTTGCGCTAGCTTCTTGTTGTTTTCCTCTGCTGTGTATATTGGATTCCTTGGCATTTCATGGACAATATGGTTCTGCTTCCCGCTCAGATATCTTATATCGGACTGATATTGTTGTAGTTTGTGGTTCCTCGGATAATACTTTCGTTTAATCGGTTCTGTATGTTTCAACTTGATTCTGTGTTCTACCCGCGTGCTTCCTTTTGGTGCTTTCTCCCACAGTTTAAATTCACGTTGAAGTATTGCTTCTAATTCCTTCTTTTGTGATCTGGTTACTTCATGTGCCATGTCGTTCATGTGGGTTAGTGCTGTTGCGGATGTGGTTTCTCCTTCACTGTCTATTGTGTTGTGTCGTGGTTCCGAAACTTCCCCCCTCGATTCACCCTGTGCACTACTGTGTGGATCGTCTGTGTCCTCTTCCTGGATGGGATTATCCCCTTGCCATGTGACTGTCATGCCGGCTCGCTTGAGGACGTCCATTCCTACGATGGTACAAGTGGTTGAAGGTAGTACACGTACCCAGTGTTTGAATCTTGCGTTTTTCATTGTAATGTCTACTAGTACGTTTTTCTTTATCTGTGCCCTCGCACCGTTTGCGAGTGTAACTTCTCTCTGTATCTCCTTCTCTTGTGCACCCTTCTCGATGCACTCCTTGTATGTTTGTTGGTCAACGTATGTATTGGTTGAGCCTGTGTCTACTAGACAGCGATATTCTTTACCCATTATTTGCACCTGTTCGTATATGCGGTTGTCCTCTCGGTTACGGTCACCTGCGGCTCCTGCGGCTTCATTTTTCCCCCATTGTGTCCTCTTGCAGCAGTTCTTGCTTAAGACACCTTGTTTTCCGCATCCACTACAAAATATCCGTCTTATTGACCGGCATTCTTTGGTTGCGTGTCCTGACTTCCCGCATGACCAGCAGCATGTCTTTGCGTCGTACCTCGGGTTTATTTTCATGTTGTGGCTGGACTCGGTTCCTTGGTTTTCCGGTTGGTGTCGGTTTACGGAGCTTGTTGACGTACCTGGCTGTCTGGTTATCTGAGATGACCCTCCGGTCTCCTGTGGGGTTGTGTCTTGGTCGGCGCTGCGTAAGTGATTGTACGCTTTGTCCTGGTTGCCATATGTTACCGACGCTATGTTTTCGTACTCGGAAGTGAGTTGTAATAAACCGGACAGGTCCTTGAAGTCATGTTTCCTGATATACAATTTATACCTCTTTTGCATATTTTCGTGAATGCGATGTAACTGTTCCTTTTCTGATAGGTCTCCATACCTCCGCATTAATGTTTGCAGATCGGTTAGGTAGTCTGTGAAGTTCTCCTTGTATTTCTGTTTTCTCGCTATGATCTCTGCGACCAGGTTTTCTTCGTAATTCGCGGGGAAATAGTAAAGTTTGAATAACGCCATGAAGTCCTCCCACGTCTTCCATGTGTCGACGTTATTTCTGTACCACAATAAGGCTTTACCTTGTAGTATCCGAGGTAGGGCGGGTAGCACGTCTTCCTTTGTTATACTGCTTGCCAGTATTAGCTCTTCCAACCTTTCTACGAATTCGACTGCGTTGTCTACTGGTCGAAACGTGAGGTTCCAGTCCCTGATTATTTTCCCTAAGTTTTTGGATCCGTCCTTCTTGTCAGGTTGGTCCATCTTCACTGTTCGCTTTTTGTCTGGTGTTTTAAATTCGTCTGGCTTACCTTCGTCGGTTTCTTTCACCGCTTCTACTAACAACTTTCTTACTTGCTCCATATTTAGACCTTCGGTCTGTATTTGTCTCGCTTCGGCTTGCTGAACTAATTCTGCTTTATTTAAATGGTAGATCCAGGCCGTTGGCATTTTCGCGGTCTGGCTAGGTCGACGCGTCGGGATATACGGGTCTCACTCACCAGTTTGCTCAGCGGAAGGCGATCTGGGATAGCGGCTTCGACTTACCACGTGTTGGGTACGGACGGGTCTGGCTTCCTTGGTTGCTGACGTTAGGCTGGAGGACGGTGGCTAGGCAACGGGGCTACTCTGTGAATGTAACGGTTAATTATCACCTTACCTATACCCTTGAACGGGTGGGCGGGATGCGTCGAGTGTAATATGTATTTAAATTTATTTATTTATTTGTATTTAAATTTATTTATTTATCTATGTGATCCTCCTGAGCTAACCAAAACTCCTTTCGTGAGTTTTTTCGTTGGGCGCCAAATGTAATGGTTGTCGCTGAGAGCGAACCATACATATCCTTCAGCCTGAGGGGCTCTGCGAAGGTTTCCAGGCTAACTCAGGGTATGGAGGATCAGGTGATTAAAAACACACGGTTACCTTTAACAAATCTGGGTCTTTTACGCCCTTTATTATCAGTAAAGCAACCTTAACCTAATTAGCATTAATCCGCCCCTGAAGGGAGCGGGCTATGAAGACACGGTAGTCTCAATTATAAACAAACCCGGTATCACGCGATTGGTTGGCATCGAGAGCCCTGGATTAGTGGGATAGCGGAGTGTTCCCCGGGGAACAGGTATCAGGAAACCTCCGGCGTGTCGACGCGAGTACACGCGCGGCCTATTCAGGTTTAGTGGGTTAGGGTACTGGGGATAACCTTCCGACTTGTCGACGCGAGCACACGCGCGGTCAGGATAGGCTATACTACGGGGGGAAAGGAAGGAAGAGTCCTGCGGCGTGTCGACGCGAGTACACGCGCGGCCTATTCAGGACTCGGCCCTAGGGAAGCCCGGGACGACGCGAGATGGACGCGCGCCGCAACGCCGGACTGTGCAGCCGTTGTTTCTAGCGCGAGCTCGAAACATCGACTGCCTGGAGGCTCGGTGCGCGCCGGGTTATATAGGTGCGCGGCGGCGGTGGTTGCGCGGAGGGGACGCGGCCGGTGCTCTCTGCCCGCCGCGCGTCGCACCCCGCTGCTCCGGTCGCTGTTGCGTTGTGACGTGGCCGTGACGTCACAAATTCATTGATAAATTGATCGATTGT
This sequence comes from Pammene aurita, assembly GCA_947086415.1. Taxonomy (NCBI): domain Eukaryota; kingdom Metazoa; phylum Arthropoda; class Insecta; order Lepidoptera; family Tortricidae; genus Pammene; species Pammene aurita. The sequence continues at coordinate 2,225,170 of OX352298.1, forward strand.
ACACATACCCGATTGGCTTAGGGAAACATAGTATTTAATGTTTTTGACGTCTCATCTTAATAAGTTTATCATAGTTAAAAAAAATTGGGTATCTACTTTAATAAATTACGAAAAACCTATTTCAAACGCCGTTTCATAATAAAATGTATACTAAAATGAGTAATGTATTTATTAATTGGCAACGTCTTCTTTTTATACAAGGTCTTCATCCATGTACATTTTTTTGACGTATTTTTAACCCGAAAGACGAATGTTTATCGTTGAAAGGATGTATTTTTGGTGAAATTCAATTCATTCAAAAAATTGTAATTTAAAAAAGTACTTAACGAACGACCATAGATTTTTTAGACGAAGGTAAATCCGGGATTGCATAAATATTTATCTAAATATAGCATCTTTTCATAACAAGCGTTAAAGCATGTTCCTAGTATACATTTAAGTATGGGAATAACCAAAAAATATATTAATATTGGCTCACATACTTTTTTTCTGAAAGTTTAAATTATTTAATATTTTTTGGTTATGTCCCTGTTCCATTTATGCATCATTTATATATTGACTCAAGATTCCCCAGTCAAGCCCCCAGTTAAATGTATTTGTATGTAAGCATTCAAAACATCGACGAAATGCAACAAAATATCTGCAATACAACTCACTCCTTACTTAGTTTATTGCATTGAGTTGTCGCTACGTCATTATCGTTTGACATATTGACTACATGAATGATGCAAAGACGCTTCTCGATGGCAACTAATGTCTCGACAAGGTATAGAGTCCTAGATTTTCCCACATGCATATTTCAAGAAGATTGCGTGTTTATACATTGACACCAGGTGTATAAAGCCACCGGGCTTTTATAAAACCACTTGGATATTCTAACGTGATTCCCTGCATAGTTTCGTCGCCGGGGTGATCCTGCGCGAGCGCATCCCCGCGTTCGAGCGCATGCTTTGGCGTGCGTGCCGCGGCAATGTCTTCCTACGGCAGGCTGAGATCGACTCGCCGCTCGAGGACCCGTCTTCCGTAAGTGAACGCCTATAGTCTATAAGACTTAGTCCTAGATACTTCGTCTACGTCTTGGCCAACCAGTCTGTCAGATAAAAAAGGGTTTTATGCAATTCGAGTAACAGATTCGAGTCATCGGAGCATTTGCCGCAAGGCAGTTCGATCTGAACAATGCTGAAACCATGCTTCATTGTATTTCATTGTTAAAGCTTTTCCAATAGTCTTTCTAATCGGCTTTTACCGACCTAAACTAAATCATCAATCTGTCTTGTGGCAACAGCAAGCCGGCTACTACTGCCATTTTGTATTTACTCTTCAATATTTTTGTTCCTCTTAAGTTTACACCTTATTCGTTCTTATTCATGATTCAACACAGATAATACCCTTTACTTTACCATATATCTAACCCCCATATTCTCTACAGTCCGACCAGGTGTACAAGTCCGTCTTCATCATCTTCTTCCAAGGCGACCAGCTGAAGACGCGAGTCAAGAAAATCTGCGAGGGTTTCCGCGCCACGCTGTACCCGTGCCCCGAGGCTCCCGCGGACCGGCGGGAGATGGCCATGGGCGTCATGACACGGATCGAGGATCTTAACACGGTAAGAACATCTTCTTCCAAGACGACCAGCTGAAGACGCGAGTCAAGAAAATCTGCGAGGGTTCAGCGCCACGCTGTACCCGTGCCCCGAGGCTCCCGCGGACCGGCGCACTGTGGGCTGAAAATCGGCTTTCATAGAAATAGAAATCGATTTCATAATTTGTACCTTTTTTTTCTTGAAATAGATTTAGCTAGGTATTAATATGTCCCAAAATGAGTCTGAGGTAATTTGGTTGGGAAAAAAAAAAATTACAATAAAATAAAATAAAATATGTATGGAGCGAATGAGAAAAATTAAATTTTCTTCAAAAATAAAAGCTAAACCGTTATATCCTCGCAGATGGTTATAGTGCCAATTATTCTTGATTTTTTGTCATACTCAATTTTTTTCTACCAGGTGCACTTTTTTTTTTAAATCGATTTAAAAAAAAAAATTCAGGTTTTTTTTTTTTAGAAATAGGTTTTACTCATTACTTTGACCTTAATAAAAAATTCTGAGTCCATTTGAGTCAAAAACTTGGAGCAGTGAGCTTTTTTCGACATAGATGTATGGAGCGTTTCGGACATATCAGATTTTCTTCAAACATAAAAAATAAACCATTATATCCTCGCAGATGGTTATAGTCCTAAATTCCTAATTATTCTTGATTTTTTGTCATACTCAATTTTTTTCTACCAGGTGCACTTTTTTTTAAATCGATTTTTTCAAAACAAAATTTTTTCGACTTTTTTTTTAGAAATAGCTTTTACTCATTACTTTGACCTTAATAAATAATTCTGAGCCCATTTGAGTCAAAAACTTAGGAGCAGTGAGCTTTTTTTCGAAATAGATGTATGGAGCGTATCGGACATATCGGATTTTCTTCAACCATAAAAAAATGAACCGTTATATCCTCGCAGATGGTTATAGTACCAATTATTCTTGATTTTTTGTCATACTCAATTTTTTTCTAGCAGGTGCACTTTAAAAAAAAAATAGATTAAAAAAAAATTTTTTTTTCAAGTTTTTTTTAGAAATAGGTTTTACTCATTACTTTGACCTTAATAAAAAATTCTGAGTCCATCTGAGTCAAAAACTTAGGAGCAGTGAGCTTTATTTCGAAATAGATGTATGGAGCGTATGGTGAGAGCTGAAGACGCGAGTCAAGAAGATTATAACACGGATCAAAATAAAAGAAAATCTGGGGAAATCCATTACTTGCCTACCAGTGTATATGCTTATTTGTTTTTGTGTAAGTTCAACACCTACTTAAAGTTGAAATTCTTCCTTTCAACTTAAGTGACACCTTACGAATTGGTTTCTGAAGGAACTACATACATTATGTATTTCACTAGCCTTTTCCCGCGGCTTCGCCCGCGTACTATAAGTACTCAAAAAGGATACGATACTCATGTTGATTTTCAGACTTTGTGACCACATTTGCCCCTTTTAGGGGATGAATTTTCAAAAAACCTGAAACACGTGTTTACTCATTTATCGTTAGGAATACTCCTGTGAAGTTTCGAATAAAATAGTCTAACAAATCTTGATTCGCCATACAAACTTTGGACCCCCATTTTACCCCCTTAGGGGGTGAATTTTGTAAATTCCTTTCTTAGTGCATCCCTAGACCTTATAAGGAACCTACGTGCCAAATTTGGAGTCTCTAGAACCAGTGGTTTGGGCTGTGCGTTGATATGTCAGTCAGTCAGTCAGTCAATCAGTCAGTCAGTCAGTTTCTTCTTTTATATATTTAGATATATGACCACAACACCACCACAGTAATGGAAAGATATATGGGCGCAGTTTTGATCACGTTTCATCTAATTACTTTACACTTGGACATGTAGAGTACGAAGGGCCTGTCACAACAAGTTACATCAAAACGGTTAATACCTCATACATTATTAAAATACTGCATTTAACATATTGGGGTCAGACCGTTATATATTAAACGCTTAGACAAATTACCTGCGACGTGTAGCCTCGAGTGTAATCGTTAAAAAAATATATGACTTTGACACCATTGTCACGTGAAACATGTACCGGCCATTATTATAGGATAACTGTAGACCCTTACTATTATTTCTAATGTGACCTTCGTGGTTGAAAATTATGAACGTGTTAAGCTGTTACTGAACATAGCTAGTAAATTTGCCGGTATCTCTGACTAGAAGAATTTGAATATGTCAATGCGAATTTTGTCATTCAAACTTCTCATCGTACCAGACTTCCACTTTACATCCAATTACATTTTCTTTTTTTAACTGGACGAACGCTATGTGATATATCAATCAATCAATCAATATTTATTTGCAAAATGCAGTATTACAATAAGTTCTTATAAGCAAAAAGGTGCGTACATCCTGCTTGAATAAGCATGCAAATTTTACTTACGGGCTACTTAATTAAAACAATGCTAATAGCTTATGCTAAAAGTTAGTCAACAGAACAAAATTATAATCACTAAGTAACTACGAGTACTACAAGAGAATAAATTAATAGTTAGACTTTAAAGTTTTTATATTATTTACACAGTGCATAAGTTTATTATCATAATAAATATGTAGGTATTAATTTCAAATTTTTTATGTATATATGATGATAATAAAATTGTGGGATATAATAAGCTTTCTTTGGCTTTTGATGTGTGCGTTTTTGTTATGGTTTCTTTGTATGGCACTTTACAAAGAACGCGTACTGTGAACTTAGATAGAAGTCTGGACCGCTATCTGCGTGGGCTAAGCTCCACCCGCGTTGGTCTTATACGCGCAGTAAAAGTCGTTTAATATAACCTACATATTCGCTTCACGTATGATTAAGAAAACATTCCGTATAGTAAAAGTTCGAATCACCGTTGAATAACTTTGATAATTTTGTACTAATATTTATTATCGCTCTCCAGGTGTTGGGGCAGACCCAGGACCACCGTCACCGCGTGCTCGTCGCTGCCGCCAAGAACATCAAGAACTGGTTCGTGAAGGTCCGCAAGATCAAGGCCATCTACCACACTCTGAACCTTTTCAACCTAGATGTGACGCAGAAGTGTCTCATTGCTGAGTGCTGGGTGCCGGCTTTGGACCTAGAAACCATTCAACTGGCGTTGAGGAGAGGAACGGTAAGGATTCTGTTGGTTATTGTTTTATAACCAACATACAGTGACTATCTTAACGAGTTGGAAGTAGAAACAAATCTATATAAGATAGAAACGATTTAGAAAGAGCTTATCGTTATCAGTAATCTTCAACTTATTTTGTTAATCAGGAACGTTCCGGCAGCTCAGTGCCTCCAATTCTAAATAGGATGGAGACGCTTGAAGATCCGCCGACGTACAACCGAACCAACAAGTTCACGTCCGCCTTCCAAAACCTCATCTACGCGTACGGTGTCGCCACCTACCGCGAAGTTAACCCTGGTAAGATTTTAAAGTGTATATCCTAATAATAGTGTATTTGACCAGCAGTGGGACACTAAAAATGGTGCAGGAAATATGCATCTTAATCTATCCTGAAACCTCGCTTCGCTCGGTTTATAATTTGAGTGTGGATTACTAGTGAATTAATAAATTGCTGATGCTGTTATTTAGAAATAGAATGTAACTGCTGTATAAATCTAGACAAACGCGCCCAGACTCCAGCTATCTCAAGTGAATTGTACATTTAATAAGCATTTTGTCCTCAGCCCCATACACCATCATCACATTCCCGTTCCTATTCGCCGTGATGTTCGGCGATCTAGGGCACGGCGCCCTGATGGCCGCATTCGGGTTCTGGATGTGCTACAAGGAGAAGCCTCTGCAAGCCAAGAAGATTGACAGCGAGGTAAGTTTCTAACAACATGTTTCCATCGTTCCTATTTACCGTTATCTCCGGGTTTTAAGGTATTACACTCTGATAGTCGCATTCGAGTTCTGGATGTGCTACAAGGAGCCTCTTCAAACCAAGAAGATCGACAGCGAAGTAAGTTTCTCAAAAAAAATACGTTGCCATCGTTCCTATTTACCGTTATGTTCGGGGTTTGGGGAATTGCAGTTTGATTTCCACCGTCGGGTTCTGGATGCTACAAGAAGCTTCTGCAGGCTAGGAAGATCGACAGCGAAGTAAGTTTCTAACAGCATATGTTGCCATCGTTCCTATTAACCGTTATGTTTGAGACTTAGGGTATTGCGTGATCGTCGCTTTCGGCGAAGTAAGTCTCTTTAATAACATCAGTAAAGGTTGCCTAAAAGGGGTCCGTTTTATGCGATAAGACCGCCTGATGTTACCTTATTGTAAGTTTTTTGTGAAATCTCTTTTCTTATTTTCATTTTAGTTATTGGTGCAATAAAGAATATTTATTAATTGATTAGGTAACCAAATAAAGACCCAAAATAATTTATATGCTTTATTTTAATATGACATTTTGGTGGGTAAGTACAAACACACACGGGTAGGCACAGTATTAGCTAGGTAGTATAAAAGTTGGGTTAATTAGATAATTTATTCCCAATTCAGGATTTTTTTACAAGGTACAAAGTCCTATACAAAATTATGTAAATACAAAAAGATTTAAGACTAATAAAAACTTATATTTTTTTGAAATTTTAAGTTTTGAAGCAAGTTAGACATAATTTACTTATGAAATTCTATAGCATTACAAATTGACTCAATCGGTGATTATAAACCCAACAAACCCCCACCACTGCCACCGCCCACGACGCCAGGCAATACATCGGCTACCACAGCGTCACGTCCAAGCAAGCTCACGTTTGCACTTAATAAAGATTCCAATGCACCGGTACCTCCAGAACCACCGGTACCACCCCCAGTACCACTGGTACCCCCTCCGGTAACACTGCCTAGAACTCCAGGTAGCAAACCTCCGCTACCCCCGGAACCACTAGTACCACCTCCGGTAACACCGCCAAGAACACCAGATAGCAAACCTCCACTACCCCCAGAACCACCGCTACCTCCAGTCCCAAGAAGTCCAGGCAAAACATCAGCAGTTAGTAAAGGCTGTCCAAGTAAAGACAAGTCCAAGCCCAATAACGATCCCAATGTCAGTGATCCAGAACTGTTTCCGCCGCCTAGTAGCGGCAATACGTTGACGTTGAGTAAATCTTGTCCAAGTAATGACAGGTCTATGCCTAATAGTGATGCTAACGTGTTACTGCCGCTACCACCGCCAGTACCGCCCCCCATACCACCACCGGTACCTCCACCCATACCACCACCGGTTCCACCTCCCGTACCACCACCGGTACCACCACCAGTACCACCTGTACCACCCCCGGTACTATTTCCTCTGCCACAATTATGTATAGTCGTATAAATTAGAGCATTAGTCAGTTTATTAACGACCTCGCCCAGGGTACATTCGGCACTTTTCGCTGGTTTGGCTGGGGAGTAAGATGGGACAGGGCGTGTGTGGTAGGGTGGGGCGAAGTAGGACGGGGGTGGCTCGCACGTTCTGCGGTGAATGTATCCACCTCGTGCCACCTGCGTAAATAAGCACTTCACTTAAACATTGGACATATTTAATATTACAAAATATGTTAACAGACTTTCACCGGTAATGTGTACAAAACTTTTATCCGTAAAAAAAAAAAAACACATAATTGATAGTAAACACCTAACACAATAATACGTATTTACCTCGAACATGCCCAGTACTAAATTTTTGTCTGAATTTAATATATTTTAATTTCGTGGAAATGTGATTTTCTATCCTTTTGTGAGATTTTGAAGTGGCGTTCCATACCTAAAAGGCCCTGACCCATATGCTCGATATTGAGTTAAGCATGGATCCTAAATCTACGTCAAATAAAATCTACATATAATAAATACAATAAAAGAAAAATACGCCAACCAACAATAAGTGATTTAGGTATGGGACGAAACAAATATTAGATACGTACTTAAATCCAATTTAAAAAAAATGTTTCGTAAAATTTAGACAGGAATTCCAAAGGACTGTTTCCTAATTAATTTTATCCGATTAACATGCCCTTATAGCAATATATATATTTTTTAAAATGTATGTTAAAAAAAAACACTTACCTCGCACAGGGTTGCTATCGAAGCCAAGAAAATAAGTCTAACACAGACCATAGTTGCGAGCTATGCTGCACTCCCATTCATGCTTTCTTATATATAAACACAACAACATTGCTTCACACACAAATGGTCATGAGTGACTCGGTAGGCAGACAAATATCTATACACTTTACAACCTTATCACAGGGGAATAGGGAACAAACGTGTATAGATATTAATGAAGCTAATTAGACACTGATAGTCAGCATGAAGAAATCAACAAACGCACTTACGCACTTTTAATTGATATTTATTCGAGTCTATATCTCTAGGTTTACGGAAATAATAAATAGTCACGTACTTGAATGAATGATAGTAGAATGTGTGTCAATAGGTTAGAGTAATAGGTGAGTTTTATAGATTAACTAGCTGAACCGGCGAACTTCGCACCGCCAACTAAATTTTTTTTATTACTCCAATATTTTAATAGTTATGCTGCTATTCGGGGTGGAAATAAGTCCAAAAAATTAAACAATCATTAAACGCGTTTCAGCGGTTCTTGAGTTATAAATGGTGTAAGCGACATGACTTTGATTTATATATATATAGATTAAATTTATAGTTTCATAGTAATCAAAACTTGAACTACAAGCGTTTTATAAATCCATACTAATATTATAAATGGGAAAGTGTATGTGTGTTTGTTTGTTTGTCCGTCTTTCACGGCAAAACGGGGCGACGAATTGACGTGATTTTTTAAGTGGAGATAGTTGAAGGGATGGAGAGTGACATAGGCTTCTTTTTGTCTCTTTCTAACCCCCACTTCCCTAAAATGGCGGGTGGAAGTTTGTATGGTTTGTCACCCCGAATTAAACGCGAGCGAAGCCGCGGGCAAATGCTAGTTATAAATATGTATACATATAGTTCGAATTATCAGGGAACCATAGACCATCAGTTTGTCTTCAGGGCATCAGCTTGACGGTCTTTCCACCTCGATACAGCCGGCTGTTTTCATATTTACCTATACCTCCTGGGACGCAATCTGTCTTGAAATTTTTTCCTGGCTTACGGTGCATAAATATTTTAAATGATAATTTTGACTACTAAGACAAATATGATATTTAGACCTAAAATTATTTCCCCCAGATCTGGACGATATTCTTCGGCGGGCGCTACATCATCCTCCTCATGGGTCTGTTCTCCATGTACACGGGCCTCATCTACAACGACATCTTCTCCAAGAGCCTCAACATCTTCGGCTCCTCGTGGAAGAACAACTACGACAATGGTACTCTGCGGACCACCGCCATGTTGCAGCTCAACCCTGACTCGTTGGACTATACGCAGACGCCGTACCCGTTCGGGATTGATCCCGTCTGGCAGGTACGTCCTTGCAACATGTTGACATAAGACACACATTTAGACATATTCTGGACACAGACTCATTTGAGAAAATTCTCAACATCTTCGGGTCCTTGTAGCGCATTTCTACGACAATGATCGATTAAGTTTGCCAGGTGAATATAATTAACGACACCTGAATATATCAGGTCATCTTCTGCACATAAACAGATCCATATTTTGGAAACACACAAAACAATTTGAATACACAGACTTTTCCTGTTTGGAAGATCAGTATTATAAATATTGTCATTTCCTCGATGATTCTAATATATTTTTCAGAAACTCTTTATTTTACGAAGCCTTTGGATCGAGTTATATTTTTAACTAGCTTTTTCCCGCGGCTTCGCTAGTACGCGGGTACTATAAGTACTCAAAAAGGAGGTTCTCAGTTAGACTGGTATGTTTGTATGTACCACATTTTCCCCTTTTAGGGGTTGAATTTTCAAAAACCTGAAACACGTGTTTACTCATTTATCGTTAGGAATACTCCTGTGAAGTTTCGAATAAAATAGTCTAACAAATCTTGTTTCGCCGTACAAACTTTGGACCCCCATTTTACCCCCTTAGGGGGTGAATTTAAAAAAATCCTTTCTTAGTGCACCCCTAGACCTTATAAGGAACCTACGTGCCAAATTTGGAATCTCTAGAACAAACGGTTTGGGCTGTGCGTTGATATGTCAGTCAGTCAGTCAGTCAGTCAGTCAGTCAGTCAGTCAGTCAGTCAGTCAGTCAGTCAGTCAGTCAGTCAGTCAGTCAGTCAGTCAGTCAGTCAATCAGTCAGTTTCTTCTTTTATATATTTAGATGGTTCTCCGTATAGTATGGTTAATCCTATCACTGTGTTAGCTTGGCCCATGGTTATGAAAACCATTTTGACTAAGCTTAACCGTTTCCAAATATGTTTTCAGAGTCGAAAACTGTATAGATCAGTTCAAAATCTAAACTTTTACTTATACATTACTAGCTTTTGCCCGCGCCTTCGCTCGCGTTAAATTCGGGGTAACACGGTTCCTCTTTGCCCCCCGGAATGCTCCATACAAACTTCCACCCCCCATTTTAGGGAAGTGGGGGGGTTAGAAAGAGACAAAAAGTAGCCTATCTCACTCTCCATCCCTTCAACTATCTCCACTTAAAAAATCACGTCAATTCGTCGCCCCGTTTTGCCGTGAAAGACGGACAAACAAACAAACACATACACATACACTTTCCCATTTATAATATTAGTATGGATATGGATTAATATTTTGTTTCCCAGCTCGCCGAAGCCAACAAGATTATCTTCATGAACGCCTACAAAATGAAGATCTCCATCATCATCGGTGTCTTCCACATGTTGTTCGGAGTCTGCATGTCGCTCTGGAACCATCTGTGAGTACACTAAGTTTATAAGTACTAATATCCTATTTTACATTGAGTTAGAATATAGTAGAACTGCAGTCTCAAAAAAGATTTACCGAAAATATGGCTTTTGAAGTCTTATCACTGACTTAAGTCTAGTAAAACTGACAGAAAAGTGCTGTACGAGTCGTTCTTACAGCACTATTGTGGGGCCCTTTTTTGGGCTGATTGTGTACCCAGTTCATTATTACACATCGGTGTTTTTCAAGCTTTTATTTAGTTACACCTGTCCCGATGTCTGTAATCAAATCTTGCAAGTTAAATTTGACCCATTTCCCCGTGTCCGATTGAGCTGAAATTTAGCATGTATATCGCGTGACAATGCAATATTATGATGACATGGAGGGTCTGATGATGAAGGTGGCTCTGTGATAAAACAATGGTAGCTTATTATTTTTGGGTTTGTTTGTCAAAAAGAGCCGAGCGAATGCTGACTGTAAGGTTCTGTATTGTATAAATTCAATGGTCTGATTATTGGACTCTGGACACTTGTCTCAATGACGTCACAAGTTAGTTTTGAGAGTAAATGGTATGGTGTGCCAATTAAGGTTTCTTCGTCCAATATTTTCACGAGGTGGTAGCACCGTGGCGAGAGGTCTATCTTTTGATTGGTGGATTTTGACAGCTGCTGTCAAAAAAACCTCTCGTCACAGTGCCGCTCTCCGGTGAAATCGAAGCATCCCTCATTGCAACTTTCCATGAAGTCTATTTCTTAATTTAAAAAAATAGACCGCTCAAAATAAGGGAGGTTTTGCCCTGCAGTGTGACACGAAATAGGCTATAAAATATAGTTTGTTTTTAATCAAATACAAACATTGAAAAAATAATCAACTCAGCAAGACTTGAACCTGCATCGATACGCCTTGCCGGGGCTCGATCACTTTACCAATTAACCTATGGGTCAAGTTACTAAGTTAACGAAATTTTCAATTTTAACCATATTTTTGCATTTATTTTAATCTACATCGGCTTTACAGCAGCCGTATAAAAAATACCTAGTCTTGTGGCCTGAATTTTTTTTTATTAAATCGTTAAGTTAATCTTTTCTTAAATGTTTTACGTCACACCTGGCCATAATGTGAGTTTTATGGCCAGGTGGAGACTTAAAATTGTGTACTCACCACGGGCAGTAAAAAAAGAAAGACTCGCCTGCGGCTCGGGTCACAAATACCTGCGATTTCGGGCTTTCTTTTACAGTCCTTGGTAAGTAATGTACTATTCTATAACACAATTTTTTTCTATGATCAGGTACTTCAAGCGCCGCATCAGCATCTACGTGGAGTTCATCCCGCAGATCGTGTTCCTGGTGCTTCTGTTCTTCTACATGGTGCTGCTGATGTTCATCAAGTGGACCAGCTACGGCTCCACCCCGCCGCACTACGGCGACCAAGGTTATTAAATATATCAAAAATCTAACTATATTCTTTGATAAAATTAAAAAAAAACCAACCAAGTGCGAGTCGGACTTGCGCACCGAGGGTTCCGTACACAATTGTAGGTATAGGGTAAATCGCCAGTAACTGGCCACCTTATGATTTCTATTTATAGGTTAATAAAGTTCATATAAGTACAAGGTATAAATTAAGTAAAAATTTCAATAACTGGCCACATTTTAGTTACTGGCCACCTATACTAAAAATGAATTCTATTTAAAGGTGAAGAGAACTCATTTTAGTATGAGGAAAATGGCCAGTTACTGGAGATTTGCCTACTAGCCACTCGTTCAATAACTGGCCGCCTCTTACAAAAATGAGTTCTATTCACCTAAATATACACAGAATTCATTTTAGTATAGGTGGCCAGTAACTGAATGGTGGCTAGTTACTGGCGATTTACCCTATATGGGTAGTAACTTAAAAATTATTAAAAATATTTTTATTATATGATGTAACAAAAAAAATACGGTTTTCGCAATTTTTCCTTTATCTGTGCTATAAGACGTTGCTTCGTACCTAATTTCAAGTTTCTGAGTTGACGGGAAGTACCCTGTAGGTTTTGATTCCCTTGCGAGTTTCGAAAATTTGCGGCATAAACGGCTGTATCTTTTGATTGCGTTGGCTTAGAAGTTTGATTTTTTCACAGCTCCAAGGGACAGTAGACCTGAGTATTTGATATAAATTTCAGCTTGACACCTCCACGCGTTCCTGAGAAAAAGGGTCTTGACAGACGGACGGACGGACAACAAAGTGATCCTATAAGGTTCCCTTTTTGTCCTTTCGAGGTACGGAACTCTAAAAATGAAATCCGGGCATAAATATAGGTATCGGGTAGGAACCGCAACCGAAACGGTACAGGACGCAGAATAAAAGGCACACAACCATCAGAATCTTAGAGAATTCAACCTGGAGTAGCCATGTCTGTCATTTTCTGTACATAAAAGTCTGCCGATTTTTGCGGGGGAGGGGAGCGTCAAATGTATGGCTATTAATTAGTACGTAACGTACAAATGGCCACGTCAAATAAACGTCAGTCCATACATGTGTATGACCACTGGCCATATGTTTTCGGCAAAGGAGAATGCCTGTCAATGGCTAAAATAAATAAATAACTGTTTAAAGAGCTTATTATACTGTCGTCTGTGGCATTTATTCGCGGTGTTTATATTTTATATCTATGTCAAAGATGTTAAAAAATTAAAAGACTGTCAAGTTAAACCATAAATTCACCTTAGTTTAGTTATTGTGCGTAAATAATAAGTATTTTTATCTTATTTTCTCGCATCGAAGTGAAAAATAGTATGTATTACTCTGGTCTAAAAGCCATATTACCTACCACTCGAACAATTTTCCCTCACTTCATTCGGGAAAATAACCACCTCGTGTTAATATGGCCTACTTTAGACTCATGTCAAACAATCTACTATTGCGGCCCTCGCGTAGGAAGATACTATTGCTGGTGACGGCACCTACGAGTTCAAAATTTATCAAAGTGTTTTTCTAATATCTAACCTTCGCACTCAATTTGCTTATTCTACGTTTTCAACCGACTTCAAGATTTCGAAGGAGGAGGTTATCAATTCGTCGGGATCTTTGTTTTTTGCTATATTTTTTTTATGTATGTTCACCGATTATTCGAAGACGGCTGGACCGATTTGGAAAATTCTTTTTTTGTTTGATAGCGTATACTTCACAGTTGGTCCCATTGTAACCATGTCAGGATCTGATGATGGTATCCTGGAGAAATCGAGGGAACTCTTCAACTATTATAGGCACACCTAGGGTTGCAAATAGAAAAAAAAACAATGTTTTTTTTTCAAATTTATGAAAGAAACATGAAAAAAAACCTGGCACCATTGTTTTTTTTCTAAATAAGGTTTTTTTTCAGATGAACGTTTATTACGACAAACACGGTTTTTCGTGATTTATTCATATAAGTAACTTAAAACTAAGTACATTAAAGTAGGTATGTCTGTTATGTAGCTAAACTATTCTCAGTAAATGCAAAAGAAACTTTGAACTTATTCACTAGAACTATCAGCAGCATAGTACCACTACATATTTCATTAATATAAGTTTAATAAAACCAGAAATTAAAGTTGTTAAATTAAATTAGTTTAATAGTTAACATAAAGTCTTAAACAACCGTGTAAGAGTATTAACTGCCTTGCAAATTTTGAGATTTCGTACTTTTGAAAAAAAACATTCCAGAAAAAAAACTGTTCTTTTTCACGGTTTTTTTTTCAGGTTTTTTTTCAAGACAGAAAAAAAACCGTTTTTTTGCAACCCTGCACACCTATAGTGATTTGAGTATTTTTTACAGCAGCTCGAGAATTTGCTGTTGGAAAGGTGGATGCTAAGTGAAGTCGGTTCTTTTTTGTTTAAAATTATTTATTTCCACAGATTACATAAAGACGAGTGCGTTCTGCGCGCCCTCTATCCTGATCACGTTCATCAACATGATGCTGTTCAAGACTGACGAGAACGACCCCACCAGGCACATGTGCAACGCGAACATGACCATGTTCGGCGGACAACTCGGTCTGCAGAAGGTATGCACTTACGTCACTCCGGAAGTAAAGTGGCGTTTACCGCCCCGCAGTGGTAAATCTCACTTCACACTCTGGAGATGTGAAATTATATACGCTCCACAGGCGGTAATAAAGGCCTCGTGGCTTGTTTATGATCCTCGCCTTCGGTTCGGGCCACAAATGCCCGCGATCTTAGCCGTTTTTTATTTTACCGCCCTGGGTCCAAGTAGCACTGCTATCCACCACAAGCCTTGAAAATACCAGAATACATGTAGTTTTTACACACCAATTAATCAAAGTTTTTCCCTAAAATTTTAACTTTCAGTCCACTTCCAGTCATCGTGGTGTACAAAAAAGTACTGGCACTACTATGGCAAGTGTTTTAGAAAGTTGACGCAACTAACCAAGATATTTTTTCTTCCTCGAGTAGTTATGAGCAGGTCCATCTTCTGGTGCCAGCTTATCGTTGCATTTTGGGACACGTTGTATACAGGGGTATAAAGTGAAGGGTTATTTTTAAGAGGCTGACAACACCCGATGACCTTCAAATTGACTTTACTCAAACAGTGTTTTAGCTAACTATAACTCCTTGTTTTGAGAAAGTAAAAAAACTATATGTTATTATTCGTTATATTTGGAAGAACTTCGTTGATTCCGATACACGATTGGACGAAATCGGCTCGATAGAAAATAATTCCAAAGTTACATCTTAATATTTGCTTTAAACAATCGTATGTCTTTATTTTCTTGACTTATACGTCTGTAACTAAGGACAAAATTCCACCGCACTAATACTTAAAACTTCGTTATTTTATATTTCTCAATTAATGCGTAGTTTTTTTTCAATTCATCATTTTGCTAAATTTGCAATGAGCTCCCATACTAATCGTAACACAGTGTTTTTCTTTCACTCGTGCTGAAAAAGATAGGGAGGGAATTTAGCTGTTGTCAGCCCCTTAACCACGTTTGTAGGGCAAAATAGACCTTTCCTATCTTTTTAATTTATTATTATTGCCAGTCAGCAAGAAAATCGCACTTTTTCAATAAAGTAAAATTTTGCTAGTCGATCTAGTTTCAATCAAGGATTAAAAGTCTCTTAGGAACTTACTTGGTCAGGGCACTAGGAAAGGCACAAATAAAAGTAAAACATTTTACGTATCCACCATCTAACTTTCGCTGACTGTACAATTTCCGAAAGAACAGGCTTCGAAATCTTGAAGTCGGTTGAAAACAAAGACCCCGTTCTTCAAAAACGCATTTCAGGGCTCAATTATTTTATTCATGGTTTGTCCTTATCTGTCACTTTGACAGTTGCGTTTGTTAGAAACAGACAAAAAATAAATCAACTATAGTCTGGCAAACTAATTCTGTCAGTAGAAACGCGCGGCAAATTCAAAATACGTACAATGTGGCAACCCATCATGACGAACATTTCAATGCACATTGAATTTGTTTCTAGTGCATTTCCCTCTCTCATCTTAAGCGAGAGTGAGATAGAACTCCTGCAACGTTCCCAATTAAATTTAAATTCATTTTTAAGGCATATGTCAATTGCCTCAACCAAATTATCTGTTGCAGATGATAACAGATCAGACAAAATATATCCGTCTCCTTTTTACACACCGTAAATGTCACCTAATGGAAGAGGCGGAAATACCAACTAAAATTAAAAACATAAAATTTGATGATCATTGCTGCTTTTTTCACTGATTCTTAGTGTTGTTATAATAATAATAATAATAAATTCTTTATTGCAGGCCAATTTGCCCATAGTTTGTTACTTACAAACTTACATTACTAGTGTTAGTGTCTATTAACCTAAATAAATATTATATCTACCTCTTACACTATTTGGGATCTTGATAAACTGGGGTATGGAACGAAGCCCAGTGGCTGATAAACGGACAGTCCCATCTGTCCGCTATGCCGGTCAGCAAGCTGTTGGAGCTCGCCCGCAGGCGGTTTACTTGAGAGGCGATTCTTTTTCTCATTATGGCATGGTAGTCGTCCATTCGTGCTTCCGCAAACATGCCTGACGCACTACAAAAGCGTGGCAGCCCCAACAGCATGCTGAAACCGTTATTGAATTGGACACGCAGAGCACTGTAAGCGCGCTTTGTGTAGTTGATCCACAGGCTGCACGTGTAGAATGATTGGCAATACGACATGAACAGTGTTTTCTTGACTCCCACTGTACAACGTGCAAACCTGCGAATCAACATATTAGCTCTTACTGCCAGTGCTCTGCGTTCCCTTTCAATATCCGCATCATCCTTCATATTTTCATTGATTATGTGTCCCAAGTATTTGAATGTGGCCACTCTGTTCAAAGCCACTCCGCCAAGTATCACCGGCTCCACCATAGGCAAGGTCTTATTACCAGCGCGAAATACTAACGTCTCACTCTTTTTTAAATTATAGAGGAGGCCATGAGACTCAGCGTATGTGTCACATACTTTCAACAGTTTATTCATAGCACTGATCGATGGACTTAGCAGCACCATATCATCGGCGTAACTGATATTGTTCACCATCTTACCACCGATCGAACAGCCAACCATGGTACTGCTAAGCTCAGCGATCAGCTCATTAACATAAATGTTGAACAATAATGGAGATGTAAGTCCCCCTTGTCTTACTCCACACTCAGCCTTATAGCCATCTGAAGTCGACATCCCCCACCTAACAAAGTTTTGCTGATTGTTGTACCAGTAGCTGAACAGTCTCACTAGTTCTTCAGGAAGACCCGTTTCGCGCAACTTCTCCCATAGTTTCTTGTACGACACTAGGTCGAAGGCTTTTGAAAGGTCTAGAAAGGCAGCGCAAACGGGGGTCCTCCTGTCAGTGTAGTACCTGACGGTATGCTTCAAGACTAAAATGGCACTTTCAGTAGACAGGCCCGCTCGAAAGCCAAATTGTCTTTCATCTAGCACTGCGTATCTACCGAGATGACTCTCAAGCACACCGTCAAGAACCTTCGCTACAATTGTGGCCAAGGAGATAGGCCTATAGTTGTTGACATCCGACACATCTCCAGTTCTATTTTTTACTATTGGTACAACAATCGTTTTTAAAAGCTCTTCTGGTAGGTAGGAATGTCCCAAACAAAAGGTAAAAAGCATAGCTAGTAGCCTGTGTATGTGGTGGCCGGCATGTAACAGGTGTTCTATGCTGAGTGCGTCGTGCCCTGGAGATTTCCCTCGAGACATTTTTTTTATCACAAAAGCAATATCTTTGGCTGTAATGTGAATCGGGGGATTTGCACAGTCAGCATCAGCATCTAGACCCTGGACATCACTGGAAAGTCTTGGCTTTATCTTAAACTGATGTTCAAACAAATTGGCTATGTCTTTATGACTGTCACAACCACCCACGCACACTGGGAGACTCGCCTTAGGTTTCATATTGTTAGTCTGTTTCCAAAAAGCGTTGAAGTTCTTTTGTTTATGAGAATTAACGAGTTTATCCATTTTTGTTTGCTCCTCTTTATTCTGATAGAACTTCAGTTTAGACTTAAAAAACTTTTTGGTGGTTACCATTACGTCATATACCGGACCCGACCTCGGCCTACCATAACTAACCCAATTAAGAAAGCTTCGACGAGCCTGCGAGTGCGCATCCTTTATGTACTCGTTCCACCCAGCTTTGCTCTTACCACGAATATTTGACACAGCGTCACGACCGTCACAGGCAGCCTCAGAGAGAGATACGATGATACTTTTATAAAAAGAATCAATCACTCGCCTATGGTCGTGATTGTCACACATTTTCTCATAACAACTACTAAGCTCCTGTGGAAATTCGATTTGACTAAGCGATGTATGACATATATTCTCATATTTATCCGTCTCGTTATACTTTTGTTCGCTGTACATTGCTACTGCGTTCGTTGGCTGGCCAGACTATAATCTCAATTAGGAGGCCTCAGCCTGAGAGAGATTGTTTTAAACTCTGATTAAGTCATATAAATGAGGTGGATGCACCTTTTATGAAATGAACCTCGCTGTACAGTGCCCCTCACGTTAGTCGCTTGTTCCAGTTCTTCGTGATCGTGGCTCTCCTGTGCGTGCCCGTCATGCTGTTCGGCAAGCCGTACTTCATCATGCAGGAGCAGAAGAAACGGGCCGTGAGTACCTTTTAACTTTTACGATAGACAAACTACAAGTTAATTTTTCAATGCCTAGCTAGACAGGGTTAAACAAAAATACTAGTGATCCGTTTAAGGGCAAAAACTTGAAAAAAAATTTTGGACGCGAAAAAAAAATTTTTTTTGTCCTCCATATAAAACCAATTTTTGTTTCGCGTGATTTTTTTTCCCTTTATTTTTCGTAATTAGAATATGATGCCAATTATGCCCCTAAACGGATCACCAGGATTTTTGTTACCCCTTGTATTGTGAGAAGTGATTAGGATACTGAAAAACTTTCTATGGAACCGTGTTCATTGTAGTTCACTATTTACTTTTTTGGTGGTATTGATTCGTCGATTAGACAGAATTGAAATAGACTTTTTGTATTGGGAGTTAGTTTAGATTTTTTTACTGAATATTTAATTTCGCTCTGTAATAGTAGTTTATGCAACAGTTGTATAAGAGGGGTCAAAAAAGGTGAGTGGCGTGGGTAACAATTTGAGCCGTAGGCGAAAATTGTTAAGAAAAACGCCACGAACATTTTTTTACCTACTTATACGACGTTGCATACAATACTTTTTCTACGAATACACTTACTTTTACATAAAATGTGAAATTGAAAACTTCATGGATATCGCAGTTATTTTGTCAACATAATCAACAATCATTTAAGTTTTACCTTTTAAAACACTATTTTTCAATAATACTAACATTACTAACACAAATAGGTACACACCGTCTTTATTTGATCAATTATTAAAGAGCTACAGAGATTAGTAAAAATACCTAAATTACTTTCAAAGTTTGCAATTTGCCCCAACAAACGAACGGGAAACGTAAAAACTACGAAGTAGGTCTGTGGTTCTTTTATTTTTTTCTTTTTTAAAGTTTTTTTTTTCTAAAAACGCTGCGTTTATTTAGGTTTCTTAGGTTGGCAGTAATTTATCTTATATTAATAGTCGTGTTTGCACGCGATTACGCGATACTATTTTGGCGCTTTTATAGAACAAGTGTTATTTTGGGGAATAGACTAGATAGACTTTTCATCGAGTGTATTATCTATGTTCTTATAAAGGTGTTGACGAATGTATAAATGACAGATAAAAGTACACGAGTAGAAAAATTAATATTTTAAACCCACAGATAAAAACATATTTCAAATGTTGGAACCAAACGGACATGGTTTTATGATTTAAGGTACAATGCACTTGAGGGGAATTCAGCGTGGAATTACGGCAAATTTTAGTCTATAATAGTTGAATTCCGCTCAAGGGCGTTGCTTAATACTCAATGTTTTTCTGCGCGTTTATTCACATTATTTTAATTTATATTTTAATGCTCTCAAATGGATAGTTGGAGGTGAGTTTTTGTGAATTATGAAACGAAATTATTAAGTCGCACATCAAGTGAAATATTCAAGTTATGGCTCAAGTTGAAAATAAATGTAAAATTTGTGTGAGAGCGTAATTAATATTGACTTCAAACCTGGCCATAATGCGAGTTTTACCGCACGCTACGCGCAATTATCGCCAGGTGGAGACGTAAAATTGTGTACTCACCACGGGCATTAAAAAAGATAGCCTTCTATCGTATATTTATAACCCTCGCCTGCGGCTCGGGTCTCAAATACCTGCGATCTCGGGCTTTCTTTCTTTTACAGTCCTTGGTAAGTAATGTACTGTAATATAACACAAAGGTTTGTACCAGGGGTTTCCAAACTTTTAGTTGGTCAGATTTGACTCGCGAGCCTGCCAATCGGGCCGGAGATTAAAGCTAAATTCCCATACAATCCGGCCCGCGAAAAGGAAGGGGGGGGGGGGGGGGGGGAGCCGACACGGCCCTCGGGAAAAAAGTTTGGAGACCCCTAATACCAATAGAGAACATGCGTGAAAAAGATTTTACGTCACACCTGGCCATAATGTGAGTATTACCGCACGCTACGCGTACGGTAAAACTCGCATTATGGCCAGGTGGGGACGTAAAATTGTGTACTCACCACGGGCAGTAAAAAAGAAAGCCCTCTATCGCATATTTACAACCCTCGCCTGCGGCTCGGGTCACAAATACCTGAGATTTCGCGCTTTCTTTCTTTTACAGTCCTTGGTAAGTAATGTACTATAATTGAATTTGTTCCATAAACACGTTCAACAACCCCAAATTAATATAAATAAGTGGAAATCCGTAATAATTTTTAACAGTTTTTAACGATATTGAGGTTTAAAAACGTAAAATTTTAGGCATTTTTTTTATACCTCAAATGTATTTTCGAAACTTCAGTTCGATTATTTATGTTCTAACAAGAAAAAAAATGTATGACAACTATATAGATAAACGCATTTTTTCGTGCCTAAAATTACAAAAATCTTTCAAAACTTGTTCCTTCCAAACAGTTTTCTGCAACTTTGTGGTCGGTGACGTCACAATCCTCACACTTTTTGTATGGGGCGTGTTGACGCGCGGCGCAGACGTCTAACGTATTTTCACATTTTAGACGTTTCAGGGCTATCATAGATAGAGGTTTATTAGACATTTGAATCTATAGGGAAATAGCATGGAATGACGTCTTCCAAAAAAATCATGCATGTTCCTAATTACCAATCAACCACGTTATAACCGTTATAGAAACAAAGTAGTAATGATGTGCCCTCGCAGCGCGCCGGCCACCACAGCATCGAGGCGGGCGCCGAGAACGGCAGCGCGGGAGGGGCGCCCGTGCCCTCCGGAGGACACCACGACGAGGACATCACCGAGGTCTTCATCCACCAGGTACTATAACTCCTCCACATTTTACTTGCAAATTTCCTGTTAAAACTACTTCATTAACAGGTCCCCCACGAAGTCACCAGTGGAAATGTGGTCCGGTAAAAAGCCCAATATTTAAAACTTGAGAATTTTTGAACCCGAGGTATGGTGCAAACACTCAAAGAAAGACACCGAAAGTGGGATCCAAAGTCCGGAGATAATATTTGTCGGCTACTGTGAGTCTACGAAGGAATACCGCATACTCGACTCTGAAACTAATGATATCATCAATTGTAGACGTTTTTTTATAAAATGTTTGAAAATGCGATAACAACATTTTCATACCTTGTACTTCCGACAGCAGCTCGGCAACAGAACTGCCATCTGAGGAACCCTGCAAACATGAAGTAGAACATAATGTTGAACCATCTTCAGGTGATGACTAATTTTCTAGCAAAAACGATGACTCATCCTACATACCAGAGGACGCGAAGAATATGATTCTCTGATTAAGAACCAAACATGGTCTTTGGTAGACTTGCCACCGGGTAAAAAAGGTGTGCCCTGTAAGAGGGTATTTAAAACGAAAACAATGAGAAGGGAGAGGTAACTCGCTACAAAGTAAGGTTGGCTATAAAGGGATATGCTCAAAAAAAGGGCACTGATTATGACGAGGTATATGCTCCTGTGGCTTACCACAGGACATGTGTATTAATACACATCAGTCCGGTACTTGATTGCACTAGCTGCGAAGTATGATTTGGAAATATCACAAATGAATGCAGTCAGTGCATTTCTTCAAAGGCTAGCAAAGTGTGTCGCTTACATAAATCGATATATGGACTCCTTATGAATTTTAGAATCTAAAACTGAACGATGCCTTGCTTAAAAATTGGATCAAAGAATGATCCGTGTGTTTACTATTTAGTGAATGGATCAACTATAATATGTATGGCATGCGAGTCGAAGATTTCTTAATCTTTACGAATGATAAGAAGACTACTGCAGAAACCAAAGAAAAACTGAACAAGGAGCTCAGCATGAAATACCTTGGTGAGGTGAAGCACTGCATTGGCATAAATATAAACAGGAATCGCGAGACAGGTGTGATTATGCTGGACCAAAAGAAATACATCAAACTAATCTTCGAATGTTTCGGGATGTCTGCTTGCAAACCGGTGCGCACTAATATAAGTGAATGCTAAGTTTGAAAATAATCATGAAGATAGGAATGATACCTTTCCATATAGAGAAGCGGTTGGATGTCTTTTGTACTTGGCACAGTATGTCACTCGACCTGACATTACTCATGCGGTGAAAAGGTCGAGTCAGTACAGTAATAGTCCGGGATATCAACACTTTAGAGTGAAAAGGATTATGAGATACCTTCAAGGAACCACGGACCTAAAACTACGTTGTGTCAAAGATGATACAAAAGGAATAATCGGATATTGTGATGCTGAGTGGGTCAGTGATCCACAAGATAGAAGATCGTGCACGGGCTATGTATTTTTATTCCAGAACGGATGAACAACAGACCGTGGCACTTTCAACGGCCGAGTCTGAATATATGACGATGGCTGCAGCAACTGCAGGCAGAACTAGGGCAAGCTAAGGATGGTGCGCTTCCCATCCATTGTGACAACCAAAGTGCAATTAAATTGGCGACTACAGACTGTTACAATCCGAATGCATCTCGTTTCTTTATTTAATGTTAGAAAAAATCTGTCACAGTCACATTTTCAAAGATATCGTCTCCACAAGAAAAACTTCATGAGAAAATATTGTACAAATATGTCCAATATCAAGGGATTTCCACGAAAAAAGTGGCGATGGAGCAAAACACGTCTGTTAAAACTGACCAAAGAGTCCTAAAACAATTCAGAGAGACTGGCGGTATTCGACGGCGTCCTGGATGTGGTCGGAAGACCGGGTTTGTTAAGAAAAATATTGAGAAGAGTATCATAGCTGCTTTGCTGAAAAAATCTATATTATCTGTAAGATATTTAGCTAAAAAGGATAAACGTGTAAATCAACTGTGCACCGAGTAAAGAAAAATAATTCTATAAAGACGTTCAAACAAACTTAAGTGCCTAATAGAAATTCGAAACAAGAAACTGACGCTAAAACAAGATCAAGAAAACTGTATTCAAAATTAACGACAAAAAAGTACTGTACTGTGAATGACGACGAAACATATTGCAAGCTTGATTTTAAATCACTGCCGAGACATCATTTTTATTCGGGGACCGATAGAAAAACTGTCAATGACGAGTACAAGGTAATAAAAACGGATAAATTTGCGAAGAAGGTTCTTGTATGGCAAGCGATTTGTTCTTGCGGCAAACGCAGCACCCCATACTTTGCTAAAGGAAATATGAAAGGCGATATATACCTTAAAGAGTGCATGGAAAAGCGATTATTGCCGTTTATTAAGCGACACACGTTTTGCTTACTACATTTCTAATAAACTGTTGTCAAAAATTTGGTAATTTTGTATTGTTTATGTTTTTCCATACGAACTAATAAACGACATTTCTTTTTTTCCGAAAAAAATGTCGTTTATTAATTAGTATGAAATAATGTAAGCAATAAAAAGTTACCAAATTTTTGACAACATTTTATTAGAAATGTAGTAAGCAAAACGTATTTTTGTTATGTTTTTGTTCTATTGTTTATTCATCCAGAAACTTCGTAATTTTCTTTTGATACCTGCCATCAGGTTTTGTACATCAGTGTCTGTGATTAGTTTTGAAGCTGCATTCCATTTTCGCTTGAAGTTTTCAACTGATGTGGCGTTAGTTTTATGTTTTAAGAGCTTCTGCTTCATACGAGCCCAATATTTTTCTATAGGTCGTAATTCAGGACAGTTAGGAGGATTTTGGTATTTTTCCACAAATTCGACATTATTGGCTTTGTACCATTTTATCACATTTTTAAAATAGTGGCACGTGGCCAGATCAGGCCAAACCAGAACTGGCTTCTTGTGTCGCTTAAAAAACGGCAATAATCGCTTTTCCATGCACTCTTTAAGGTATATATATCGCCTTTCATAGTTCCTTTAGCAAAGTATGGAGTGCTGCGTTTGCCGCAAGAACAGATCGCTTGCCACACAAGAACCTTCTTCGCAAATTTATCCGTTTTTATGACATTGTACTCGTCATTGATAGTTATTCTATCGGTCCCCGAATAAAAATGATGTCCCGGCAGTGATTTAAAATCAAGCTTGCAATATGTTTCGTCGTCCATCACAATACAGTATTTTTTTGTCGTTAATTTTGAATACAGTTTTCTGGATCTCGTTTTAGCGTCAGTTTCTTGTTTCGAATTTCTATTAGGCACTTTAGTTTTTTTGAAAGTCTTTATAGAATTATTTTTCTTTACTCGTTGCACAGTGGATTTAGACGTTTTAAACTTTTTAGCTAAATCTCTTACAGATGATGTAGGTTTTTTCAGCAAAGCAGCTATGATACTCTTCTCAATATTTTTCTTAACAAACCCGGTCTTCCGACCACTTCCAGGACGCCGTCGAATACCGCCAGTCTCTCTGAATTGTTTTAGGACCCTTTGCACAGTTCTAACAGACGTGTTTAGCTCCATTGCCACTTTTTTCGTGAAAATGCCTTAATATTGGACATATTTGTACAATATTTTCTCATGAAATTTTTCTTGTGGAGACGAGATCTTTGAAAATGTGACTGTGACAGATTTTTTTCTAATATTAAATAAAGAACCGAGATGCATTTAACATATAACCAGCCAGTTACAACCATTTTCATTGAAACCTGATATACCAACGCTGCGTAAAGTAACGACATTTTTTACTGGGACAAGCTTTATATATATATATATATATTTTTTATATAGACATTTGTTTGCATTTTGTGAGAGAAAAGGTTGTGAAGGATAAAGTCAAGTTCTTGTTTGTGAACAGTGTCAATACGGTGGCCGACTTAACTTAACAAAAGGGACTACTTCTGATAAACATTTGTACTGTGTTGGTAAAATGGGTTTGCATTCTTTGGGGTGTGTTGGAGTTTGCGAACGCAACGTCTACGTTAGGATTTATTTTTCTGTTCCTTATGACATGTGTTGTCATGTCACTTCACGATATTATTCAATATAAAAAATACGTTTGTGGATTTTTCATTTATTTTTTTATTTAACTCTTCCGATCTTACAAATATCTATCAATTATTTATAACGTTATTATTGAGCCGCGGCAAGCCGGGAAAAGCGCTAGGATGATGATTAATTGATTATACTATATTTCGCAGGCCATCCACACGATCGAGTACGTCTTGGGCAGCATCTCACACACGGCCTCCTACCTGCGTCTGTGGGCCCTCTCCCTGGCGCACGCTCAGCTGGCTGAAGTAGCCTGGAACATGTTACTGAGGAAAGGTAATTAAATCGTAGTTCATATTATACTGGACCAGCCATCCATCGAGTACGTGCTGGGCATCTCACACATGGCCTCGTACCTGCATTTGTGGGCCCTCTCCTTGGCCCTTCTATTTTTTCCAAATTTTTTCTACTTTTCAACTTTTAATGCTTGAATAGCCTATAGACATCTGCATCTGTAGAAATGTCACATGCGCGTTATCGACTCTTTAATATAAAGGATTTACTGTGTCGACGAGAGAGGGTCCATGCATGCTTTTTGAGCTCGGGTTCTGCTCCAGATTTGAGCGAGATCGAGAGTGATTGCGTACGAGTATGAGCCCATCTAGGCTGCGATTCCACCGAGCGAGGATGCTTTGCGAGGAATTGTGTGTCTCTAGCCGGAGCACTAGTATGGGTTGTTATGAAAAACTAGCGAGCCGCTCCGGCTTCGCCCGGGATAAAAAAATGGTAATTGTTGGTTATCCCTAAGAGATAGACATATACCATCGCGGACTTTTTTTGTAGACCTTTTTAAGGTGTACAATGCTGTAGTACATTATTTTGATCTATCTCGTAGGGTTCAGCCAGGTTTTGCAATGTAAGCGCAAAAAAGTGTGTTTATTTACGACATCACACACACACACACACATCACATGTGTTTATTTAGAAACCTCTAAAATTATCAGTGTTTCTTTACAATATTATGCATGTATTATATCATACTTATGTACAATATCATACATATAAGCTTCCTCTTGAATCACTCTATAAATTAAAAAAAAAACGCATCAAAATCCGTTGCGTAGTTTTAAAGGTCTAAGCATACATAGGGACAGAGAGCGGAAAGCGACATGCTTTTATACTATGTAGTGATATTCCTCGCAACGCATCTTCGCTCATCTCTGGTGGAAACGCAGTCTTAGGGCTCCCCACATCTATCGACGCGGATTCAGCAAAATCCGGTGGAAAAAAGCTTTATGTCCACGCAATAAGATCTAACAAGGCACGGTTCGGCTCGGATCGGCTCGGCCGACGGCTGCCGACGCGTTGACGTCTTTTTCGCTCGTATTGCGTGGACATATATTAGATTGTTTGACAAGGGTCTAAAGTAGGCCATATTACCAAGAGGTGGTTATTTTCCCGAACGAAGTGAGGGAAAATTGTTCGAGTGGTAATATGGCTTTTAGACCAGAGTAATGCATACTATTTTTCACTTCGATTGCGAGAAAATAAGATAAAAATACTTATTATTTACGCACAATAACTAAACTAAAACTAAGGTGAAATTATGGTTTAACTTGACGGTCTTTTAATTTTTTTAACTTCTTTGACATAGATACAAAATATAAACACCGCGAATAAATGCCACAGACGACGGTGTAATTAGGTCTTTAAACAGTTTAAACACGCTTTAAAGCGCTTCCAAAAAATTTAAATCCTTTTTAATGATTGTGAAGTAGGAACTAAAAAACACCTCATGTTTTGAGAAATAAATTGCGTTTCCTGATTGGTCGATTTTAACATTGCTGTATTCTGATTGGTTGATATTAAATACAATGTTTTTTTAAGGACTTAAATTATTTACACAGTATACGCACCGAAAAAGTACCGATTAACTTCGACATGTGTTGTGATTGGTGGATTTAATAAGTGAAGTGTTCCGATTGGTCAATTTAAAATGTTTTATAAATCATAAATATGTATACATATTAGCCCTAGAGGCGAAATGTACTACTTTAGTCCGCCTTGGTAAGCATAATATGACACACTTTTTGAGCATGAGAAGTGAAAAAGCTTGTTGCTATCGGCTATTGCCGATTCCGCGACGATAGGTGTGGGGAAGCCCTAGCCACACCTATCGTCATCTTAGACAGTAAATTTTATGAGTAATACTCGTATGTTTGTGTTGCAGGTCTGATGTCTTCGGGCTTCTTTGGCGGCATTTTTCTGTACATAGTGTTCGCGGGCTGGGCGGCCATCTCCGTCTCCATCCTCGTGCTGATGGAGGGGCTGTCCGCCTTCCTGCACACGCTGCGGCTGCACTGGTCAGTACTGGCGCGGTTCACGGACCGATCAACGTTCAATATGGCGGCGCAACTGTCATGACTAGGGCCCGGAATTTTGCGTGCGGTTTGTGAAACGTCATAGGGAGATAACACCAATGTTTGTCGATATATCGATAAATCGGGAGTTTTTTTATTAGTGTCTTTAAAAAATAATACCTCAAACTTTCAAATGATACATAAAGTAAAAGTACCAGTGCTCGAAACCCAAATGCCCAATAGATGACACCCTTCTGTCACCTCTTTTGACAGTGACAAAAAAATAAAGGTATCCATTGGAACAGTGTCGAGCACTCGTACGTTTACCGTACATCATCCTTTATAAAACTATAATTTATTATATTTTAATTATTTATTATAATTTATTTGTTAAGCTTTTTTCGTGAATGTCCATTAAAAAAAGTATGTAAGTATCATTTGAAAGTTTGAGGTATTCTTTTTTAAAGACTAATAAAAAAACTCCCGATTTATCGATATATCGATAAACATTGGTGTTCTCTCCCTATGGCGTTTCACAAACCGCACGCAAAATTCCGGGCCCTAGTCATGACGTTAAACCATCCTTAAACAGACAGTTGATAATCGTTTACCCTTCAAGATGGCTGCATCGTCTTTGGAATAGTTTTTTGTTTTTTGCCCATTTACGTAGTTCAGTGTGTAATATTGATAGCTTATTGTGCGGTGACCTAACGAACAAGTGTGCAGCTAATGAAAAATTAGTCCCAAAACGCGCGTAACCACTCTTTAGTTGAACAAACGGTTATCCGGAGTCCCGGCCACCCACGTGTTTGTAAGGAGGCTATCACTTTACAATCAACAAGGCCTTAACCGAACAACGTTGCTTTTATTTTATTTTACGAAAATGATTAAAATCCTAAGTGTACCTTGACATTGGCAGAATTCACCTCGCTAAAATAGGCGAGGAGTAAAAGCCATTAATTAAAAGAAAAAAAAACAGACAGTTTAGTGCAAATGACGCTAATAGACGGAGAGTTGGCCACGTCAGATATGACACAATAATGAGAGCAACTAAAACCCTCTAGTTAGTTTGTTATACTATGCTTATTTCTAAATCCGGACATCTGGCAGCTGTAAAGTGATGGAGGAGAGGTTAAATGCAAATGAGTAGGGATCCTATTTTAACTGATTGTGCCTGTGTTAATGTTTCTAGGTTTAATGATGTTTAATTTTGCGGCGTTAAAATAAATGTATTTTCTTTCTTTCTTTCTTTCTTTTCAAATCACTTCAAGAATACAAATCCTAGAGTTCTGGGTTTGATGCAATATTATAAGAAATTATATAATAATTGGATTATATCATTGCCACAAGTTTCTGTTGGGCAAAAGTAGTGACAAACGACGTCTAATGTAATTCGTAGTTTGCGGCCTACTGTTGTTGTGTCAGCAAATTCCGCAATAATATGCATTTTTTTTTTGTTTTGTAGGCTTTGTTTTCTATAAATGAGTCAACTTCGGAATTTTTTACCTATTTTAGCCTTACTTTTTTCGTACTGAAAAAAACTCCTAGTCTGTCACTCTTACCACCACCCGTTAAAAGCTGCCAGATGCCCAGATATAAGGATAGTATAGCAATCTAATTAGACGGGTTATGTTGCTCTCATTATAGTGTCATATTATTTATTTATTTAAACTTTATTGTACACAACAGAAAAAAATACAAATGGCGGACTTAATGCCTAAAGGCATTCTCTAGCAGTCCGCCATTGGGCTTAATGGAGATGTCATATCTGACGTAGCCAGCTCTTAGTCAATAATGTTGTTATTATATTGCAGGGTGGAGTTCCAGAGCAAGTTCTACGCCGGCGAGGGCTACCTCTTCCAGCCGTTCTCGTTCGAGATAATCCTTGATTCAGCCGGCCAGACTGAAGAGTAATCGTCTACATTGAGGCGAGGCATTATTGAGCAAACTTTACTATATAGCACTCATATTATATTATCTATGTTTCTAATGTTGTACGTCATATAAAAACTTCACTCACACGCCAAACTCACTGGCGCATGCGAGCCAATATAATACCTTACCAATAGTTTTTTGACAGCGTAGGTACGCCATAATACTTGACACCTTAGATCTTGGCTTCCAAACGCAGGCTGTATAATTTTTTGGTTTTTTGTTTTTTTTTTTTCAGTTAATTCATTTTCAAGTTTGAATTTGTTGAACAGATCCGTTGAAGGAATAATAATGCTGATCTATTTTCTTTTGAGAACATTAATGAGCTATAAGAACTCAATAATCTAAATATATAAAAGAAGAAACTGACTGACTGACTGACTGACTGACTGACTGATTGACTGACTGACATATCAACGCACAGCCCAAACCGCTGGTTCTAGAGATTCCAAATTTGGCACGTAGGTTCCTTATAAGGTCTAGGGATGCACTAAGAAAGGATTTTACAAAATTCACCCCCTAAGGGGGTAAAATGGGGGTTCAAAGTTTGTATGGCGAATCAAGATTTGTTAGATTATTTTATTCGAAACTTCACAGGAGTATTCCTAATGTTAATGAGTAAACACGTGTTTCAGGTTTTTTGAAAATTCAACCCCTAAAAAGGGCAAATGTGGTCACAAAGTCTGAAAATCAACATGGGTATCGTATCCTTTTTGAGTACTTATAGTACGCGGGCGAAGCCGCGGGAAAAGGCTAGTGTACCTATAAAATTAAATAAGCTCTTAGGCATATAGGCACAGAATAAATAATAGTATTTCATACAGAATGGCCACGCTCCCCGCCCCGAACGGAATGCCCTCACCCCGCGGCGGCCGATTGGTAGGGAACTAGTAGGCTAATCCGTCAGGTTGGCAGCGCATCGATCAAAAGCAAAATGGCGGTATATTGTCAAACGTCATTACGACAGCGGAAACAGCGCCCTAAGACGCACACACATTGAAGCGTGTACAGATGTACCGTGCACACAGGCGCTCAAACGAGTTTTGTAGTATGACGTGTCTGTTTATATCTTACTGTTTTAAAAAATAGAAAACTACTTAAATAATTGTCTATTGATATCATTAATGTCAGTATGTTCCTGAAGCATAGTCAAAATAAAGTAAAATGTTTGATTCCATAGTTGCTAAGCTGACTCGATGTAAGATAGTACGTTATAGACCCTTAAGGTCTTGCATTATCGGACTTAAAGGCACCAGGCCTATATTGAACCTAGAGTAATGTATTTATTGGTCTTATTTTCAAGATAAGAATAATCGTTGATATCGTAAATGACAGATGCTGTTACAAAACTTTTTATTTTTTTACCGGTCCATTCTCAAGAGTATAAAACGTCAAAGGATAAAATATTGTAGTTGCAACTTTGTGGTATATATAATAACGGGCTCTTAGCCTAGTCGGTAGTGACCCTGCCTACGAAGCTGGAGGTCCCGGGTTCGAATCCTTGTCAGGGCATTTATTTGTGTGTTTATCATGGATATTTGTTCTTAAGTCATGGATGTTTTCTACATATTTAAGTATTTATCTATATCTATATATTATCTATATCGTCGTCTAGTACCCACAACACAAGCATTATTGAGCTTACTGTGGGACTAGGTCGATATGTGTAGGAATATTAATATAATATTTAATTTAAATGGATTGTCATACTTTTAAATAACCTTAGTTATCGCATACAGCTGTATTGCGCCATCTACTTCAGTTGTCTTTGTGGCTACAATATTTTAGACTACTTTATCTGTCTTTGTATTTCTATGTCTATGGTACAGAGTAGCCAACTTTGTATTGTGTAAATGTTTTTTTTTTATTTGCGATGTATTAGGCAATAAATGTGTGAATTATTAATTTTGTATTTTTCAACCCTTGTACTTAATCTGATGTATTGGTGTGCTCTCTCTAAAGTAGACTACGTAGTTCAGGAGTCATTCCAGTAGTTCAATAGTTCACATATGTTGCGTAGATCACAGTTAATAAATGTTTATGTAGAATGCAAATGAAATATAGTTTTATTTTAACCTAAAATGTTCCCTTTTTAGAGAAAAATACTAACCTTATGCAGGGTTGTGTAAGATGAAAAGGATTGCACAATAATATACTTAAGTCACTTTACCCTTTGACCGCCAAAGAAGTCAAATCACGCGCACGGAATGTCGTGCCCTTAGCGCGTGATATCACGTCCAAAATATAACCGATTGCGCTCGCGTGTATTGGCACAGAATAACTAATAGTACTACCGTACAGAAAATTCACTCCTTAACAAAAGTCAGATTTAGGTATAAAATGATACCTATACTCGCTGCCTGCAAGCAAAATTGAAACTTATAACCGCGCACGAACCGTGAATCTTCTTTGCGCGCCGCAGTTTTATGACCGAGCTGTGAGCGTCGGCACGGGGTTGGCACTTGACAAGTTTTTGTACCTATACCTACTGATTTATTATTGTTAGATAAATATGTAGGAATTACAAACGTTGATTATGTAAACACGAAATTTTTATCCGGAGATAGATTTTTTTATAGAGATTATGTCTGATTCTCACGGAAGTAGGTATGCCACAGCCGTATTCCTTTGAAAATATGTCGGTCAGTTCCTAATATTATTTCTGGGCAACCGATATTCAATAAATTAAGGATGTCTATTTAAACTATTACTAAGTAAGGACTTTGGGACCTTTCAATATCGTCCGGAATTTAAAAATGTTATTTCCGCTTCCTTGTTCTTCCGTTTATTCAGACATTCCTAAATACATATTTTATACGGATTAGATCGAAATAGGTTTCGAAGCCATTGTGTATTTTAAATTTTGCGCGAGCGCCACTAACACGACTATCGTGCGAGCCGAGCGGCAGCCCACTGCTATACGACTCCCCGGGAGGCGCGCCGGCCAAATGTACCTAAACTGCGTAGTGAAACCCCCCTGGTATTGGCGTCGGCGGCACGATTTTTCTCTGATGCTTGGCGGTCAAACGAAATCAGTAGGGATTTTATTAAATCACAATCTTTCCAACCATAGAAGTAGGTATAAATAATAGACATTTTATTAGATAAACATCTGGAATAGATAGATAGATAGATAGATATATTCTTTATTTGCTTGCCACAATATACACACAGTTAGGTAGGTACATAAATTACATCCTTAAAAGAAAGAAGCTATAAAAATAGTTAAACATATGAAACCAAAAGCAAAAAAAATATAAACGATTTCTGTGTGCGTTGCAGCAATACAAAAGGGTTCTGACTCAGCAATACGCTTCACTCTTACGGGCGAAGCACTGGTATTCTGCCAGAACCCAGGCCACGTCACATGTATGATAGAAGTATAAATATCTTAATTTTCACTATGATTAACTTAATGTATATACTTGTGTAAAAAAGAAAAAGAAAATGCGGTGTATGCTGATACCGATATGTAATGTAGTGTAAGTGTAGGTAGTGTAAAAAGATAACAGAAAACATATATTCTCCATTCAGGCTATATTCGGTAATCTGAAACCAAGTATCCGTGTGGAATACCTGTTATTTGCTTATTTATTAGTAGTTTTTTAAAATTTCATCAGTCCCGTTCGAATGCGCTCTGAGTGCGGACGTGTGAGCTAATCGATAGCGTGCATCTATCTCGAGTGTAAAATGGTTCAATGCAAAAAGTGTAAATTGTTCGTATCGACGGCAAAAGATGATGTGGTTAAGTGTAAAGGACAGTGTGGAGCCATATACCACAAAAAGTGTCTCAGTAAGGCATCTTCGGAAAGTGGAATGTGCGACTCGTGCTCAAAAAATACTGGCAGCCCAGCCAGCGTGAGTCCGAGTGTGCAACAGTGTCCAAAAATATTGGTTGATATTAACACTGCAACCCCTGAGTCCATACTGTTAGAAGTGAACAAAAAACTAGAAATCATTTTTCAATTACAAGACGAAATCAAGAGCCTGACCACAAATGTGGATTTCTACGCGGCACAATACCAGGCGATGACGGAGTTTAAAAAAAGTGCAGAATACAGGATAACAGCGCTCGAAAGAAAAAATACCTACCTGCAAAAAGTGAACGACTCACTTGAGGAGCGAATCACACAGTTAGAGATGAAGGAGAAAGAAGTTGAAGAAGAGATTGAAATAGTAGGGGTAGAGGAAGCTACGAATGAGCAGACAAGTACCGTTGTCCAAAAAATTGCAGAGAAAATTAACCTTGATTGCAACGGTGTCGAATCAGTAAGGAGGGTAGGGCGACATAAGCAGGGAGAGACGCGCCCGCGGCCCATTGTCATAAAGCTGCGCTCTAAAACCCACCGAGCCGCCTGGCTTAAACAGAAGAAGACGAGTCTATGTAACAAGGACGTTTTCGATAATAACAATGGTAGCAGAATTTATATTAATGAGAACCTCACAAAGCAATTAAGAAAACTATTTTGGAACACAAAAACTGCCCTTAAGGGGAAATACAAATATATATGGGTGCAAGAGTTAAAAATCTTAGTAAAAAAAACAGACGCGTCCAGAATATATCAAATCAGAACTGACGACGATATTGCAAGGCATCTGAGCACCGATAACGAAGCGGCGGTGCCTACGACACCTGCGACTCAATAGCATTTGCGCTAGGGTATATTCACACTACGTGAGAAACAAAAACGAATACGTAATGAGTGATATACTTGAAGAAATCGATGATAATTTTGAGTTTTATAGGTTTGAGAACATAGATAAATGGAGTTACTACATAAAGAAAAATGCGCAAGGTCTAAAAATTATTCATTTGAACATCAGATCTCTACGTAAAAATTACAATGAGCTACTATGTCTACTTAATAAAACACAGCAATCAATAGACGTAATACTGTTAAGTGAAATAAACGTTAAAAAAACCGGCCAAGAGCGTGTCGGGTCACGCTCAGTGTAGGGTTCCGTAGTTTTCCGTCCGTCACAGTAAGTGTCCCCACTTAAGAGAGTTCCACGTACAGCGACATCTATCGGCAAATTAAGTAAACTATTGCGCGCGAGCTTAAAGTATGGAAGATGATTTTTATGGAATAATTCTTTATTGCGTGAACCGGTTTTCACCGTTTTTACTTTATTTGAAAGCACGTCATGTCATTGTAATTTTGTACAAATTACAGGTACAAAAAACACCTGCTTATACGGTTAAATTACAAACTTAGTTCAGAAATTATTTTGTAATTTTTTTTCAAAAACTATTCATCCTATCAAGTTCAAAATAATTTTCCTAGAAAGTTTTTATAAAGTTCTACTTTTGAGATTTTTTTCATATTTTAAAAACTTATGGTTCAAAAGTTAGAGGGGGGGGGGGACGCATATTTTTTTACTTCTGGAGCGATTATTTCCGAAAATATTTACATTATCGAAAAATGATTTTAGTAAACCCCTATTCATTTTTAAATACCTATCCAACAATATATCACACGTTAGGGTTGAAATGAAAAAAAAAAATCACTCCCCACTTTACGTATAGGGGAGGTACCCTAATATAAAAAAAAAATCCACTTTTTATTTTACCACTTTGTCGGCGTGATTGATATACATATTAGTACCAAATTTCAGCTTTCTAGTGCTAACGGTCACTGAGATTATCCGCGGACGGACGGACGGACGGACGGGCAGACATGGCGAAACTATAAGGGTTCCTAGTTGACTACGGAACCCTAAAAAGAAGAGGTACCTACTTATTTTATACAAGGATACGACATGCATTCAGTCACTAGAGAGAATCGTAGAGGTGGGGGGCTTTTAATGTCTACGAGAAATGGTGTTGAGGTTAAATTAAAAAGTACGCAACAAGGATGTGCTACAGAAATAATACACGCAGTTATAAGTACGCCAAAAAACCCTACACATATAATAGGAATCTACAGACCACCCAACTCTAACAAACCTACGTTTTATACAGGAAATTGATCTTATAATCAAGGATATACCGGAAAATGAGCATATAATATTAACGGGAGACACAAACATCAACATAATGACATCTAACAACTCAACCGAGGCCTACAAAAGCACCTTGTGTGGACGCGGCCTACTATGCCTGATAAACGAGTGCACGCGTGAAGAGGTCACGGGCGACCGGTTGGTGACGTCGTGCATCGACCATGTGTGGGTGCGCGCGCCCGCGCACCGCCTCGCCGCACACATCCTCACGTGTAAACTATCCGACCATTATATAATCGGTGCAAGCATACGAGGGTTGCTACTTATATATCCGGAAACAAAAAAACAAACAAACGTACACGGCTGAAAATGGTTTTATTGTTTTTCAAAGTATTCCCCTTGATGATCTATGCACTTTTGCATTCGCGTGAACCAATTTTTAAAGCACTTCTGCCACTCCGCCTGAGGTACCTCCATAACGTGTTGTTTGAATGCGTCGACAGCATCTTCAGCGGTCGAAAATCGTTGACCGCGTAATTTATTCTTTATATTTGGAAATAAATAAAAATCGTTGGGTGCCAAGTCAGGGCTGTACGGCGGATGACCCGTTAATTCCACATTTTGACCCTCCAAAAATAGAGTTGTTTCGCGTGACGTATGACAGCTGGCATTGTCATGATGAAGAATGATTCTTCGTCGCTGGTTAGTTTTACGAATTTGTTCAAATACTTCCGGTAAGCAAATGGTCGTGTACCACTCTGAATTAACCGTTCTACGGTTTTCTAGTGGCACTGTAGCTACATGGCCATTAATACCGAAGAAGCAGGCCACCATTTGTTTCAATGTACTTTTTGCACGAGTAACTTTCGTAGGGTTCGGCTCATTTTGAAACACCCATACCGTTGATTGTTGCTTCGTTTCGGGATCGTATGCATAGATCCAGGATTCGTCACCTGTATAGATGTTATAAACGGCTTTTGAGTCACCACGGTTATATTTTTTTAACATTTTATTGCACCATTCGACGCGAGCATCTTTTTGCTCTTTTGTTAAGTTGTGGGGTATCCAACGCGAACAAATTTTTTTTACAGCCAAATAATTATGTAATATGCTATTAATGCTGGTCATAGAAATACCCAGAGTCGCCTCTATCTCGCGGTACGTAACATGTCGGTCGTCCATTATAAGTTTTCGCACAGCCTCGATATTTTGTTGTACAACGACCGATTTCGGGCGACCTGCCTTAACTTCGTCCGTAAGCATACTACGTCCACGATTGAACTCACTAAACCAGTGATACACAGTAGTTTTAGATGGGGCTTCATCACCAAAAGTTGAAGTTAGTTGATCTATGCACTGTTGTTGCGTTAAACCCTTGGAAGAATAATAAGTAAGGAAGCGTAATCAA
Source organism: Pammene aurita (assembly GCA_947086415.1). NCBI lineage: Eukaryota > Metazoa > Arthropoda > Insecta > Lepidoptera > Tortricidae > Pammene > Pammene aurita. The sequence continues at coordinate 2,262,121 of OX352298.1, forward strand.
CGCTCAAAATGTGCTCCACTTTCCTGGTGCCAAAGTGGGCGGAGCTTGTGACAGCGGTGCCCTAATGTCATGTCAAACATTTTGAAATTGTCATGTCGCCAAAATATTAGTTTTTAGACCATGAAATTTCGGTATTATATCGGTATTAAAATGACGGCTTATGCCGTGAATTGGTGCAGGAGCCACACAGGCGCCAAAGATGGTGATATTTCTTTTCATCGGTAAGTAAATCACGCATAGATATTCTCATACATTACGGACTTGGTCGATGTCATGCAATATAAGTTTTGGAAAAGTAAACATAACTCATTTGAGGAAAAGTATAATGAATGTTCATTTATAAGTATTACCTAGTAGTAATAAATCGACAAAACAAAACCCTTCGAATTAGTACCTACTATACTTACTCTGGTAAAATCATACCATTCTGGCCGTGCCATTTCTAGTACAACTGGCTAATAGGTATGACTCTTATTTTTCATTAATAATGAATGCTATAACTTCATAGCATAGTCTTTAATTATCAAATCTAGAGCAGAGCCCGACTGGGGAACTACCTCTACCTTACAGAAAACCACAGCCAATTAGCACGAAACCCTACTCATAGTGTTGTGTTCCTGCTGATGAGTAAGGTTGCCAGAGAGCTCAGAGGATGCAGTGTGCTGACGACGGGAGATCCTCTTGTCCCTTTAGCTGTCAACACAGTGAATCCTCTTTTATATGAAAGCGTCGGCAACGCACATGAGACAACTCTGGAGTTACAGGCGTCCATAGGCTACGGTAGCTGCCATCAGGTGAGCCGTATGCCTGTTTGCTACCGTTGTAGTATTAAAAAACCAGCCAAGTGCGAGTCGAACTCGCGCACCGAGGGTTCCGTAGAAATCTATAGGTATATAGGGGTAGTAACTTTAAAATTATTGGAAATATTTAATTTTATGGTTTTCGCAATTTTTCCTGTATCTGTGCTATAAGACGTGGCTTCGTACCAAATTTCAAGATCCTGAGTTCACGGGAAGTACCCTGTAGGTTTTGATTCCCCTGCGAGTTTCGAAAATTTGCGGAATTTTGCGGCATAAACGGCTGTATCTTTTGATTGCGTTGGCATAGAAGTTTGATTTTTTCACAGCACCAAGGGACAGTAGACTTAAGTATTTGATTTCAATTTCAGCTTAATACCTCCACGCGTTCCTGAGAAAAAGGGTCTTAACAGACAGACAGACAGACGGACAACAAAGTGATCCTATAAGGGTTCCGTTTTATCTTTTCGAGGTACAGAACCCTAAAAATGGATACAAAATGTAAATTTATCTTTGTATTTCCCTAAGCCTGCTAAAATAAATAGTACACATAAACGAACTCATCCGTTATTTATTTAGTTCTAAAAAACGAGGAAGCAAAGAGAATTTTAACTATTTATATTGAAGGTATGCTATTATTTTCTAGTCTGGTCATAAATAAAGTTAAAAAATAATCGTTTTCCTTTTGCCATATTCAAACTTAATTGTAAAAAAATTGGTTGTTTGTAAAGTAGGTTTACGATCGAGATGTTTACGTGATAACGTCTAACCGCTCGTGAGGATTCCGCGTGACAAGTTTCACGGAATGACTGGCAGCGCTCGAGATGAGACGGGAGATCGGTCCGTCTCTCTCTCGTTATACCTGCGATCGCGCTCGTGAGGTTTTGGTGTGACACAAGTTTCTGAACATGTCATCCGACTAAAACGATTTTAAAGACGTTATCACGTCAAAAAATATTTTAATTTATGCTTATTTTGTAGTCCCTATATTGTAATTAAGCACTTTAATTAAATAAATGAAAGATGAATAGAAGGCTTTCATATTCCCTATTCCAAGAACGATTAAATTTACGTATATTACATAAGTAATGAAAAATGCACTAAAAATAAATTGTTAATTGATTGCATTAAGTATTATTTATTACGTGAACCCATCCACGTCAAACTAAGGCGTGTTTATTATACGTTAACTTGACATTTTCAGTCATTTGATTTGAGTGTCTCCTGTCCAATTAAACTTCATTGTCAAATTGATTTTGACCACTCACAACACGGAAACTTTTCTTATTGGTGAAATGGCATGAAACCTTTGCAGAATTAAGGTTAACACAAAAAAATATGCTTAAAGAATGAGTACTTGATTGGTTAACAAGACATAAGACATTTTAGTTTTGTAAACGTGAAAATGGGTCGTGTTTTCACATGAACTTTGCTTGCCTTTACTCGTCTTGATATTATATGTCGATGGTTAAACCACGCCGAAAATCATAATAAATCATAGCACGAATATTTTCACGAGTGAGTTCCATTCTTGCTGCGAGATGACATTTAAAACCCGTCAAAAACAAAACACGAGCGTTAATAAGAAAGAAAAAATATACCGGCCAGTACTTAAAAAAGTTCAAATTTTACCATGGAGGTCAAATATGCTATTTAAGAAGATTGTAATCCCGGTTTCCGGATATATAAATAGCAGCCCTTGTAGCGACCGGGACCAGCTGTTCGAGTGGGGAAGTACATAAGAAAGGGACATCGGTATGTGTGTTGAACTCTAATATAATTAAAGAAAAGCTGGACGAAGTGAACTGGACTGAACTTAGGTGCATTACGTGCCCTATATTATTGTATAACAAATTGTATAATATTTTTAATACTATATATGAACAATCGAAAACCACTGTTATTAGTAAACAAAGGAGAAAAACGGAGCCGTGGATGGACACTAGGGTTAATAGCATGATCGAAAGAAGGGATGTACTTTTTAGGATGTGGAAAAATAATCCAAAAAATGTAACTAACAGATTAAATTATACCAATTTTAGAAATATGACGAATAAATATATATATATGGCTAAACAAAAATATAAACAGAGTGAAATAAAAAGATGCGAGAATAATATACGAAAAATATGGGCTACAATAAATAGTTGGTTAGGGGCCCCTAAACCAACTGTGGACTCAGTTATTATGAAATACCTAGGTAAAACTGACTCCGCCAAAAACATATGCACAAAATTTGCTAATACGTTTAGGTACGCAGGAAATAAGCAATATCAAACACAACTGTAAAGTTAAGTTCTTAGACCGCCAAAGTTATATTAAGCAATGTAATATTAGTTTTAGATTCCAGAAAGTAGATAAAACTGAAGTCGAAAAAATAATTACTACTTTAAGTACTAGAAAGTCGCCTGGAATCGACAGAATCAGAGTACAAGATTTAAAATACGTTCAAAATGATATCAGTCCCGTTTTAGCAAATTTTGTTAATATGTGTATAAGCACGGGGAAGTATCCCGATGAATTAAAAAAAGCTATTATACGGCCAATATATAAACAAGGAGACCACTTAGATTACGCTAACTACAGGCCGATAGCCATCTTGTCAACAATTAATAAAATAATGGAAAAAATAGTTATAAAACAAATAAGTGCATTTTTCGAGAAAAATAATGTAATAACTGACACGCAACATGGATTTAGGCCAGGCAGGAGTACATCCACAGCCTTGGCAGATTTTACAGACGAAGTATATAGTAATTTAGATAAAAAGAAATACGTAGGTAACAGTTGATGGTAACAAGAGTGCATGAATCTTTTGAGAAGAAGGGAATGAAGATGAATGTCAGTAAGACGAAAGTAATGGTATTTGAAAGAGATGAGATTATGGTAGATTGCGAAATTATGATTGGTGAAGAAAGACTGGAACAAGTGAACGAGTTTGTGTACTTGGGGACTTTGTTTACAAGAGATGGTAAAAATGAAAAAGACATTGAAAGGAGAGTGAATGCTGGGAATAGAGTGAATGAGTGAGCTCTAAGAAGCATGTGTGGTGTGAAGTTAACAGACAGGATCAGAAATAGCGTAATAAGAATGAAATGCGGAGTGGATGAAGATGTAGTGACAAAAATTGAGATGGGTATGTTGAGATGGTTTGGACACGTAGAGAGGATGGATGAAAGAAGATTAACGAAGAGGGTGTACGAAGAAAGAGTGGAAGGGTCAGTTCGAAGGGGAAGACCTAGGCGAACTTTCCTCGATCAAATCGGGGAATTATTGCAAAAAGGCCAGGTCAGAAGTACTCTAAACCGACGAGCATGTATGAGGAATATTATGAAAGTGGGTGAAGCGAAAGTAGTTTGTCAGGATCGTAGTAAATGGAAATCCGTGATCTCTGCCTACCCCTCTGGGAAACAGGCGTGAATATATGTATGTATGTATGTAGGTATACTATTTATAGATTTTAAAAAAGCTTTTGACACATTGGATCACGAACAACTACTGCAGGCTATGGACGAATGTGGTGTTCGTGGTCCAACGCTGGAATGGTTCCGAACATACTTGTCGCGGCGGACGCTGCGCGCCGCGGTCGACGGAGTCGAGGGCGACGACGCAGAGGTACTCACCGGTGTACCGACCGGCTCTGTATATGGCCCGGTGGGATATATGATATATTATGCATGTAAATAGCATATCCAATGTGGTTCGCAACTGTTCTACATATATGTACGCCGACGATACGTGCCTATTATACGCTGATAGAGATATAACTAAAATTGAGCAATGTATCCAGGAAGATTTTGAAAAAATACTGAAATGGTCGCACGATAATGGAATTATATTAAATATAGAAAAAACTAAATGTATGATCGTAAATTCTCCTTATATAAAAACACGATTAGAGCCCATAAGGATTGTTGGGCATACATATGATTGTTTGCATAGAATAAAAAAAGACTGTAAATGTAAAAACATAGAAGTAGTAGAAACATATAAATATCTTGGCCTAACCATCGATAAAAATGTAAATTGGAAAAATCACGTAGACACGATATGTAACAAATTGAGATCAATAGGGTAATTGTGCTCCTTTTCGTCCACTTATCGATTTTGCCAGCTTTGTGATGCAAAAAGAATATCTTAAAGTACCCTTACTTAAATGTATTATATTTCATTTTATAGCTTATATAGTCTAGTTTATGTTAATATTACGCGATAATTATCCATACTTGCGAGATTTTGTAAAAAAAATATTATTTGAAAAAGTGGGGTATTCGTTAGTTTTCGTCCATAAATGTCAGTTTTCCGTCCTGGGCTCTGCTAGTTTTCGTCCACTGAGTAGGGTGATTATTTCTGAAAATATCCACTTAATCAAAAAATGATAAAACAAACCTCAATGTTATTTTTAAAGTCCTATCGATTGATGTGCAACATGATGATTTTTGGTAAAAAAAAATTGTTATATGTATGGAAAACCCCTTGTGGCTCCCCCCTAAAAAAATCTTTTCAGCAATTTTACTACAATACTAAGTAGGGGTATACAAAATACACCTTCTGTTATAATTTCATCAATATTAGTTATAATAACCAAATAAAAAATGGCCATGGCATACGGACGAACTACGGACATGACGAAACTATAAGGTTTCCGTTTTTGCCATTTTGGCTACGGAATCCTAAAAACTAATGATAGTAAGGATTAACACCATGTTTTTTTATTTCCGTTAATATTAGCATACAGTTAGGTACGATTAAGGAAACGAAATGGCGTAGTTAGTTTTTATAAATTTGTTTTTTCCATACAAGTATGTATTGTTAAATCGATCACGGTATTATATTTAACTCAACCAAACAATCGAATATTATAACTAAGGCATTTTATCACCAAACAATGATATTGTAGGCCTTTAATGTTAACCACTGTCACTGCTTGTACTATAAAGCCTTGGCCAAACAGCAAGCGTGGCGCAGCGCCGCGGTCGCGCGGCGCGACCTGCCGTGCGACGACATATCGCCTGACTTCGTGTCACTGACTTTGAATAGAACTTCATACGCGAACGTACTGCTGCGGCCTGCGGTCGGGTTCCAACTTGTTTGTACCTTAGCCTTGGCCAAACAGCAAGCGTGGCGCAGCGCCGCGTCTGCGCCGCGTGACGCCGAAGCGATGACTGTTCAAACAGGGCGCGCGCGGATCGCGCCGGCCTCGCGCTCTCAACACGCCCTCATTGCGCGCGCGTGCGCGATGCGGACGTGACTCGCTCATTCCTTCCGAAGCCAAGATTATTTTTTCGAAAAGAAGATATTTTTTTCTATATCCATAATCACAATCACAGTATATTGCTACGCTCGCACGACGCACCGCGCTGCCTAACGTCCGACTGATGTGACCCAGCGCGGCGCAGCGTACCGCCGCGCAGCGCTACGCCCGCGCCGCGTGGACGCGGGGGGCCGCGCGGCGCGGGGCGCGACAGAAGCGGGGCGCGGCGCCGGCGGGACGCAGTCTGTTTGACGTCGCTAACCTGTTAACATGTGCCGCGGTCGCGCCGCGCGACCGTGGCGCTGCGCCACGCTTGCTGTTTGACCAAGGCTTAATGCAATTGACACGACTAGCGTAGTCAACCGCGCATTGGATCATTCATTATTGGGTCGTTCCTTAGAGAATTCAACCCGGAGTAGCCATGTCTGCCGTTTTCTTTACAAAGCAAGTCTGCCGATTTTTGCGGGGAGGGGAACGTCAAGTGTATTCTGTGGCTATTCGTACGTAACGTACAAATAGGTGTAAGCATGACCACTGGTCATATGTTTTCGGCAAAGGGGAACGCCTGTCAATGGCGACTCCGGTTGGTTGAATTCTCTAAGGGTCGTGCATTACCCGGAAAGGTTTCCGATTGGTTCCGATCAGATCCGAAGGTTATGCGACTATTTAAAAAAGTAGCTTTTTTCATAGTAATCAGATCAAAACACGAGACTTCCTTTTTTCGGATATTTGTTCAAATATTTAACAGCGCATGTTTTTGTTTGTTTGTTTTCGTGTGGTTTTAATTGCCGGTAAATAGATAAAGGTGATGTGATAGTGCTTAGTGAAAATAACGGATAATATTCATTGTGAAAGATGTATGGGTGTGTGTGCGTGTGTGTGTGTACGGACGATGGCAATGGCACGATCACAAAGCTTTCTTTTGAAGTGAAATAAGCAGAGCACGCCATAGTATGGAGGTTATAATTGTTATTCTACTACCATTTGGTCATTCTAATGTTAATTATAGTTTTGTCTTCTCACAAATAACTCGTATATTAACGATAACAATGCAACAGAAGAGCTAGTTTTAGTCTTTGCTCAAGTCATTTAAATGTTTTGTTTATTACATTTATTTACGTAACATTATATGAGGAATGGACAGAAACTAAAGTGTGTAGGTAATCAAATATAATATTACCATACTACTATATACTATAATATTACGTATTAATTAAGTATTTTGAAGTAAAATAACCATTAGAAATATTTACCTAGCGGTCTGGATTTCCGGGATCAGGTGGTCGCAAAACTGAAATTTATACCAAATTGCTCTGCTAGTTTTGGTCCACAAAGTTTATATATTAATTATATTCTAAAACTTTAATCTCCACTTAAAATATTGTACAATTAACTTTAAAATAGATAATTCATGCCAAACATATTTAGTGCACTGCCTAAATCATTAATAAAACTCATCATAAACTTTTCCCGCCACAAGTTTTTTTCTTCATTGCGATGACATTTGCTAGGGCCGAATTCGAGGCGGCTATTAATGTTTTATTTTTAAAGGCACTATTTGTCAAATTACTTTTTTATGATAGTAGAATTGTTTCTTAGATATTATGGATCGCAACAAGACCAAACTTCCGCAGGAAAATTCATTTACGTTCAAGTTTTCTCCATATATTTGTAGCAGAACCGTCAGGTGGACGGAAACTGACTATGGACGGGAAACGAGCACAATCACCCTATTATATAAATTTATTAGTATAAAAAATTTAGTAAGTAAGAAAATCTTATGTATGGTTTATCATGCATTGGCAGACGCAGTTATCGACTATGGCGCCATAGCCTATGGACGCACATTTAAAACCTATCTAGATAGAATTCTATACTTACAAACCAGAATATTAAAAATCATTTCAGATAAAAAAACAATAGAAAAATGCAATCGCAACTACACACATATATATAAAAAACTGAGCATCTTGCCAGTGCATGAAAAAGTAAAGTAGGGTGATTGTGCTAGTTTCCCGTCCATGGTCAGTTTCCGTCCACCTGACGGTTTTGCTACAAATATATGGGGAAAACTTGAACGTAAATGAATTTTCCTGCGGAAGTTTGGTCTTGTTGCGATCCATAATATCTAAGAAATAATTCTACTATCATAAAAAAGTAATTTGACAAATAGTGCCTTTAAAAATAAAACATTAATAGCCGCCTCGAATTCGGCCCTAGCAAATGTCATCGCAATGAAGAAAAAAACTTGTGGCGCGAAAAGTTTATGATGAGTTTTATTAATGATTTAGGCAGTGCACTAAATATGTTTGGCACGAATTATCTATTTTAAAGTTAATTGTACAATATTTTAAGTGGAGATTAAAGTTCGAGAATATAATTAATATATAAACTTTGTGGACCAAAACTAGCAGAGCAATTTGGTATAAATTTCAGTTTTCGACCACCTGATCCCGGAAACCCAGACAGCTACGTAAATATTTCTAATGGTTATTTTACTTCAAAATACTTAATTAATACGTAATATTATAGTATATAGTACTATACTATAGTATATGGTAGTATTATATTTGATTACCTACACACTTTAGTTTCTGTCCATTCCTCATATAATGTTACGTAAATAAATGTAATAAATAAAACATTTAAATGACTTGGGCAAAGACTAAAACTAGCTCTTCTGTTGCATTGTTATCGTTAATATACGAGTTATTTGTGAGTAGACAAAACTATAATTAACATTAGAATGACCAAATGGTAGTAGAATAACAATTATAACCTCCATACTATGGCGTGCTCTGCTTATTTCACTTCAAAAGAAAGCTTTGTGATCGTGCCATTGCCATCGTCCGTACACACACACGCAAACACACCCGTACATCTTTCACAATGAATATTATCCGTTATTTTCACTAAGCACTATCACATCACCTTTATCTATTTACCGGCAATTAAAACCACACGAAAACAAACAAACAAAAACATGCGCTGTTAAATATTTGAACTAATACATCCGAAAAAAGGAAGTCTCGTGTTTTGAGCTGATTACTATGAAAAAGCTACTTTTTTAAATAGTCGCATAACCTTCGGATCTGATCGGAACCAATCGGACACCTTCGGCGGCAGGATTCCGGGTAATGCACAACCCTTAGAGAATTCAACCAACCGGAGTCGCCATTGACAGGCGTTCCCCTCTGCCGAAAACATATGACCAGTGGTCATGCATACACCTATTTGTTCGTTACGTACGAATAGCCACAGAATACACTTGACGTTCCCCTCCCCCGCAAAAATCGGCAGACGTGGCTACTCCGGGTTGAATTCTCTAAGGAACGACCCAATAATGAACGATCCAATGCGCGGTTGACTACGCTAGTCGTGTCAATTGCATTAAGCCTTGGTCAAACAGCAAGCGTGGCGCAGCGCCGCGGTCGCGCACATGTTAACAGGTTGGCGACGTCAAACAGACTGCGTCCCGCCGGCGCCGCGCCCCGCTTCTGTCTCGCCCCGCGCCGCGCGGCCCCTGGCATCCACGCGGCGCTGGGTCACATCAGTCGGACGTTAGGCAGCGCGGTGCGTCGTGCGAGCGTAGCAATATACTGTGATTGTGATTATGGATATAGAAAAAAATATCTTCTCTTCGAAAAAATAATCTTGGCTTCGGAAGGAATGATCGACCCTCCGCGCGCGCATGCTGTATCGGGCGCGAGTCATGCCCGCATCGCGCGCGGCCCCGCCGCAGTCGCGCGCGCGATGAGGGCGTGTTGAGAGCGCGAGGCCGGCGCGATCTACGCGCGCCCTCTTTGAACAGTCATCGCGTCGGCGTCACGCAGCGCGGACGCGGCGCTGCGCCACGCTTGCTGTTCACTCTTGCAATCACAGTATATTGCTACGCTCGCACGACGCACCGCGCTGCCTAACGTCCGACTGATGTGACCCAGCGCGGCGCAGCGTGCCGCCGCGTCCCGCCGCGCAGCGCTGCGCACGCGCCGCGTTGACGCCAGGGGCCGCGCGGCGAGGGGCGCGACGCCGGCGGGACGCAGTCTGTTTGACGTCGCTAACCTGTTAACATGTGCCGCGGTCGCGCCGCGTGATTGCGGCGCTGCGCCACGCTTGCTGTTTGGCCAAGGCTTTATAGTACAAGCAGTCACAGTGGTGAACATTAAAGGCCTACAATATCATTGTTTGGTGATAAAATGCCTTAGTTATAATATTCGATTGTTTGGTTGAGTTAAATATAATACCGTGATCGATTTAACAATACATACTTGTATGGAAAAAACAAATTTATAAAAACTAACTACGCCATTTCGTTTCCATAATCGTACCTAACTGTATGCTAATATTAACGGAAATAAAGAAACACGGTGTTAATCCTTACTATCATTCGTTTTTAGGATTCCGTAGCCAAAATGGCAAAAACGGAAACCTTATAGTTTCGTCATGTCCGTAGTTCGTCCGTATGCCATGGCCATTTTTTATTTGGAGACTATAACTAATATTGATGAAATTATAACAGAAGGTGTATTTTGTATACCCCTACTTAGTATTGTAGTAAAATTGCTGAAAAGATTTTTTTTCGGGGGGAGCCACAAGGGGTTTTCCATACATGTAACAATTTTTTTTTACCAAAAATCATCATGTTGCACATCAATCGATAGGACTTTAAAAATAACATTGAGGTTTGTTTTATCATTTTTTGATTAAGTGAATATTTTCAGAAATAATCGCCCTACTCAGTGGACGAAAACTAGCAGAGCCCAGGACGGAAAACTGACATTTATGGACGAAAACTAACGAATACCCCACTTTTTCAAATAATATTTTTTATACAAAATCTCGCAAGTATGGATAATTATCGCGTAATATTAACATAAACTAGACTATATAAGCTATAAAATGAAATATAATACATTTAAGTAAGGGTACTTCAAGATATTCTTTTTGCATCACAAAGCTGGCAAAATCGATAAGTGGACGAAAACTAGCACAATTACCCTACCTAATAGCAATTGACCAATTTAACAAAACAGAATTTAAAAAGCCTAAATCATACAATCGCAACTTAAGAGTTACGACCGTACGGAAGTATGTCGAGCCCAAGGCTAACAACTATTATGGGAAGAGAATGCGCAGTTATTTAACTCCTAGAATGTTTAACGATGTTTTCCTTGAGGATGCTTGCAATAGCAGTAGTAGTAAGGTAGTATTTAAAAAGAAAGTTAAAAAGTTCCTATTAGATACGCTAAGGCAGTCTTAATTAATTAATTAAGTAATTAATTGATTAATTAATTGAGTAAGTATTAGGTTAGTTATAAAGTTAAGTAAACTGTTTTCATTTGTAATTAATGTAATTATAGGTAATTTAAGTGATAAAAGAGTGCATAACATCGCCGTTAAACGTTAGTTTGGCGAACTTGTAACAATACGCATGTATCAAAAAATATTAAAAAAAAAAAAAAAAAAAATGGTATTTAAAGGTTGCCTTTGTTTTAAGGCGCCTGACAGGTGGGGGGATATTGTTCCAACACTTGGTTGCGAGATACCGAAAACAGCCTGTAAAAGCAACAGTTCTGTGTGGATGTACTTCCAAAAGGCAGCGTCGAGTAGATCTAGTGCCATATCGTTTGTGAAAAGATGAAATTTGTATTTTTGAGAAAAGGTAACTGGGCTTTTTGTCATTTAAAACACCAAACAATAGGCTTGCAAGATGCAAATGTCTCCTAGAAGACATACTCAATATAGAAGCTTTATTTAAGTACGGCGTGATGTAACTTCTGGGTGGGATTGGATAACAAAAGCGGTAGCAAGCGTTTTGGACTCGCTGTATGAGACGGCGAGTTTTCGCTTGTAAACGTGGCCCATAAATTATATCCCCGTAATTTAATTTGGAGAGGATGAGTGACTCACATAAAATTGCCCTTACTTTCTCACTTAACAAGCTTCTTATTTGGTACAAAACCTTCAAGCGGTAAAAACAGGATCTCACCAACTCCCCCACGTGCTTTTCGAACCTAAGCTGACTATCCATCACTAATCCGAGGTTCCTAGCCTCCTCAACACGTTCTATCAGTGAATTTCTAATAGTTACTTGTGGGTTTATGTCTAAGATTTTAGATATTTGACATTTTGTACCTAATATCATAAACTTTGACTTGTGAGGATTTAGCAGTAAACCGTTATCATCAGGCCAGGTGGAGATACTTTCAAGGTCTTCGTTTATTTTATTAATCATCTCGGTGATGTCGCAAGGACGGGCTGAAAGGTATAATTGCACGTCATCTGCGTATAAATGGTATTTACAGTGCCTAATCTTTTTTATTATATCTGCACTGAACATTATAAATAGCAAAGGTCCCAGAATAGAACCCTGGGGGACTCCTCGTGTTAACAACCTAGCGTTAGATACCAGTTGACTGCCATCTTCCTTTGAAATTCTAACAGATTGCGTGCGGCCATTGAGGTAACTATTGAACCAGGCCAATGATTTAAAGTCTATTCCATAATAACGCAGTTTAGAGAGTAGCAGACTAATATTTATACAATCGAAAGCGCGAGAAAAGTCCAATAACACTAAACAGGTACCCATTCCAGAGCTTTGGTCGTACAGAATATTATCGACCACATCAATTAAAGCAGTTATCGTCCCCATTCCCTTGCGAAAACCTGACTGCACTTGAGGCAAAATACTGTTAATCTCTACATATTCATGTAATTGGTCATTCACAGCTTTTTCTAAAATTTTAGAAAGGAAGGGCAGTATATAACTTAATGGTCGAAGGTCTTTTAGTTCGAAGTAGAATAAATTACAAGAACATATATTTCATAAACATCTAGAATAAATTACAAGAACATTTATTTCATAAAAATCTGGAATAAATTACAAGAACATGTATTTTATAAACATCTGGAAATTACAAGAACATATATTTCATAAACATCTGAAATAAATTACAAGAACATATATTTTATAAACATGTGGAATAAATTACAAGAACATATATTTTACAAACATCTGGAATAAATTACAAGAATATATCTTTCAAAATTATCTGGAATAAATTACAAGAACATATATTCTATAAACATCTGTAATAAATTACAAGAACATATATTTTATAAACATCTAGAATAAATTACAAGAACATATATTTTAGATAAATTTACAGTCAGCAGCAAAAGTTGCTAAGCGGGCGATCGAGGTGTTCAAAACGACCTCCACGCGCTCTTATTCACTTAACAATAAAGTTGTGTCAAGATCATTTTGAACACCTCACCCGCTCAGCTACTTCTGCTGCTGACTGTACAATAGGTTAAGGAGTAACCTATTTACCTATTAATGTGCCTAAATTAATTAAGATGAACAGTCAGCAACGAAAGTTGCAGAACGAAATAATATTACAAAGGTAACTAGACACATAAATAGTATCACATAATATTTTTCACTTCTCATGGTCAAAAAGTGTGTCATATTAGCTTGCATGTATGTATACATATTTATGATGAACAAAACATTTGAAATTGACCAATCAGAACATTCACCATATTTAAATCCACCAATCACAACCCATATCGAAGTTGGAACGCTGGATTATTTTTTGGTGCGTTTGGCTTAAAATAATTCCTTAAAAAAACATTGTATTTAGTATCAACCATAGACTAATAACCTTAGTATATGGTATCAACCAACCAGCATTCTGGTTCGCAGGAAACGCAATTCATTTCTCAAATAAACATGAGATGTTTTTAGTTCCTACTTCACAATCATTGAAAAAATATTAATAACCACCTCCTGGTAATATGGCCTCCCTTAGTTAGACCCTTGTCAAACAATTTAATACATGTCTCTAGTTACTTTTGTAATCCTATTTCGCAATAAGATTACAAAGTATTTATTCTTTTAATTATTTATTAAACAAAACTAGAATATCTATAAAAACATAAACCTAACTAAAAACTTATAAATAAAAAAATCTGCCCCAGGTCCATGTCATGAGGTAGAGTGCCCAGAAGGCTGGCCGCATTTCCGCGCTGGATAGCTATGCTGATCCGTTGCCCAAAATAGTGGCCAGCCCTCTGGTCACCAGAGGCCTCAATAAGGCGCGCCGAGATCTCTTTATAGAGGCGACGTGCATTTGGTCCCCATGGACCCAGGGTTTCGACCCCAAACGCCGCAAACATGTAACTACTGCCAAGGGCAGCATACTTGCGACGCTTGAGGCTCTCGGCTGAGGATGCTGCCGCACCAGCATCAACTTTGGTGCCCGGAATATGGGACGGCGCCAGGGTGTCTACACATGTAGCATCCCAGACAAGGGGCCGACCCATACTCCACGGCACCAAAGTCATGCCATCAGGCCTCTTGCCGTCGTCCCTAGTCAAACCATTTGGCTCAAGAACTGCGGGCACTTTAGCGGAAACAAGGGCCCGACGGATGACGTCGTTGATGCTGGCGTGCCGAAGGATTCTCCCAGCACTACGACTGCATGAGAGGCCATGGTGACCAAGACCGTCCACCGTGACTCCGCATTGGCAGCGATGGGGTACATTAGTTGGTGCCCCTATTCTAAGAGATGTGGCTAACCGAAAAGTGGTATTGTCCAGCAATGTGCCTACTGTGGAAGATGGAAGTGTCTGTAACCACAGACCCGACTCCCACTCCGCGGTGGCAATGAGACGAGCCCGATCAGTTGGATTAAGTGCCGTGTCTAAGAGGTTTTTCCTTGTAAGATCACATAGAGGCTCGTCCCATTGTCTTTGCGAACAAGGGTTGGAAGGCGGGTTCGTGTTAGGGCATGTTAAAGACCATACGTTCTTAGCTTCGGTACAGTGTGCAGCCTCCTGGACCCCAATTGAAGGGGCTAAAATTTTTCCAATGAGACTTTGAGCACAGTGTACCGAAGCCAAGAAAGCAGGTAGCGCCACGCTGGAGATTTTGCGGATGCCCAGGCCGCCAAACCTAATGGGTAAGCTAGCCTGGGTCCATGTTCTTTCGCCAAAGGGTATATTAAGAATGGAGTTGAGAGTTTCTAAAACTAATGTGTCCAAAGTTGAAATCAAAGTGGGGTGTTTCCAAAAGTGTGCACCGCGAAGAATATATGTGAATTTTGGCACGAATAGACAATGTTTAATGATGCAATAGGCCGAATGAATGTTTATTTTGGACAAGCGATGTGAAGATGCCTTGAAATTTAGAATTTTTGTGTTTATGAAATTTTCGAAAGATTGGTCTAGAATAGGACAACCCAGGAGGTGGAGAGATTCTTTTTTAATAATTTTGATGCCTGGGGCTAACTGTTCAAACTGTGCTATTGTGTGTTCCTTGTTAGCACAGGACTCAGTAACAAAAAGCTCACATTTCGAAAAGTTGAGGGTAAGGCCGATTGACTTAAAGTCTGTTATTAGTTTTTCTAGGTCACTGAGAACTGAAGTCGCTTCTCCGCCCAGGGTACCGTCATCTAGGTACCATACGTTTAATTTAGAATTTAGTTCTTTGATAATGGGATGGATGGCGAGGCTAAAAATTGCTGGACCAAGTGGGTCGCCTTGTTGACAACCAACGGAAGAAGCCAAAACGTTGGATTTATATAATAAATTAGATGGAGAACTGTAACATTGCCAAAGAAATTTATAGGTTGTGGGAATTTTATCTTTAATTTGCGTCAACAAGGCGATCCTCTCTAGGGAGTTGAAGGCATTGGAAACATCCACCTTCAGCAGAACCTCTCCTGCCTGGTGCTCTATGTAGGTTCGGACGGCGTGAACAGCGGCTTCGCTCCCGCTCTTGGACCCAAAACCTAGTTGCACAGGCTGGAGGAAATTACTTACTTCCTTAAGAATGGAGCGGCAAGCAATTTTCGCTGTAAGACGGCGTAGGGTAGAGCCAACTGCAATTGGACGAATTCCACCATCTTTTTTGGTTAGGGCGCACAGATTGGCTCCGTAGAGGATGCCTGTAATTTCACCCAGAACTTCGCCAGTCAACATTATATTTACTAGCGTCGTTAAATCTTTTAGAAGCATTTCCTTAGTGTCTCCGCAGCCGCAGAACAGCAGGTCCTTCAAATGCTGTGGTGAAAGACCGTCAAGTCCGGCTGCGGAGCCATTAGGGAATGACATTATTGCTCCGAAAACATCCTCAGGGGTAGCAATGAGGGTGGGGTCGTTAGGCCGTGGGGGGTCGGGGAGACTGAAGTTCGTGTCTGGAGGTGGATGTTTAGCTAGGAGGGCTGTAAGTGTGTTTGTATTGTCGGGGGCCACTGCATCGTCGGAAAAAAGAAGACGGGCTGCACCTTTGATGTCGCCCTCTGAGACCTTACTTTCGACTTTTTTGAACAGATTGTTTTTTAGATTTCCAGATGCAACTGCAATTGGAAAATGTGAAATATCGGCATTGCAGTTGTCTTTGACTATTTTTGTTAATGACTTAGAATTTTGGTTTGGTACAATATGTAGAACTTTAAATGTAAAAGTTAGCAACTTTTCCCAGCTATCGCTTGATTTAGAAGAAACTAATGTTTTAATGGTACCTGATAGGAATTTGGCAACGGAAACGCGGGCGCCTCGCGGTATCCGTTTTAGAACCGGGCGTGTATTTTTAAGGTCGCTTAGGGTTTGCCAAAATGGTACGCCTGGGTTAGGCGGTACTTGCGAAAGGGGAAGCGCTGAGGCGGTAGACTGAGGCTGCGCAGATTGTGTGGGTTGGCTAGGAAAAATCCGGTGTTTCTTAGCGATGTGAATTTTCAGTCCCCGGGAGCCTTTGAAAAAGAGCGGTTCTGGACATTGAGGACAGCGCACTCGATTTTCCGGCGATGCAGAAGCTGGGGTAGGGCAAGAAAGGCTTGAAAGGGGCATCAACAATGCCTGAAAGTTATAAATTAAATATGTCTAAATTCAAATTAAACTAAATAAAAAACTACGAGTAACTAAAACTAAAGGCTTAGCTTAGTAAAAAAAAATTAAAAATAATAGCAAATACAAAAGAAAAAAGAAACGATTGTATAGGCGCAGTCCACAGGGCGAAGTCCTTTGGTGAACCGGCTGATTGCTGCAGGAAACTGAAGACCCGGTCTGATGCATATAACTAGTGCAGCGTTCGAGCGACAACACGGGGAGCGCCGCTATCGCTGTTTCGCAGAAGACGGCGGGATGTGATGATGAGATGTGCGAAGCACTAGCACTAGCGGGAAACTATCACAATCGAGAATAGTGTTTTTCGCAATCCATATTGTTTTTCGCAACAATATATATTTCTTGTTTACTATTTAAGTTTGACATTAAACTGTCAAGCTAGTGAAAAGGGCTTCTGTGATCTTTTCACGGGCTTCCGCAGAGAATTTAGTTGCTTCACGTTGTCTATTTACTCACGGTGGCCAAGGATATCAACCGTAAACGTTTAGGTTAGATAAAGCAGAGATAACTTATCGAAATAAATTAAAATAAATATTCAGCTGTGCTTTTCCGTGCTGACAGATGACTAGATCATTTATCAAGTCAACCGATTTCTAGCAAAATATGTCGAAAAGTGACATCCACTTGTATTACAAGTTACAAGCTTTTGAGAAACGGGCCCCAGGTGGCTCTACAACATCTCTACAAGCATGATAGTGGCAGATATTTTTCGGTGTGTTTGTATTTACAAAACAATTGTTTAGTCATATTCGGCTCCGATGGTGATGCTGATGTCTCCGGGCAGCACGGTGGTGCGGTGGTACCAGCGGTTTGTGTCCACCACCACTGAATACAAATAAATCATAGGTATATTAATGATCGCAAAAAAATAAAAAAAATAAAGGCTCAATGCCCTATGAGTCATATGTGATACATATTTAAAAAAGTTCAGTATCTTCTGTTTTCACTTAAAGTTTGCGTCCAGAGAAATCCGGTAAATTCATTAAATGTGTGAACGGTGTACTTCTCGAATCTGCGTTTATTAATTTTGAGCCGTTTTGGAAATAAGTGGCCAGATTATAGATTCATAGAAACAGTGTCTACATACTAGAGTCTGTCAAAGACACGTGCCGCATCGATTCTTCCCATATATTGCATTTTAAAAAGTGCGTTGGCTATGAGTCACATATGATACATGTCAAAAATTGTAAGACTAACGTATCTCTCCGGGATTGACGGTGAAAGTGATCCAGCGACATTGATACAGGCACTCAGGCGGTGGTGCTAGCTGCCAGCTCTTGTGTCCGCGCACTTGAGCCTGCCACGATACGTGCCGCACCGAGTCCACCTGTACGCAACATATTTTTTACATGTTTAAGTGTTCATTACATGTACTAATGTCAAGGGTATTATTAGATAGATTTTTGTCTCGGTTTGCTGCGAGAAATCGTGCAAGTGAGTAAGATAATGTTCCATGCTATAGAAAGTCGAGACAACATAATACGTGACGTGACAGTGAGGGCTCTGTACGTTGTACTATTATTTACTCTGTGTCATTGTACTCATTGTGTACAATGCGCCGCATCGGGAAAGAATAGAGAACAGCGTGTTACAGCAAATCGTATGTAAGGATTTTAAGACGATGGATCCTATATGGCACGCCAACACCTCAGCTTACAGGTACAGGGTAGTCACAGTGCTATAGAGAGAACATATGTTTAATTGGCAATCTCACGTGCATGTGTGCACCCTGGCCCGGGCCGCCCATGAACAGCCAGTCGGTAGCGTCGCTCTCGGCAGCTCGGGGCAGGAAGTAGGGCCGCGAGTAGTATTCGCGGAGAGCTCGCGTCTCACCATCTAAACAAGTATTCCAGCCGACGTACCTGGACACAATGTAATTTATCTTTTATTTAACTTGCCCTGTTTGAATTGACTGGAAATTTGGTATGGATGAGTATGTAAAAATAAGTTGGATGACAATACAATATTATAGTAAAACTTGTATGAGAAACTTTTTTTTAGAAAAAGCTATTTATGAGTAAATTATGATTGCGAAAGCTGTATTCGTCAAGATAAGATTACCTATAGCCTGGCTGGTCCGTTAAAGCAGAAGCAAATAGCTCTACTTCATCCGTCTCTTTGCAATGATACCTAGTATTGATAAATAATTGTTTCCAATTAAGGTTTAAGAAATAATAGTATTATGAAGGAAGATTATCTATCATGCTTAAATATTATGGCCACGTAATTATTATGACTTAATTAAGGCGAGCGTCATAAAATATTGATGAAAAGCTGTTACCAGGGATCTCCAGATAAGTTCGCTCGTCGCTCATCCATGGCAAACACCTCGCTGAGCGACCGCAAGCCTGAGTTGTAAGCGAAGAACGAGCAGTCACCAGTCTGCCGCCCCAGCGAGCCTTGTTGGTAAAAATCACGGAAGAAGTTGAAGTTGAACTCCTGAGGATTAAGCATCCAAACTTGTAAGGATTTGCTAAAATATAAATTTAATCATTGATCACGAATCACCGTATGGTACAAACATCTTATAAGTTAGCTACTGTCTTATTGTAATAGCTACTTAATTAATAGGAGGTATGTAGCACAATCTGCGAGATTTCTGGATTGGCTATACCTATAGTGAAAAATATGCATGTAAATATTCATTAAACTTGATTGAACGTATGAATACATGGTGCTAAAATACTAACGACAGTCTTAATGTAAGGCATTCTCTACTGTCAACACAGTTGGAGCAAAATATACATTGAATACGCAAAATAGCTATCTCCAAAATATATGATGACAATGTAGACACATTGCGCTTAAAAATATGAGTCTCCAGTTTTTTTATGAATTAGCTACATGTGTCTTAGAAAATTTGCTAAATACCTACACATTCATACCTTAATAGCCTTCCAGTCCTTGGTAGCATCCGTCACAATAACCGGCACAGTGTTGTACGCATACAGCTCTTCAAAATCTTGCACTGAGATGTTGGTCAGGCGCGTGACGTCCTCAATACCGATGCACATAGAGCAGTCTTCAGGGGGACGGAACAGGGCTTTAGATGACGATGGCAGAGAAATGAGACAGTTCTGGGGAACAACAATCAGATTAGAGGGTATACAGCAGTTATTGTTTGCTTTAGCTGCGAGGCTAAAAAGTGCGACGACGTCACCTGATGGCATCAGCCACTATCAAGTTGACATGTCTTAAAAACTTTCTAAATAAATAATTGAAGCGTAAATGGCGGAGTCACAAGCAGCCATGCGATTTGTTCCATTTTGTCACAAATTTAAACGGTCCATGTTAGATATTATAAATATTATTAATAATAATAGTGTCACCTGATTCGACAGTTGAGTATAAATCCACCACGAAGAATAAATGAATGCCGAAATAGCTACTGGTACTAACAGGGGACATTTCAAATATCCCGACAAAAAGTTAGCCCGATCTTTCTTTATATCCACTTCTAAGCGCGCGATATCTGAAACATTCAATTTCAACGTAACCAATTCACTTAATATTTTTAAAACTTTTGTTTCTGCAATTTTTATTTTCTTTTCGCATGTTTTTGTCTTTGTTAGACTCATTTTGCGGCCAGGTTTGGTTTCGACTGAAAAGGATCGATGTTCGCAGAAGGGTTTTATAAGCTGCGCTAGTAGATTTAAACGCAACAGTGGCCACACATTTTCCATCAATTGACCCAGTTGATGAAGTTGGAATTAGGGATGGCACTAGCTAGGGAATGCTCCCGTTCTGATTTTGTATGACGAGAACCGGGAATTCCCGGTTCCGGTACTGGATCTGTATAGAAAACGAGTACTGGGAGCAAACCCTAGATGGCACAAGAAACCTAAATATTTTTTTTTATAAGTTTGCTCTTCAAATATGAACTGTGTTTAGTACCATATCTAATGATAGTAGCTTTTGTAAAAACTAGAGCCTATGCCAATTTTTGGGATTCAGTTGCCGAGCGGACCATATAC
Organism: Pammene aurita; assembly: GCA_947086415.1. Lineage (NCBI taxonomy): Eukaryota > Metazoa > Arthropoda > Insecta > Lepidoptera > Tortricidae > Pammene > Pammene aurita. Next base: position 2,283,057 of record OX352298.1, read on the forward strand.
ACTGCCTTAGCGAACCGAAGCAAAAATCCGGTAGAAACGGTAGGGTTATGAAAGTATTTAGTTAACTTCCAGGCCAGTTGCTCAAGATTTTCTTGTGTGCAATTTATATAGCTACCTAAGTAAATTAAATAATTTTATCAAACTTGGTCTTCAAAGGCGTTATTTATCGACGATTATTGGTACCTTTAAAACGGTAGCAACTTATTTTTAAGTGTAAGTATGAACGTATCCCAACTCTAGCGTGTCCCATCTTCTATCGTCCTATACAGTAACGGCAAAGCGGCGCATCGGCTGTGAAATTGGAATTCATTATCAGCGCGCGACACCGCAGCTGAGCCCGTTGCGCGGTGCCAATGATGCGTGTGGAAGATTAAATTAGTGTCTTTTGGATAAGAGGTTGATGTATTTTATTAATCGTTATTTTTTAAACTTTATTGCTAAATAAAAGTACATAAACACAAATGGCGGACTTAGTGCCACAAGGCCTTCTGTTAATTCACTCAATTCTGTATCAGTCAAGCAATCTTAAAGTTTCTTATAAGACATTTTATTACTATTAATTATGTTAATTAAACAATTCGGTTACTGCGGACAGGTAGCCGACGCTCTTTGTATCACATATGATACATAAACATCAGCGTAGTTAACGGGTTGGCTTGTGTTTTAATGTACAGGTTTACAATATAATTTTAATCGTTCGACAATTTTTATCTAACTTAATTAAATGTTATATAACATTGTAATAGCGGCTTAATTTATGAAAAAAACTTTAAATATAGGAAATCTGTACAAAATACTGTATTACTTTATAGGCTATTTAAAAGCTATCTCAAACAAGCCTAATGATGTCATTGTTGTATCTGTCAATTTGACAGCAGTGTCATGTCACTTCGATACGACGGTGTACGGTTTTTTGTTTGATTCGTGTGGGCTTTAGAATATTTTGTAACACAAACTCAATATAATTCAAGCAAAACCATGGCTTACTTGACGCAGCCCGACTACGTAAAGTACAAATGTTCCTGCGGTCAACTGAAGCCAATCACCAGTCTGTACTTCTGCCGACATTGCTTGAAGATACGCTGCGGCTTCTGTATTTGTCATGAGGTAACAGCCTGTTTAGAGAAAGGAAAACCCTTTGAAAATCGACCATTAACTCCTCAACTTCATATATGCTATCATATGTACTTAAAAACCAGGTCGTATCTATTATAGTTGGTCTATAAAGTATGTCATGTACTTGCTGCCAAACCCTGGACACACCTTCGCTTTTGTGGTGCCTACCGTGTTCCAATTCTATAACAATGGTATAACAGTCAGTTGGCTGCGGTTGCTTAGATAAATATATATTTATGTGCTGTTTTATTTTGCTATGAATTGGGAAGGTGCTTCTATAGCAGCCATTATCAAAGTGTGCTCTGCAGTGTCCTAGGGCTCCTCAAAATCTCTGCAGGGGCTCCACGAGAATACTTTTAATATTGAGAAAATAAAATCATACACCAGCTCTTCTATCTGTCTAGCTGATATAATTATTTTTTTAATTTTGGGGCTCCGCCAAATATTTCGCTTTCCAAGTACTTTTAAGCATACTTTAGAGAAAAGTTGTGTTTAAACAGTTTAGTAACTACTAAGTTTTATTTGTAAAATCTCAGTAAAACATTTTATATTGTTTGTTTTTCTTTTTTTTATGCAAATATATAAAAAACTATATTATACTATATCACATTTTTAAAATTAATAGACTTGACATGTAAGCCTCCATCTGTTTAGACTCTAGTGATCAGACTATAGCTAGTATGCTATGTATTATTGGTTTTGTGGTTATGCTCAATACTTAGATATTTTTAATGAAGGTATTTGGAAATTTTCTGTTTTCCATGTAATATCGTTTTGAAAATATTAAAATAATTAAATGAAACATTCCGAATTTTATGCCATGTTTTATCTTAAAATTCTACTTCTTTTATGTTTGTTCTGAACATCACAGGTGGACTCCCACTACTGTGCATACTGCCTAGAAAACATGCCTTCATCGGAAGCCCGGTTAAAGAAGAACCGCTGCAGCAGCTGCTTCGACTGCCCCAGCTGTTTCCACACCCTCTCCACCCGAGCGACCCTGGCCCAGCCGCGACAGGACCCGGCGGCTGGGGCTGGTGGGGACGGGAAGGTGGGGGACGGGAAACAGGCCAAGAGGGTGTATTATCTGTCGTGTTTTAACTGCAGGTGGACTGCTAGGGATGTGGGGATTCCAGATCAACCTGTAGGTGAGTATTTATAGAATATTGTTTCTCACCAGACTAAACGTGGCTAGTTTTTATTAATTAATAAAGCCCGCCAGCTGGAACATGTCATGCTCGCTTAAAAGGCTCTGCTTATGGTGGCATTGTTGATCGGGTCGCCACTTTCCCGAAGAAAGGTTGTGGGAGGCAATGGCTGAGATATGCGTCATACTCGTGAACGGGTGCTGTTTGTGGAGACCTCTCTGTTTAGGCTAACTGGGGCCACACAATTACGTAACTTTTTATTAATCATATTTAATTTTAGTTTAATTGGCTTTAGACACAACATTCGGTGCTTGATTATCCACATTTTTTTTATTATATAGAATATATAGATCAAGACACTTGGAGACTTTAGACATCTCTAAGGATAATTTGGAAATAGTATGTTTATTGTATACTAGAATCACTTACTTTTTTTTTATTTAAATTCAAAATTTGTTTCTAACTGTTGATGATGGATTATTATAATTTGGAAATTTATGTAGAAGACACAGTTCAGGTAAGAAAGTATATCAAACTTGTATGTAATTCATTTTCAAATAGTCAGATTTGGACTCATCCTTTTTCTTGGGTATTTTTCTTAAACTATAACCTATTGTTGGTTAATCTAACCTTGGTTTGATATGTTTTCTTATAGAACAACGCACTTATATGTATTGTTTAGTTTTGATGTACTGTTGTTTTGAAAAAATAAGTCCCGCCGAGTTTCTTGCCGGACATAATTCTTCTCGGGTCACAGGTGTAGGTTTAGAACCGGTGTAGTTTGATTTTTTTTCTCTTTTACTTTGACATGTAAAAGTGCCCTTGTGGCCTACTTACTGAATAAATGTTTGAGTTTGAGTTTCTATCAGATTAATTTAATTTGCTGTAGTCAACAAGGTACCTCCTGGTTGGTTGTCACTTGGATATGACAATCCATGCTTTTAGAAATTTAAAATATTCGGATAACCTGCCTGTTTAGCAATACATTATTAATACGAATAGGAATGACTTTAAAATGTAAATGCACAAATTTTTCTCGATTATTTGAACGCAGCTGGACCAATTTGGAATATATTTTTTTTATTTGAAAGAGTATACTTCACACTCTTCACAGTTGTTCCCATTGTCATCAGGTCAGGATTCAGATCCTGTGCATCATCAGTGATGGGATCCTGGAGAAATCGAGGGAACTCTTCAAATATTATAGGCACACCTATAGCGATTTGAGTTATTTTTTTACAGTAGTTCGGGCATTTGCTTTTGGAAAGGTGGAGGCTAAATAAAGTCGGTTTTAAGCCGGGTATTCATTAGGCAACATTTGTTAATAAACTGTTTATGAATTTGATCATCATGTTTTGCAACAAGTTTACCGTAAACAGTGTTTCTGAAACTTAGCAGTCCACACTAGTTTAGTTGTTGCAAAACAAAACAATTGAAATCTGGTTGTTGGACCACACTATTTCCATGTTTCTAAACTTGCGTCACACACGTCCACACTCGATGACATATGTTTATAAACATGGAAATAGTGTGGTCCAACAACCAGATTTCAATTGTTTTGTTTTGCAACAACTAAACTAGTGTGGACTGCTAAGTTTCAGAAACAGTGTTTACGGTAAACTTGTTGCAAAACATGATGATCAAATTCATAAACAGTTTATTAACAAATGTTGCCTAATGAATACCCGGCTTAAAACCGACTTTATTTAGCCTCCACCTTTCCAAAAGCAAATGCCCGAACTACTGTAAAAAAATAACTCAAATCGCTATAGGTGTGCCTATAATATTTGAAGAGTTCCCTCGATTTCTCCAGGATCCCATCACTGATGATGCACAGGATCTGAATCCTGACCTGATGACAATGGGAACAACTGTGAAGAGTGTGAAGTATACTCTTTCAAATAAAAAAAATATATTCCAAATTGGTCCAGCTGCGTTCAAATAATCGAGAAAAATTTGTGCATTTACATTTTAAAGTCATTCCTATTCGTATTAATAATGTATTGCTAAACAGGCAGGTTATCCGAATATTTTAAATTTCTAAAAGCATGGATTGTCATATCCAAGTGACAACCAACCAGGAGGTACCTTGTTGACTACAGCAAATTAAATTAATCTGATAGAAACTCAAACTCAAACATTTATTCAGTAAGTAGGCCACAAGGGCACTTTTACATGTCAAAGTAAAAGAGAAAAAAAATCAAACTACACCGGTTCTAAACCTACACCTGTGACCCGAGAAGAATTATGTCCGGCAAGAAACTCGGCGGGACTTATTTTTTCAAAACAACAGTACATCAAAACTAAACAATACATATAAGTGCGTTGTTCTATAAGAAAACATATCAAACCAAGGTTAGATTAACCAACAATAGGTTATAGTTTAAGAAAAATACCCAAGAAAAAGGATGAGTCCAAATCTGACTATTTGAAAATGAATTACATACAAGTTTGATATACTTTCTTACCTGAACTGTGTCTTCTACATAAATTTCCAAATTATAATAATCCATCATCAACAGTTAGAAACAAATTTTGAATTTAAATAAAAAAAAAGTAAGTGATTCTAGTATACAATAAACATACTATTTCCAAATTATCCTTAGAGATGTCTAAAGTCTCCAAGTGTCTTGATCTATATATTCTATATAATAAAAAAAATGTGGATAATCAAGCACCGAATGTTGTGTCTAAAGCCAATTAAACTAAAATTAAATATGATTAATAAAAAGTTACGTAATTGTGTAGTTTGATTTTTTTTCTCTTTTACTTTGACATGTAAAAGTGCCCTTGTGGCCTACTTACTGAATAAATGTTTGAGTTTGAGTTTCTATCAGATTAATTTAATTTGCTGTAGTCAACAAGGTACCTCCTGGTTGGTTGTCACTTGGATATGACAATCCATGCTTTTAGAAATTTAAAATATTCGGATAACCTGCCTGTTTAGCAATACATTATTAATACGAATAGGAATGACTTTAAAATGTAAATGCACAAATTTTTCTCGATTATTTGAACGCAGCTGGACCAATTTGGAATATATTTTTTTTATTTGAAAGAGTATACTTCACACTCTTCACAGTTGTTCCCATTGTCATCAGGTCAGGATTCAGATCCTGTGCATCATCAGTGATGGGATCCTGGAGAAATCGAGGGAACTCTTCAAATATTATAGGCACACCTATAGCGATTTGAGTTATTTTTTTACAGTAGTTCGGGCATTTGCTTTTGGAAAGGTGGAGGCTAAATAAAGTCGGTTTTAAGCCGGGTATTCATTAGGCAACATTTGTTAATAAACTGTTTATGAATTTGATCATCATGTTTTGCAACAAGTTTACCGTAAACAGTGTTTCTGAAACTTAGCAGTCCACACTAGTTTAGTTGTTGCAAAACAAAACAATTGAAATCTGGTTGTTGGACCACACTATTTCCATGTTTCTAAACTTGCGTCACACACGTCCACACTCGATGACATATGTTTATAAACATGGAAATAGTGTGGTCCAACAACCAGATTTCAATTGTTTTGTTTTGCAACAACTAAACTAGTGTGGACTGCTAAGTTTCAGAAACAGTGTTTACGGTAAACTTGTTGCAAAACATGATGATCAAATTCATAAACATTGCAGTTTATTAACAAATGTTGCCTAATGAATACCCGGCTTGAGACATAGTGCAACACTGTTTATAAACAGTCATTAAACAGTGATTATTAACAAAGGTTGCCTAACGAATACCCGGCTTTAAAAAAAAATGTTTAAAGTTATATATTGATTTGTAATTTCAGCGTCGGGCGGGTGGCCGGAGCGTACCAGCCCGCACGCGACGCGCGTGAACCAGCTACTTGACTACTACAAGGCAGTTCTGCAGCAGGAGAAGCAAGAGAAAATAGAACGAGAGAGGAAGAAGTTCGCTGTTAGGGGCAAATACATCACACTTACTGTAAGTTGATCCATGGGTTGGAATCTGGGCCCTGAGTAGGGTTGCCATCTGTTTGGGGGGTTCACGGGATTTGACCTAGTTTAGATGGCATCTGGGGAACGTTCGGGCGGGACTTTATTTGTAGTCTGTAAGGCAAAAAACGTGATAAAAGGAACACAGGAAGACAGAGAAAAAGATGGGCGGACGACATAAAGGCAACTGCAGGAGGAGGACAGGAACTGGATATAGCACTAGACAAATAAAAATGGAAAAATATGGTAAAGGCTTTTACCCTCAGGGGATCACACAATACAAACATTTAAACCTAACGAACCCTAAAAAAAATGTGTGTGAGACAGTAGCTTAAAAAAAAACCGGCCAAGTGCGAGTCGGACTCGCGCACCGAGGGTTCCGTATAAACCTGTAGGTATATAGGGGTAGAAACTTTAAAATTATTAAAAATATTTTTATTATATGATGTAACTAAAAATTTACGGTTTTCGCAATTTTTCCTTTATCTGTGCTATAAGACGTTGCTTCGTACCTAATTTCAAGATTCTGAGTTCACGGGAAGTACCCTTGATTTTTTGATTCCCTTGCGAGTTTCGAAAATTTGCGGAAATTTGCGGCATAAACGGCTGTATCTTTTGATTGCGTTGGCTTAGAAGTTTGATTTTTTCACAGCTCCAAGGGACAGTAGACCTGAGTATTTGATATGAATTTCAGCTTGATACCTCCTCGCGTTTCTGAGAAAAAGGGCCTTGCCAGACAGACGGACGGACGGACGGACAACAAGTGATCCTATAAGCGTTCCGCTTTTTCCTTTTGAGGTACGGAACCCTAAAAAGGCAAAAAACTTGTTCCAAAAATGCTAGATTTTAGAAAAGGCAACCCTCCTCCTGTGACACAGCTTAAAACACAGAGTTGCGGATTATTCTTGATTAACAAATTAAGTCTTTAAGTGTAATTCAAATGGGTCACTAGTGAGAAAGTTGCTCATGAATGTACAGTCGCCATCAAATATATCGGAGCGGCCAAGGTACTCGAATATATCTGAACACACTATCGCCTTGACAATAGAGGCGTTGATCAGATATTTGTGACCACCTTGGCCGCTCCGATATATCTGATGGCGACTGTACAATATGTTTATATTGTTTATCATGTATAAAACATGTTGGCAGGACAAGACAGGTCTGACAGGAGCTATGGCTCGCAGCATCGCAGGGCTACCTCCAGCCGAGGGCTCCAGCCTCGCCCTAGCCGGCTTCACTCCCGCTGTCGCCAGTGAAGAGGTCGATGAACTGCCCGAGGACGCCTTTACTAAAGATGTCAACTTGAATCAGAGTAAGTTATTGCTAGACCCCGTTATCGGAGGTGCAATTTGGTAGCTTGACATTTTTAGGGATGGGTAAAAAATAATTTGGAATACTAGCTGTATGTCGATATTTTTCCTGTACCATAATGAGAGTCTAAGACTTTAATTAAACGTGTTTATTTTGTAAAACATGACTAATGTCTAGTTATTGCAGTGACATGGCGTTTGTAGAATTATATTCCCATTTTTATTGTACCACGACGGTGGCAAACAAGCATACGGCCCGCCTGATGGTAAGCAGTTCCCGTAGCCAATGGACGGCTGCAACTATAGAGGTGTCACATACGCGTTGCCGACCCTTTACAAGAAGGAGGATTCACTGTGTCGACTAGGGATGTTACGGAGGTGGTTTTATCGGAACCGAAGCCGAAACCGGAGTTTTTAAATTTGTTTTAACGAAAGCGAATCCGAAAGCGAACCCAAAAGCGAAACCGAATCCGAAACCGGAGCCGAAGGTGATGGTGGAGGTGGAGGCCTGGAGGGAGGTTAATGTGATGTGAACCTAATCTATTCTTTAAATTGTCTAATCTCGAAAACTCTTCGTACTCAACTTCGTAAACCGATTTTAAATGACTTTTTAATGGAGTAGCGCCAGTTTTTATCAGAATTAAATATATATATATGTTGAATAACTTTATAAAATGAATGAAAACTGGCCATGTCAAATCTAACCTCCTTTAAGATCTCACATTTTTAAATAACAGCAATTGTTATAGGTATCCAATAAAGCAAAGAAATAGAGTTTAATACTTGTTCATAATGTTATTTTGTTCCTATAAATACATATTTGGATTTTGCATAGAACTTGGCACTCATTTAGATCTCCATGCTTTTTGTGGCGAAGCCCACAGCCAAGCATAATTTTTGTATTGAACTTGGCTCTCTTTTTTTACATTTATGTTTTTGGTGGGATTGGACTTACTTTAGCCTTCATCTGCTTCATCGTCAAATGTTACTGTCACTGTCACACTAACTAACACTAACACTTTAAAAAAACACACTGCAGGCCGTGAACCAAAACAATAAACGAATGAGTAAACAATCGTCGTAAAACAGGTGGGGTGATTCCCGGGGAGACAAGTCAAAACCTGTTTGTACTCCTAGGCACACGCCGCGCGCCGCGGCTGCTGACTTTCGGCTCCGTTAAAACCTCCGCTTAAAATTAGACGAAACCGAAGCCGGAGCCGGAGGTGTTCGCTTCAAATTAGACGAAACCGAAGCCGAAGCCGGAGGTGTGAATTCAGCCGAAAGTTTCGGTATATCGGAGCCGAAGCCGAACCTCCGTAACATCCTTAGTGTCGACGACTAAAGAAATAAGATGGTCCCTCGTCGTCAACTCACTGGGTCCTCTTTAAGTTCTCTGGTGACCTTACTTACCTACCAGCAGGAACACAACACTATGAGTAGGGTCTAGTGCTATTTGGCTGTGGTTTTCTGTAAGGTGGAGGTACTTCACCAGTTGGTCTCTGCTCCAGATTTGAGTGAGATGATATTCGCTGTGCTGTGCCCTACCACACTCTTTTGGACATAGTTGAAAAGATAAAACGGGTCTTAAGAGGCTGACAACACCCGATGACCTTCAAATTGCCTTTACTTAAACAGTTTTTTAGCTATTAATAAAATGTATGTGAATATTCATTATATTTAGAAGAACTTTGTTAATTCCGATACACGATTGGACGAAATCGGCTCTATCCATACTAATATACGAGTACTAATACTATAAATGGAAAAGTGTATGTGTGTGTTTGTTTGTCCGTCTTTCACGGCAAAACGGGGCGACGAATTGGCGTGATTTTTTAAGTGGAGATAGTTGAAGGGATGGAGAGTGACATAGGCTAGTTTTTGTCTCTTTCTAACCCCCCACTTCCCTAAAATGGGGGGTGGAAGTTTGTATGGTTTGTTACCCCGAATTTAACGCGAGCGAAGCCGCGGGCAAAAGCTAGTAGAAAATAATTTCAAATTTACATCTTAAAATTAGCTTTAAACAGTTGTATGTCTTTAGTTTTGTGACTTATATATCTGTAATTAAGGACAAAATTCCACCACACTAATACTAAAAACTTCATTATTTTATATTTCTCTATTAATGCGTAGTTTTTTTTTTTAATTAATTTTATTGCAAAATTTGCAATGAGCTCCCATACTAATCGTAACACAGTGTGTCTCTTTCACTCGCGCTGAAAAAGATAGGGATGGAATTTAGCTGTTATCAGCCCCTTAACCTTAACCGTGTGTAAAAAGTCTGGAATTACCTCCAACCTTTAGAGAACGACATTTTCTGGTTGTCTCGTGAAGATTCACGTTGTGCGATTTTTCGGAATTATCTACACTTGGTTTTTTGAACGCTCTGCAAATAATGTGTATAACTGTCAAAGTTTAAATAAGTGTTTTACAATAAAATCTAAGAAAAGGCTTACTTATGCCATTATAAATACCTTTACTTTTCTCTGTTTAGTTCTGTAGTTGATTGGAACAGAATGCCATTCGGCCTCAAGTGCGCCGTTCGTGTCTATAAAATATGTTGTATTTTGAGCAACTCAAATATGAAAAATTCACTTACATAAGTTTGCATTGTTAAAACAATATATTTCAAATATTTTTTTTATACATAGCAATAAGTTTAAATAAATCGTTTTAAACAAAACTAGGGATGTTACGGAGGCGGCTGTACCGGAGCCGGAGCCGGATCCGGAGTTTAATTTTTTTATATAACGGAGTCGGATCCGGAGCCGGAGGTGAAGTCGAAGCCGGATCCGGAGGTTTACCGGATGCGGAGGATTACCGGATCCGGAGGTTTACCGGATGCGGAGCCGGAGCCGAGTATCTCTTAAATGGAAGGTTGATGTATTGAACTGAAGGGAAAGTTTAATTAAACAACACAATACAATCAAACTTTTGCTTTAATTATGTGTAACTAAATGTCTTTTTAGGGTTCCGTAGTCAACTAGTAACCCTTATAGTTTCGCCATGTCTGTCCGTCCGCGGATAATCTCAGTGACCGTTAGCACTAGAAAGCTGAAATTTGGTACTAATATGTATATCAATCACGCCGACAAAGTGGTAAAATAAAAAGTGGAAAAAAATGTTTTATTAGGGTACTTCCCCTATACGTAAAGTGGGGAGTGATTTTTTTTTCATTTCAACCCTAACGTGTGATATATTGTTGGATAGGTATTTAAAAATGAATAGGGGTTTAGTAAAATAATTTTTTGATAATGTAAATATTTTCGGAAATAATCGCTGCAGAAGTAAAAAAAATGTGTCCCCCGCTCTAACTTTTGAACCATAAGTTTTAAAAATATGAAAAAAAATCTCAAAAGTGGAACTTTATAAAAACTTTGTAGGAAAATTATTTTGAACTTGATATTGGTTGAATAGTTTTTGAAAAAAAATTACAAAATAATTTCTGAACTAAGTTTGTAATTTAACCGTATAAGTAGGTGTTTATTGTACCTGTAATTTCTACTAAATCACAATGAAATGACGTGCTTTCAAGTAACCCAACCATGGGCCCATTTTTTTAACTCTTAAGTGGGGTCACTTACTGTGACGGACGGAAAACTACGGAACCCTACACTGAGCGTGGCCCGACACGCTCTTGGCCGGTTTTTTTATTAAGATAAATTTTCATTCGTTTATAACGAATATATCAACGCGAAACATAAATGAAATGCAAACATAATGTGATATGATATGATATGATATTATACCAATTAAATATAATGTTATGAAATTAATCTATTAAAATTTAAAGCTGGCCCGCCGCAATAAATCGTACGTAAGTTATGTTATTACTTAGTTGAATGAACATTATTTACTAAACAACTTTATCGCGGCAATTCACTTCGAAGTTTTGTTTGACTGGTTTGTTATCTGGTTGCACTCTTTGCATGTCTTTAATGAGTACGTTAAACGAAAGTGAAGCAGCAATAATACCTACATAATAATTTATAAGAGAAAAAAGGGGCGATCGTGAATTATAGGTAAGTAAGTAATTCCCGGAAATCCCCCACAAGTCAAAACTTGTAGGCGTGCGCTGCGCTGCCGCGGCAATTGCAATACCTTTAGCTCCAGTAAAACTTCGGTAAAAAAATAACGGAGTCGGAGGCGGAGGCGGAGGTGTGAAATAAAAAGTAGCGAATGCGGAGGCGAATCCGAAGGTGTAAAAACTAACGGAAGTTCCGTCTTTACGGATGCGGAGGCGAAGCTCCGTAACATCCCTAAACAAAACAACCGGCTTCACTTAGCCTCCTTTTTCCAAAAGCATTTGTATTTGCTCGAGCTACTGTAAAAATACTGAAATCACCATAGTTGTGCCTATAATATTTGAAGAGTTCCCTCTATTTCTCCAGGATCTCATATTGACCTGCTGGCAATGGGACCGACTGTGAAGTATGATCTTTTAAGCAAAAAAAAAATTGTTTTCAAATCAGTCCTGCCCCTGTCATCTTCGAATAATCGGTGAACATATAAACTAAGTATATAAACAAAAAACAAGCAAAAACAAAGAACCCGACGAATTGAGAAATCCTTCGAAATCTTGAAGTTCATCATCATCATCTCAGCCATAAGACGTCCACTGCTGAACATAGGCCTCCCCCTTGGACCTCCACACGCACCGGTTGGAAGCGACCCGCATCCAGCGTCTTCCGGCGACCTTAACAAGATCGTCTGTCCATCTTGTGGGTGGACGTCCTACGCTGCGCTTGCTAGTTCGTGGTCTCCACTCGAGCACTTTGAAGTTGGTTGAAAACAAATAAATAGTAAGATTGTCTTTTGCTAACAATTGTATTTGTTCTCAGTAACCAGCATGCCCCAACGCCTGGCAGCCCCCGACTGGCAGCCGAGCCAGGTGTCCCGGCTCCACCCCGTCGCCAAACTCCTGAGCGTGAAGAGGTCCCAGCGGTGCCGGGCCTGCGACCACAACCTCACCAAACCAGAGTACAACCCGGGCTCCATCAAGTTCAAGATAGAGTTGCTGGCATAGTGAGTTCTTTACTGATCGCTTCAATCAATAAGGGTTTCGCTAGATGGCAGCACCGTGACGAGGTCTTTTTGACAGAAGTTGTCAAAATCCACAAATCAAAAAAAGAAAATTAAACATGATTGGTGGATTATGACAGCCGGACCTCTCGCCACGGTGCTGCCGTCTAATGGAAAACTCGATCGCGGAAACTCTGGCTTCACTCAAATCATTTAATTTGTGACATTTTTTCGGAAAAATACCAAATGCAATGTTGAATGTGTGCAAAGCAGAGATGTTACTGAGCTCCGGTTACGATTCCGTTAAGTCGGAACTTCCGATTGGTTTTAAACATCCTCTTCAGCTGTTACTTTCAAAACAGAAGTTATATTAGATGTCATAGCAACGCAGCGAGGGGAAATGAGCGGCGTATAGTCAACCAATTTGATTCCTAGGCCACTCTAGAACCTTGTCACAATAGCTAGTAGCGAATAGGTTACGTTTATACGTATCCACGGGCAACTGTCATTACGACAAGGTTCTACAGTGGCCTAGGAATCAAATTGACCGTACATCAAAGACAAACAGGTTTATATACCTACCCTTAACATCTCGTCCACTCCTATCACTCGGGCTCCGATTCTGGTTCCGCTTCCGTTTTCGGTTCCGATTCCGTTTCTGGTTCCGATAAACTAAATTTAAAACATCTGGTTCCACTTTTGGTTCCGATAAAACCACGTCTATTACATCCCTGGTACAGTTCGTTGTAAACGCTCTCCGCCAATAACCTCATCAAGCCTAAACCAGGGGGGTTTCACTACGCAGTTTAGGTACATTTGGCCGGCGCGCCTCCCGGGGAGTCGTATAGCAGTGGGCTGCCGCTCGGCTCGCACGATAGTCGTGTCACGTGGCGCTCGCGCAAAATTTAAAATACACAATGGCTTCGAAACCTATCTCGATCTAATCCGTATAAAATATGTATTTACGGATGTCTGAATAAAGGGAAGAACAAGGAAGCAGAAATAACATTTTTAAATTCCGGACGATATTGAAAGGTCCCAAAGTCCTTACTTAGTAATAGTTTAAATAGACATCCTTAATTTATTGAATATCGGTTGCCCAGAAATAATATTAGGAACTGACCGACATATTTTCAAAGGAATACGGCTGTGGCATACCTACTTCCGTGAGAATCAGACATAATCTCTATAAAAAAATCTATCTCCGGATAAAAAATTCGTGTTTACATAATCAACGTTTGTAATTCCTACATATTTATCTAACAATAATAAATCAGTAGGTATAGGTACAAAAACTTGTCAAGTGCCAACCCCGTGCCGACGCTCACAGCTCGGTCATAAAACTGCGGCGCGCAAAGAAGATTCACGGTTCGTGCGCGGTTATAAGTTTCAATTTTGCTTGCAGGCGGCGAGTATAGGTATCATTTTATACCTAAATCTGACTTTTGTTAAGGAGTGAATTTTCTGTACGGTAGTACTATTAGTTATTCTGTGCCTAAACACAATCCGGGATCCATCGAGTTCAAGATTGTACAGTTGTATCTCACCACCACTGAGACACAGTTGAAAGCCGTCCAATTCTAAATATAATGTTTGCGTAGTACTTAGCCATTATGTGCCTTCTATATACAGTGCAGAGGGACAATCTCGACTGCGTGTAAATTTCAATTAAATCGCAATAGGCGGGTTTACACCTGACGCACTGCCTCGCGAGGCGGTGCGTCAGGTGTGAACCCGCCTAATATCTTACGTGTTTTACATCATTAATGTCAAAGTTAAACAACTTTGACATTTGACTTCCCCATTAAATGATGTCTTCTCCCCTCTAGCTACCACGTACCAGAAGTGAAGATCATCTCCTGCGAGATGATCAAACCTGGCTGCAAGTCCACCTTACTCTTGAAGCTGGTCAACCCCACCCCGCACGAGATGACCCTGAGACTCCTCCAGCCCTCAGAGGTCCCTGTTGAGGAGGAGGACAAGGATACCAGCAAGGATACCAGTCTAGAGAAGAGTTTGGACAAGAGCTTGAAGATTGAGAAGGTAAGGACTGCAGACTCCCTGCCGAGGTTTTCCCAGTGGGCTACAGTATGAGGTTCTTCAAAAAAGGAGTGTATAGGTTCCTAAAGGGTAGCGCAACGCGCATGAGAATCCTCTGGGGTTATAGGCGTCTATAAGCTACGATAACTGCTTACCATCAGGCGGGCCGTATGCTTGCCAGTGCAGGGAAAAAGGTACCACCATAAAGGTACAAAGGCTTCTTAGATATGGAGTTAATAGTACTTAGATATGGAGTTAACTACAAAATATAGCGTAAACATCTATAAATGAAAGAATGAAGTGTCCTTTTAAATCGAATCGGCCCTTTCACTAAAGTCGTCCACATTTCACGACAGTGACGAATCGAAATAATCCAATATCAGCCACACAGGAGGTATAATTTCAAGCGTTCTTTTACAGCAAGAGCCGAGCTGGAATCCCAGAGAGCCTCCAACCGTGCTCACGCATATAACGCCGCCAGCTGTGACGCTCACGCTCGCGCCCAGGGATGACGCAGCTGAGTATGACGATGACGCACGACATGAGCCCAGCCAGTGAGTTTATTTACACTTTTCTTTAGCTTCACTAACCGTCCTCACGCAAGTAACGTCACCGGCTATGACGCTATGCTCGTGCCCAGGGATGACGCAGCTGAGTATGACGATGACGCACGACACGAGCCTAGCCAGTGAGTTTATTAACACACTTTTCTTTAGCTTCACTAACCGTGCTCACGCAAGTAACGTCGTCGGCTATGACGCTCACGCTCGCGCCCAGGGATGACGCAGCTGAGTATGACGATGACGCACGACATGAGCCCAGTCAGTGAGTTGATTTACACACTTTTCTTTAGCTTAACTAACCGTGCTCACGCAAGTAACGTCGCCGGCTATGACGCTCACGCTCGTGCCCAGGGATGACGCGGCTGAATATGATGATGACGCACGACATGAGCCCAGTCAGTGAGTTGATTTACACACTTTTCTTTAGCTTAACTAACCGTGCTCACGCAAGTAACGTCGCCGGCTATGACGCTCACGCTCGCGCCCAGGGATGACGCAGCTGAGTATGACGATGACGCACGACATGAGCCCAGTCAGTGAGTTGATTTACACACTTTTCTTTAGCTTCACTAACCGTGCTCACGCAAGTAACGTCGTCGGCTATGACGCTCACGCTCGCGCCCAGGGATGACGCAGCTGAGTATGACGATGACGCACGACATGAGCCCAGTCAGTGAGTTGATTTACACACTTTTCTTTAGCTTAACTAACCGTGCTCACGCAAGTAACGTCGCCGGCTATGACGCTCACGCTCGTGCCCAGGGATGACGCGGCTGAGTATGATGATGACGCACGACATGAGCCCAGTCAGTGAGTTGATTTACACACTTTTCTTTAGCTTAACTAACCGTGCTCACGCAAGTAACGTCGCCGGCTATGACGCTCACGCTCGCGCCCAGGGATGACGCAGCTGAGTATGACGATGACGCACGACATGAGCCCAGTCAGTGAGTTGATTTACACACTTTTCTTTAGCTTCACTAACCGTGCTCACGCAAGTAACGTCGTCGGCTATGACGCTCACGCTCGCGCCCAGGGATGACGCAGCTGAGTATGACGATGACGCACGACATGAGCCCAGTCAGTGAGTTGATTTACACACTTTTCTTTAGCTTAACTAACCGTGCTCACGCAAGTAACGTCGCCGGCTATGACGCTCACGCTCGTGCCCAGGGATGACGCGGCTGAGTATGATGATGACGCACGACATGAGCCCAGTCAATGAGTTTCTTTAGTATATAAATGAATGCTTAAGTTCTGACGTCAGTTGATATCTTGAATTTTGAGTTTTTGACTTGTAGTAGCTTTATTTTTAGGTTAATAAAATTCACGTGAACGGAGTCGCGGGAAGCAGTTAGTATGTAATAAAGGATAAAACTGACAAAATACGGGAAAAATAAAAACCATCACGTACAGTGCAGATTGTAAATGCTCTGATAAATTTAGATTTGATGACTATGGCTACGGAATTCTGAAATGTTTTTCTTTGTTCAGTGATCGTATACTTGAATTCGAGCAAAACAGCGCAAGTCATGCTAGGGGGTTTGACTTTATACGAGCAAAAAGATAATCCGTCTCTAAAGCCGCGTCTCCACCGGGCGCACAGGCTCGCGTGGCAGCCTCGGATGGTTCACTGTCTCAGCCCGGAGACACTGAGGCGAGCCTCGCGAGGCAGACCGAGCCATCCGAAGGCAGACTACTCTTGAGAGTTCATAAATTATTTAAAACTATTTGTGCTCGCGAGCCAAAACCACCACCGTCCGCACCGAACGCGAGGTACCTTTCAGTATGTCGCATTTACTGACAGCCGACGGCTCGACCCCGAGGCACGTCCACACATACCGAGCATTTGACTCGCGAGGCTGCCGCGCGAGCACTGCGCTTGGTGGAGACGCGGCTTTACGCGTGTGTGTGTACTGTCTGTGATGTCCCGAAAACACAATAGGCATGATGATACATGTTGAATTATGCAATAAATTTTAGTTGATAGGATGCAAAATGATCAATATATCCAACTAAAGTGAAAATATATAAAT
The DNA here is from genome assembly GCA_947086415.1 of Pammene aurita. Classification (NCBI taxonomy): domain Eukaryota; kingdom Metazoa; phylum Arthropoda; class Insecta; order Lepidoptera; family Tortricidae; genus Pammene; species Pammene aurita. The sequence continues at coordinate 2,300,245 of OX352298.1, forward strand.
TCTATAGAAATGGCTCAAAGATATCAAGCTGCAAAATTTCAAAATTTTACGATTTTTTAAAGTGCGAAATTAAAAAAAACAATGATACCATTCGATTTTTAACATTTTACTGTAAAATAAATTGTATAGCAACCAAATACATAAACGCAACATTTCACTGTAAAAATAGCAATTTCATATTTTTTCCATACTTTAAACAGGGCGACTATGTGATCTTGACGTAACTTTTGCACGTCATTTTGTTAGGAGCGTTTTGAGAAACAAATGCAAATCTCGGACTTTAAGTCTCATTTCTGACTTTTGTGTTGCTTTAACGCAATTGGCCCCATATAGACATTTGATCCTCACAACAAAACGAATCGATACATGAAAAAAATTCACCATGCCTATTAGCATCTACGCAAAATACCAATAATCTGTAATCTTCCAGCATAATCCTATGGCGCAAGTCCAACAAGCTGGCCCTCCGGCTCGAGCTGAGCACGGAGGCGTCGGCCACAGAAGGCGCCCCGGCACAGACCGCACTGGCCGTGGAGTACTCGTACCGCAACACCGTGCCGCAGCCCGGGGCGCCACAGAACAGGGACCACACCCTCTATACTGTCTTGTATTTGGATCTGGGGACTGTGGGCGCGGCTGGCTTGTAAAACACTTGGTTAACACTTTGACTACCGAGAACCCGCCTGGTAGGCACTCGTAATGTTTGCTCAGATGCCAGGCACCCGGCGTGCGGCATTGCGTTGCACGTCGTAGCCCGCCTGGCGGGTTCTGTCGGTTTCTGGGGTATTGTTCGAAATTTTGCCCGGTTGCGAAAGTGTTAATAGTGTGATGAATAATCTCAGGAGCGCCATCTTTCGCTTAATCACTACATACATAGTATAAAACAAAGTCGCTTTCCGCTGTCTGTATGATTAGATCTTTGAAACTGTCCCTATGTATGCTTAGATCTTTTAAACTACGCAACGGATTTTGATGCGGTTTTTTAAATAGATAGAGTGACTTAAAAAGAAGGTTTATATGTAAAATACATGCATAATATATTAGAGAAACACTGATAATTTTAGAGGTTTCTAATGTGATGTCGTAAATAAAAACTTTTTTTGCGCTTACATTGCAAACGCTGGCTGAACCCTACGAGATAGATCAAAATAATGTACTACAATTTTGTACACCTTAAAAAGGTCTACAAAAAAGTCCACGATGGTATATGTCTATCTCTTAGAGATAACCCACAATAACCATTTTTTATCCCGGGCGAAGCCGGGGCGGGTCGCTAGTCTAACATAAAATATAGTCTGGCTAGCCGAAATTGGCATAAATAGTAGAAAGAAAACAGATCACATTAATTTGATCTGTACGCACCTTACATTAGCGATCACTCGATCAGGTATAGTTTGGCCAGGAACTGTCTCACTACGAGCATAGACAGAGAGAATAGTTCTGTTTCTTTCTTATGCTAGTACCCTCACTACTAAAAAAGGGATGAGTATAGCTTATTACTTGTACTGTTACTGAGGTTGTTGGTTTGCCAGAGAATAGGCGGGTTCACACCTGACGCACCGCCTCGCGAGGAAAGGCATTGCGGTCGCGCGTGCGTTTGCCTCGGCCGAGGCACGTCCACACTAGCCGAGCCGCCTCGCGCGGCAATTTCCTCAGGTGTGGACCCGCCTAATAACGACTACTACTCTATTTACTCTTTGGTAACTACAGGCTTTCTGATGAAAACACTGCATTTGTAAATGCAAAATGAAAGAGTAAAATGTCATACTGCCACATATTAACAACGATAATTGAAGCATGTATAAATTTTGCTGGCAGCTATATTTTTATACTTTGACATGGAATCAAAGAGTAAGTACCTACTTTTTTTAAAATTAGTGTTGGGCTTATATGAAAATATTAAATATACATACGATTTCAACTGTATATCAATACTCATTGGAATTATATTGGAATAATGTTAGAATAGTTATTCAAAACGGCAGTAACTGGCCACCTCATACTAATAATAATAATGAACTCTGTTCACCTATAAACAGAATTAATTTAATTATAAGGTTCTAATTACTTTCCACCCTTCAATAACTGGCCAAGTTATACTAAAATTAATTCTGTTCGTAGGGAAATAGAGTTCATTTTAGTATGAGGGGACGGGTTATTGATAGGTGGTCAGTTACTGGCGATTTACCCTATGTTTTAATATAAAAATATTATACTGTATCCTGTTTGGATAGTTTGTAGTCGATATCAAAGCTCAACTATAAACAAAAATTGTGCCTAAAAATGTATACATATATGCTTGTCAACTAAATGAAATTACACACGAAATTGGGTACTTTCCTGGGTAAAAAAAATATAATTCTATTTAGTCCGTCAGTCAGATTATCAAAAAATATTGGACACGTATTTTTTATTTTGTCAATCAAACAAAAATTGGTGAAGATATAGCCCGTTAAAGTTCCGCGTGACGTCACATTATACTAAAAATTGTACTGAAATGTGACGTCACGCTGAATTTTAACGGGCTATATCTTCACCAGTTTTTGTTTGATTGACAAAATAAAAAATACGTGTCCAATATTTTTTGATAATCTAACTGACGGACTAAATATATTTTTTTAGGAAAGTAGCCAATTCCATTCTTACGTTAAAGGCGTGTACGAGATAATTTAGTTTATTATTTATTTATTTTTATAGCTTTACAAAAAATAGTATTAAGAATCGAAGATGTGTTATCTTATCATATCAATATCAAAATGAAGTCGTTGAAAGGGGTCTCTCATAATCATAATCCACCAGTCATGTTTAATCATATTTTTGATTGGTGAATTTTGACAGCTGCTGTCAAAGACCTCTCGTCACAGTGCCGCCACCTGGTGAAAAACACAACTCCGGAAACCTTCATCATTGAATTCAAATGATGTGTACAGTCGATGAAAAACGCGTGACTCGAATTTGACAGCTGAATAGGCGCACCGCCTCGCGAGGAAATTGCCGCGCGAGGCGGCTCGGCTAGTGTGGACGTGACTCGCGCGGCAATTTCGTCGCAAGGCGGTGCGTCAGGTGTGGACACGCGTAATGAGATGGCGCTGTACGGCACTACATAATTAGATATGCAATACTGCTTGTCTAAAGTCATCGCTACTCACCACAAAACATAAGCTCACCATAAACGCCATCTAGGCAGGGGGGTGTCACTACGCAGTTTAGGTACATTTGGCCGGCGCGCCTCCCGGGCAGGCATATGGCAGTGGGCTGCCGCTCCGCTCGCATGATAGTCGGGTCACGTGGCGCTCGTCCAAATTTGAAAATACATGGCTTCGAAACCTAAATCTAAGATATTGTTCTGTTTACGGACATCTGAATAAACGGAAGAACAAGCGGAATATTTTTTTAAAATTCCGGACGATATTGAATTGAAAAGCCCCGAAGTTACATCGTTAAAATAAACATCCTTAATTTATTGAATATTCGTTGCCCAGAAACAATATTAGGAACTGACCGACATATTTTCAAAGGAATACGACTGTGGCATACCTACTTCCGTGTGAATCAGACATACCATCTCCGGATAAAAATTTCATGTTTACAGAATCAACGTTTGTAATTCTTACATATTTATATTAAAAAGAATAAATCAGTAGGTATTTTAGGTACAAAAACTTGTCAAGTGATAACTAGTGTCCGACCGAAATACGATTTTTAGCCGAAAACGAAACCGAATATTCGGTTTTTTCTGATTTCGGCCGAAACCGAAATTTTTGAAGACGTATCAAAATATTCAAATTTACTGTACAAATCGTAAGAAAAAGGTTATTGCAAGGATTTCTTATATGAGAACAGTTACTTTTTTTGTTAAACATAATAAAAAACGTTTATTTTTAATGAAAATAGATATAATTAGAGGTAAATTATGAAAAGAGATAGTCATAGGGTTAATAAGGTATTCTTTTACTGCAGTTATCAATACTTCACTAATTCGCGGCATAGGTATTATATTATATTATTCAAAACAAACAACCTATTCTTATCACGTCTAAACTAAATTCACAATCATAATATCAAACGTATTGTTCATTAATCATAATCACAGCATAAAATGCAGTAACAGATTCTAAAAAGTAAATAATAATTTAATAAATAAACAACACTTACCATATTTTGTCGCGCGCCACGTGGTTCACAAACAAACGTCACAAACTGCATGCATTGCATACTACTGTCGCTGGTCCCAGCCATAGACATATAAAATAAGAAGACGTAGCGCCGTAAAGACAAAACTGTGATTCCATAATAAACCGATTTCTTCGTGTTTACGCGCGACACGCACACATATACAACTCGTGGACGAGCGGTGATTGGTTCAAACGTCAAAAGTGAGTGTGTGTGCACGAGATCGCGGCTTATTATGGAATCACAGTTTTACCTTCGTGGGATTCCGTCTCCTTATTTTATATGTCTATGGTCCCAGCTGGGCCGGCCGCCGATGCATTACCTATACCTACCCGGCCGAGCGCGCCCGAATTAAGTCGAGCGCTCCCGATGCGAGAGCCGCAAGAGGCCGCGAAGTAATTTCGGCCCGGCCGAAGGTTTCGGCCGGATTCTGGCCGAAACCGAAACTTCGGCCGAAATCACTTTTTTGGCCGAAATTGGCCGAAACCAAAACTTCGGTCGGACACTAGTGATAACCCTCACAGCTCGGGCATAAAACTGCGGCGCGCAAAGAAGATTCACGGTTCGTGCGCGGTTATAAGTTTCAATTTTGCTTGCAGGCGGCGAGTATAGGTATAATTTTATACCTAAATCTGACTTTTGTGAAGGAGTGAATATTCTGAACGGTAGTACTATTAGTTATTCTGTGATCTAGGTAAGCTGCCGAACTTGAGTCACGATTATTTCGAGAGACTACACATCTTTTATTCCATTCTGTTTCAATTGTGGATAATTAAAAAATAAATAAATCTAATCTTAAATTTTTTGACAAATAAGGACAACTTTATGAAGTGGAAAAAATTGTGATAACACATACCTATTTAGCTTAGGCAAGAGTTCTCGTATTATTTTTAAATGCTAGGTGTAGCAAGTACTTATACTAGTGCAAAGTGCAATTTATTTTTACTTCTCTGGTTACTTATGGTAATCATCTTCCAAAGTGTTTGTCCAAACAAATATTTGAGAAATACCTCTGTAGAATTTCATCAATTGACTTATAAAATAGAACTGCTATTTAAAACATGGCTAAGATCACTCGCTCGAAAACCTGCTTTAGAAATAAATAAAAACGCATTTAGATTGGTTCAACCGTTTTAACGCTGCGGCACGGAATATATATTATATGATTTCAAGCTCACATGGTCATTCACATTATAAATATTATTTGAAACGTGATATTTACCATGTATATTTGCGTTTACGAGCACCCGATATTTCGGCGCAGTTGCATACAAGTTACTCCGTGATGATGGTGCCATAGCTGGGCACCGTTAATTAAATAGTTAACTTCGTTAATCGTTAATCCGCTACAAAAAAAGTTAGCTTCGTTAAACGTTAAAGCGTTACATTTCGGAAGAATTAACGCAAATCGTTAATCCGTTAATATGTGTAAAATCAGTGTCACTGACAGTAATTTATAATAACAACAAACAAAACACTCGTCACTCTAAGCACCGGCGCTAAGTAATGAAATGATCAAACGAAACAAATCTCTTCGCAGTTTTCTCACTCGCACGCGCCGGCAAAATATATCTAGGTTTGTTTTTGTTTCACTCGCTGCCACGCGCCGCCCGGCACTTGTCGTTCGTTTCATACTTGTCTGAACCTGTTTTTCGCGCCACGCCGCGGTGCCGTGCGGTAAATAGTAGGCATTGGATTAACGATTAACGGACTTCTGCATATTAACGGAAGTTAACGTGTCCGTTAACATTTTTAAAAGTTAATCCGTTAATCAAAATGTTAACTACGTTAATTAACGATTAACGTATTAACGAGCTAATGCCCAGCTATGGATGGTGCATGCAACTGCGCCGAAATATCGGGTGCTCGTAAACGCAAATATACATGGTAAATATCCCGTTTAAAATAATATTTAGAATATATATTATCTAGATAATAGTATTTCATACAGAATGGCCACGCTACGCCCCGCCCCGATCGGAATTACCTCACCCCGCGGCGGCCGATTGGTATATAGGGAACTAGTAGGCTAATCCGTCAGGTTGGCAGCGCTTCGATAAAAAGCAAAATGTCGGTGTATTGTCACACGTCATTACGACAGCGGAAACAGCGCCCTAAGATGCACGCACACATTCAAGCGTGTACAGATGTGCTGTGCACACAAAGGCTCTCAAACGAGTTTTGTAGTATGACGTGTCCACCCTGTGGCTGCGGTGCCACAGACAGATTCAGAGACCAATAGGCCTACACATTGTGGTCAGACTTATAACTCCCATCTTTTTGCGTCAACGGTTAAAAACAGGCTTTTTGGTTAGATTAGATGTTGTTTTGTTGGACAAACTCTAAGTGAGAATGCTATATATTTTTTAGTAAAATGCTGTAAGTTTGTATATAAAGACTTTTTCATATTTTATATGCACCATTAAATACAGACATAACATTGTACCAGTTAACTGTAACCAAATAAAATGTTTTTCAACTGAAATATTATTGTTTTTTTTAACGAAGTTATTTATTTATTTAACACTTGTTGGTAACTAAGTTCACCATTTATATAATTCATAATAAAATCATTTATGGTAAAAAGATACTCTTGATAAACTATTGATATGATGATGTACAGGTTCATTCATGGTATTTCTAATTGTATATTGAGGAACAAAGTTTTTGGATAAATTAAATATTTTGGATTAAAATCTTTATTTCACGGTTAGTTATCATTCATCATCTTGCAATAGAAAACACATAAATACATTAATTAAATAATTTGCATACTTCATTTTGGAAGACAAATTCACCATTTACCTACACATTAATTTTCATCCAGTCCCACAGATAATAAAATTGTTTTAATATTCAAACACATCCTTCCACCTGCTTTTTGGCAGAAAAGATGACATCATTAATACCAACCCCGTCATAGCTGCTCCCGACAACAGAAATAGGTAGATTATGGTCCTGAATGTACGTCCTGATTCCGTCCACTCGCTCATAGTGCCCTATGACGTACTGTGGAATGCATTTCTCTAGAATATTCACATTTGAATTGGTTGGCTTTTCTTTAATATGAAGAATGCTTTTAATTTCTTTTATAGCTATTTCTAGAAGCTCTTGTTCCGTCACATTGTCTCCAAATTTCTCCTTAAACCATCTGCCACCCAGCATCACAGTCAGGACTGTGCCACTCTGGTCCGGCATGCAACAGGAATCAAAAACTACACCTAATATCGGGGAGTTTTCTATCGGAGGAACAAGGAACCCAAAAGCCGGTGTAATAGACTGCTGAGTTGCGAAAAATAAGTTCACTATGCCAACTGTGACGAATGGTATCGCGTTTAGACTTTCAGCCAGCTGTGGGTGTTGTTTTTGTACTAACTGGGCCAAACAATGCGAAGGAATAGATGAATACACATGATTTGCCTTTAGCTGTTCACCCGTTGCATTCTTCAGTACCACAGTACTGGAATCAATGAACTCTAACTCTTCTATTTTGCTATTCATTTGTATTTCCACATTATTAGTCTTAAGATGGTTGTGGAGAGCTGAGGGGAAAGTCTCCAGACCTCCTTTTATGGTGTAAACATTCCACTTTTCTTCCTGAGCTCTCTTGGCTAATTCACTCAACTCTAAAGTGTCTTCGCTGCTAGGCTTGAACATAGACTTCATGAATCCTTTGATGACTCCACCATGGCTCTGTTCCCATTCAAAAAGGGTTTTCATTAGAAACTTAACAGATATCTCTTTGGCATCTCCAGCACATATACCACAAATCATTGGAGATATAGCATAGTCTGCAATTTCTTTACCAAATCTCCTTTCAACGAAATTGTAAATAGAGTCGTCTGTCATTTCTTTCTGCGGTTTTTGTTTTAAATCGGTGAACGCAGCGTAGATTAAAGGTTTCGAGAATGGTTGCTTAGTTTGGAAGACTCCTTTAAGACTTGACGGCAGCAAATGCAGTGCGTGGTTGACGTAGATCATCCTATTCTTAGCAGCCGGGTGCTCGGGGGTGATGGGAGAGATGTGCTCGCTCAAACCTAAGTCTTGGATCATGTTTAACGTGTTTAAGCCGGTAGTACCTTTTGGGCGAATAGTGCGCGGTCCCTGTTCAAAAATGTAGTCTTTTGTCTTGATGGACTTGATCCAGCCACCGCAGCTGTTGCTGGCTTCCACCAGGTACAGCTTCAAAGCATTAGAAGTGAGTAAATTGTTTTTAAGTAGGTAATAACCTGTTGAGAGACCGCCGAGGCCGCCGCCGAGAATTGCTGCCATATTTGTTATAAGTTGCTTAGACCAACGCACGAGTCGACACACACGTATCTTTTGGATCCATTCAATCGGTACATATATTCCTAATTTCTTTGATAATTTTTTTATCGCATTTGTTTTGCAATCGTAAATAATGTGATAATTTGTTTGTGACCTGTCAATTTGACTTTGACGATTGACAGCCGAACGAAACTGAACAGCAAATGTTTTTAGTGTTACCAGAATTAAAATAATCAATATTTTAACCCTTACAATTATGTATCAAATATGATACATTTGATAAAAGAAGTTTTGAATTATAAAAGGGTATCAACCTATCTTCTTCTTCTTTTTCACCCACTGTTGAGTATAAGTCTCCTCATCAGCACGCCATTTTCCACGGTTTTGGGCTTGTTGCATCCAGTTCTTTCTAACTACTCTGGCAATGTCAACCATAATCTATGTGTCAACCTATCTACTTAGTATTCTGTGCCTATCCCTATCGTACTGTAAGGTAAGTAATGTAATTTACCAAGATATTCAAAGCTCGTTTGGCAATTTCTTAAAATGTACGAGCGAGATGCGTTTCAATTTAGCGTACTAAACGAATAACTCTTTTCATTTAGTATTTAACAACAATACTTAACGGTCGTACATACATAACAATAAAGACCTCATTAGATCCTGTGGTTCGAACCATTGTTCATGCTCATTCGCACGCAGCACGCATTTAGAAGACCCTATTAGTATTGTGTCTGCGCCTAATTTCGTCGATGCAACATGATTAAACGCACACATACTAATATAAATTATGCTAAAAGCGTGGTTACGATCAGGATACCATGTACACGTACCTGTATAGGTACAGGTATACAGCGGTCGCCTGAACCACTCGACTACCACTGCGTTTTGGTAAAAGGATAGTATTATTCTTTTACCAAAACGCAGTGGTAGTCGAGTGGTTCAGGCGACCGCTGTATAGGTGTACACGGTGTACACAGAAGCTGAAAAATTAATTATATCCGGCTCAAGCTCCTTGATGAATAATGATGCAACCTGGAAGATGAGAAAGATTGCTCAATACAAAATTCAACATTAGCCTAAGCCCACAAATACTTAACACAAATCGGTGTAGGCAATTCGGATAAAAGGTACCTTTCTATCTATATCGGCCTTTACAGGGTCTGTCTTTGGACAAAGTAGGCCTCCTCTCCTTTCTTCGACGCCTGTCAATCCGATCCATTACCATCTGCATCCAGTTCTCGTCAGCTAGGTAGCGTACATATTTATACAGATAATGATCTTCGGGAAGCTACGGCACATCTTTTTGTCCAATATTCCGCAGTGTCTCAAGACGAAAGTCTTTGGCCAGTGATGACATATGGTACTGAAACGTGGTCGCTTACAAGGGCAATGGAGAGGGCTATGGTTGGAGTCTCTCTGCGTGATCGCATCAGAAATGAGGCCATCCGCAGCAGAACCAAAGTAACCGATATAGCCCTCCGAATCGCTAAACTAAAGAGGCAGTGGGCGGGGCACATTGCTCGTAGAACCGATGGCCGTTGGGGCGGAAAGGTTCTCGAGTGGCGACCACGAACCGGAAGGCGCAGCGTGGGTAGACCCCCCGCGAGGTGGACTGATGACCTGGTAAAGGTCGCGGGAGTCCGCTGGATGCGGGTGGCGCAGGACCGGTCATTGTGGCACTCTTTGGGGGAGGCCTAATGTCCAGAAGTGGACGTCTTTCGGCTGATATGATGATGATGATGATGGTGATGATCTCCGACTCTTCTGCGGTCTTATTTATAAGCTTGAACGTTATGCACAGTAGCCTATCATCATCACTACATAGTATAGAACAAAGTCGCTTTCCACTGTCTGTTTTGATGCGTTTTTAGTGATTTAAGAGGAAGGTTTATATATATATATAACTAGCTTTTGCCCGCGACTTCGTCTGCGTGAAATTAGTAATCGTCAAGGAGTGATTTCTGGGATAACAACGCAAACTATTTCAATACCAAATTTCATCTAAATCCGTTTAGCCATTTTCACGTGATGCGCGGTCAAATAAACAGACAAACATATAAACAGACAAACAGACAAAAATTCTAAAAACTGTTGGGCCGTGTTCTGTTATCGATTCTAAGTATCCCCAGCCAACTTTTTTTCGAATATCTTCCATGTACAGACTTTCGACCCTCTTCAGCTTTATTATATGTATAGATATAGGTATAGGTACAAGCATAATATAGCAGAGAAAAACTGGTAATTTTACAGTTGCGCTTACATTGCAAACGCTGGCTAAACCCTACGAGATAGATCAAAATAAGGTACTACTGTATTGTACACCTTAAAAGGTTACAGGTAAAGGTTACTAAGTTAGACTTAACTAATTTAATCATAATAGGACAACTTACATGGTCCGCGATCATCCTAAGAATGCTGTTTGTGCTCTCCCGGATTCTATGCAGCAGAGACGCCGCTTTTTTGCGCATAATCGCTGCAAAGCCGTCGGTTCGTGCCTCCGCGAACATGGGGGAAGCGCTGCAGAACCTGGGTAGGGTAGCCCAACCAGCACTCTGAAGGCGTTGTTGTACACTACTTTTAGAGCGTTGTATGATTTTTGGGTAACCCACAGGCTGCCCGAGTAAAAAGATGAACAAAATGCCTTAAACAACGTTATTTTGACCGCTCTTGAACACCTAGCAAACCTGCGAGCCAGCATATTACTTACCTACACACAACGCTCGCCTCTCTCTCTCTATGTCCTCATTGTCCTTTAAGTCATCGGTAACAATATGCCCTAGATACTTAAACTTATTGACTCTCAGGAGAGCAGTCTCGTTGAGTCGAACAGGGGGAACATATGGTGGGCACTTGTTACCAGACTTGAATACCATTATCTCGCTCTTTTTACTATTGTAAAGCAAACCGTGTGAGGAAGCATAGGATTCGCATATAGCTACAAGTTGACGGAGCGCGCCCACCGAGGGAGCAAGCAGCACCATGTCGTCCGCGTAACTGATGTTATTTAGGCACACGCCATCAACATTGCAGCCGACATGAGTGCTACTCAGCTGCCCGACGAGCGCGTCCACATAAAGATTAAAAAGTAAGGGTGAGCTTAACCCACCTTGGCGTACACCACATTCCAGCCTATATGGTTCCGTAACCTCACCCGCCCACCTCACACGGTTCTCTTGATTGAGATACTAATATCTGAGAAGTTGGATGAGCTCTGGTGGCAGCTTCGACTTCTGTAATTTCTGCCATAGGATATCGTAAGAGACGAGGTCGAAGGCTTTGGACAGGTCCAAAAAACAAGCATAAATAGGCGAATCTCTGTCTGTGTAGTATTTGACAGTGTGCTTTAAACTGAGGATTGCAGCCTTCGTTGGCAGCCCAGGTCGAAACCCAACTGATTGTCTTGCAGTTTGATATGATCTCTCAAATATGAATTAAGCACACTATCAAATACCTTTGCGACAATTGTCGCCAATGAAATAGGCCTGTAGTTAGACCCGTCCGATGCGTCACCTGTGCGGTTCTTTATAATAGGTACCACCAGAGTCTCCATCATCTCAGACGGCAGATAAAGTGGCTAAGGCACAGATTGAACAGCAGGGACAGCACACGAGGTAGATGATGGCCTGCGTGCCTCAGGTGTTCGATGCTTAAACCGTCGTGTCCTGGTGACTTACCTCTCGTCATGTTTTTAATTACTTTACAAATATCTTTAGCGTAAATAAAAACAGACAACTCACCTTTCCGCGACTCGGCACCGAAAACCCGACACGCAGGTCCTAAAGGAGAACCTGGAGAACTAACAGTAAAATTACTTCTTCTCTCTTTAGGATTAGAAATACCGTCAACACTCACAGGCACGCCACTTTTAGGGTTTCGTTTGTTCGTAGCTTTCCAGAAGCTCGCAAAGTCACCGCTAGAGTGGTTAGACGCTAATCTGTCAATTTTTATTTGGTCCTGGTGGTTCTGACACCACTTTAGCCTACCTTTAAAAACTTTACGCCGAGCTTCCACCATTTCATCGTAAACCGCGCCTGCGTGTGGTTTACCATGCCACGCCCACGTTAGAAGTTTAAGCTTTGCGAGCCTGTGAGCCTCCCTCACGTGCTTGTTCCAGCCAGCCAAACAGGGCCCCCAACACGTTTGTTCACTATGTGCGTCACTGTGGCCGAATGACATAAGACACCTATAATATCATTATAAAGTTTGTCTATGATGCGCCTATGACACTCATTTTCACAGTAACTCCCACAGAAATCTTGACACTCAAACTCAAACTCAAACATTTATTCAGTAAGTAGGCCACAAGGGCACTTTTACACGTCAAAGTAAAAGAGAGAGAAAAAAAATCAAACTACACCGGTTCTCACCCTACACCTCTGACCCGAGAAGAATTATGTCCGGCAAGAAACTCGGCGGGACTTATTTTTTCAAAACAACAGTACATCAAAACTAAACAATACATATAAGTGCGTTGTTCTATAAGAAAACATATCAAACCAAGGTTAGATTAACCAACAATAGGTTATAGTTTAAGAAAAATACCAAAGAAAAAAGATGAGTCCAAATCTGACTATTGAAAATAAATTACATACAAGTTTGATATACTTTCTTACCTGAACTGTGTCTTCTACATAAATTTCCAAATTATAATAATCCATCATCAACAGTTAGAAACAAACTTTGAATTTAAATAATATAAAAAAAAGTACTTAAGTGATTCTAGTATACAATAAACATACTATTTCTAAATTATACTTAGAGATGTATAAGGTCTCCAAGTGTCTTGATCTATATATTCTATATAATAAAAAAATATGGATAATCAAGCACCGAATATGGCGCTAAAAAAGCCAATTAAACTAAAATCAAATATGATTAATAAAAAGTTACGTAAATGTGTTGCCCCAGTTAGCCTAAACAGACCGGTCTCCACAAACAGCACCCGTTCACGAGTATGACGCATATCTCAGCCATCGCCTCCCTCAACCTTTCTTCGGGAAAGTGGCGACCCGATCAACGACGCCACCATAAGCAGAGCCTTTTAAGCGAGCATGACATGTTCAAGCTGGCGGGCTTTATTAATTAATAAAAACTAGCCATGTTTAGTCTGGTGAGAAACAATATTCTGCTGCCACTCTACTGGAAAATCAATCTCTTTTAATTTAGAACTACTAATTTCAAGATAGTTGCTTACTTGCTGATCATTCCTCTCACCCCACTTTATTATATGTCTAGCTCTTAGGGATAACCCACAATAACCATTTTTTATCCCGTGCGAAGCCGGGGCGGGTCGCTAGTTCGATATATAATATTGATTTATTTTTGATACGATACGACACGACAACTGACACACTCGCAGTGCATCTGGACATCTGTAGATTCATAGCGAGGCGTGTCGTGTTCGTCATCCTCCTACCGTTTGTCCCGGCTTCCAACCTGGGGTCCACTTGCCAATCTTATTCCATAAATTGGCGTAGGCGATGCGTAGGCGTGACGAAAGCGACTACCATCTCCCAGAGGGAGAACTAGGTCTTATTGGGGTTAGATCCGGGTTTCTCACGGTCTTTTCCTTCACCGCTAAGCGACGTAAAATATCAAATGATATTTTGTTACCCCTCTGGGCTCATGACGACCGCGCGGGTTTAAAATTTTGCGTTAACCTTTTCAAATTGATCAAGAGTCAAAAAAATGACGCTATAGAGTTACTAAACTTATATAGATGTCATATACAAAGGAAAAAGTGACCCAGGCCTCCGGTGCCCAGGGCTAGTAGCAGGCCTGCGTCACTTTTTCCTTTGTATATGACATCTATATAAGTTTAGTAACTCTATAGCGTCATTTTTTTGTAGTGTAGTTTAGTAGTGTGTCTACTTAAAATAAACAAATCAAAATATTTATTAAAATAATATGATTTGTTCTGCAGTTGTATAGAGTTACTATGTGTAAAACGCGGGTCGTCAGGAGGATGTCGTATGTTCATATTAATCAAATATAGCCCCCTACAACCGGAACAGCTCATTCAAATGCAACGCCCGTCCCGTACCCCCATTAGTACCCCGTTCCCACCTAATTCGTCGACTCACGCGCCGATATGTCTCACGCAGGGCTTTCTAGTGCGGTAATGTGTTGCGCAATCATTATGTCACCTCACCGCATTAATTACTGTACAATGTTGATAGGTTTTGGACTAATTTAGGTACAGGAATACTGGTTGGTTAGTAGAGTACTAGATTGGACTGTGTCTAGACTGGTATGCTATTGAATACTAAAACATCAATGCTCGTTTCTACTTAAATATATTCATACCTTTCGATAAAACTTCAAATATTGTACTTACAGGCTTCTGAAGAGTTTGCCTGTATGTGATACTATACTATATTTGCAGGCTTTCATAGACTACGGAAACAGCTTAGCTTACTTGCCTAAACTTGTTTCTATCCTATCTCCGCTTTATCACGGAGGATGTTTTATATTCATATTCATATTATTTATTCGCAATATTTATAATATTACATGTCATTATACTTAAAGAATATACAATTATACATATATTGTACAATTATACATACATTAGTAAATAATAAACAGGTATAGTAAGCAATATTAATAAATATAAACTAGTGCCTAGCCAATTCCTGCGATTAGGTTGCCGAGCGGACCCCAGGCTCTATTGAGCAAAAAAACTGGGACAAACGCTAGGAGGAAGAGAGAGGTAAGTAAACAATATTAATTCTTACGGGTTATAAAGTTGCAACTTGTAATACTGTTGCAGCCAACAAATGGCGGACCGGGGTCGGGATCTGGACCGCCGACCTATTTTGTGCGGACTTTAACTAAACAGTAACTTTTACATTAAAATGATTGATTTCCAAGAAAACGCGGTTTTGAATAAAACACAAATATACGGAAGTTCCTTGTGAAGAGTTCTCGATAAAACTGATTTGGTAATAAATACCCAGAATTTAAAAATATGCCTTGAAACTTTAAGGCTTTTTTAATAAACTCTAGTAGAAACGGGCCGCGATGGTCATTTTATTTTATAAACCGGACCCCTAAAGAAGCTAATTGGTGACACCTGCTCTACTTACTTAGCCTCTAGCTAACAAACGGAGTTAAAGACAGTGAAAGACTTCTGTGTGTATTCGCACAACGGCTTTAAATATCAGTAATTCATGAGAATTCGTATAAACCGACATCTTACAAAATACAATGTGTTACCGACGAAATGTACAGAATTGACACAAGCGCACCAAGTCACAATGCCTGTTACTTTCGCGAGGTTTTGCCAAAAACACTCACATGCGGTCACTTTCCGATGTCCCTCACACGTTGATTTATGATTGTAACGGCAGAGCCATTGCGAAACTCACAAAATATGAGATTCAGCTGGCTGGGTCCATGACAGGCTCCTCCGCCTGGCGGTTATGGATTTGGAAGTTTAGTTTAGTTTTTATGGATATGAATAACAAGCTCACATTAACGTTTTGATTCGACTACCTACCTAGAGGTACACTATTAGGTACAAATTAAACATATACAAATCGAAATAGATGTCATATACTTCAGATAAAAGGGACCAAGAGTGCGATTTTTGAATCTCACCAAGTGACTAATTCTCACCGATGTGAGTGATTTCCGATAGTAAATCACTCACATCGGTGAGAATTAGTCACTTGGTGAGATTCAAAAATCGCACTCCAAGTCCTCCTGTGTCCGACACCGGATTTGAACCGGTGTTTTAATCGGGGGGTGTAAAAGAAAATATCGCGTGGCAACCGATTGAAACAGCGGTTGCCTGAAAGAACGTACCCTGGTTATATAACACAATTTTGCTCTTGCCCTCCCTCCTGGTTGGACTGGTTCCCTATACGAGAGCGAAGAAAAAAAAAATTGTCAGGCAACCGCTTGAAAATTAGCATGCTTCATCACATACAGACACCGGAAACAAATTGCCATCCGCCCAGGCCGGGCAGTTATCGAACCATCAGAGTTGGAAGCCGGACGCAAGGTGAATTTTTCTATCGGTGGAGAAGAACTTAGGAAAAACGCACTTACAATCATCGAAATCGGATGGCATTTGTTTTTTGGATTTTGTATGATATGGCAAACGATATGCCTAAATGCCATCCCTCTCCTATGAAATTTCATCCCTCTCATAAAATGAAACCATAGATGTGAACGCACCAGAATATCGTGACGGTAATTTGCTGTCAACGCCAAAGTATAAAAACTATAAAAGCGACCATTATCATTATCAAATACAATAGACGCATCGATGTTACGTTACGCCGATTACAAAGTGCATAACGCCAATTTGGGACCGTAGAGTAAAATTATCTATGACATGGGGTCGCAGGGCTGTATGACTGATGTAACTGGGTAATAGAACAAGTAAACTAACCAGTAGATTGACTTATGAGCAGAGGTCGGAATTCTCGTAGCACTTTTGAGCTGTCATAGGGACTTCCCATTTATCGACTTCCAATATACATATATATCGATAAATACAGCATACAATATTTAAAATATAATAACGAGTAGAAGTGAACAACAGGCAATTTTATCATATTGCGAATGAGCGATCTCTCCGAGACAACCTTTGGATAGCAACTTTTTGGAAGTATTGAAATAGGAATTAAAATAATAATCTTTTATTGTTTCTTATAAATAATTTGCGATTTTTAATGAATTTAAAATTGTTTTCGAAAGAACTTAACTTTTCATTGTTTTCATTGCAAATCTCTATTTCACATTTTCAACTACCCAGTCAAAAGTTATCTTCAAGAGATCGCTTTTAAGCGATAAAACCGCCTGTTGTTTACCTCTAATTTAATATGTTGTGTTCTATAATAAAATATAAATATATAGGACAATCTGACACAAATCCACCTAGTCCCACAGTAAGCTCAATAAGGCTTGTGTTATGGGTACTAGACGACGATATTATATAATAGATAAATATGGATAAATACTCAAATACATAGAAAACATCCATAACTCAGGAACAAATATCTGTGATAAACACACAAATAAATGCACCGACCAGGATTTGAACCCGGGACCTCCTGCTTCATAGGCAGGGTCACTACCGACTGGGATAGGAGGCCGTTAATAATAATGATGTATGTGTTGAATGTGTAAGAGTTATGTATAATGTATCGATAAAATATGTATATTGGAAGTCGATAAACGAGAAGTCGCTATGACTGCTCAAAGTGCTACGAGAATTCCGACCTCTGCTTATGAGAGATGAAATGGTTCATAAAAGTTGACAAGCGAAGAGCTTGCAATCCGAATATTTCGCATAGAAATTTGTATGGAAACTATTCGAAATATTCATATTATCCGAATAATATCCGGATAATTGCAAGCCTTACGATATATAAATTAACCTTTTGGCCGCCGGACCTAGTCCGCAAAGACACTCACACGCCAGAGCACATTTTAAGTAAACAACTAATAGGGATTGCAACTAGTGATATCGATAGATACAATTGATGGTAAAAATCTTCTGAATTTGGTTTGTTCTTAACCAACTTTAGATTCTTACGAAAATGACAAAAATAATCATATTTTAAAAATAATCATACACTCGACATTGCTAAAAATAAAGGTCTTTTAAAAACAACCACTAAACAATATCGATTTATGACGTACGAAAACTAACATACCTACCTACCCTATTTTTCATTAAATAAAGTGGGAAAATACCGACAATATACTGTTTATAAAATATGTATTGTGTACCAAGTAGCGGCATACATTATCGCATCTTTGTCGGCACACCGATGACAGTTACGAGCTTTCTTTCTTGCTAACTTCAAGTATGTACTTGTTTGTATGGGACGCGCACGTAGGTATTCTGTCTGTACATTAGTATCTACTGACTGTTTTTTTGACAACTGTATGATTGACGTAAGCACGTGCTTTGTAAGTGTAGTGTAAGCGTGTGGCGCCTTATAAAAAGGGACCTTAGTGGAAAAGATGCGTGCTAATAGCATTATTGTATTGGAGAACAATTTTAAAAGAAAAAAAGGAATGCTGAAATAGACTCTTTTTTAGCGGAACGACACATATGATACCAGATACTTTTATTGCATTGCTAAAGTGAATAAATTTCGTACAGAAGGATTTATTATAAAAGTTTTAAGTTATTTTACATGACTTACCACGTAAAGTAAGTGATGTAGGTGTAGGATTAGGTATGTTTTATATTTATTTTATTCTTTAAAGAATAAATCTTACAGCTATCCTTACAGTTGTCCAATGCGATAGTGTAGGCCTTAGTTTTGTTAATCTGTTCTACTAATAAAAGTTAAAATAAATTATAGGGTAAGTACCTTTGTTTTACAATTCGGATTGGTAACACAAATTTTCATTTAAACATTATTATTACTAAATTTAGGGTTGGTTTAAAACTTTTTAAGCAATTTAAGTCGTATACAAGTAAAATCAAATTACCTACTAATGCATTCACATCAAAAAAGATATAAAAAAACTTACATCCTGTTAATTCACTTTAAACTACTTAATTAAAATGTATCTTTTTATGCAACTTTGTCGGTGCGATTATATATTTAACTCAAATATTAAGAAATAACTTTGCAAATTGTATGTAAATTAATACTTGGTTAATTTACACATTGTCCTTGAACTTTAGAATAGTGTGAAGCCGGCAAATCTAGGCACTTTCGTATTTCGTTAAGCACTGGTTAACCTCACGAACCGGTTTAAATTTGGTCAATATCAAACTACATAATTATGGACAGCGCTTTATTCATCTTTAACCGAAAGGAATACTACAAGGTTATCTTATTTATAATTCAGATTTTTTGCACAATAATAACAAAAAAAATATGATAACTGTCATAATGATTACTGGCAGTCGTCATAGCTGCCTGTCTGCATTTTTCTTTCTCCTACCGTTTGTCACAGCTTTTTGCTCTATTGAGCCTGGGGTCCGCTTGGCAAACTAATCCCAGAAAGTTTTTACGAAAGCGACTGTCATCTGACCTTCCAACCCAGAGAGGAAACTAGGCCTTGTTGGGATTATGATCCGGTTTCCTCACGATGTTTTCCTTCACCGAAAAGCGACTAGTAAAAATCAAATGATATTTCGTACATAAGTTCCGAAATAGTCAGTGGTACATACAAGCGGGGGTTTGAACCTGCGACCTCCAGGCCACCAGCGCTCCGTCTAGTCATAGCCTGCCTGCTTGTTAAATAATAATAATAATAAGCCGGCAGGGCAGCTGGTGGCGAGCTGTTGGGGAGTGACGACCCCACGGACCCGAGTGCTCCAGAGAGTCGGTCAAGGTCTCCGTCTCCGGCGTGTCTTCGTCGGTCGGAGTGGACCCCAAGGGGACCCACTGGATTCTCGGCTCTGTCTTGCCTTAAGTGGCCATCCAGAGAGGAACCATCAGAGCTATAAGCTCGCAGGGTGGAAGTGAAGCATAAGTCGCGAGTTGGTACTGTGGCTGGGCCTCCTACAGTCACTGGCAGAACATATGCACATGCTCCTCTCCACACCCTGAGCCGCTCACACCGATGTTGCTACTGCCCGTCTTTACGACGGCAGTTTCAGGGGCCCATCTAGCCGTCGGCGACTGCGGCGAGTCACCGCCTGCCTCGATAATGTGTTTCAACATTGAAATGGCAGGTGTTCGGTCCTTTGTACAATAGCCCATTAAGGGATATTATATTTGGCAGCGCTTACGTCATTTTACCATCCGGCAGTCACGTCCTTTCACTATGCGTTTTTGAGTGATAACTCAAAAACGGCCGAACCGATTTTATTCAATATAGTTTTCATTGAAAGTAATTATTAGGCCGCACTTCCATGAATTAAAAAAAAAATTTGGACCCACGTTTCAAAAGTTAGATGGGGGGAGGGCGCCCTTTTTTGAACTTTCATAGCTATTATTTACGAAACTAATAGTTTTATCCAAAAAATGTTTTAGAAGACCTCTATTCTTTTTGACACAATGACACCCAACACCAACTCTATACCTCGGCCACACTATGCCCCTCGCGCTGCTCCTCGCGCTGCCGCGATGTTGCCCTCTCCGGCCACACACTGCCCTACTCGCGTTATTATGATATGCGGTCCTTTGACTCGCGCCAAAAAACCGACAAAATAGGCATGACGAGAAGCATGACGAGTAGCGCGGCCACACTATGTCTCTGCCTACTTCCCTCGCTACTTCCCACGCCGCTCGTCACTTCATGTGTATGAGAGGTACCCTACAAAAATATTTATTCTATCACTTTGTCGGCGTGATTAATGCACATACAGATACCAAATTTCAGCTTTCTAGTTCGAACAGTCACTGAGCTAGACCTCGGACAGAGGACATGGCGAAACTATAAGAGTTCCTAGTTGACTACTAAAAAGTACAAAAGGCGCACTTAATGCCTCAAGGCATTCTCTAGGGCCAAACAGAAATTTGCTAAGGTGGGTGCAGTGAGAATAAATAAATTATGAAACTACTCTCATTTATTTAACCTCGTCTCAGTACCTTTCGTTGTTGATTGAGGTGTGCAATAACATTTATGGTATTGTACGGATGCAGAATCAGGTATTATAGTGGGAACCGATATAATTTTTTTCGTAATAATTCACCTGAATTTAATCATCATACGAAGAAATCTGTCAAGCATTGAAGGTTGCAGGGCATACAAAAGAATAAAACGTATACACCGTAAAATTATCGCCTAAAACAAATTGATATATATTTTTTTGGAAAAAAATATTTTTTGCATAGTTTTCCTTGTCACTTTGATATCTATCAATAAGGACGTGTAAACTATGCCCAATAGTGGCAATAATGCCATCAGAAAGGCGTTTTGTGCTGAGTTATAATAAAAAGTATTTTTTTACATTGGTATTAACTCTGAAACTATGCGTATTCCAGAAAAGTTTATAGGACATTTTAGTATCTAAATATGATCAGGAATACACTGTTAAAATCTTTCTAGTTATAAGGGCCCACTGTGTATAAATACGCTTGAAAAACACAACCCTCATTTCTTTCGGCAGTTGGTTTTAATGAAACGGTTGACGCACTGAATAAAGCAAACGACATCAACGCGCTCATTATGTACATAATTACTCGTATTTATTAGATAGGTACCTAAGCTAAGGGCATGCGATACCGGTGTTTTTAGGGTTCCGTACCCAAACGGTTAAAACGGGACCCTATTACAAAGACTCCGCTGTCCGTCTGTCTGTCTTTCCGTCTGTCACCAGGCTGTATCTCATGAACCATGATAGCTACACTTGAATTTTTCACAGATGATGTATTTTTGTTGCCGCTATAACAACAAATACTAAAGAGCAGAATAAAATAAATATTTAACAGACATGACTTTTTGCAGTTATTTTAGATAATGGTACGGAATACTTCGTGCCCGAGTCTGACTCGCACTTGGCCGGTTTTTTTGTTTACCGTTTTATGTATTTAGATTTTTCGCTTTGTATATGTAGACTCACACACAACGCACAGCCTAAACCGAAACTTTAACATATCCCGGCCGAGCGGTAGGATAGGAACGTCTTCGGTTCAGCTGGGGAAAAATGATGTCGTATGTCCAGCGTCTGTTAGGCTGATTCCTCTGGTCGCATTTCTCACTCAATTCCAATACAATTATGAGCAGGTTCTATGCCAAAAAAACTACGTAACTACTTATACAGGATGAAATATTAACCACTGTTCATATTAAGATTAGTAGTTAAGTTATTTATGAATGTATCTAACTTTACTGAAATAAACAGATTTTTTTTTTAATTTTTTTTTATTGAGTGAGGTGTTTAGGTAGGCAATACTGAACAACTTTTACTATGGGACCAACTCTGAAATCGCAGAAAATATTTGGCTTCCCCATAGAAAACGACAACATGTAATCGGCCGAAATATATGAATTTTTCGCGATTTTGGAGTTGGCCCATAGTAAAAGTTGTTCAGTATGAACTACTTCATCACCTCGCTCATATTGAACGGCGGTTAATATTTCACCCTGTATAAGTAGTTACGTAGAATTTTTTGTCGTTTCGTGTTTTGGAAATTGATCTAAATTATGGAAATTGTCATAAATGATTTAAGCGTCATAATTTCAGTTTTTGGTTTGCCAAAATGGCGGAGCCATGCATCTGTTCAGATTACAGAACCACTATATAATAAAATAATAAGTAGGTACCAATAGGTATTCTTCTGGAGTTAGGTTTATGATCTTCCATCTGTTCAATTTTGCGACCTTATACACGGTGAATCTGAGTAACCCGACAGATTTTAACCATAAATTCCTGATCATAATTCAGAGTTTCAGAGTTACTACCGCTTAAATAAAAAACCTTTTTTATTGTGACTCAGTGCAAAACGCTTTTTTGATGGCGATTTCACCCTTTATGGGGTCTAGTCTAGACATTCTTATTGACAGATATCAAAGTGCCAAGGATTACTTTACGTAAACTATTTTTTACGAAAATAAATGTACTAATTTATTTGAATCGACAGTTTAAACAATATAATTTATGTTTTTATGTTCAAAAGCATTTACAAAATCGAAAAAAAAGAAAAAAAATTTTTTTTTGGCGAAATTGACCTAAATTCATATAACATTTATTACTCCCTATGACCTTAGGAATGTATGGTTAAAATCTTTCGGGTTACTCAGATTCACCGTGTATATGCCATAGCATACGATAAAAAAAAACAAATGACATGGGACTCCACTTCACTAAGAAAGAGTTTTTAGAAAACTGACCCGAGACTTAAGAACATAAAAGTTTTAAATCATTTCCGTGCGGACATTGTGGCAGGCGCAGGCCAGTAATATAAAAACATTAAAAATTAATTAAACGGAGTGAAAGTGTCAGATTAGTTATCCAATCACAATAATTAGATGTTGGCCCATCCGCTTACAAGATTACTGGTTTTTAATCTAAGTTTACCTATATGTAGGGCAGTGGCTGCAAAGAGTGTGAAGTGAGTCAGTGTATAAATAAGAAGAAATTGACGAATTATAAACAGCGTGACAGAAATAGTTTTTTTCACAAACATGCAATGTAATATTAATCCTTACGTTGTCATAGGCCCGGAAAACCAATATGTAGTAAAGAACGGGAGACACAATAAGCCCAAAAATATGGCCCCACAATAGTGCTGTAAGATCGACTCGTACAGCAGTTTCTCTGACAGTCTTTTTACGGTATTAGTTACACTGGCCGGTTACAAATTTTCACGTGCCATATTTTCGGTAAATCTTGTTTGAGACTGTGGGCAGTATTCTAACTTTAAAATACATTCAGACACGATCCAACTTCAATGCAATTCCAATGTATTAACTACGCAATACAGCTAGCGCCTAAATAGACGGAGAGCTAGCCACGTCAGATATGACACAATAATGAGAGCGACGAAACTCCTCTCGTTAGTTTGCTATACTATGCTTATTTCTAGATCCGGGCATCTGGCAACTGTAAAGTGGTGGAGGTCAAAGAATGCAAACCACTTTAAGAATACAAATTCTAGAGTTCTGGTTTTGATGCAGTATTATGAAAAAATATATAAATAATCAGATCATGTCATTGGCAAAAGTTTCTGATGAGGGAAAGTATGTAGTCAAAAACGACGTATAATGTAATCCATAGTTTGTCGCCTACAGTTTCTGTTTCCGAAATATTACGAAATGTTTATTGTTTTAATGTTAAAATATAGGCCCCGTTCTCTATAAATAAGATAACTTCGGCCGTTTTTACCTATTTTGGTATTACTCTTTTCCAATTCAAAAACTTTGCTAGGCTGTCTATCTGACATCCACCCATTAAAAGCTGCCAGATGCCCGGATCTAGCAATAAAGATAGTATTGCAATCTTACTAGATGGGTTTCATTGCTCTCATTATTGTGTCATATCTGACGTGGCCAGCTCTTAGACCAAAACGTCTGAATCGGAAATGTCAGAATTAGCTTAAAAATTATTCCAATGCAACTCCAATGCGACTAACTTCAATATTGGTTGATTAGGTTCTCTGCCTTTTCGCCTAATAACGTTTCCCAAAGTGTTTCATTTGTTGTGTGTTGGAGTTATGTTTGAGATAGATTGTGTTTTTAATGGATTGTTTATGTATTTTATATATTCTTACCAATTCTTACCCAAAGGCCCTGAAGTATCCTGTTACGGGTGCATCAACATGAGTGAGCGGACTGTAATGGAACTTTCAATTTTCTTACGCCTGCAACCTTGGCGTCAAAGATGGTGGCAGGTTTACCGAACAGCTGATTTTACAAGCTTATTTCTCGTGACAGGATG
Organism: Pammene aurita; assembly: GCA_947086415.1. Classification (NCBI taxonomy): domain Eukaryota; kingdom Metazoa; phylum Arthropoda; class Insecta; order Lepidoptera; family Tortricidae; genus Pammene; species Pammene aurita. The sequence continues at coordinate 2,324,999 of OX352298.1, forward strand.
GACCTTACGATCCAGTACAAAGTGACCAGTTGTAATCCTCCTGGAGTGTATTCAGTTGAACCACAGCTTGGAATGCAGGACCGCAGGTAGAATTCAACCTCTGGTCCCTTTGGGTTACCGCAGTTGCTTAAGTTTTGGTAAATGTTAAATGTTAAGTCTTTCTTCGGGACCACGGGGACATAGTCGTCCTCTAAACGTCGAAGGTAATTTTAAAATTATATACGCGGTTAAACGTATGGAGTGGAAACATGGACCATTCTAGCCCGAGAACGACCAAGAATAGACGCATTCGAGATGTGGTGCTGGAGGCGAATGCTCAGGATACCCTGGACGGCCAAACGTACCAATGTGTCTATTCTTTCACAGCTTAACATTAAGACACGACTGTCTGCCGTCTGTTTGAGTCGTATACTTTCATACTTTGGCCACATCATGAGAAGAGGAGACGAGAGCCTGGAAAAACTGGTCGTGGTTGGGGGTATTGAAGGCAAGAGAGCCCGTGGCCGTTCACCAACCAGATGGTGTGACCAAGTCAAGGAAGCAACCTCCTCAAGCAAATTCTACCAGGCGGTGACGGCTACTACGGACCGGGACCGATGGAGACAGATCATCAAGTTAAAAGTACTTCCTAGTGATCACGATCCTCAGTAATGAGGGACCGACTGAAGAGAGAGAGAGATACGCGGTTAAGTACCGTTACTGCAAAAAGATATGTGTACCAATTACCAATTAAAATTCAAATTATGCCCTTAAACGTATTACCACTATTTTTGTTACAACTAGCTATGTATAGTAAGCTGCTGAACCACTTTTACTATGGGGCCAACCCCGTTCTTCAAAAAATCAAATCCATACTTAATATTATAAATGGGAAAGTGTATGTGTGTGTTTGTTTGTTTGTTTGTTTGTCCATCTTTCACGGCAAAACGGGACGACGAATTGACGTGATTTTTTAAGTGGAGATAGTTGAAGGGATGGAGAGTGACATAGGCTACTTTTTGTCTCTTTCTCATCCCCCACTTCCCTAAAATGGGGGGTGGAAGTTTGTATGGAGCATTACGCAATTTTCAAGGTAGAAAGCTAAAAATCCACTGCCTCAGGCGAGGTCTCGCCTGAGGCAGTGAATTTTTCTACTTTTCCATTTTTTCTTAGCATTGTGGTATCGTTAGCAGACGTTCTGCTTAATATATAATTAATTGTAGTATGGGGTAGCGCATTGTTATCGGTGAATTCTCAGTACAACTTGGGACTCCGATGGCCGGTTGGGAAGTGTAAGACTTCTTCGGCAGATGTTGCTAGGCGTCCCCCTAAGACGCATATGGGATATAGTGGAAAAATTCGCAGCCATCAGGTGTGTCTCAGTAGCTCAGTTGGTCAGAGCGATGGGCATGTATCCCAGAGTCGCGAGTTCGGGTCTCGCCTGAGGCAGTGGATTTTTCTACTTTTCCATTTTTTCTTAGCATTGAAGCTAAAAATTGGTATGCGGACTATTTGTGTGTGGTTTATTCTGTTCCGAATTCTCTTCTGTGTTTTAAATCAGGAAAAGGGAACCGTGTTACCCCGAATTTGACGCGAGCGAAGCCGCGGGCAAAAGCTAGTAAGTATCTAAAATTAACTTCTATTGAACTCCAAGCAGTTGAAGCCCTCTTACACTTGTCCTAAATCAGTTCTAAATGATTTAGTCACTTGATTGAGTTAAGTGTAACCGCATTTAGCAAGTAAATTTACTACTAGTTTAAGTTAGGGTCCTAATCGGATGCTAGTTATTAGGACACTGAAAAAAGTAAAGTGTAACAGGGCTTTAACAGCGCGTGTCCAATTCAAATACACATAGACGGAGAGCTAGCCACGTCAGATATGGCACAATAATGAGAGCAACGAAACCTATTTATATTTGGCAGCTGTAAAGTGGTGGATGTCAAAGAATGCAAACTACTTCAGGAAAACCAATTCTAGAGTTCTAGGTTTGATGCATTTTATAAATAATTGGATTACATTATCGCCAAAAGTTTCTGTTGGGGGAAAGTAACTTAGTGCAATATACGATAAATAATATAATTCATTCATAGTTTGTCACCTACTGTTTCGGTTTCCGTAATAATATGCAATGTTTTTTGTTCTAATGTTAAAATATAGGCCCTGTCCTTTATAACTGAGACAACTTCAGCAGTTTTTACCTATTTTGGTATTAATATTCTGCAATTTAAAAATTTTGCTAGTCTGTCACTCTGACCTCCACCCATTAAAATCTGCTAGATGCCCGGATCTACCAATAAGGATAGTATAACAATCTAACCAGACAGGTTTTGTTGCTCTCATTATTGTGTCTTATCTGACGCGGCCAGGGGCCTATTTCTCGAAAGGTATTAGACCAATATTATTAGTCCACGAACTGTCAAATCGTATGGGTTTCCATGACAACACTAATCGAACGAGCTGAGCGTAAGCCAAGTGAGTTCTTACAAACAACTTCTGCTACTGGGACGTCTTGGCATTTCGATGGCTTTTTGATTTTGAGAGTTTGTTCCGCCATAACTTTAGTAAAGTTTTTCTGATCTTAATGAAATTTGTTGGGGTTGTAGCAGAGATACATAAAATTTGAGAGTTCGTATATGAGCAAGATCGCCCAAGGGGTCATGGAGCTAAAAGGCGCGAAAAAAATCATCATAAGGGTCTTGTTATATTGGTCGTCTCGTTTGCATGGAAATCGCGAGTTCTGAGTTCGAGGTGGACTACTAGTAATATTAGTCTAATACCGTTCGAGAAATGGGCCCCAGCTTTAGTCCAACAACACTGGCTAAGCCGTCCAACACAGGATGATAACACTATCAAACAAATCAAATTAGCCATCCGCGATAACGTCCGGCGCTACGGGGGCAAAACTGCTAGAGGCCGGGGCAGTCATTGCGACATGGCGTCTCGGGCGCGAGCGCGCATGCGCCAACAATCAGCATTTTCCCGCCAAACGCCGGCCAAGCCCGGACGCGTCCAGGAACAATACAAACTTTTTAATCTACTTTTTTAAAATGTAACTTGTTATTGTAAATAGGTTTTTGTGTTTTTTGAAGTGTTGTGTCGTGATGTAGTCATGTTGTTGGGAGTTCTTCTGCTGCTGAGCGAGTGCACTGCACTGGCTTTCAATACCAGTGATGTTAACCCACGGGATGCGGTAAGTGTAACAATTATCTAATAAAAATAAAAAAAAACCGGCCAAGTGCGAGTCCAACTCGCGCACCGAGGGTTCCGTAAACACCTATAACAAGCAAAAACCTCTACGCGTTTACGAGGAAAAAGGTAGTAAGTAAAAAATTTAAAAAAATATTTTTTGTATGATTTTACTAAAAATGTCTACTTTTCGTAATTTTTCCTTTGTCTGTGTTATATGAAGTTTCTTCGTGCCAAGTTTCAAGTTTCTGAGTTTACGGGAAGTACCCTTTAGGTTTTGAGTTTCTTGCGAGTACTCAGTTTCAAAATATGCGACTTAAATTGCTATTTCTTTTGATTGCGTTGACATAAAAGTTTGGTTTTGCTACATCTGAAAGGTCCTATAGCCCTGAGTATTTGACACGAATTTGAATTTAATACCTCCACGCGTTTACGAGGAAAAAAGTAGTAAGTATAATATTTAAAAAAAAATTTTTTGTATGATTTTAATCAAAATGTCTACTTTTGGTAATTTTTCCTTTGTCTGTGCTATATGAAGTTTCTTGGTGCCAAGTTTTAAGTTTCTGAGTTTACGGAAAGTACCCTTTAGGTTTTGAGTTTCTTGCGAGTACTCAGTTTCAAAATATGCGACTTAAATTGCTATTTCTTTTGATTGCGTTGACATAAAAGTTTGGTTTTGCTACATCTGAAAGCTCCTATAGCCCTGAGTATTTGACATGAATTTCAATTTAATACCTCTACGCGTTTACGAGGAAAAAGGTAGTCAGTTTAAAAAATTTTAAAATATTTTTTTGTATGATTTTACTAAAAATGTCTGCTTTTTGTAATTTTTCCATTGTCTGTGCTATATGACGTTGCTTCGTGCCAAATTTCAAGTTTCTGAGTTCACGGGAAGTACCCCGTAGGTTTTGCGAGTGCCGAAAAACTCTAAAATTTGCAGCATAAACGACTGTATCTTTTGATTGCGTTGGTTTTTAAGTTTGATTTTTTCACAGCTGCAAGGGACAATAGACTTGAATATTTGATATAAATTTCAGCTTGATACCTCCACGCGTTCCTGAGAAAAATGGTCTTGACAGACAGACAGACAGACAGACAGACAGACAGACAGACAGACAGACAGACAGACAGACGGACAACAAAGTGATCCTATAAGGGTTCCGTTTTTTCCTTTCGAGGTACGGAACCCTAAAAACAAAAAAAAAACATGTAGGGTGTACTTCCTCTCCTATATTTACCTCTTTTATTATGGAGCTATATAAAATAAACTTTTTGTGGCAGTCTATATAATAACAATTAAAATACCCTTCCCAAAACTACATGTGGTCATTCGAAGTTATCAATCAGGTTTTTTTCACGATTTGGTTGGTCTCATACATAGTATGTAAATTTTGTTCAATTTCAATAAGACTTAAATGGGTCAATAATTTTCTTATAAGTTGTCGTCTGTGGAGAAAACAATAAAAGTAATCGTGTCTTAAATTTCGTCTCTTGTAATTTTAACTATAAAACTTTCGTGAGACTCTGACTTCTTACGTGAGAGTAACATATTAAAAATACTCGACTCTATCGACTCTCGTCTTATAATCGACTTAAATTACGTGAGTAACCGGTTTATTTTTAATATCGTCTCTTGTAATTTTTGTTTTTCCTTGTTGAGTCTGAGCGGAGCTACCGAAAAAAATCGTTATCCCCGTCTCTATAGCTTTACGACTACTTCGCGGTAGGCCGGCAGGTCTGATGCAACAGGCCCATAAGAGTGTAGCTGCAGCGTGACTGAAAAATTGATTTTAATTTTCTTAATATGTAATGTCTACAGGAGAGCCGCGAATGCAATTAGCAAACAATATAATAAGTATGTATGACCCACGTATCGTCTTGCGGAACGCTGGCGCTAATCGCTGGAGATTATCTTTCCTATTAATTAGCTCGGTTAAAGTTCCTGGAAACTACGCGAACTTTACGTAGTTTTCCAATGTTCCTGTAAAGGTCACATTTAAATTTTGTTATTTGTTACTAGTGTGCGTTGACATTCCTAACAATTACTGTTATCTAGTTTTTTTTAAGTAAAAATTAATAATTAATAAAATAAAAATGATGTATTCTTCAGTAACAAGCAATTTTTAACAAAATACAGATTGGTGACCCTTTTTAAGTACGGAAATACCTGTGTTAAAGGACACCGCTCTTCCTTAGAGATTATCTAAGAGCCAAAATCAAAATAAGTAAATAAATAAATATTATAGGACAATCTTACACAAATCGACCTTGTAAGCTCAATAAGGCTTGTGTTATGGTTATGGGTACTAGACGACGATATATATAATAGATAAATAGGGATAAAATACTTAAATACATAGAAAACATCCATAACTCAGGAACAAATATCTGTGATAAACGCACAAATAAATGCCCTGACCATGCTTCGTAGGCAGGGTCACTATCGACTAGGCTAGGTGGCCGTAAGTACCTAAATATAATGAATATGTTAATTTATCAGCGCATTGGATACCTTCTGTAACGCTGTTAAATGTTGTTCTTATTCATCCTCCTAGCGTTTTGTCCCGGCTTGTCGACAACCAAATCCCATGAATTGGCGTAGGCACTAGTTTTTACGAAAGCGATTGCCATCTGACCTTAATGTTGTTCTTATAAAATAAATAAAATAAAATAAATTATGTTTTAAGTGAAAAAGCTCCCACTGCGCAAAATACCTATCTTTCAAGCCATTAAGTAGTTAACGATTAAATACATAGGTAAAGTTATTGCATCGCATATAACTGTAAATACTTAATGCTTCTTGTTTTACACCTACAACAGTAATTAACAAGTTAATTAAACGTGTCTGCGTAATAATAATTAATACCCGATATTAATAATCCATGCGCATTAAAAACAACAACATATTAAAACATTGAACACATTAAAACAACATGTTATAATCGTCATCATGAACATTCTCCTGACAGAATGCATCTTCGGTGGACGAATCCACAGTTACTGATAATTCTTTTAAACTAATCTTTATTGGTTCCTAACTCCATCCATCATGAACTCTAAAGTCCCGATTTTAACAATATATTACTGTTGAAGAATTTTTGTATGCGGTTTAATATAATATATATTTTTTTAATGTAAAAATATACAGGGTGTAACAAAAATGCTGGTGATCCGTCTAAGGGCGTAATTTGGTATCGTATATTAATTATGAAAAACTGTAAAAAAAACTTTTTTCGCGTGCGAAAAGTAATGATTTTGTATGGAGGGTTGGCCGGTTGGGTCGACGTGCCACATACAAAAAAAAATTGCGCCCAAACAATTTTTCTCCTACTTTTTCTTAGCCGCAATACTCGCAATACAATACCGATTATGCCCTTAAACGGAACACCAGTATTTTTATTCCATCCTGTATATTTGTTCTTCGATCAGACCTTAAATAAAATTTGTATCGGATTGTATACCGTTAATTTAAATTCACCTCGAAGTTAATAAATAGTTTAAATAGTCCTAAGATGTTGTTTGTTTTCATTGTTATTGTCTCTCAATGTTCATGTATAAATGTTTTTATTCTTTATTCTTTTTATTTATCATACTAAGTTTTCGTGTTTTATCACCCCGCCTAGATGGTTCAAATTTGTCACAAGATCCGTAACAAAGTAAGAAATGGAGAAAAACTACACGATATTATTACGACACGTCATTTCCCGTGTCACTAGAATCACTGGATTACCAGAATCTGCACTGTGATGTCACACAGACCACTTACCCACTAAATGGAATACGTAAGACAACTAACGGACACTATAATCCATCTAAACCAGTTAGTGACCTTTCCGTAATAAACTAATAAGGGACCAATCGACACCATTATTTTTTGGGAGAGACTACTAACTGTTTCGTAGTAAATACCTATAATAAATATAGTCAAGAAAGGGTCCACGGATCACCGGTTAAGAACAACTGGTCTAAGCTAAGTTTGCACCGACTTGTAACTTACCTAGTCTACCTACCCCTATGTCGAGGAGTGCCATTACTGGCCCTGCCCCTGCCCTGCCTTTCCTGCACTTGTCATGAAAACTATGCATCGTCGGACGGACTCTATGCCCATTACCGTTCTCATGCTAATTCAGAATCAAAGTATCAGCTTGTATTTAAAATACAATTAACAACCAAATTCTAGAGTTAAACAAGGGCTTTTAGTAGAGTAGGATCAAATTAGAGAACCTATAAATCGAATGAGTATTGCGGGTTGCTGTGTTGTTCTTTACAAGTATGTGATGTGCTATATCACATACAAGATGTCACGTCCCGAATAATTTTGACAGTGTATATTTGGCAAAATTGACCTAAAATAATATAACATTTATTACTCCTCATGATCTCAAGAATACGCTGTTAAAATTATACGGGTTCCTTACGTGACACCGTGTATAGTGGGCATATGTTCTGCATTAGAACCTAAATCTGTTTATGACTCAAATAATTTAACGTGTGGATAAGTGTGAGAATGAGGGTTTCCACGATATAGTTTTTCACTAGATAGCAGGACCGTGGTGAGAGGTCCTATTGACAGCAGCTGCCAAAATCCACCAATAAAAAATATATGTTTATTTTTATTTTTTATACCTATATGGCTTTTACTTCTCGCTGGTTTTAGCGAGGTGAATTCTGCCAATGTCGAGGTGTATACTGTGTATACTTTGATTTTATAAACTTTTAATTATATAAATACAAGCAACTTTGGTTGGTTGAGGCCTTGCTGATTGTATGCTGATAGCTTCCCTACAAACACGTGGGTGGCCGAGACCCCGGATAACCGTTTGTTCAACTAAAGGGTTAAAAGGTTACGCGCGTTTTTAGAAAAAAATTTCATTAGCTGCACACTTTTTCGTTAGGTCACCGCACAATAAGCTATCAATATTACACACTGAACTACGTAAATGAGTAAAAAAACAAAAAACTACTCGAAAGACGGCACAGCCATCTTGAGCTCAAACGGAAAATCAAATATATGATTAAACATGATTGGTGGATTTTGACAGCTGCTATCAAAACGACCTCTCGACACGGTGCTGCCATTTACTGAAAATCTCGACCACGAAACTCTTATTCAGGGTGGGTTGCGCCACATACAATTAACAAACTGATTAAAATATAACGATTTCACCCCATAGAGAACCGTTACATTTTTGATACAAGCAAATTGTAACGATGATCATGATTTTAATGGACGATTTAGTGCAACTAACTCTTAGTCCATGTAACAAGTTAGGTGGTTCGCAAACCCACATAGTTTATGTGGTCAGAAGGTTAATTGCAACTGTCTTGCGGAGTCTAGACGAGATTGTCTCCGTGATGTCATAAGCGGTTGCCTTGTAGGCTAGACCCGCATAGTTTATATGGACAGGAGTACGGCCACAACTATAAACGCGTAAAACGGGTTTAAGAATTATATAAAGTGCATTTTATGAGTGCGGGGACTGTGTCCTAATTTTATCTTAACTTGTCTGTGTTAGAGATATGCATCTTTTTGAACCAGCACACTAAATGTTGCTGATTACTGTTGAAATACCGAAAAACTGGATATTTATACCTAATATGATATGACTTAGATACATAACCCGTTCACCCTTACCTCACGCACACGTATCATTTGATCGTAATTCCTGGAAGTTTCAACCGCTATTTCCTCCTTGGACCGTATTCTAACTTTAAAACACGTGTAGACACGACACAACTTCAATGCAGCTCCAATGCATTAACTACACAATTAACACAGCTAGCGTTAGCATGCGCTAGCATACAGCTAGCACTAGCTGTATGCTAGCGCATAAACGTCTGAATCAGAAATGTCAGAAATTGCTTGAAAGTTATTCCGAGGCAATTCCAATACAACTTCAATATTGGTTGATTATTTGTTGTGTTGGAGTTACAGTACGCGAACAGTTTTGAGCTTCGATAACACACAAGTGCGATTTTCTTTTTTAGTTAGAGAATATGATATGATTACTTATAGTAAAAAATATTTTCTAACAGTTTTTGACGTCGCGCTAGGTATTATATAAATATTTATTAATAACAACAAGAAAAGATTATACAAGATATATTTTCCTTTACCATACTATTAAATTCAACTATTTCAACATCATCTGTCATTTTATAACAGTTCGGTCAATAGATTATGTGAGCATAATCGAAAACAATTTGTCAAAATATAAGTGACCTTGAATTCTAAACAAATTACAAATGGCTAAGACGACATATGCTTTTGACAAAACCGTTATAAAATGTGAAGTTATGTGGCAATAGTAAAAAGCGATAGCCTGGTGGAGAAAAATAAAACTTACATAATCTTTTCTATGTGTAGCAAACAAATACATGTATTATACCTAGCGCAATTGTTAGAAAATATTTTTTATTATTAGTACATAACGTATTCTAACAGGTCACAAAATAAAATCAGACTTGTGATTTATGTAATTTTTATAGGTTAAAAAGGCCCGTACTCCACTATTATGTTTGACAGAGATTGTGTTTTTAATGTATTGTTTATTTATTTCAAAATAAGAAAACGGCACCTTGCTAATATTTTCCCATGATATCACTATGTAGGTATGTAAAGGTAAAAAACCGACCAAGAGCATGTCGGGCCATGCTCAGTACTGGCTGTACTTGCCGGCCCGTCACAATAGATCTACTCAAAAGGTCGTTTTTTTATAGGATATTTTGCGGCACTTACGTCCTTTCACTGTATGAAATCACAACTTTTTGCGATAACTCAAAAACGACTGAGCCGATTTTGTTCCATATTCATTGAAAGTACTTATTAGGTCTTACTTTCATCCATTTTTCCATATTTGTTGGATTCACGGTTAAATCATTACAGGGGGGGAGGGCTGTTGATTTTATCCAAAAAATATTTGAATCTTGAAGCAAATCAAATTATTTAGTTAAATTTTTTTTGATTTGCAATTTAAAAAAAAATATTGAACAAAATAATTTGATTAGCTTCAAGATTCATAGATGGCAGCACCATCTCTCTCGCTATACCAGAATCACGTAAGAGATTCGGATAGGAGGTGCAAGCACGGACTGCGCATGCCCTTAGAGTATGGTCAACGGCGCCTAGCCGTTTCAAATTCAGAGATTGCATATACATGAGAAAATCAAGTTCAAGTGTCAAGTTCCGCCGTGACCGGGTGGTCTAGTGGTCAGGACGTCAGCCGCGAAAGCTGAAGACGCCAGTTGAAATCTGGCCTCGGACACCGGAGGGTTTGGTCACTTTTTCTGAAGTATATGACATCTATTTTCAAAAAATATTTATTTTATAATTTTGTCGGCCTGCCTCATACACATATTCATACCAAATTTCACCTTTCTGGTACTAACGATCACTGAGCTAAGCTGCGGACAGACAGACGGACTGACAAACTGACATGGCGAAACTATAAGGGTTCCTAGTTGACTAAGGAACCCTAAAAGGGATAATATAGGTTTTTTAAATGAGAGTTCATAGGCTACCGTTACCTTTTACCATCAGGAAGACTATACAGGGTGAAATCTGGGTCGTACTCCTAAAACACTTTTTCTGACTCTGTAACTGATCACCATAATCAACATGATAGTATTGAATCAAAACAGAATGATTTTTTTTTATTACATTATTCCATTAAAATTAATCTTATACTAAGTAAATCATGGCCACCCTATTGGTTTTGACACACGCTGTATGGAAAACGACAAGACGTCGCATTGATTAGGGTGACAAATTGTACGCCAAAATTATTTTTTCCATTTATCATCTAAAAAATAATCACCAATATTGGTGACAAAAAAGTTATGATTAACACATCATTAGCTTCATCTTTCGATTCTGTATCATGCCTTGATCGCTTGCTACACGACCCCGATTTCACCCTGTATACAAGATGTAACAAAATTTCTGGTGATTATTTTAAGGGCATAATAAATTGGTATCATATTCTAATTATGAACTAAGAAAAAAAAATTGAATGGAGGGTTGGCCAGCTGGGACGACGTGTACAAAAATAGTAGTTTTCGATACAAGTGCGAGAAGTATGTCATTTTGCACGAACGAGTACCGAGGTTACTTGGCCCGAGCCGAGAGGCGAGGGTCAAGACTCGGGACGAGTTAAAATGACACTTCTGCACGTGTGTCGAACAACGTTTTTTAATACAATTGCGAAAAAACTACAATGAAATAATAGTAGATTGTTTGACAAGGGTCTAAAGTAGGCCATATTACCACCAGGTGGTTATTTTCCCGACCGAAGTGAGGGAAAATTGTTCGAGTGGTAATATGGCTTTTAGACCAGAGTAATGCATACAATGTTTCACTTCGATTGCGAGAAAATATCATAAAAATACTTATTATTTACGCACAATAACTAAACTAAGGTGAAATTATGGTATAACTTGACGGTCTTTTAATTTTTTAACTTCTTTGACATAGATACAAAATATAAATACCGCGAATAAATGCCACAGACGACGGTATAATTAGCTCTTTAAACAGTTTAAACACAATTTAAAGCGTTTCCCAAAAAAAAAAATCTTTTTAATGATTGTGAAGTAGGAACTAAAAAACACCTCATGTTTTGAGAAATAAATTGCGTTTCCTGATTGGTCGATTTTAACATTACTGTATTCTGATTGGTTGATATTAAATACAATGTTTTTTTTAAGGACTTAAATTATTTACACAGTATACGCACCAAAAAAGTATCTAGCGTTCCGATTAACTCCGATATGTGTTGTGATTGGTGGATTTAATATAGTGAAGTGTTCTGATTGGTCAATTTAACACGTTCACTGTCCGAATCTGACATGTGAACCTATGGCTTTGTAATAGAGGCTAGCCGTGGCCCCACATTGGGGGCACAGTGAACGTGTTAAAATGTCTTGTTCAAGTAATACTATTGGGTCTCGCATAATACTCCTTTATGCCCAATCGCGCGTAGTTCAGGTGGGTCATTTATAAGCGGGTCTCGCATAATACTCATTTATTTAAAATTCTGATCTGCAAATCGTGCGTAAATCAAACTTTACGCACGATTTGCAGATCAGATTACTTTTTAGCACTAGTGCATAAAATCAAACTTAACAATTACAAACTTTTTGAGCAATTGTATTAAAAAAATTTTTTCGTGTCCAAAAAAATTTTCTTCTACTTTTTCTTACTCGCAATACGATACCAATTATGCCCCTAAATGGACTAAGAGCTAGCCACGTCAGATATGACACAATAATGAGAGCCTCGAAACCCGTCTGGTTCCTCATTGCTAGATCCGGGCATCTGGCAGCTTTTAATGGTCAGAGTAACAGACAAGCAAATTTTTTTAATTGCAAAATAGTAATACTAAAATAGGTAAAAACTGCCGAAGTTGTCTAAGATATAATTACCGTTTACCATCAGGAAGACTAAGTTACTGAAGGGCATAAATAATTGGTATCGTATTCTAATTATGAACGAAGAAAAAAAATTGAATGGAGGGTTGGCCAGCTGGGACGACTTGCACAAAAAAAAATTTTTTTGTCTCCAAAAATTTTTCTTCTACTTTTTCTTACTCGCAACAAGATACCAATTATGCCCTTATACAGATCACCAGTATTTTTGTTATACACTGTATTGAGATTATCTCAGCCTTAGATCGTAATCATACAATAATTATACTTTGAATCGGTTGACCGATACAGAATGTCTCATCAGTCTCATCTCATGGCTTTGAGACCTCGTCCTCCCCTAGTACTGGTATAAAGGTTTTATTTTAAACGTTAACGGCGTTATTCATTAACGTTTCTTAAATATAAAATGCTGTTAATAATCGTTATCGCAAAATTTATTTTTATAAACATACTTCTTTACGGATCATTAAATTTTTCTAACTTCAGTAGTTTCTAATCTAAACTCAATCTTAAACTCAAAAATGTTTACTTATAATATTGGTTACAATAAATGAAATAATATTAAATTTAATGAATAAGGGGTAAAGTAAATATGAAAAGGAAAATCTTGACGAAACTCCGTAAACACTATACTTTAACTGACTCGTAAAACGTCAAAGGGAAACCCCAAACGTAGCTCCGGTCGCGGTCGTAAAGCCTATTTGGTAACTCGTGAGCTGGTGAGTAATGTGTAAATGTAGCTGCAATCGTAAAAAACACCTTGTTGGTTATGCTTGGAATATGGCAAAACAGTCATAGTCTTAGAGAATTCAACCAGGAGTAGCCATGTCTGTCATTTTCTACAGAAAAAAGTCTGCCGATTTTGCCGTGCTCGTACGTAACGTACAAATAGCCACGTCAGATAAACGTCAGTGTGACCACTACATACATGTGTGTGACCACTAGTCATATGTTTTCGGCAGAGGGGAACGCTTGTCAATGACGACTCCGATAAGCGCTGGTAGCCTGGCGATGACTTTCAATCCGAAGGTCTTGGGTTCAATTTTCAATTCAGACCGCGGCCCGTACAAATCACAAATACATTACACGAAATATCTTTTTCACTTCTCGTGATCGTTAAGTTCGATTTAAGTCGTGCGTGGACGACTACAACTAAATTTTATTGCATTATTCAACATGTATCATCATCCCTATCCAAAATCAAAAAAAAGTGACAATAGTCATAGGAAGATCGACCCTGACTTTTATAGCACAAAGTTTCTAGGAACCTTCTGCTTGAAACCGACACAAAAGCAGCAAATATATGTTTACATAAAAGCAGATGTTCAATAGTAGATACCCACTTGTGTAGGTTTGCAATAAACAATTAGTATTAAAAACAACTATGCAAATTATTGCTTAAAATTACCTACACGGGACTCATAGTCATGAAGTTTTCAAAATAACAACTTAAAAGCTTTAGTAACTGCTTTTTAATATCACTTTTAGCATTTCCGCTTTGTAAGTGTTACTTGTTATGCTTATAAAGTTATAAAAGTAACCTTTACTTAACATCAGGAACATGTATAATATACTGCTATGTTGTTACATTGTCTTAACCGACATATAATGTGTGCATTACCCGCACATTACAAAAACCGCTAAGCTTCAAAATCCTTCCAAATCAACTGTGACTTACGATTTTTAAGACTACAGTAATTCGTAGCTAAATAGACATGTTCCCATACTATTACAGATGTAAGTAATAGTAACATAAGACCTTTTAAACAAAGAACAGTATGGCGCGTAACTGTAGTTAAACGACGCAATTATATACGAGTTTTATAGTGACATAAGTCCTTTTAGGTTACAAAGCTGCAGTGCTATTTGGGTCAGTCGAGGTATCAATGGCTAGGTCTGTGTGCACTAAGCTAGTAATTTAGTTGCGTGCTTTAGCACTGTGTAAATTGCTTAGAAGCTTTACAAGATTGTCGCCTTTGAGACGATGTTTTCCGGTTTTCTGTCCAATATGTTTTGTTGTTTTGTTTCTGCTATCCAGATACTAATTGGATTTTTTTTTTTTTTTTTTTTATACCACGATGGTGGCAAACAAGCATACGGCCCGCCTGGTGGTAAGCAGTTACCGTAGCCTATGGACGCCTGCAACCCCAGAGGATTTACATGCGCGTTGCCTACCCTTTAGGAACCTATACACTCCTTTTTTGAAGAACCTCATACTGTAGCCCACTGGGAAAACCTCGGCAGGGAGTTCATTCCACAGCCGCAGCGTTCGTGGGAGGAAATTCCTCTTAAATCGTACTGTGCGCGACCCATTGGGCTCCAGGGTGAAATTTCACAGAAAACAAACACAGTCAATGTAAATCTAATAACAGACGTGCAAGATTCTAAAAAGTTCAAAATTTCTTCAAAATTAGAAAAAAAAACAATTAAAGGTGATTTTCATTTCGAAAATGGGAGTTTTAAATCTTCATTGAAGCTTATAACATTTTTTTTTAAATTTTTTCCATTTCAAACATTTTTAGTCTAATTTTTCGTCGACGCGTCAGTAGCTCAGTCGGTCCAATGAATATTTATGACTCTATTTAATCTTCTTATGAAACTATTTAACCTTTTCCGATACTACAATAATAGGGCTCTTCAAAAAAAGAGTATTAGTACCGACCTATACAGGTTTAAAAAACGTCGTCAACGCGTTTGTAATTGTAACACCCCTGCACCCTGTAGTTGCAGGCATCTAAAGGGCAGTGACCGTTACCAACAAGCGGGCTGGTTGCCACCAAATGGTGTAGAAAATCTAGTATCACAAAGCATTGAACATTGGTTTAACTTTAGGATTTGATTAATGTAGTGCTCCTTTTCCGCACAGAAATAAATCGAAGCGTTGTGCGTGTACCGGCGCCATTTCTCTTTGTTATCTCCGGGACAGTTCAGTACGAGCTTGCACTGTTAAATAAATCAAATACCTTACGTTTTAATCTACTTCTGGTTAAGGTTATCTAGTCTGAAAACTGTGTAGTGCATCGTGCATCCATGAATAATATGTAGATTAGGTAGGTACGCCGATTTCTAACTTTTTTCTCTTTTGAGTAATTATTTAAAAAACTTAAGCCTAAAATTGCCCAAAAGTGCTACATGGCTGTGGTTTTCTGTAAGGTTGAGGTACTTCCCCAGTCGGGCTCTGCTCCAGATTTTAGCGAGATGACATTCACAGTAACCATACCCCTCTTTCGGACATAGTTTAAGGACGTGCCCACGGATACGCGCGTAGTTTAAGGACATACCCGGGTCCAAAATATCGCTGTCACTATTCCAATTATACAATTATGATTGGTTACGGATTTGTTATATATGTAAGTACATATGTTTACAAATTGTTATTCTGACAAATAAACTGTTTGAGACCTATTTTTTTTGCAGACAAAGAATAATGCATTTTATAGGATTTACGATGGTTTAAATCTCATTGCACTAAAATGTTCTTGTTTATTGTACATTAGGAGAAACGAATCTATATCACGATGGTTCAGCCACTTGTGGGGAAGTCATCATCGCCCTTGAAGGCATCTACCTTTCGTTGCCCTATGCGTGTCTGTAAACTAGTTTCTTGATCAATTTACACTTCTGATTCTGATGTTATAAACGTTAAAGCTAGACTCAAAAGGTCACATCTCCAAATGATTCCTACTCACATGTGGCTTTTCTTAATTTATGCTTCGTGTTAAAAACCTATTAACTACACAGTTAGACTCAAAAGGTCTCATCTCCATATGATTCTATGTTACTCATTGCTTTTCAAAGGTAATGTTATTTGTTTGAGGAAGTACGAATATGACACCGTTTGCACAGGATATTACAATGGCCGGTTAGGTACTTAGGCTTATGTAATTTTATAGCTTTTATCCGTATAATCTCTTATTGCATGTTAACGTGATAGTTATTATAAGTTTTACTCTATCGTTAACTGTAAAATAATTGCTCGTCTAGTGACAAAATATCGAAATAGCTAATAGTAAAAAAATATGATGTCCGATGTGTCCGAATGACGATGACGATGTGTACACAGAGTATGTGCGGAAACAGAAATATAGGGTATATATAAATGAATGAATGAATAAATGCTTTATTGCACACCTCAAAAAAAAACAGCACAGTAGAAAAAAAAATACATGATAAAAAGAGGCAAACAACAGGCCGTCTAATATCTATCGCTAATGATCGTTCTCTTCCAGACAACCTTTGGGATAGAAGGTAACTAGTACCTAATTAATAAATTTTACGACAATTTTCTTTTCGTACAGACTCTTCCTCTTCGCCCCATTCGGTCATCTTAAATCCATACTTTACTTACTAATATTATAAATGGGAAAGTGTATGTGTGTGTTTGTTTGTTTGTTTGTCCGTCTTTCACGGCAAAACGGGCCGACGAATTGACGTGATTTTTTAAGTGGAGATAGTTGAAGGGATGGAGAGTGACATTGACTACTTTTTGTCTCTTTCCAACCCCCCACTTCCCTAAAATGGGGGGTGGAAGTTTGTATGGAGCATTTCGGGGGGCAATCAGGAAAGGGGAACCGTGTTACCCCGAATTTAACGCGAGCGAAGCCGCGGGCAAAAGCTAGTACTTAATATAAAAAATACTGTAGGCATCGCGATAATAGTCCTAATACCTACTTAAACTGGTGTAGTCATGCGTGGGAAAAACGAATCTTGGTAAAATTAATTTAGTAGTAGGTACTACCATAACAGGAACATAAATAAAATCTTCGGACATATCAGATTTATATCGTTGATTTAATGATACCTCTGCAAAAATGCATAAAATGTAAATAATATCTGCAAAGTAGCCTGTAATTACAGGTAAAAGGGCAGTCAATAAATAAGCGCGAAGTGACAATTATCCTGTCATGTATGTATGTCGACGTCACATCACATTGTTGCATTTATAGATGGAAGTGGTAGTTGCGTTGCTGAACGTAAATTCGATTTTACACAATCAGATTTTTTAGGCTCCTACTATCTTTGCAAATGGACTATCTATCACAGCGCACAGACGTAGATATGACCGATTTAGGCGGCCAAAAGTCGATTTTGCAAAAATCAACATATTGATAAAAAAATACCACGTGGAGGTAGTCTATAGACCCAGGCATATTATATGACCCTCCCCACTCCTTATCATCAAACCTGAACCGCATAACAGGCAGTCGAACTCTGACTATCGCTCAGCGCGCAAGTTTCTGTTCTCGACGCTCCAAAATATTGCAAGTTTTCCCAAGTGTTTAATTGGTTTTTCTGACGTTTTCATAAAGTTTTTTTGATGGATTCCAGTTATTCAGGTAAGAATTTATATATCTCAATAATTTTATATTACATTTTTGACATTTATCATATATTTTGAGCTCGTTAAATATGACCCTTCACAAAATGTTGTTTTTTCATAGATTTTGATTTTCAATGGTATTTTTGTTATACTTCAGGGTGCGTCCCTGTCTTGTATTGTATATGCCTGAACAGATTACTTAGTCTTCTTTATGGTGTCTCAGAAATTAGCCGCCACTAGCCGCCCCTATGTGGTCTTAGAGGCTTTCAAAGATAACCTATGAAAAAAAAATATTTTCGCACATTTAAAAAAGAAATTGTTAATTTAGTTTTATCTTTTTACAGGTGAAGCCAGTGCTTCGGGGAGAAAAGTATTTGCTCGAAAATATATTTTTGAGCAAATACAAGAGCAAAATTTGCCAAGTTTAAGTGAAAAGTGCGATTATTATGAAAATTATCTTGTGCTTACCTACGGAACATCGGAAGAGCTCAAAAAATATATAAAACATGAATTTTCTTATGTGAAATCACAAATAAAACAAAGGTGGTTGAAAGCAAACAAAACAATAGATAAGTTTTTAAAATTGAATGAGTCTTGGTTGGAAGGAATTTTTGAGATTCCAGTGGCATCCTCTAACACGTCAGGACGACCGTGTAAATCCTTTGGGGAATTAAGTGAGCGAAGCAAGAGAAGGAAAACCGAAAAAATTCGAGCTGCCCTACCTGATGAAATTATTGTTCATGCAGCACAATCGGTTCTTCAAACTAGTGGCAAAAGAGATGCCTCAAAAGTGCTTAAGGATATTACTAATACTCCAGAATGTGCTAGTAAATACAAAAGATCATCCAGCGTTAATGAAATAATCGCTCCACTGACACCACAAGAAGCTCTACAAATGTATGTAGATGCTGACCTCAGCAGGCATCAATACGAAATAATAAGGTCAACAAACAAAAAAACACTTCCCCTGTTATGATCTTTTGCTGAAAGCAAAACAAGAGTGCTACACGCCAAAAGAATCCCTACGGGTAACAGCTACCTGCGCAGAAACTAATCTACAATCCCTGATGGATTTGACCGCCACTCGCTTATCAATGTTTTTGGAAGAAGTGCTGATAACGCTTAATGACCACGAGAGAAAGTCATTAAAGTTAATTTGTAAATGGGGTTGTGATGGGTCTCAACAATCGAAATTCAAGCAACAATTTGATAATGAGAGTGATTCTGATGGAAATATATTTATGAGTTCTTTTGTGCCTTTACAGATCGTTTGCGGAGAAGAAGGCAAAAAAGTGGTTTGGAATAATCCGACACCGTCTTCGACACGATTTTGTCGTCCAATCAGATTTCGTTACGTAAAAGAATCAACAGATGTTACAAAAGAAGAAATTGATTATGTGCAGAATTCTGCTGCGCACCTAAATGATTCTAAAGTGACCTTGCATGAAAATGAATTTTTGTTTGGGTATATTTTTAAAATGACCATGGTTGACGGAAAGGTCTGTAATGCTGCAACAGATACAAAATCCACGAGCAAGTGTTATATACTATGTGGTGCTAATCAAACGAAGGATTTTAATGATCTCAACAAGAAAAATGAGGAGAGTCCGGAAGCTTTGGATTTTGGATTATCAGTCTTACATGCTAGAATCCGTTTTATGGAAAGCATCCTGCATTTAGCGTACAGATTACCTACAAAGAAATACAGACAGAGAAAAACACAACAAAACTTATGGAAGAAGAGAGAAAAAAGGATATCCAAGAGAGATTCAAAACTGAGACTTGCTGATTGATATGCCGAAGGCTAACTTTGGCAACACCAATGACGGCAACACCAGTAGGAGATTTTTTGATAATCCGGAATTGGCGGCTGATATCACAAAAGTCAGCTACGACTTGATTTTTAGGCTGAAAGTTATTTTAGAGGTAATATCTAGTGGTCATAGAATAAATATTTCTAAATTCGACGAATACGCTTATGATACAGCAACATTATATAAGAATTTGTATGGGGAATGGCATCCTATGACTCCAACCATGCATAAAATTTTGATCCATGGGGGACGCGTAATAGAAAACGCTCTATTACCCATTGGCCAGTTGTCGGAAGAAGCAGCAGAAGCCCGAAATAAACATTTTAGGGCATACCGACAAAATTTTGCAAGGAAATTTTCAAGAGAACAATGTAATTTTGACGTTTTTACTAGACTTTTACTAACATCCGATCCACTCATCAGCAGTATGAGACCAAAAAAGCAATCGCCTTGCAACAAAGCCTTTCTTCCTGAGACAATCGAGCTTTTGTTGCCTGCCGAACCATATATACCAGTGTAGATTTGTGTATATTTTAATTTTGTATTAAATAAATTTAAAATATTTTTTTTCATAATTTTTTTAAATATTTTTTTTATATATATTTTTTTGTTTTTAATTGACAGAATACAATTGATTTTAGTATAAAACAACGTTTTTACATTTTTTATCCCATTTTGTACCGAATTATACCCTAAAATAATTTTGGCCGCCTAAATCGGTCATATCTACGTCTGTGCAGCGGTACGAAAGCGAAATATTTGACGTAGTCCGATTTTTTTTTTAAATATGTGCTAGACAGATAAAAGAGCGTTTTTTTTTCTAAATATTAAAAGCATTCTCGCGGAGCACCCACAGAGGCTTTGCGGAGCCCTAGGGCTCCGTGGAACACATTTTGAGAATGGCTACCAAGTAGTCAAGAATTTATGTATCTTTAGGTAGATAAATAAATAAAAATGTTTCACAATAATCATCATACAATTAGTGATTGGTATATCCTTTTAAGCTTTAATATAGCCTGTGTCAGGAGGTACCGCTCTTACTTAGCTAAATAATTGCTAACAAAATTGTGTTACATTTATTTTATTTAGGTAAATATAGATACCAGCCAGAGCTATCTGCTTAAGGCACTGGTCCCACCGCGAGCGAGTAAGCTATGAGCTATCGGCTATTTTCTAGCCCAAGAAACGAACAAAAGATAATCGCTTCCGTGTAAATAAAAGAGAGAGATATATATTTATAGTTCATCGCTGGCTGTTCACACTCCGATGAACTATAAATATACATCTCTCTCTTTTATTTACACGGGAACGATTATCTTTTGTTCGTTTCTTGGGCTAGAAAATAGCAGATAGCTCATAGCTTACTCGCTCGCGGTGGGACCAGTGCCTAAATAAAAGAGAGAGATATATATTTATAGTTCATCGCTGGCTGTTCACACTGCCGGCGAGGACACTATCCCACCGCCCGGCGAGTAAGCGATAATTCCATAGAATTTTTACTAGCCTCCTGCCGATTGTCAACTGTTTCTATAGTGGAGTCAAAACCATCGTGCCGGCGGGGCCATAAATCTCCGGGCCGGCCACGTGCCCTTTTCTACCTGCTTGTAGGGATGCGTGCCGCAACCTTCGCACATTATCGATGGATTTATTTATAATAATAAGGTTGTATTTAAGTGTAATATGAATATAGAAGAAAATTTCGTAACAAAGGTTCATTTTTATATTTAGGTAGACAAAATAAATTATAAAATATATAAAAACATATTGAATAATTTTAATTTTAATATTATAATAAGTTATACTCAATAAAAAGCTCTAAGTTTCACTGTCAGAACTGTCGGTGTCGGTATCACTGTCGTCTTGTAGATTTATTACCACACGATTCTGGTCGATTCTGGTTAACTGCACGTTAGAAAATATGGTCTCCATTGCTCAACTGGTTGGCACTTATGATATCCGTGAGACATTTTACAATATTTATATATGTGGACACTAATTATATTGATTTTAAGAACCAATGAGAAAATAGCACGATAACATATTACTAATTACGATAACATATAACCGCTATAATAATCTATAACTACTGTCACATTGTTAGGTCATTATAATACTCGTAATTACCCTAATAGGTACACTAATTATATTGCAACAGTAACAAAATGCCATGATATTAATGACTGCTATTTATAATTAACCATTTAGATATCACTAAAACCTAACGAGGTAAATATATTTATTTATAGATAATGGAATCGTTTTTACTTATAACTACCATGCACATGCATAGTACTTTTCATAGAACAAGCGTGATTCATCGATAAGAAATATCGACTTTAGCCGCATCCTTGCTGACAGCTCGTTTTATTGCCCGGCCGGCACGTTGGTTTTGACTCCACTATAGTACAGAATTTTACTAGTTAATCGCCGAGCTCGCCGATAGCTGGCGGTGGGACCACTGTCTACTAGTTGACCGCAGCGATAAAAGCTATCGACTATAAAACTAGTTCAGCGGTACTCGCTCGATGCCCGCTTGGCGATCAGAGCGATCATTCTACCTTGTAACGTGGATTCGAGTGCATTATTACCAGTGCATTTTAATACAACTGCATATTTTTTTTAAAAGATGCAACAAATCTTAAACACTAACCCAAATTGCCATATATATTTTTTTGTTTTTGATTTTAAATTACTAGTAAAAAAGACTCATAAATGACTTGTAGAAAAAGTATTATATACAATCGTTTCACAATTAGTTCTTAAAGTCTCGTACCTTTTTGTGAAACGATTGTATAAACTACTATTACATTGAAATAAGTGTACACACTAAATGACAAAAACATGCTTACAACGCATAGGACAGATTTATCTTTACACTTAATACACCAAACTTCTGTTTACAATCTGTATTCCATAGAAACATTTTCACAAATTGTGACATAATAGGTTTACATTGCATGTTACAATATAAGATTACCTTAATGTGCCGCAAAATATTTTTACATTTACATTTTCTTCTTCCTTGTATATTGGAAACTTTCATAAGTTAATAATTACTATGTCAAAAAATATATATTCCGTGGGAGCTGTTTTCAAATTTAAATACGCTAAGGCTTCTGAACGACAACATGGTTCTTTTAGAAAAACATAGGTTATTACTTTGTCTTTAATTTGTATGTTGAGCTCAAAGGTCAAATCCTCGAGGTCATTGGTGAATAGGGCCCTCTTAAGTTTTTCACCTTATGCTGGGCCACCCCGCACAGACGTAGATATGACCGATTTAGGCGGCCAAAAGTCGATTTTGCAAAAATCAACATATTGATAAAAAAATACCACGTGGAGGTAGTCTATAGACCCAGGCATATTATATGACCCTCCCCACTCCTTATCATCAAACCTGAACCGCATAACAGGCAGTCGAACTCTGACTATCGCTCAGCGCGCAAGTTTCTGTTCTCGACGCTCCAAAATATTGCAAGTTTTCCCAAGTGTTTAATTGGTTTTTCTGACGTTTTCATAAAGTTTTTTTGATGGATTCCAGTTATTCAGGTAAGAATTTATATATCTCAATAATTTTATATTACATTTTTGACATTTATCATATATTTTGAGCTCGTTAAATATGACCCTTCACAAAATGTTGTTTTTTCATAGATTTTGATTTTCAATGGTATTTTTGTTATACTTCAGGGTGCGTCCCTGTCTTGTATTGTATATGCCTGAACAGATTACTTAGTCTTCTTTATGGTGTCTCAGAAATTAGCCGCCACTAGCCGCCCCTATGTGGTCTTAGAGGCTTTCAAAGATAACCTATGAAAAAAAAATATTTTCGCACATTTAAAAAAGAAATTGTTAATTTAGTTTTATCTTTTTACATGTGAAGCCAGTGCTTCGGGGAGAAAAGTATTTGCTCGAAAATATATTTTTGAGCAAATACAAGACCAAAATTTGCCAAGTTTAAGTGAAAAGTGCGATTATTATGAAAATTATCTTGTGCTTACCTACGGAACATCGGAAGAGCTCAGAAAATATATAAAACATGAATTTTCTTATGTGAAATCACAAATAAAACAAAGGTGGTTGAAAGCAAACAAAACAATAGATAAGTTTTTAAAATTGAATGAGTCTTGGTTGGAAGGAATTTTTGAGATTCCAGTGGCATCCTCTAACACGTCAGGACGACCGTGTAAATCCTTTGGGGAATTAAGTGAGCGAAGCAAGAGAAGGAAAACCGAAAAAATTCGAGCTGCCCTACCTGATGAAATTATTGTTCATGCAGCACAATCGGTTCTTCAAACTAGTGGCAAAAGAGATGCCTCAAAGTGCTTAAGGATATTACTAATACTCCAGAATGTGCTAGTAAATACAAAAGATCATCCAGCGTTAATGAAATAATCGCTTCACTGACACCACAAGAAGCTTTACAAATGTATGTAGATGCTGACCTCAGCAGGCATCAATACGAAATAATAAGGTCAACAAACAAAAAAACACTTCCCCTGTTATGATCTTTTGCTGAAAGCAAAACAAGAGTGCTACACGCCAAAAGAATCCCTACGGGTAACAGCTACCTGCGCAGAAACTAATCTACAATCCCTGATGGATTTGACCGCCACTCGCTTATCAATGTTTTTGGAAGAAGTGCTGATAACGCTTAATGACCACGAGAGAAAGTCATTAAAGTTAATTTGTAAATGGGGTTGTGATGGGTCTCAACAATCGAAATTCAAGCAACAATTTGATAATGAGAGTGATTCTGATGGAAATATATTTATGAGTTCTTTTGTGCCTTTACAGATCGTTTGCGGAGAAGAAGGCAAAAAAGTGGTTTGGAATAATCCGACACCGTCTTCGACACGATTTTGTCGTCCAATCAGATTTCGTTACGTAAAAGAATCAACAGATGTTACAAAAGAAGAAATTGATTATGTGCAGAATTCTGCTGCGCACCTAAATGATTCTAAAGTGACCTTGCATGAAAATGAATTTTTGTTTGGGTATATTTTTAAAATGACCATGGTTGACGGAAAGGTCTGTAATGCTGCAACAGATACAAAATCCACGAGCAAGTGTTATATACTATGTGGTGCTAATCAAACGAAGGATTTTAATGATCTCAACAAGAAAAATGAGGAGAGTCCGGAAGCTTTGGATTTTGGATTATCAGTCTTACATGCTAGAATCCGTTTTATGGAAAGCATCCTGCATTTAGCGTACAGGTTACCTACAAAGAAATACAGACAGAGAAAAACACAACAAGAAAAACTTATGGAAGAAGAGAGAAAAAAGGACATCCAAGAGAGATTCAAAACTGAGACTTGCTGATTGATATGCCGAAGGCTAACTTTGGCAACACCAATGACGGCAACACCAGTAGGAGATTTTTTGATAATCCGGAATTGGCGGCTGATATCACAAAAGTCAGCTACGACTTGATTTTTAGGCTGAAAGTTATTTTAGAGGTAATATCTAGTGGTCATAGAATAAATATTTCTAAATTCGACGAATACGCTTATGATACAGCAACATTATATAAGAATTTGTATGGGGAATGGCATCCTATGACTCCAACCATGCATAAAATTTTGATCCATGGGGGACGCGTAATAGAAAACGCTCTATTACCCATTGGCCAGTTGTCGGAAGAAGCAGCAGAAGCCCGAAATAAACATTTTAGGGCATACCGACAAAATTTTGCAAGGAAATTTTCAAGAGAACAATGTAATTTTGACGTTTTTACTAGACTTTTACTAACATCCGATCCACTCATCAGCAGTATGAGACCAAAAAAGCAATCGCCTTGCAACAAAGCCTTTCTTCCTGAGACAATCGAGCTTTTGTTGCCTGCCGAACCATATATACCAGTGTAGATTTGTGTATATTTTAATTTTGTATTAAATAAATTTAAAATATTTTTTTTCATAATTTTTTTTTATATTTTTTTTATATATTTTTTTTTGCTTTTAATTGACAGAATACAATTGATTTTAGTATAAAACAACGTTTTTACATTTTTTATCCCATTTTGTACCGAATTATACCCTAAAATAATTTTGGCCGCCTAAATCGGTCATATCTATAATCGGTTATACGTCTGTGCCCCGGCTGAGCTAGTGGAGCGAGTAATCGCCCGTCGCACGCGAACACTCGCTTATATCCGAGCGTCAAAACTATCAAAACTATACTAGCTTCTCGCCTCTCGCCCACTCGTTTGTAGTTTATGTGCCTAAAGTATTATATTATATTATTTTTATTCATGAACTACGTTTAGATAACCGATTAAATTACACTGGCCTGCATTTGCAAACTAAATTTAAAAAGCTTGATAAAACAGGTGTGATGCTATGGGGACGTGCTGAAAGAAGGCTGCTGCTTTTGGGTCCGGGTATATCCTTAAACTACGTCCGGACACGGGTATGTCCTTAAACTACGTCCTAAAGTATGGGTACTGCGCGAATGTCATTTCGCTAAGTGAGGTAGGGCACAGCACAGCGAATGTTATCTCGCTCTAATCTGGAAGCAGAGCCTGACTGGGGAAGTACCTCCACCTTACAGAAAACCACAGCCAAATAGCACTAGACTCATAGTGTTGTGTTCCTGCTGGTGAGTAAGGTTATCAAAGAGCTCAAAGAGGATCCAGTGTGTTGATGATGAGGGACCCTCTTGTTCCTTTAGCCGTCAACACAGTTAATCCTCCTTTTTGTAAAGGGTAGGCAACGCGCATGTGACACCTCTGGAGTCGCAGGCGTCCATAGGCTACGGTAGCTGCTTACCACCAGGTGGTATGCTTTTTTGCCACCGTCGTGGTATAAAAAAAACCCTGCTTCGGGACTGTGAACCTGTTAAGCTTTGTGCAGCAAACTTGACTGTGACGTCTGTGACAAGTTCTCAGGACCACGACTCGGTATGATTTCAAATTTTATTCAAGTTGAATACTTTGTTACAATTAATTATAAAACATAGGAATAATAAATCTTAAAATTAAATTAACTATAAATAAAACTACTTAAAAATAATAAATTAAAAATTTAACTGTAAATTTGGCCCTCTCGGTAAGGTGCCCATTATGCAGGCGGCATTCCCGCGCTGAATTGCGATAGCAAGTCTTTGCGCAAGAAAGCCGCCTGCACGAGGGTCACCTGTAGCCTCTCTGAGGCGTTTGCTGAGCGCCTTGTGGAGCCCTCGCGCCCCCCTCCCCCACGGACCAAGTGTCTCGACGCCAAATGCTACGAACTCGTAGTTGGCGCCGAGACAGCTATATTTATTATTTTTTACATTTTCTCGGGTGTCAGCCGCCGCCCCGGCACGCCTGCTTGTCGCTGGAAGATAGGACGCCGCCAGCGTGTCGGTACAGGTGGCATCCCACACCAGCGCGCGGCCCATCCTCCAGGGGATTAACGACATCCCGTCGGGGCGCTTGCCATCGTCCCGCACGATCTGGGGTTCCAAAGCGGCGGGGACGTTGGCGCTGACGAGCGCTCTCCTCAGGATGTCGTTTAGTGCCGCATGACGGGACAGGCGGCTGGCTCCCGAAGCACAACTGAGTCCGTGGTGGCCGAGGCCGTCTACGGGGGCCCCACATGAGGCACAGCTGTGGTCCACACATACGTCAGCCCCAACCCGGAGACCAATAGCTATACGGAGGGTTCCTGGGTCAATGTAGGTGCCAGTGTTGGGTGAAGGATACGCGTGGAGCCAGTGTCCAGACTCTGACCTTGAAACTGCCAGAAGCCTTGCGCGGTTTTTTCCTGAAGAAGTGTCTATAAGATATTTTAGAGTGGCAGCAGAAGCTATGGTATCCCAGGCCCTTTGCCTCTCGGGTCTGGATGGGAACTCTAGGCCCAAGGCAGTTAGCCAGGCATTCTTGGCTTCATTCAGGCACGCGATCTCGCAGTTTGTAGCCGATGGGGCTTTAAGTATTTTACCTGCGAGATCTGACGTGCCGTGAATTGAAGACAAAAATGCGGGCAGAGCCACACTTGAGATCTTGCGAGTTCCCAGACCGCCAAATCTTATTGGCAAGGAAGCCTGGGACCATGCTTCCTCATTAAATCGGACATTTAGGATTGTTTGTAATTGTGACTTGATGAGGTTATCTATGGGATGGATTAGATGACTGAATTTCCAGGCGGGGCAACAACGGAGTAAGTAAGTAAATTTGGGAACCAGTAAACAAAATTTTAAAATAAATAGGGTGGAGTGGCTACTAATTTTGATTAGGCGTTCCGAATTGTCACGAAATTTAGAAATTGATTTTGCTAAAACAGAGGGGATGGCCTCATCAAAGATGGGTGAGCCGAGAAGATGCAAATTGTCCTTGGACAATATTTTGATATTTACGGCTAAATTTTTAAAACTTTCTAGTATTTGGGTTGCCAGAGATACTTCTACATTTTCAGTAATATACAATTCGCATTTATCGAAATTAAGTTTCAAGCCGATATCGTTGAAACTTTGAATAATTTTAGATAGATCTGCCAGAACGGTTTGTGAATCTCCACCAAGGGTGCCGTCGTCCAAGTACCACACGTTCAGCTTGGATGTAAGGCTGTGGATGATTGTGTTTATAGCCAGACTAAATAGAGCGGGACCTAGGGGATCGCCTTGCTGGCAACCCATGGCCGAGAGAATTTCGCTATTTTTGTGAATCAATTTGGACGGACTATGGTAACACTGTAAAAGGAAATTATAAATTTCTGGCACATGAATTTTGACTTCGTTAAGTAGGGTGTCTCTGAATCTTGAAGCAAATCAAATTATTTTGTTCAATTTTTTTTTTTTGATTTGCAATTTTGTAGTTACACTACTATATATAAACTGAAAAGATAGATGTCATATACTTCAGAAAAAGTGACAAAACCCTCCGGTCTCCGAGGCCAGATTTGAACTGGCGTCTTCAGCTTTCGCGGCTGACCGGACACCGGACACCGGAGGGTTTTGTCACTTTTTCTGAAGTATATGACATCTATCTTTTTAGGGTGTCTCTGTTAACGGCGTTGAAAGCGTTTTTCACGTCAATCTTTAGTAGTACCTCACATGAATCGGTTTGAATAAAGGTGCGTACGGCATGGACTGCTGCTTCACAGCCTCCGCGGGTGCCAAAACCGACCTGCACGGGCTCAGAGTTTTTGTAATTTAGTACGTGTGTGCCGTACGCAGACTTTGGCTGCCAATCGCCGGAATGTGGAACCAACGGCAATAGGCCGCACGCCACCATCCTTCTTAGAGAGAGCTATAAGGTTGGCCCCGTATAGTATAGGCGTAACCTCTTGGCTGACATCTCCAAGGAGCATGAGGTTTATAAGTTTTACAATGCTTACCGTCAATTGCTCGCCAGCTACCCCAGAACCAAAACTCGTCAGGTCGATAAGATGCTGAGCTGAGATGCCATCCAAGCCGGATGCGGACCCTTTTGGGAAAGATGCGAGGGCTGACGATACGTTGTCCTCCGTGGCATGGAGACAAGCTGAAGGATCGGAAGGAGAATCTGCAAAGATAGGTGTGGTAGGTCCTGAGGGGTGCTTATCTTGTAAAGTAGCTATAGTTTCGGGAGTGTCGGGAGCGAGGGTGTCGTTCGAGAAAAGGAGCCGAGCAGCACCTTTTAGGTCCCCGTCATGCACTTTATCCTCGACTTTTTGACACAAATTATATTTTGTACCCCGATCTCGGGATGTCTGTGAGGTTGAAGGCAGTTCAGGTACAAGGATATTGTTTTTGATTTTCTGAGTTAGACTAATATTGCCGTTATTATCTGAAACGTGTAAAATTTTGTACGCAAATGTTAACAGATCGCGCCAGGAATCTATATTGTTTTTGTTTACACAATTATTAATTGTGGAGGTCAGGGCTTCAGCAACGACGGGCCTGGCTCCACGCGGTATACGCTTAATTAACGACGTAGACTGTTTAAGACGGCCGAGAAGAGTCTGGAGTGGGATTGAGGATTGATATGATGATGTTGAGGAGTGATTGGTGCTTTGGGCATTCGGGACGGAAGAATTTAGGCACACGCGAACGTGGTGGATACGAGACTGATGTATGTGTAGGCCTTTAGCTGTTTGGAAACTCTTATTGCAAACACAACATTCCATGGTTGTCTGTTAAACTATATAGCTGTGAGTTAAAATACCTACTTAATAAATAAATTTCTACAAAATTATGCATAGACTTACGATGATTAAAGAACACAACTTAAGTAATTAAATTAAAATATAAAACAATAACACAAGGAAAACTGGCTTCAAAAGTCAAAGGATGACACAATAGTAGACGCTGTCACAACGGGGGGGGCGTAGTCTCTGCGCGCAATCCAAACCTTCTTTCTTCTCTCGAAATATAAATTTTGAACTCGGTGAAGAGACCGGGGAAGCGCCGCGCCGGCACTGGAGTCTAAGAGGCAGGCGTCGCTTACAGGTTCAAATAGTTTTCATAAAATGGTCGCGCCAATCCATGATCATATCATAGATTATATAATCCAAGGATCATATTGTAAATATGACGATTTATACAAAATAAATAAATTCAAAGCATTTTCGCACAAAATATTGGTAACAACCATGTAACAACGGGGCTATGGAAGCTGTGTGAGCCCGTTGCATCTGGTAGTAAACAGTCCGGCAGATTTTGAATATTATTGGTTGTATATGTAAATATAACTTATTTAACAATATTATTTCTGTA
This sequence comes from Pammene aurita, assembly GCA_947086415.1. Lineage (NCBI taxonomy): Eukaryota > Metazoa > Arthropoda > Insecta > Lepidoptera > Tortricidae > Pammene > Pammene aurita. Next base: position 2,355,404 of record OX352298.1, read on the forward strand.
TTTAATTTGTATTCAGACCGTATAAATACATTAGAAAATTCGTTTTAGTTTAGACAAATTTTTTTTCCCGACTTGACATTGACCGTCACTTTTTAAGATTGGTTAAACCACTCGGTATGATGAATTTTGACCCTCTTTACATTCGCACAATTCTGATTTTGTACACAAATTGTGTAAACAAGTATTGATTATAGGTAAAATAGTAATCTCGACATCTCGATTGTACAGTCGCCATCAAATATATCGGAGTGGCCAGGGAACTCAAATATATCTGAACAAGCACTTTATCGCCTTGACCACCTTGTGACCACCTTGGACGCTCCGGTATATTTGATGGCGACTGTACAACCAGCACGTAAATAGAAAGAATTGCAACAAATAATTAGAAACCTACTGTTTAAAAGCCGTATTTGTTCAGCCGTATTCAAAGTTGCAATAAATTACGAGATCCTTCTGAGGTCCAAACGGTTATGTTATAGTGTTTAACCTCTAAATGTAATTGCTATCTGACAATCACAGACAGTAGAGTTGCTAAACTTTTAGTGCATTGAGAATAATATGAACCTACATGTTGCAACCACACATGTGCATTAGACAAGATCGTGGTCTGACATTTGCCTAATAATTGCCTAAGTACTCTAGCCTTAATCGTACATTAAAAGGACCCCGCAGGAAACGGGGAAAAAGTGGTCAAACCTAACGAAATTGTAGTATGATGTATTTAAGCGTCCTGATTATTTTTTTAGAGGCACTACTCTCTCATTACTCTCGTTTAAAAGACTGCGCCAAGAGGGACATGATTGCCTTTCACGTCGCAGAGAAACGGACGGAGTGAGAAACGTGTTATTGAGGGTCGTAAGTTTTGCGATGAGACCTGGTTCGTGGTACTCGCTGACAATAGGAAAAAACAATGTTAAACCAATTCAGCACCAACTGCTGTAAATTCATCTTGTCAGGCCTGCGCCCGCGGCAAGTCACGATGCGATCGCATCGGTCTACACAGCCACCAAAAATGGTGCCTCCCAAATTTTACACTTAATCGTCTGCTAGAGACGCTAGAGACGTAAACGCCAATGATGATGATGGTGTGGTCTCACAAGTATACTTTCAGAAATAATCGGAAAACCTTTGGTAGTACGAGTAGAGTTTAAGTATGTTTGGGTATTTTCTATGCGAAAGTCAGGGTGCCGAATCCGCTCGTGATTATTTCGTGTCCTGGTTGTATACTAGATTTTCTGTGAAAGGAAGAAGCAGGAAGAAACTAGACAAATTAAAAAATTCCGATCGGAGAACTAAAAAATGTAATCTCAGAGGTGGTTAAAAATTATAAGTCTTCGTTTATACTCATAGACTTGAAAAATACAACTGAAGAACAAATCAAATTATTTTAATAAATATTTTCATTTGTTTATTTTTAAGTAGTCACAATATCAAAAACAGCAAAGTATTTATAACAATAACAGAGAAAAAAAATCAAATGAAGTAGTTAGAATGGGTGTGTGCGTTGCAGCTTGCAGCAAAACAAAAGGGTTCACAGCTCAGCTATACGCTTCAGTCTTTCGAGCAAAACACTGATATTCTGCTGAAACCCATGTTACGTTAGTTTCAAGTGAAACTATATACTACCGAAGTCGCAAAATTTAGTTTCGTTAATACTTGTAGGTAGGTAAAAGTGCAAGTGGTTTAAGCGTCCTTGGCGTTGAAAAGGTCAATGAAGAGGCAGAGGTTTAAACTAGTACCTAACCTACGAGGCCTTCACCTCTTGCCACAGTATCTCGTGCTAATTGAAGTTTTTTCTAACCTTTGCTTAACCCACAATTTCACACATATTCGCGATTTTTGCAAGCCGTCATTATTTTTTTTTGCTATGTATTTTTTTTTGTTTAAAACAATGAGCGCATCTCGCCATCAAACGTCACAGTTTGGCGAGGTTTACAGTAACATGTATAATATAAGTTTAAATTAATAAATAAATTAAAAAAAAAAAAAAAAAAAAAAATGAAATGAATGTTCTGTTTACTTTGCCGAACTTACTCGTACTGTGCGTTACTTAATTTTTAAAGTCAAGTTATTAACGATGAGCATCGTTAATAACAATATGATGACACTAAGCAAATAAGAGTTTGCACTACACTTTTTTACCGACGGTGCCAAACAAGCATACGGCCCTCCTGATGGTAAGCAGCTACCGTAGGCTTTGGATGCCTGCAACTCCAGAGGTGGCACATGCGCGTTGCCGACCCTCTAACAAAAATGAGGATTCACCGTGTTGACGGCTAAAGGGACCAGTTGAAGAGGGTCCTTCGTCGTCCACACACTGCATTCTTGGCTCTGTGGAAATGAGTATGGTCTGGTGATATTTGGCTGTGGTTTTCTGTAAGGTACTTACCGTAGATACCGATTCTGCCGTAGAGGTGAAACACATACTCCTCTGATCGTGAAGTGGGCCAAGGACCCAGCCTTGTTCATTAACAAACCAACAAAAGTAAACAGAAATCTAAAACAACACAAACGTTAATGAGGCGTAAAAACTGTTTGTACAGAATGTACAGTGAAGACGTGTGGTATATTTAATTCAACATTTAAATATTTGTCTTTTCGCGCAGTATCTATACCTACTAGAGGTATTTATTCACACTGAAGGTACCTATTTTAACGATGTGAAACGATATAAATAAAATATATACTTAGTAATTTATGTCCAGTTGAGGCTCTAACTTAGAATCGTAATTGTGTGAAAAAATCACCTCAGTTCCTAGTCGGCATTCCATACCTGATAATGAACTTATGCGAAACTACATCACAGAAGGCTTACTAATCATCCGAAAGAAACGATCCTAGCAGCAGATGTAGCTACAGTAGCTACGCAACCGAGGTGTGTAAAAGGGTAATTCCACGAGACTGTACCTGTAACGTCAGTTACCAATTCTTTCGTGTGTTCTTTGATTAATTAAGCAAATTATCCATATATCTACCTGCACGGCTAGCACGTCTTGCAAGAGCAACTTAAGCCGCGAGTAGGCAAAACCTTCCCGCGCCTGTCAAAAATCTCGCTTTCCGGTAGCATAACATGAACCCGCGGCTGCAACTGACGCGAAGAGAATTCAAAGTTGTGCAAAGGATTTTAGTTCAAAGTCGCGAGCGCGAGTCACTGTCATTATATGACAGTGGCATTTGATCGCGAGTCTGTCGCTCCTTTCACGCGCAAGTTGTGCTGCCAACTAGCGACAACGCATGAAGTCGCGCAGATCTGTCTCTTGTCGCCCCAGTCGCGCGTTAGACGTGCTAGCCGTACTGGTAGGCATAGGGAAGTTATATGAACACTTACATTTGCTGAATTAATCAAAGAACACACGAAAGAATTGTCTGACGTTACAGTCTCGTGGAGTTACCCAAAATGAGATTTTTTTAAACCTCGATGGTGGTAAACTCTGTAAACTAGCATACGGACCGCCGGATGGTAGGCAGCTACCGTAGCCTACGGACGTCTGCAGCTCCAGAGATGTCACATGCGCGTTGCCGACCATAATATAAAGTAGAATTCACTGTGTTGAGGCTATAGGGAGAAGTCTCCGTTAGTCAACACATTGCATACTTTTTGAGCTCTTTGAGTTTGGGACGACTTTTTGGTACTAAGGGAACAAGTGCGTGTCACAATTTCAAACACTTCGACTGTTTAGCTATTTATATTCGTAACTGTACCTACTTAGATAAGAAATTAAAGAATATAATAGACTAGCGACCCGCCCCCGCTTCGCACGGGATAAAAAATGGTTATTGTGGGTTATCCCTAAGAGATAGATTCAAGATTCAAGATATTTATTCATGACGTACACAATATTACATAACAATTTACAGACAAACAAAATAAAGACGTATTGGTGTACCACCACGAAATGGACCCTGCTCAGCGAAATGCTAGCTAGTATGTCAGCTAGCGCTGGTCTTCCGTAGGGCCCACTTGGTGATGCCACGACAGATAACACAAACTGAATGGAAAAACTACACATGTACAGGAAAATACAAAATACATATGGAATAGTATAAAAACATATAAGGGACATACACTGCAGGTAAAAACATTAATTTATGTACTTATCTATTAAATGCAACTAGTGTCGTGACTCAAAGTTTCCTGCTTCTGCTGGTGATCGAAGATTTTTATACCATTAGAAATAAATAGATATTTTTTTTAAAGACATATACCATTGAGGAAATTTTTTTGTAGACCTTTTTAAGGTGTAGAATACTGTAAGTAGTATGTACATTATTTTGATCGATCTCGTAGAGTTCAGCCAGCGTTTGCAATGTAAGCGCAAAAAATGTGTTTATTTATGACATCACACTAGAAACCTCTAAAATTATCAGTGTTTCTCTACTATATTATGCATGTTTTATACATATAAACCTTCCTCTTTTATCACTCTATCTATTAAAAAAACCGCATCAATATCCGTTGCGTAGTTTTAAAGATATAAGCATGGACAGACAGCGGAAAGCCACTTTGTTTTATACTATGTAGTGTAGTGATGTCGCGAAAAGTCTGTAAAAAATTCGATGTATTGATGTAACTAAGCCTTCGTAATATTAATAAATATAATTGCATCTGCATCGGCATGCAACTCTACGTAACTTTATAATGAGAATTACGTGAGATTCCCACACATTTAAGTTAGGAGTTTACCTGTCAATCATACATTCAAATGAATTATCGTAGGATCTCGACATAAGCAATAAATAGCAATCAATTCATGCGAATTTATTATAATGGGTATTTACATTTTATAGCTAATTTTATTGCAAGTACATGGAACAATATCTTGCACAACGAATATAAATATATATTATATTATATGATAAGTAAAGACAGGTAAAGACCCAAATCGTCGATGTAACTCGGAAGGCGGCGAAGTTAAAGTGGGACAGGGCTGGCCACGTCTGCCGGATGCCGAATGAGTTGTGGGGCAAAATCACTACACAGTGGGAGCCAGAAAACTCAAATCGGGGACGCGGCAAACCCTGCAGGCGATGGCGGGATGAACTAGACTCCTTTTTGAAGGAGTGGTCAGGCACAGCACAGGATAGGGATCGGTGGAAAGATTTGGGGGAGGCCTTTGCCCAGCAGTGGGACACGACAGGCTCCATATAATAAATAATAATAATATATGACAAGTAAGATTTTGTAAGAATGTGCATATATAAATATAACTGTGACTCTAGTGAAAAGGGCTGAGCGAAAAAGGGCACAAGTGCCGTACATTTTTAGTGCCCTTTTTCACTGCATCAGTTTGACTTATACCTCTTTTTACTAGGGCCACATATCATGCAAAATATACAAGCAGGGGCGTATTTACCCTAGGGCCAAGTGGGCCATGGCCCGGGGCGGCATGAGCTGCCCCACGCACTGGGTTCAGGGCGCCGGTTATTCAGTACCGGACTGTGAGGCCTTAGTGGCCCGGGGCGCCAAATCTCAAAATACGCCATAGTATAAGGCTCAGACATTTCATAGGAAAAATGTCGCAAAACGAATATAACGCCGAAATAAAACAAGACATATTTAATTCGTATTATGTGGAGTATCTTAATAATATATTTCTGTAATATAGACAGATAGATTCATAACCACAACCCAAAAAGTGTGCATCTTGTTCTATACAATATTTATTTTTGCTATGAAATGTCCGAGCTATTGACTAATTATACTCGTACCCATTGAGTAGATGACATCCCTAAGAAATCTGTTATAGTTTATAGTATAAAAAATTGCGCCAAAAGTAATAGTTATTGTCACTAAGCTATTGTCTAAGCTACTCTTTGAATCAGGGATAGCTGTCAACCGTCAAACATTGCAATGGCGCACAGAATTTGTTCTAAATATCCTATTTAGTAGAATACATAATAAACCAATGCTCACACCTAAACTTTTAAATAAATTAAGTAAATCATATTAGTATTTAGTATATGACCTATGCCAAATAGGGAGCCGTGAAAATTGTTCGATGCGAATGGGGGAACGCCGGTGAAAATTTTTGTAGAGGGCGCTGTTCCGGATTCCATATAACGAAAGAAAGAGACAAAATATGAATGTACTGAAACTATATACAGTCAGAAGGCTTTTCTTAGGGAAAGTTCTTCTATGTCGCTCTATTCTACGGCATTTTAATTTTAGAGTATTTCGGAAACCTGAGCCTTTCCCTTAGGGACCAATTCGACGAAACAGTGAGTCATTTTCGCTAAAATAAATAAAAACTACTTCCCGCCATACAAATTTAGCTTTTCTAAATGTCATTGTGACAATTGCCTTCCCCATTGACATAGAATCTGAGGACCGAGAGGTTCTAGTTAAATAATTTTGTTTCTGCTATGCAGACTACAAAATCTCGAGTATAATGTTGTATCTGTAAAGGGCGTTCATCCGTGGAAAGTAATTAATTTTCAACATTATACGTGGTTTACCATCTGTGAAATGTTCATTGGTAATACTCCCAGTAATAAAACATTGACTGCAGATATTTATAGTACCTACCTAGTCTCATTAGCCTTAGGTGTGGGTTGTGAGAATTCACATAGTATGATTAGTATGCCACGCGTTTATTGCCTCATTGACAATTAATACAGGGAACAGGGATAAAATCAAAATCAAAATGTGTACAAACAGGCTTTTAGTATGTATTTAACAATTTCAGGTTTATTTTTAATACTGTTTGTATACTAAAAGGGGAACGATAGATCATCCATAAGATTTTTCCATCAGTATACTATATAAAAATATGACCACTGCAATGAAACGATTGATTGCGAGCAAGGATGATTAAGACATGGATGGACAATGCCTATACAAAATCGCGTTCCTCGAACCTTCAGGCTATACGTCTGTTTTCGGTACAATGTGCCACAATGCCATCTGTTGAGTCTGGAGTCGAGTTATTCTGTCAGCGTTAATCGCCGAACAAAATATTAGAAACTAGAATTTATTGAATCTTAATTGCACAAAATAAGATGGTACTAATGGCGTACTTAATGCCATAAGGCATTCTCTACCAGTCAACCAATAGGCTTAACAGAAAGGTTAAGTAGGAATTTAGTGTTTCTGGTGGCCGATAGATGACGCTAGTGCTTTAGCCTGAAATAAGGGAACGCGATTTTTTATAGGCATTATCAATCCATGTCTTAATCATCCTTGATTGCGAGGCAATAAAGGTACCTAAACGCGTTTGTTTACATTATTTTACATTTCTATTGACCCCGATCTTTGGAAACCCGAGGGAAACCCTCTTGCAGTTGTTATTTTTTTCAGATGCCAGGTGCTACTTGTGCTAGCTCTTTCATATCGAGCACAAGCGAGTTGAATGCTTAAGAATAAGAAGAATAATAATCATTTATTTGCTAAACATTAGGTACAAGTTGTAGCGTTACAAATAAGTTCCAAATAATGTTTGTTACCTTATAAAAGTAGGCATGCAAATATTTACCTTAAAAGTAATCTTACAATAAAATCTTAACATGCAATTAGTGCCTGACACTAAAAAACTCATTTATTGAGTAAAAGTTTTTTCCACTTAACCATTTGATGAGTTCTGTTTTAAATTTCTTTGTTGGTAAATCTAACAATGCTACAGGAAGGTTATTATTAGGTGCCATCCCGCCTACATTATATTGGAAAATTTTTAGGTCATTTTTAGGGATGAAGATTCTGTTCCTAATTCCTATAGATTGGTCTTGCGTTTGGCTTAAGTTGTGAAATCTTATAAATTATATACTGTGTCATTGGAAACCCCTTCCCGGTTGTTATTTTTGACAGATTTTATGTGTTAGGCTTGCATTTTGGCTAGATCTTGAAATCTTACCAATCGTTGATTTGCACGAAAACTTGGTAACCAGGATAGAGTGACGTGACGTGAGATTGGACTAAGTGGTTGGAATTTGGAATAGCACCCCACCCCAGGCGGTGTCAGGAATTTATGACCGTAACGAGATAGGAATTGATTGGGATCTTAAGTATCCCAATGTTATAGGTAGGTAATTAGGTAGACGCAACTATAGTGTAATAAGTGTGGTGAGATAGTACATAGTTTATGTGATAGCTATGTAGCTAAACATCATTATGTATGAAGGGCATTAAAATACGAGTGTAGTTTTATAAAAGGAACGACGTGGGATTCATTAAAACTCTCGTTTAATGCCAAATTATGTTAAATGCAATTCTTTAAATATCTACAGACATATTATAAATATAGCGTAAACAAAGATCCCGAGGAATTGAAAACCTCATCCTTCGTCATGTTCGTCGGTTGAAAATGACACCTATCAGGTGATGTTGAGAGTAGGTACATGTTGTTTACAAATAGTACTGACAGGTTCTGGATACTGTTTGACACGTTCGGGAACCATTTAGTGGTCAATGATGATTCCACTGACACGGATCCAGCCAAACAAGGCCAAGTCACTGCCACGTTACCACCACACAATTTTAGCTCTTATGTTTAAATGCATAGAAGTGATAGTTACGTGTACATCGTGTTACATTACGTGCATTGTTTATTTAGCAATGTCAGTGCAATATGTGAGCATGATGAATACCGATTATAGTTATGTCAGAGGTGATTGTTCAAGCTTGGATTAATTGGTAGGCTATCTGCTTTGCCTTAAGGTCGACTCGTAAAGAAAGCCTTGTGGCATAAATCCATCTTTAATAAAGTTTTTTGTAAATGTGAAGTAAATAAATACAGGTGACTGCTGACCTTTATCCGTTACCAATTTTCACAGGTGATGTATTTCTGTTGCCGTTATAACAAAAATACTAAAAAACAAAATAAAATAAATATTTAAGGGGGCTCCCATACAGCAGACATGATTTTTTTGCCGTTTTTATACATAATGGTACCTTTGTGCGCGAGTTCGACTCGCACTTGGCCGGTTTTTTTATGTTTTATTTATAAATAATTCACCGTAATCTAACAGCTGTTTCACATTTATCACATTAAGTTAAAACAGTAAGTAAAATATATAAATGCGTTGGAATATGAGTCATCTTAGGAATAAGTGGAACAGATTTTTTCATTTTTATATATATTTTTAAGCAAGATATTTAGCTAGAGTAATTTTATAAAAAATTGGCAAAGTTCAGGTGATATTTTTATAAATCTATTAAAATATTTCACAAAAATAAAAATATGGAAATAAACTTGACTTCAGGTTTTCATTATATAATATGAAACATATTAGGAGCCATAAAAAATAATAAGAAAAAGTCAAGCGACAAGACACACGAATCAACGTCCTCACTAAACAAGCTCTGTAAGAATTGAGTTTCCGGTATTATATATTGACCAAACGTATTTTTTCTTCAATCTATCTTATTAAACGAAATTCATGTGCGTAATTTCATTATTAGCAATTTTCTTTTTGAAATCGTTACCGGACTCTTAACCAAGTTTACTTATGCTGCGAGTGCTTTCTGAACAGGATAAAACTCAGCATGTGTCGCAGTAAAGTGTTACGACGCTGATTTTCAGTGTACCCACAGACACTAACACAAAACAATAGAAAACATATTTTACACTAAGCAAAATACCTACAACACAAAGTGCGTTCCGTTGCGTAAGTAAAAATAGTGTGAAGGGTTGCATTAGGCTTAACGGCCCTTGATTGAGAAGGAATTTATCATTTCCTCTTTTACTGTGGTCACTTTAACTTTGTTGCCTCGCAGCTCCGCTCTGCCTTATAATTTATGTAAGTTTTACCTGGTATGCAAGGTTCCCCTGTTTAGGGAACGTTCCCGGGAAAGAAGGGAATTCCCGGGAACGTGTCCGTGGGGATCGTTCCCGGGAACGAGGCCGTTCCCGCGGCACATCACTAATAAGTATACATAAGTGACAACAATTATTAATTTTTCACAACATTACTTTCAGCTTACATTCGTTGGTACATGTTAATGGGCCAAATGCATAGCTTATGCATTATACAAAAGAAACAATATATCAAGACGAAACGATTGACACCAAGATTCCTTGACAAGCAAAACACGTTTCACATAAAAAACACTGTTTAACCATTCGCTTTACGTCAATAAAACAAACCAAAAGTCAATTTACGAAACAAATGCCTATAAAATGTAGGAATAAATAAATATTAAGTATCACTTATACAACGTGTATGCTGATGTACGTGAGACACGCGTTTTCTGGGTTACTAGGTTTGGTATGGTGCTGCCAAATATGTTGATATGTGGGTAATATCAAATATGTTTCGCAAAAAAACGCAATATGTATAAATTGAAGCATTGTTTTTGTAGTTACCGGAGATGTGTTAGTGCCTATTACCTTTTATCCGTATCGGTTAAATGGATCGTAAAAGTCGAAGTTTAATGGCAGTATCAACACGGTACGATAATTTAATTATACCTAATGACTGGGTATATTTTACTAAAACTACCGTATGTGGCAAGGATGATTAAGACATGGATGGACAATGCCTATACAAAATCGCGTTCCTCGAATCTTAAGTCTATACGTCTGTTTTCGGTACAATGTGCCACTACGCCATCTGTTGAGTCTGGAGTCGAGTTATTCTGTCAGCGTTAATCACCGAACAAAATATTAGAAACTAGAATTTATTTAATCTTAATTGCACAAAATAAGATGGTACTAATGGCGTACTTAATGCCATAAGGCATTCTCTACCAGTCAACCAATGGGCTTAACAGAAAGGTTAAGTAGTCCCTAAATTCAAGAAATATACTCATAAATAATAATAATAAACCCGCGGGGGCAACTTGTGGCGAGCTGACGGTGCGTGGCGACACCGCGGACCCCTATTCCAGAGGGCCCTTTCCATACCGTACCGGGATCTGGCTACCGCAGACTCACCTCTCGACAACCTCACAGCCACTCTCAAGTGTTGCTCTGTTGTCGCACTGTGCGTGCGGCCATTGCGGGGCCCACTCAATGAGTTGGCGAGTCACCACCTGTCTTTTACAATTTTGAGACTGATTCTCATGGCAGGTGTCCGCTAGTCTCCTCCCATAGCCCCATATCCAGTCCATCCAACATTCAAATCAATAGCCTAATGACCTTAGTTCCCATCGCAGCACAAAAGTGCTGCACTGCAATAGTCTTTGCACCTGGCGGGGACCATCTCCGGATGTATCATGTTGTGCGTTCGGAGATGGTATCTGCCATGTGTATCCCTTACTTTTATATTATATCGTTTTAAGTTATTAGTCACTAGAATAGACTGCCCACTGATGAGGCGTTGGGATAAACTGTATGAACCCAATGCCTCGTCAAAACAATGATAATAATTTAATTTTGCAATTGGTTTTTTATGTTTTATTGTATTTTATAATTATAATTTATGAATATCCGTAATACTAACATAGGTTAAGTCGTATAATTGTAACTAACATTGTATGGGACTTGTGCCTGAAATAAATAATTTCATTTCATTTCATTTCATTAAAGGGCCTATGCGCTGTTGGCTTCGGCTCCACGCATGCCTCCCAAAGGTCCGGGACCCCATGGTCCCGAGATATGGAAAAAAAAAAAAAAAATTTTTATTCATAATAAAAAAATCTAAAAAGTTTACAGAATTACAATAGGTACATATTTTATATTACATAGGTACAGTCATATATTAACAGTTATCAAACAATTATAATAATAAAATTGTTGTAATGCAGAAAGTCAAATCTACTTAGTTCAAATTAAAATTTTACGTCGAAATACTTAAACTAAGTACCTTAATACTTGTATCTTAGGCATAAATAAATATTATAGGATATAATATTATATATATATATATATATCCTATAATCTTACACAAATCGACCTAGTCCCATAGTAAGGTCAATAAGGCTTGTGTTGTGGGTTGTGGGTACTAGACGACGATATACGAGTATATAATAATAGATACATAAATACATAGAAAATATCCATAACTCAGGTACAAATGTCTGTGATAAACACACAAATAAAAGCCCTCACCAGGATTCATACCCGGGACCTCCTGCATCGTAGGCAGTATCACTACCGACTGGGCTAGGAGGCCGTCAAAATAGAGATGTGCCTGAAAATCTTTACCTATAGCAAAGCAGGCTGTTTTTAAAGTACCGAAAAATGTGGTGAGTAGGGATTGCGTGGAGAGTTGGGTTATGAATGGGGAGAGAAGGGATGCCAGGGGGTGAGATGATTTTTAAAAGCTACTGCTACCTAAATAATGTATTCGTGTTTCAAATGGAGCTATAGCGATATTCGTAAGAAAACAAAATCGATCCAACAATGTTCAAAAATCAACTTTGTATGAAATCCCATCTCACCCCAACTACGAGGTACTAAGAGGTGAAGAGGGATTTTGTGTTTATCGGTAAAGTTATGAAATATAACTACCCAAAATCATAAAAAAGAACTAAAATACAAACGTCCGGAACATTTATTATACATACCGTTCAGTTTACATATGTAAAAATAAAATGTTATCGAGGTTTGAAATGTTTGAATGTCAGTTTTCTCCCTACTCACCCCATTTTACGGTACGTATTTTGAGGTGAATATATGTAGGTCATTCATTTTAATACACAAATAAAATTATTAACCCACAAATCGCTGTCCCAATAGAAATACGATCACCTGAAAACGAAATATAGAGAACTAAACTATCAATTATCAGTAGACCGTATTAAAGCGGCCTCCATAGGACGGAATTAGGAAACGTTCGAAGTTTTAAATTGTTTTTGTGTTTATGTTTATAATTTTTTTTTTTTTTTCCTGTTTTTATTGTTTTTCTCTTGTTTTGATTAGGATATTCTTATTTTGGGGATGTGATCGTGGCGTCAATGCGCCGTGTCGTCAAATGGTTGCAACGGAAGACCAGCGCTGGCCCTGCCGGCATTTAACGCTGAGTTGCGACCATTTCGTGGCAATTAATGTTTCGGGTTGTATATGTTATTGTTTATTATGTTTTTTGTAATTGTCATGAATAAACCTTTCATTCATTCATTCATTCAATTATAACAACTTTTCTGGATTGTTCTTCTAGTATACTAACTAGGTTATGTAAAAACACCTTGCATGGCAACACCGCTGTTAAAGACTGTTGCAACTGACGCGGTCGTCATGGTAATTTTGTCGTGTTAATAGATTCCACACTTAAAAATTTGATGTTTGGTCTGTACGCAACCCGTGAATCTTGAACAGTTGCCGGACCGCCTCTTGCGTAAACTTCCATGAAATAACGGAAATTATGCTTTATCTGTACATGTGTTTATCACTCACAACACGAGCCCGTGTGAACACATGACACGTGGTCATAGTTTGATCGCACTATAGGAATGAAGATCAAATTTTGACACTTATACCGACTAATTATCAATATTATGATGAATGAAACTAGAGAACATATAATAGGTATTAGCGTAGGGATTAGGGCGAGTCTGCCCTGAATGCAGAAGACGCTAGTTCGATCCCAGCCCTGGGCACGGAGGCCTTGGTCACTTTTTTCTTTGTATATGACATATTTTCAAGTTTATGACGAATGAAGCTGTAAGTGGTGGAGCTAGTATAGGTATGTTGGTCATGATAATGCACACGCTGTATGAATTTTTTCTTCTACTCATAGCCAATATTTGTAATGAAACGAGCAAATATTATCATTATTGCCAACGTCGTTTGTATGATTACCTCTAATTACTACAACGGCTCTCAAGACCAAAGAAAATAATAGCTTACCGATGAATCTTTTTTTCTACTTTTCCATTTTTTCTGAGCATCGTGGTATCGTTAGCAGACGTTCTGCTTAATACAAAATTAATCTTTTATTTTCTACGCGAGTTTACAATAAAATATTTAGTCATCAATTATTTTTATTTTTATTTAAATGCGACGTCGTATGTCGGCTACATGCTGGTCCTTTTATAGTTTTAAACCATTAAATTATTATAGAAATACGCTAAAACTGCAGTCTTAATAAAAAAAATCTAATTTCAGTGGACACTACGCTACCCGCCACGGAAGTCCCACGTGCGACGCCAGCGCACCATCCCTGCCAGCACGCCATTCTTCTGCCAAGAATCTCTAGCTTTTGGCAAGAGTCGGACACCTCCAACATCAGTACACAAGTTACGACCGGGGGACATCGATGTTGTGGCCGCTTTAGGTAACGAATCAACTACACTTGTCTGTTATTAAATAATTCTATAATAGACTCTACACTACGGTACCCACCACGCTATAACCTACGTGTGATGCCAACGCTCCATTAAGATAAAGAAACCGGCCAAGTGCGAGTCGGACTCGCGCACCGACGGTTCCGTACAAACCTATAACAAGCAGCAGTTCTAGTATGTCTGTTTATTACTAATTTCAATTTAATACCTCTACGCGTTTACGAGGAAAAAGTATAAAATTAAAAAAAATATTTTTTGTATAATTTTACTAAAAATGTCTACTTTTCGTAATTTTTCCTTTGTCTGTGCTATATGAAGTTTCTTCGTGCCAAGTTTCAAGTTTCTGAGTTTACGGGAACTACCCTTTAGGTTTTGAGTTTCTTGCGAGTACTCAGTTTGAAAATATGCGACTTAAATTGCTATTTCTTTTGATTGCGTTGACATAAAAGTTTGATTTTGCTACATCTCAAAGGTCCTATAGCCCTGAGTAATTGACATGAATTTCAATTTAATACCTCTACGCGGTTAACGAGGAAAAAGGTAGTAAGTTTAAAATTAAAAAAAATATTTTTTTGTATGATTTAACTAAAAATGTCTACTTTTTGTAATTTTTCCATTGTCCATAGACAATGCATACTATATGACGTTGCTTCGTGCCAAATTTCAAGTTTCTGAGTTCACGGGAAGTACCCCGTAGGTTTTGCGAGTGCCGAAAAACTCTAAAATTTGCAGCATAAACGACTGTATTTTTTGATTGCGTTGGCTTTTAAGTTAGATTTTTTTACAGCTCCACGGGATAATAGACTTGAGTATTTGATATAAATTTCAGCTTGATACCTCCACGCGTTCCTGAGAAAAATGGTCTTGACAGACAGACAGACAGACAGACAGACAGACAGACGGACAACAAAGTGATCCTATAAGGGTTCCGTTTTTTCCTTTCGAGGTACGGAACCCTAAAAAAGATATATTTGTTCTCCAATTTAGGCACATTTCAATGCAATTATGAACGTCAGGGAAAAAAAACTACCACCAGTTCTAACCCTACACCTCTGACCCGGAAAGTATTATGACCGGCAAGAAACTCGTCGAGACTTATTTTTTCAAAACAGTAATAAATCTTGAAGATACACAATAATGCGTAGTTCTTCAAGAAGACATATCAAAACAGCTTGAGAGACAGACAATGTACCTGTTGTTTAATTAAAAAGAAAAAATAAATAATAAAATCCAAATCTGACAGCTTCACAAAACGTTTGATATGCTTTCCTACCTGAACTGTGCCTCTAAATTAATGTTAGATGATTTTTTAGTAGTTTCTGGTTTCCTGCCAGTAAACCATTCTCCTGCCAAGAATCTTCTGACTCTTAAACTAGATGAAGCCTATACAGGTTGCAATATTAATCACCGTTCATATAGAGCGAGGTGATTAGGTAGTCCATACTGAACAACTTTTACTTTGGGACCAACTCCGAAATAGCGAAATTTTTTTTGCCTGTTCATACATTTTTTATTATTTTATTATGGGACTGACCAGCGATTGGCCCTAGTCTCACCTGATGGAAAGTGAAGACAGGGCCTAAGATGGAGTTCACCGGTTCAGTAATAGCCTATTCACTCTTGCCTTAAAAATACCGAGATCGTATTTATCAGGGAATACATATCGGCCGATTAACATGTTGTCGTTTTCTGTGGGAACCCAAAAAATTTTTAGTGATTTCGGAGTTGGTCCTTTAGTAAAAGTTGTTCAGTATACCATGTATATGCATATAGTATGTGCAGCGTACCATGTATGCTATGCGTGTACAATACAATGACGCGTTCAGGGTACTGTTGAGGCTGCCTCGGTACTGCAGTGCGTCGGTTCTATATTGTAATACTAACGCTATATGGATTTCTTTGTCCGAAATAAATGCTTTTTTTTAAATATTGCCTACCTAATCAGAATCACCTCGTTCAATATGAACGGTGACTAATATTTCACCTTCGAATCAATGCATTCGATATGATACAGTAAACTGCATTACTTTAAGTATCGAATGATATCTTGATGGAAGACGCAGCGTGCGAAAGCCGTGGGGCTTAACCACATCATCGGTCCGCCTAGTGTGGACTAGGCTGACCGATGATGTGGTTAAGCTCTCGGGAACTGTATTGGTTGAGGGCGGCAAATGTCAGTTCCTTGTGGAAATCCTTAGGGGAGACCTTTGTTCAGCAGTGGACAAAGGCCCTCCCCGAGTGTTCTTTCAGCTGATATATTGATGATGATATCTGGATGCTTGTTTATAGGTGACTCGCTGGTGGCTGGCAGCGGGGCGCTGGAGGAGTATGCCCTCGGAGCGTTTGTGGAGTACCGAGGGGTCTCCTGGTGTGCAGGTATGATATATTTGCAGTAGGTCTTGCTTTATTTTTCCATGTTATCACAAATCCTATCATTTGAAGAGTTCCCTCGATTTCGCTAGGATCCCATCATCAGATCCTGACCTGATGACAATGGGACCAATTGTCAAAGGGTACCCTTTTACACAAAAAAATATTTTCCAATTCAGTCCAGCCGTCTTGGAATTATCGAACATTTTTAATTGATTTATTTATTCATTTAATTATCACAAACGGATATTACATCTAGGTACAGTACCAAAAAAATACAAAAATCATGCAAACATGCATAACCATTTATAGGTAACCACGGAAATACATGCATACTTATACTTATACACGGAAATACATGCATAATAAAATATAAAATCCCGCCGAACCTTCGAAATCTTGAAGTCGGTTGATAAGTATCTACGTTGGCACTTGAGAACAAACAATCTCCAAATTCATTCAGCAGTTTATTTAATTGTAGCACTACCGACTATTTACTTAATTGGCGTTTTTGAGAGCTATCAGAGCGTCACAAAAACTAAGCAGTGCAGTTTGAAATGCAAATCAAACATCCTGGGCCACACAATAAGTAGTTATGCTGTACCCGCGGGCTTGTATTGGCGATGGCGTTCAAAACTGCATGCGTTTGTTTCTTCACGCATAAACCCGGTAACCACCATTAGAAAACTCGTTTAATTTTCGACCGTATTCACGGGCAATAGATTGCAAATTAAAACTGATTTTACAATGGCTGTATGCATGATGCATGGTTTGAATATTACATTTTAGTGCTCTATACCTTTTATTACGGCACATCAAATTGCGAGTCAAGTAAGTTTAACCTGTAACTGTCCCTTTAGGACAGTCGTGACACTCGTGGTAGTTATTGCTGGGCCTATTGTTGACCGACAAAGGATCTTTGCGTTCCACGTATACAACTTTGTATGTTGTATGTGTTGTTCTGAATTTTGACAACCGACCAAATTCTTATACAGTTGGTTACAAAAATACGGACGATTCGGGGCATGTAGCTGATATTTAAACCATTTTTTTGTGTCAAAACTTTTTTCTTCCTATTCCTAATCAGAATAGGACAAGTATTAATCATGCCCTTAAATCGAATATCAGTATTTTTGTAACTTACTTATTTGGCGCAACGACCCAAAAATAGTCCGCCTCCGACACAAGCGCACGACTTTGCTCGGTCCTGCGCTATTTCACGCCAGCATTTTAGTAACATCTTTCATTAAAATTTGGCAATCATGTTATTCTTCCGATGTCGATAAAATTGTAATAATTAATACCAAATGGATAAAATCATGTAGAGATGTGAATATTAACAGGGTAAAAACACAATCATTTAAGGCCTAAAAAAATAACAATAGTCCAAAACTATATCAGCAATAACATATTACTTATGCTATCAAAAGCCCAAATTATAGCACTTCATTTAGTACCTATACTTTAGACTGCCAGGAATTTTACATTTCGTAATTTAATATAATTAAACTTTGTCCTTGTTGTATCATTATTGCGCTCTTTTCTCTGGCCATGTTGGCCTTGCATTAATGCTAATGTTGTAAGACATCTTTTTTTAGGATGCACATTACATATGCAATTATTGCTAATCCAAAATTATGCTAATGCATTTCGGATATACATACAAGGACAAGAATACTAATTAATTTTGGTACAAGATAATAAACTTATCTAAGAACTATGTCTATATTTTCTAATCTAACCTTTGCTGACAACCCCAACCAAATCGGACAAGTAGTTTTGAATATCAATGAGAACATTCGTTGTATTGATACTAACAAAAAAACCGTATAAACATAACATAGTTTTAGCTCCTTAGGAGGAAATTGACTTTAATACCTAACGTTGTTCTCATCAGGATCAGGTCATTCTCAAATTATATGTCAGTGGCCAACTGGCCAGACTCAACTCTGTAAAATTTTTCAAACAACTAATATCGTATATTTATTCCAAGGTAGTTTTCTGACAGTTCTCTCCATACAAAGTGATTGACAATGTAGGGCAGAATCTGTTAGATACTGTCTTGAATTAAAAATACGATATTAGTTTCACGGAGTTTAGTCGCCGGCCAAAACCTGGAGAACGACCGACCATAGAAGCTGGCCTCAATGATATATACGTAGAACAGTTATGCCGCAGCAAAAATTGCTTACAAGGTGTGGTATTAATAATTTTAAATAAAAAAGAACTTACTTCACTTAGCCTCTACCTTTCCAAAAGCAAATGCTCAAGCTGCTGTAAAAAATACTCAAATCACTATAGGTGTGGCTATAATAGTTGAAGAGTACCCTCGATTTCTCCAGGATCCCATTATCAGATCCTGAATTGATTACAATGGGACCAACTGTGAAGTATACTCTTTCAAACAAAAAAATAATTTTCTAAATCGGTCCTGCCGTCTTCGAATAATCGGTGAACATACTTAAGAAAAAACTTGAGAGCCTACTCCTTTGAAATCTTGAAGTCTGAAGAAAAATAAAGTCCTGCTAACATTATTTCAAACACTGACTCTGACTGTAAGGATTTTAATCTAACGTCTTCCCTTTTCAGGAGGAGAAGGCACCTGGCGCGAGTACCTGACTCTCCCCAACATCCTCAAGTTGTACAACCCTGGTCTGCGCGGCTACTCTACTGGCACGGGCGAGTGGCTGGAACGGAACGCTCGCATGAACGTCGCCTTTCCAGTAGCATCAGACCAGGACGCACTCAAACAAGCCAAGGTAGTTATACAACAGAATTCGCCTCTGAATCGTTCATCTCATATCGAATTGCCGCCAATCAATGTGTCACATCAATATTGCTCCCGGGAGGTCCCGGGTTCGAATCCTGGTCAGGGCATTTATTTGTGTGTTTATCACTGATATTTGTTCCTGAGTTATGGATGTTTTCTATGTATTTAAGTATTTATCTATTATATATGTATACCATCGTCTAGTACCCACATCACAAGCTTTATTGAGCTCATTTACTGTGGGACTGGGTTGATTTGTGTAAGATTGTCTCATAATATTTATTTATTTATTTATTGCTACTTTGTACTGCATTTTTGAATAAATATTAATATTATTTTAGTTAGTTATTTTTGGTAAAATAATCGCACGCAACGTATATGTAACTGTTCCGTATTTTCTCTAATAATTGCACCAATTTATGGCACTAAATGATGCATTTTTTGCCATATAAATAATGCATAAACCTGAGCAAAATTGACTAATAATAAGCAATACATACATTTTAAGGTCAATATGTTACGGATGTTCACGTTTCACATTGATTTTCTATACTTACTACAGAGAAAACATATACACCACGACGCGAATGATTTTATTTCGCATAGTTTTTGTATAAAGGTGTCTGCCGCGAATGCAGAAGACGCTGGTTCGATCTCAGCCCTGGGCACCGGAGACCTAGGTTACTTTTTCCTTGGTATATAACAGCTATATAAGTTTATAATTTTTAGGGTTCCGTAGTCAACTAGGAACCCTTATAGTTTCGCCATGTCTGCCCGTCCGTCCGTCCGCGGATAATCTCAGTGACCGTTAGCACTAGAAAGCTGAAATTTGGTACTAATATGTATATCAATCACGCCGACAAAGTGGTAAAATAAAAAGTGGAATTTTTATTATTATTAGGGTACCTCCCCTATACGTAAAGTGGGGAGTGATTTTTTTTTTCATTTCAACCCTAACGTGTGATATATTGTTGGATAGGTATTTAAAAATGAATAGGGGTTTACTAAAATCATTTTTCGATACTGTAAATATTTTCGGAAATAATCGCTCCAGAAGTAAAAAAATATGCGTCCCCCCCCCTCTAACTTTTGAACCATAAGTTTTAAAAATATGAAAAAAATCTCAGAAGTAGAACTTCATAAAAACTTTCTAGGAAAATTATTTTGAACTTGATAGGATGAATAGTTTTTGAAAAAAAATTAAGTTTGTAATTTAACCGTATAAGCAGGTGTTTATTGTACCTGTAATTTGTACAAAATTACAATGAAATGACGTGCTTTCAAATAAAGTAAAAACGGTGAAAATCGGTTCACGCAATAAAGAATTATTCCATAAAAATCATCTTCCATACTTTAAGCTCGCGCGCAATAGTTTACTTAATTTGCCGATAGATGTCGCTGTACGTGGAACTCTCATATCATATCCTACATGGCGGTGTTATTAACTCTTAAGTGGGGACACTTACTGTGACGGACGGAAAACTACGGAACCCTACACTGAGCGTGGCCCGACACGCTCTTGGCCGGTTTTTATAGTAGTGTATCTACTAAAAAATAAACAAATCAAAATATTTATTGAAAATAATTTGATTCCTACTTCAGAATTTGAATTCTTTCACACTCCGAGAATTTTAAAGTTGAAATAGACGTTTTTAAATATATTTTAAAGCGCTCGCTTTAAAATATATTTAAAAACTGCATTAAATATGCTTCCTTATAATATTTTTTTATTTAAAAATAAATGACATTTATTAGTTATATAACGTTCTAGAAAAAAATATATTTGTTAGTGTTTTTCCTCTGCGCAGAACTTTTTTTTAATATGGATTTTTACTTTTTTAATATCAAAAATGAATTCTGCATGTCTGTTTTATAAGGAAACGATACATCACACACCACACACCTTTTCAATGCAATGAATCGACACCTTTGGACTGCAATGTGTCAAGTATATAATTTTCTATTAAAACTTGCCAAGTTACATCATTAAAAAGTACTGAACATAATAAATGTTATCAGGAAACTGCTAAAAAAACCGGTGTGCGTTTCTCTGACTATTATAATTTTAGGTATTTCTATGTAACGTGATACTTATTCAAAATGTACCTTAAAAACTGCTGGAAATCAAGTGTGCATTCCTATAACTATTTATGATTTGAGGTATTTTTATGGAACTTGGTACTTATTCAGATCTCACTTCTTTTATAGGCGAAGCATTCCCATAGTATCGAACTTGGCAGCCTTTCACATTTATGTTTTTGATGGGATTTCATTTATTTTTGTTAGGTGTAGGTTCTTTATTATTTTTTTATCACTTTTGCCTTAGGAAATGTCTCATTCCACTTAGGTATGTACTTTATACTATACCCTTTATACTAAGCGTCTAATTTTATTTTACTATTTATTTATAGGTGATTTTT
Organism: Pammene aurita; assembly: GCA_947086415.1. Lineage (NCBI taxonomy): Eukaryota > Metazoa > Arthropoda > Insecta > Lepidoptera > Tortricidae > Pammene > Pammene aurita. Next base: position 2,377,125 of record OX352298.1, read on the forward strand.
ACAAATAAACTGGCTCCCTACACCTATAAAATGTACCTACTTACATATAATTACATACATCAATAACGTACTTTATTCTGTTTGTAAGTACGCTACCTACATAGATAATTAATAACTTGGTAATACCTACCTACCAGTAGGTATTATAATTGGTGGCCTATTATGTAGCCCTAGAAGTGCACCATCCCATCTCATCCCGTGGCGTATCGGAGGGTGAGATGGGCAGTAGTATATATAATTCCATCTTAGAGTATATATGATTTCCATGTTCTTGAATCTGCGATTTTATTAGTTGTAAAATTAGAAATTATTTAGACTATGCGAGAAAAAATAGTCTTTTCATTTTTGTTTGACTGATTTAGCGCACCTAGTGTACCTAGTGACCTGCTTTATACTTCGTAAATCGTGGGTTCGGTTCCCGCAACAGACACACATAGAGTGGTGAACAATTTTATTGTTCTTGTCTTTAAGACAAACATGTATTGTCTTAAATTGGTATGTATCTAAATTTAAATAAGTCTTATCTCATTTCCACTCCATACCTACTTATAGTAGAACAAAATTACACATTCGTTGTTTTCGAAACTGACTCACACTTGGCCGTTTTCAGATTTTTACTTTATTTCGACCTAAAGACAAACCTTCGCGCCAAATTTCAGATCGGTACGACCATTGGAAGATAGACCCACTTAGTTCATTATGACTTCATAGTAGAACAAAGTTACACCTTCGCTATTTTTAAAACTGACTCACACTTGGCCGTTTTCAGATTTTTCCCTTTACTTTGACCTTAAGACCTATCTCCATACCAAATTTCAAGTCAGTACGACCATTGGAAGTGGTCTAGGTTTTGATGAGTCAGTGAGTCAGTGAGTCAGTGAGTGTATAGTAAAAATAGCGATTTTCTGACGTCAATATCTCAAGAACTGCTATAGGTAGAATAATGAAATTTTTTATTCTAGACAATTAAGGGAATGTCAACAGACACTCGAAATTTCATATGCGTAGATAAAATATGTTTTGAGTTATAGGGTGGTCGAAATTGGCCCGAAATGGTTCGTGTAATATAACCCACGGCCGGTGTGTCGCTTTTTTTTGCTCGAACTTGGCGGACACACTGCCGTGTGTCTAGATCTATTACTTAATTAGATATTTTGACAGTCGATTAAAAATAGATAGTTATTAAACTGAATTTGTTATTTATTCATTTAATCTTTATTGTACAAAAGTAAAACTTACCGTATAAGAAGCCAACTTAATGCCGTAAAGCATTCTCTACCAGTCTGGCGTTCACATAAGTTTTATATCTAAGTAAAGAATCATCATCTCTTCCTAGCCGATACAGCTACGGCGATTGCTGCTGGTATCATGGGCTCCTTAGGTGACTCACATATCCAACTTTTGTGGTGAAAGTACGCTCGCATTTGTCACATGTAAGGGTCCCATTAATATAATTGTAATTGATTGCCGCAGGTGGTCGGGCTTTGAGTTGATCTTTAATATCGAGATCTATTAAACGTCGCTCTTCAAAGTTGTTGACACTTGTTTGTACAAGGTGTCTCCACTCCGGTCTTTCAACTGCGCGCCCCTCCCAGTTGTGTGGGGTTATATTAGTCCTTTTCAAGTGCCTATTGAGCACGTCCTTGTAGCGAAGGAACTGGCCACCTTGTTTGGGCTTGCCCACTTGGAGCTCCGACTAAAAGACTCGCTTAGGTATCCTCTCATCGGACATGCGCAAGTAAATACTTATTGTTCGAACCTATACTCGTACGCTTATCTCATGTCGTGTATATTATGGTTAACCTACTGGACAAAAGAGCCTATTATAGTTGTGCTAACCAGGTCAACTATTACCGCGACTCACGAAATCTATAGAATTCGCACGACCCATTGGTGAACTGCACTATTTCGCTAAACACGGTTTTGTGAACACATGTGATCGTTTCTATTGTGTGGCTTGGACTAGGACCATTTGTAAGTTGCAAAGTCAAATGTCGGACATTTTTGCGTGAGTGATGAAAACGTTCACGAAATTAAGTCTTACATAGGTACTACATTCACTTATCGTCTAAAATGCGCAAGTACTTGAACGAATGTACCAGTTCACAGATCGTACATGAATTTTATTTGTATTGGTACAGTCACTGGCAATAGTATCTTCCTACACGAAGGCCGCAAAAATATGTGACACGCTCTTATGGCCCTACAAATAAGGGCGTGTTACCTAATTTTGCGACCTTCATGTAAGAAGATACTATTGCCGGTGACTGTACTCAGTGTTGGCCGAACGTTAGTGTAATTGAAAATTAAAAATTGAAGATTGTAACACGTTAGTTAAAATTGAACACTAATAGTTTAGTGCAAATTGATTTCAATTAGAATTGAAATTAATTGTAACTAACGTGTTAATCCTTTGCGAATAACTAATAATTGAAGATATTTAATTTTTAGTCTTTCTCAAAAATTGAAACATTAATTTAATTTTTAGTGTACATTGAATTGGTAATTGACATTAATAATTTACCTAACTAAACGCGAATTTAGGTTAAGCTACGAGGTTTTGATTTTTGTTTCGATTTTGACTCTGGACTCGGGGGCTTGTATTAATAAGCAATGGGACCGGTATCCTAAGATGGAAGTCATGCTGGACCCTGGGGATCCCTACAGGATCTCGGGTTTGGTGCATCATAGACTCATGCTGTTTGGGCTCATTCGACTTGTACTGATGAGCAGATGGTACCGGGATCAAAATCTGGAGCTCATGCTGGACCCTGGGGATCCCTACTGGATCTCGGGTTTGGCGCATCATAGACTCATGCTGTTTGGGCTCATTCGACTTGTACTGATGAGCAGATGGTACCGGGATCAAAATCTGGAGCTCATGCTGGACCCTGGGGATCCCTACTGGATGTCGGGTTTGGCGCATCATAGACTCATGCTGTTTGGGCTCATTCGACTTGTACTGATGAGCAGATGGTACCGGGATCAAAATCTGAAGCTCATGCTGGACCCTGGGGATCCCTACTGGATCTCGGGTTTGGCGCATCATAGACTCATGCTGTTTGGGCTCATTCCACATGTACTGATGACCAGATGGTACCGGTATCAAAATCTGGAGCTCATGCTGGACCCTGGGGATCCTTACTGGATCTCGGGTTTGGCGCATCATAGACTTATTTGGGCTCATTCGACCTGTACTGATGAGCAGATGGTACCGGTATAGCTCCTTTTTACTTTTACTTTTACTTTTGACCTTTGACCTTTACCTTTACCTTTACCTTGACCTTGACCTTGACCTTGACCTTGACCTTGACCTTGACTTTGACTTTGACTTTGACTTTCACTTTCAGTTTCATTTTCACTTTCACTTTCACTTTGACTTTGACTTTGACTTTCACTTTCACTTTGACTGTCACTTTCACTTTCACTTTCCCTTTCACTTTCACTTTCACTTTGACTGTCACTTTCACTTTCCCTTTCACTTTCACTTTCACGTTGACTTTCACTTTGACTTTGACTTTCACTTTCTCTTTCACTTTCACTTTCACTTTCACTTTGACTTTTACTAAGAAAGTAAAAGTTAAAAGGAGCTCCAGATTTTGATACCGGTACCATCTGCTCATCAGTACAAGTCGAATGAGCCCAAACAGCATGAGTCTATGATGCGCCAAACCCGAGATCCAGTAGGGATCCCCAGGGTCCAGCATGACCTCCAGATTTTGATACCGGTACCATCTGCTCATCAGTACAAGTCGAATGAGCCCAAACAGCATGAGTCTATGATGCGCCAAACCCGAGATCCAGTAGGGATCCCCAGGGCCCAGCATTGGCTCCATATTTTGATACTGGTACCCTCTGCTCATCAGTACAAGTCGAATGAGCCCAAACAGCATGAGTCTATGATGCGACAAAACCCGAGATCCATTAGGGATCCCCAGGGTCCAGCATGAGCTCCAGATTTTGATACCGGTACCATCTGCTCATCAGTACAAGTCGAATGAGCCCAAACAGCATGAGTCTATGATGCGCCAAACCCGAGATCCAGTAGGTAGCCCTAGGGTCCAGCATGAGCTCCATCTTGTGATATTGGTCCCGACTTCCGAACCCGAGATGCAGTTTTAAAATTAATTATTAGTGTAAGACAGGATTAATTTAGTTACACTAACGTTAATCTAATTGACTGTAATTCTTATTAAATTTTCGAGACGTTAGTGTAACTAATAGGTTAATTCTAATTGACGGTTAGTGTAATTGACGACGTCACAAAATCAATGCGAACTAACGTTAGTAAAAATTGATGTTAGTGTAATTGGTTAGTTACGGAATTAATCTTCAATCTTATTGATCAATTTTCAATTCTAATTGAAATTAACGGCCAACACTGACTGTACTCCGACTCGCATTTATAGGTACTTATTGGTGTTTTGGCGAAATGACATTTAAATATTTGAAAAATGTGGACCAAGCAATAAAAATAACGTTCGATCACATAATCAGTATATTTTTCTTATTTGAGTATCAAATGCTGAAAAAATGCTACTCACCATTATGGGTGAAGTACAGTAATTATTAAAGTACAAAGTAATGCGTGGGCATAGATGGCTCAATTCCATACATTCTATAGTAAAAAGTCTCTAAATGTATGAAGGGCTGCAATAAAAAAAATACAGAAGAAAGTATTTAGAAACTACTGTCGGTTTTATCAATTTTATCATTATTCAAAGGTGTGTGAAATCCCCTATCTGCTTTCGCTGCTAGTAATAGATATACGTACGTATAGCAATTCCTCATTAGAATGAGAATATACAATATATTTATTCTTCAATTTAGGCACATTACAATGCATTTATGAACGTCAGAAAAAAAAACTACCACTGGTTCTAGTTTTAACCCTACACCTCTGACCCGAGAAGTATTAGTTATGACCGGCAAGAAACTCGGCGGGACTTATTTTTCCAAAACAGTAATAGGTACATTAGATCTTAAAGATGCACAATAATGCATAGTTCTTCAAGAAGACATATCAACACAGCTTGAGAGACAACAATAATTGTTTAATTAAAAAGAAAAAAAAAAGACAGACTGCTTTCTGTGTCCAATTGTTTTGTAGTAGTTTCTGGCTTGGGCCATGAATCTTTGTCCGTCATATAGTCCTCGGCCCTGTAATATAATAACCCTTTGACATTCAAGTTTTTTAAAATATTTCTTAAGAGCGGGAAATGATAAATTTAAAGCATCTACGGATAACTTGTTATTTTGTACCTTGACCAAAAATGACTTATATGCTTTTGCGCATACGACAACTTCTGATAGCAAGCTTGTTTAGGTACTTGTGGAGTACTTGAGTCCCACTTGCCCAGTCATGGGACGTAAAACCACCAGGTGGCTGGTGATGATAATCGACAGCTGAAAACACTGGCACATGTGCACATGCGAGACGGCGTGATAAAACCGCAACAACGAGTTTTCGTGGTTTTCATTCAGTGAGTGATTCACGAATGCAGTCAGACATGATAAGATATTTGGGTTATTAGTGCAGTTTGATTACTAACAAGGTTGCGAAAATGCAACTATGTTGCGCTGATAGAAACATCGTTTAGGTAATTAATTAGAACGTTTATTTAGGCAATTATTGGATCCCTGACTAGTAGTTGTTATCAACGATGAGTAGACAGTTTTGAAATCATGTTGTATAGAAAGCGTCACGTGACCCTCGGAGATCACGTGATGTTCTCTATACAAAAAGAAGTGTCGGAATCGGAAGTGTCGTGTAGGACGCGGAACGCTACGGCGTGAATCATCCTTTATTCGCGTACATTTAATAGAAATCTGCTCTTTGGCGGCAAGTTGGAAGGACTTAGGACTTAGATGAATGATACATTTTAATCATCTTCCTACGTTTTGTTTCGGCTTTTATTTCTATCTATCTCTATAACTCTATCTATCGTCTAAGCAAACACTTCAAATTGAGGTGTTTTTGTGCAAGTTTTGTGATGAAATCAAAGCACTTGGGAGCGTGGATGTGGCATGATCTGAAGTGCTTTAAATTCCACCACAAACCTTGCACAAAAACACCTAAATTTTACGTGTTTGCTTATCCCGTCACCTTTAGTTTAGGATGTATACCTGCTTTTTTTATACCACGAAATGGCAAACAAGCGTACGGCCCGCCTGATGGTAAGCAGCTACCGTACTGCAACCCCCAGAGGTGTCACATGCGCGTTGCCGACCATTATCAGCTATCTTCTACTAGGCACGACAAAAACAAAAAACTAACAAATACTTCTTCTCCGTCTCTTCAGATCCTGGTGGCACGCATGTTCGCCGCCCCCGACATCGATGTCGCTCAACACTGGAAGATAGTCACCATTTTCATGGGCGCCAACGACCTCTGCTCGGCTTCCTGCCTGTCCCCTGTAGAGTGGTCACCACTGGCACATGCTAGGAAGCTGGCACGAGCGCTGGACTATCTACACGCTAATCTACCCAGGACTATAGTCAACTTAGTACCTGTGTTAGGTAAGATCACTTGACTACCAATTTCAGAATTTCCACTGGCAAGCGGAATGCGATGGCCAAGTCAATCTATTTTATTTAAATATAAAAGATTTTTGATATTAATGTGGTCACTATAAGATGTTGTTAGATTAGCTAATTACGTAATAACTTAAGACAGAAGGTCCCTTAAGTAGGGACTGAATAAATAAACCGACTTGGTATTACATGGATCTCACAACTTTTTACGGTAGAAGAACTGATTTGCGAGACTTGTTTTTTTTTACAAGTTTTGTTTTTGATGGCATTTCCTTATTCTGGGCATTAAATCTAAAGGCATCTTTTTGGCAGCTGCACTGTCCCATCTGGACCTCGCAGCACTCGCTGGATTTTCATTATCATCTGCTTTCCTACTACTACTACCCCAGGGAACAAATGCCCATCTATAATCTATATCCAGCAACATATATGCCACCCGATAAATAAATAAATTAAATCTCAAGGTTCTGGGACTGAAGGAAGGGTGTGAACGGGACGCGTATATGGCTTTCCGTATTCATTAGGTCCCCGTATGAGAGACGAGACAGTTACGCTTTCCTAAGGCCCTAAACAACTGGAATAGCGTATATAGTATGTCGCCTCGATGTGACGAATTAAATACGCTTTTACAACTACCGTAATGAGTTAAAGCCATTAAAAAACCGTATGTAATACATCTACCGAGAGATGACGAACTAGGTACGGTTTTTGACGAAACACTCGAAAGAAAGCGCATCTGATTCATCGCTTCAATTACTTCCTTTCTAAGGTCAAGTTTTCCATCTCTTTCTCACCTACACTAACATGATTAACCTACGAAATAGACAGCATAGCGCTCTAATGCTTTGCACGTGAAATTGGTATGTCTTAAAATCGGTCAAAAATAGTGAATAGGTAAGTAATAACAATAACAAGTAATTTTTGGCGCCGTGCAGTGTCTCAGTATATGCGGATATTTTGGCTCGTATTTTGCGGCTTAACCTCTAAATCCTCTAATAAATCGCGTGATTGTTTGATTAAGGCGCTAGGCGCTGATTGTGGCCGAAAACTGTTACTTTCTAAGGGATATGTCTCAATAACGGGTCATTCAAAAATTTTGAAAAAAATATATGTCATTTACCATTTCATGTACAACATTGTCAACGTTTGAATAACTCGTGTAACGTATAGTTTCTCCGTTATGTAAATGTAACGAAATGTCGTTTTACGGTTAATTTTGCTTATATCTACTGAACGGCTCATTCGATTTAAAATATTGTTGAACTGAAAAATATGTACTACAGAACACTACAAACTCAACGTAGGATATTTAAATTGATTAAATTTTCTTAAACAACTTGATCATAATTCCACATTTCGTGCGTTATTAGCTCGAAAACGGCGTTGCTGGCAGTCGTGAGCTAGCTTTGAGACGAGGAGGCTGTGTCGCTCGTCGCTCCGTGCTTCGCTTGTACTACATATACTTGTGCTTGGCCCGTGAGCAATAATATCGGACTTACTGTGCCTAAAGACTAAATAACTGCAGAAGGTTCATGCGGTGCGGATATAACGTGTCTTCCCGGAATCAATAATGTATAGACGTTTTATCTTTTAAGATCATGTACTCGTATGCATGTTTATGTACGTTCGTATAAAAAGTGTACTTTATTTAGATTATAATACAAGTAAAAAACAAATGAAATAAAAATGGAGAAAAAACAAAAATCATGAATCTCACATTGCTCTGAAAACAAATTTGGTCATGTAAGTAAACTAAAATTATTATGTTTTAGTAGACGCATGCATCACGCAAAATAGGCATTAGTCGTCGAGTTGCGGAAATCTGCTAGTACTGCAATACAATAGACTAATAATTAATTTAATAAAAAACTCCAAAGCACCGAATTTATTTAAACATATTTATTTAAGAATACCGTGTTCTAAACGAATGTAATATGTGTTTTATTTTAAGATTAAACACAATCTTTAATGTTATACTTTATACTAATTTCTCAAATCTAGAAATTGCGAAGTAAACTGCAAAGGATTGCAGATAAACCGGCCAAGAGAATATCGGGCTATGCTCAGTGTAGGGATCCGTAGTTGCCGACCTGTTACAATACATCCATTCAAAAGATAGTCTATAAAGAAAAAAATTGTGGCACTTACGTTATTTTACTATAGGCATAACTCAAAAACGGCTCAACCGATTTTATTCCATATAGTTTTTATTGAAAATACGTGATGAGTATTTCAATTGCCTCACTTACAGGAATTTTCCCAATTTTTTTGGACCCACGGTTCAAAAATCAAAGAGCATTTTAACTTTCGAAGCTATTATTTACGAAAGTATTCGTTTTATCCAAAAGTTGCATAAGGCATATTCTTCTTGAAAGACCTATCCAACAATGAGTTTCAGATACTTATTGTTTTACCACTTTGTAGGCGTAATTAAAACACATAATTACTCATACCAAATTTCAGTCTACTAACTATCACTGAGCAAAGCCTGATTGAGAATTTAATAAAAAATTGCTGATATTTAAGAGTTCAATGTATGTAAGAATAAAGGAAAAAAAGCTTTTTTTTATACCACGACGCTGGCAAACAAGCATACGACCCACCTGATTGAAAGCAGTTATAAAGCCTATGGACGCCTGCAACCCCAGAAGATTCACATGCGCGTTGACTAACCTAAAAAAACTTTACTATGTCGGTGAAATGCAAATTTTATATTAATTATCAACACAAGTGAATAAATAAATTACTACCTATCAAATATCTTTAAAAGACCGGCCAAGTTTGTATCGGACCATGTATAATGTAGGGTTCCGTAGAAAGTAGTTTCTTGGAGATAACTCAAAAATGGATGAACCGATAATATGTGAAATAATTTTCGTAGAAAATTAAGTACTAAGCCTTCTTGGTATTTTTTCATATTTTTTAGACTTACGGATTAAAAGTTAGATGGGGATAGAATATAATAATATTTAGACCTTCGAAGCAATTATTTCTGAAAATATTGACTTAATAAAAAAGGTGTAAAAATACTCTATATATTGTATATATAAGATATTTTTAAAGCCGTATCGTACAACATGTTCATTTCCAAAAAAAATATTTTTGACATTTAGTTTGGCATATGTATGTTTGGAGTGCCTCACCTAAAAGATTTTTTTAGCAATTTAGCCAGAAAACTAAGTAGCGGCACATGAAACACACCTCTAGATAAAATTTCAGTAATATATGTTTTATAATAAAAATAGCTGTGACATACGGACGGACAGACGGACATGTTTCAAAAAACTTTGAAGGGTTCCGTTTTTACCATTTTGGCTATGGAACCCTAAGAAGTGTTTGCGCTGTGTTATATTTTAAAGATCTAAAAATGGGCTTACAGCTCTCATTTGTATGACGATTTCGTGCACAAATACCGCTCCTTACATGTGCATTTTTACTATTCGCAACTCGCAACAGGCTTAGTTTTGTTAATTTATCGTAATTAAGTGAATTTTTACGGTTAATATTTAAAATCGCAACAAAAAAATAACCATCTATTAAGCTCACTTGCACAGCAAATAAAAATCCAAATTCACATGAAAACACCGCTTTGATGTGCGTTCAGTGCGTTTTTTTTGCTGTACTAGTCAGTATTTTTTTATTTTTTTCTGATATGCGGAATATTTTTAACCATATTTCGTAAATTCATAAATATTTTGCCGCTCACTGTACTTCAAATAAAAAATCTAGGTTTTCATTTTTTTACATAAAAATCTACTAATCGAGATCGTTATTACTTATCTTATTTAGTAGCATTCCTAAAAAATGTCACCGCAGTACTTAATCACAGTATTCAAATCACAAAACATCCACAAAAGGATTAGGTATGATTATTATAAATCTGCCCGCGCGCCTCTGAGTAAAGTCATATTCTTTGAACATTATTGCGGTGCATCGCGGCGGATTTACGCACGATCGCAATGAGAAGGGTACGCGGGTGGCGCGGGTAGAGAGCGCCCAAACGCTCAAGGACACTCCGGCGACAATCGTCTTAAGCACTGTTTATGATGGAAGAAGAACGATTTAAAGGTGTAATTAGTAAATTAGTGACTGATTTTCAACTATTTAAGTAGGTACGAAGGAAAGAGTGATGAACATTTTAAAGTGTCTTTTCAATGCAAATTAGACCGAGGTGCTAACTATAACGAAAAGTGTACCAACTTTATTAAGAACTTGTCAGAAACTACGAAGAGTAATTGGATAATGAAAAAACAAAATTCAAAAGGGATTCGCAGTGAGTATCAAAAAAGGTTTGTTTGTCACCATTCTTCTCGAAACAAGAAACATGATAAAACTCACGGAGTGATGCGTAACTACCGTTGTCTCGCCAGTGTAAACATCAAGTTCGTGAAGCAAACAGTTCATACTAAAAAGAAATCAGCGCTTTTAAGGAGTGGTTTAAATGTGCTTATTGATATTGACTACAATCATACGCATTTTCTGCAAGTTGCGCAGGCGTATAGTCTGTTACGTTGTAGCGAAGACACGAAAAATTTTGAGGCTGGCATGTCACCTGTTGCGGCAAAAACATATCATGAAATGTCAATGGTGGAAAGTTTAGATGCGGCTTGTTTGGTGACGTCTTTGGCCAATGCACAAATCAACCCAACTGAGCAACAGGTTAATTATCTGTATAAGAAATGGAGACAGAATAAATATGGTAATCGAGAAGCCTTTGAAATACTGAAGAATAAACGGGACGAAATAAGTGAAGGGCAACTGCACGTCGTAGAAAATCAGAAAATTGTAGTAGTAGTCACACCCATTATGAAAAGAGAATTTCTGGCTGGATTAACAAATGAGATTGTATTTATTGACTCTAGTGGTTCGTGCGACCAAATGAATACGTGTGTCACATTTATTTTTGCTCCCACGAAAATAGGAGCTGTACCTATTGCAGTTGCGCTGCATACTAGCCTATCGGAAATGAACTATTTGCTCGTGATTACGGCAATTAAAGAAACGCTAGAAAAAGACTGTGATGTAACATTCAATCCCAACGTTATCATGACTGATGATTCAGCTGCTGAACGAAATGCACTTGCTGTCGCTTTCCCTCAATCTACGCTGTTATTGTGCATTTTTCATATAACGCAAGCTTTGTGAAGATGGTTGTAGTCTAGAGACAATAATATCTGCAAAGAAAATCGTCGGCCGATTATGAACAAATTTCGGGAAATTTTGTTTGCTAATACGGAAGAGCAAGCTAATAACGTTATGGAAAACCTGTTGATGGAGAACATTGTCAATGCCAATCCAAAATTTATTGCACACTTAAAAAAATTATGGGAACGGCGTACAGAGTGGTCATTGGCTTTTCGCTCACAGCTTTTACACAGAGACCATAACACAAACAACTTTTGCGAAGCATCAATCGCATTTTCAAATATGTGGTGCTGCAGAGATGCAAAGCTTTTAATATGTGCGCTTTAGTCGATTTTAGACTAGACTAGTACTGAAGACTTTTGAAAATTACCACAAGAAAAGACTGCTGAGCTTTGCTAATTTAAGATCACGAAAAATGACATTGATGTACGAAGTATTTTGTGAAAAGTCCAAAACCCTGGAAATAAGTAAACTGGATGAAAGAACGTTTCAAGTCGGAAGCGAAACAGGTTGTGAATTCTACAATGTTGACAGTGAAATTGCCACATGCTCTTGCCCAGTTGGCAGTAGTGGTCGCTTTTGTAAACATATGTGTGCTGTAGAGGTAAAATACGAAATTTTCTTTAAATGTTCCTTATCACTGAATGAAAGTGATCGCCAAAGTTTTGCTAACCTAGCTGTTGGAAGCGATACCCCTTCCACGTTTTTCAAAGACATGATATTGTCCAACGACGCCGAAACAGAGGTTGAGGCTAACACGCAGCATGATAGTGATAACGGCGACATCCAACACGTAATAAACGGTCGAGAAATGGAATTTAATACGCCAACGCCAATCCACACACAAGAACCGAGTTTGACACAAAAGTGGAAAACATAAATATGGAATTTATACGAATTGGGCAAATTTTAAAAAATGATGTTGATATTAGCAATGTCAAACATGTTACTCGATTCTTAGGTTTACTGGAAAATTTGAAAACACCGTCACAAATATGGACTTTTATTTGTAATAAAACTTTGCAACGGAGATCGCGAAAGATTAAAGTACAACCTACGTCAGTGGCTCGAAGGAAAGATAGGGGGGTCGAAGGCGGCAGGATTCAGTCTGGTCGTCCAAGCAATTTTGAGACTAAGAGTAAAAAAAGACGTCACAATATTGCTTTAAATATCAAAAATAATGAGCCGCCGGCAAAGAAACATTAGATTTATTTTATTACCTACTTACCAACATTAATTTGGATACCAATGTCTGCATTTCTTTTAATAAATAATTATAATAATTCTATGTTGTAGTCTTCTTCATTCCATATTTATTGAGTAGGTACTTATATTATAATTTTAGTATAAAACAAAATATTTATTTACATATTAGATACATACAGAGATATTACAGTAACTGTACAAATATTTAAACTAAATTAATAACTAACTTACATCTAAAAAGATGAACCAAACTTTAACATTTTTTTATAGTCAGACTAAAATAAAGAAAGTAATATACGAGCATAAGCTATTTTCAATATTACTTACACCTTACATTCATTACACCATTTACACCAATAAATAAGTTAGAAAGTTAATGTCAGGTTCTAACTTATAGTAGATAAACATTCGTAATCGATTATTTCAATAATAAAATCAACTTCACTCTATAATTACTTATCACTAATCATTATAATGATTGACGATGAGCACTTACATTCAATTTTAAACAAATTCTTCAGGAACTGACTGGTTCATAACATGATACATTTTTATTTTTTTTAATATGTTTAGTTTCTCCTATGGCAAATTCAAATACGGAACCATACAAAATAAAGAAATTCAGCGTCTATAAAATGAGGTATCAACTGTTTAAATCATGAACATAGTAAAACTAACAGACACTGCAGGCTATTTATATTAGTACGCTTTGGCACCGAACCATATGTCACCAAAAAGTTACTTTAAAAATATGCCTCATTTAAACAAATTCATGACGACTTTAATAGAGGCTGAATTCCTTAATTTTGTATGGTTCCCTATTGAAAGTTGCCATATTCTCATTTCTAATCCTAAATTACAAAATAACTGTAAATACCACGTATTATCACTTGTTAGGCGGATCAACTTCTCCACATTGTACTAAGATTAAGGGTGTCTGGTAAATGAAGACTCAATGAGTACAGATTTCTGTAACTTTATCAATTGGAATAACTGTAAAAGCGTATCCAATTCTTCACTTCGAGGCGACATACTATGTACGATATTCCAGTTGTTTAGGGCCTTAGGAAAGCGTACCTGTGTCGTCTCTCATAGGGGGACGTACTGAATACGGAAAGCTATATACGCGAACGGGACCATTACCCGTTAATCTTTTAATTGGTGTTAACTAACACAATACATACATGCATCTGAAGATCAGCGCTGGAAATCGCTAGCACTTTGACAGTCTATATTTTTGTTCTATAAATTCTTGTTTCTATCCGTAATATTTTGCAGACGTGTCAGTGTCCGTGAGGGTCCGCAGACCTGCCATGTGCCGCCTCATGCACGCGTTGTTCTGCACGTGCTTCCACCGCGGCGGTGGTGAGCTGCGAGCCCTGGTGGCCATGACGAGGCTGTACCAGAAAGCTGAAACCATGCTGGTAACTTTGGATCTTATACAGGGTAGCCAAAAAAAAACTATATTCCCGTTAGCTGTAAGGTTTTGGGACTAAACTAATCCTCCCTAGATGGATTTGGAACCTTGAAAGGCTCAGAGTGATTTGATTTTTGTAAGGCTATTATGCAGCGTTGGGTAATGGCCCCTTCCAAAAATCAAATCAATCTGAGAGGTTCCAAATCCATCTAGGGAGGACCGGTTTTCTGTCTTTATGCCGAATAACATTTCCCAAACTGTTTCATTTGCCAACTGTGTCATTTGGCATTTTGACAGATTTTTTTTCTAAAACTATAAGAATTTCAGGATTTTTATAAAACAAACCTAACCTAACCTATATTTCTACACGATTATTATAAAACAAACCCTGAAAAGTTTACAGTTTGAGAAAAAAATGCAGTATTCCAAATGACACAGTTGGCAAATGAAGGCGAAAAGGCAGGATCCCCCAAAACCTTACAGCCAACGAGAATATAGTTATTTTTTGCCCACTATGTGTGTATATATAAGCATACATACATTAACTGAGCAAGTATTTAACTATGTAGTCCTCATTTGGGTCGGAAAGGGTCGCCAGCGGAACAAGAAAATTAATAATTTGTAATTTTGCTAACAAAATTGTACTGTATAACTGAGAAGTTTAATAGTTCTACGCTGAATTAAGATGATCAGTCTGTCGATTGTGCTAAGTGCAGCTGGTCTTAAATCTTCCGTTACAAGTTTTCACTGATGGGTACTTCTCTTTGTATACACAACATCACGTGACCTCCGAAGATCACGTGACGCTTTCTATACAAAATGAAGTGTCGGAAGTGTCGTATAGGACGTGGAATCTAACATCGTGAACCATCCTTGAAGCATAGATAAAGCTTGGGTAATTATTTTATTGTGTATAATATGCCTTAAAATGTTTTCAGAATTCGTTAAACATACTTTTTCGGTAATACGTTGACTTAAACCAAAAAAATTGAATAAGTATCTCAAGGAAAAATGTAAAGCATAAAATTATCAAGTGCAAAGACCTTGAAGCCAATAGTATATTTGCTTTACTTACCCAATAACTAACTAAAATTTGACTGGTCATAAAGTCAGTTTATGCAAACAACATAAGTAACATTATGAAACGGTTCGTGTGGTCATGTTGCAAAGATCTCTGATACGAGTGACATGTGTCCGTGACTAGAATTATGACGAGGAAAACGGAGGCTTGAGGACATAAAAAGTTTTGCTGGATTTGTGTCGAAAGTTCTTTTGTAAAATAATGATTCACAAATATATTTATATCCGGCAGCCTTGACTTGCTGATACTTAAATTTAGGAAAGTGTGTGACTGCGTGGCTACTAAGGGCTGGTTGCACCAAACCAGCACTAAACCAAACCAAAAAGCACCAATCCGTCTGTTTACATCAACGTCATCGTTAAAAAAAATTTGTATGAAAAGTTTGACATTTTTCTATGGGATGACAGCTCCGTCGCCATATTTAACGTTGATCAGTTCGTTAGTTGTGCGTGGTGCAACCCAGCCTATGAGTTAGCCCCGTCAAATGTGACACAACTCCTCTAGTAACATAGTTTGCTATATTATCCTTATTGCTCCTAGAGAATTCAACCAACCGGAGCGGCCATTGACAGGCGTTCCCCTCTGCCAAAAACATATGACCAGTGGTCATATTTATTGCATGGACTGACGTTTTTCTGACGTGCCTATTTGTACGTTACGTACGAATAGCCATACTCGTACATTTGACGTTTCCGGACATGGCCGCTCCGGTTGGTTGAATTCTCTAAGTTATTGCTAGGTCCGGGCACCTGGCACCTGTTCATCGGTGGAGGTTAGTGACAGACCAGCACTGGGCTGCTGTCTTAGGATAAAACTAGTGAAGCACTGAGTTAGGATGGACGAGTTTTGATGCTGTGTTTGGATGTGTCCCAGGTGGACAGCGGTCGCTACGACACGCGGCCCGACTTCACGGTCGTGCTGCAGCCCTTCATGCGTCTGTTCAACGCGCCGTGGCCGCCATCTTCCAATCTCCCCCTCGTTATCCACCAGTCGTATATTACACACGACTGCTTCCACTTCTCGCAGAAGGGACACGCTCTAGGTAATAAAGTAGTTATAGTGTCCGAGTGGCAACCAGACGCCTTGCGGTATTTAAGCTACCTATGTGTTGTGGATCTTGTGCAGCCTGAAGTGATCCACATTGGACTTTGTTTTTCATCTCCCTTCCCTCATTTTTGTCCGCCTTCTAACTCTGACGGATCGATAACCGACCAGCCGGTGTGAATGGCAATTCGCATGCTCGTTCTTCATCACATACAGATACTGGAAATTAAAGGTGGGGGGGATGAAGAAGAAAGTCTAACGTGGGTCAGTTCGAGTTATACAGGATGGTTCCACAACACGTAGGGAGCTTAAATACCGCGGATGCTGAAACTACGCGTCATTGCTCTGAATATATGGAGTACAAACACATGTAACATAGCAACAGATTGCCTTAATATTTGTTAGGCACTTCACAGACTGCTTGAAACTGAAAACAAAACTACATAAAGTACGAGGATTATTCTGTTACTTAAACAACTTCGGTTGCCGCGATAGTTATTCATGAAATAAAACAACTAAAAACGGATTATATCGCGTGTATTGAGCTTAAATTACATCCCGACGTTTCTAACACTTCACAGCGTTCGTCGTCAATGGGTCGACTGAGGAAAAATATACAATTACCTCCGTTCAAAAACTATCACAATTTAGTACTTTATAAAGGCCCCTCTGGCATGTGCAAGCACTAAATTTGTTTAATATTTAATATGTGGGTAGGTTGTGATAGTTTTTGAACGGAGGTAATTGTATATTTTTCCTCAGTCGACCCGTTGACCACGAACGCTGTAAAGTGTTCGAAACGTCGGGATGTAATTTAAGCTCAATACTCGCGATATAATCCGTTTTTAGTTATTTTATTTCAAGTATTAACAATACTTCTTCCAGCTGCCAACCTTCTATGGAACAACCTGCTAGAACCAGTCGGCAACAAGACGGACAATGCGGAGCCAGTCCTCCTGAGGTCCTTCCGTTGTCCCTCCAAGGAGGCGCCCTTCATCTTCACACACAACAACTCTCGAAGCTACTTCGCCACCGGCCGCCAGGAGGGCTGGGACGACTTATGACGAAGGTTCTGAACTGACTTAACAGACTTTCCGTGATTGTGATTGAAGAAGGTGTAAATGCAACTGAAGAAGAAATCAAATTATTTTAATATATATTTTTGGTTTATTTTAAGAGTTTATATAAATTATAAACTTATATCGATAGAGATACATGTGATCGTATGATGTAGAAAGTTGAAGGCACAAGACTAAGAGGCCCTTCTCTGCAAGATGGTGTGCCCAAATCACTGCACCCATGCAGTTAAAACTGCAAGAAGCCATGCGCTTAGCGAGGGATACAAGCCTATGGACGAACCTGGTGAAGGACATGATGTCACGATCCTCAGCTCTGAGGGAACGACTAATGATAATGATAGATGTCATATACAAAGAAAAAGTGGCCTAGGCCTCCGGTACCCAGGGCCGGGATCGAACCAGCGTCTTCTGCATTCTCTCTCGCTTTCTATGAACTCCTAGAGAGTTCGGATTGGAGGTGTGAACTCGTAATGTTGTACCTTAGATGATTGGCCAATTGCGCTTTAGCATTTACAAATATTACACGGGAGAATTCGACCGGTGCCGCTGTGACCCGGGTAGCCTAGTGGTTAGGGCGTCTGGTTCGATCCCAGCCCTGAGCACCGGAGGCCTAGGTCACTATTTCCTTTGTATATGAAGTCTAAATATATAAGTTTATAAAGTGTAAATGGGCCATTTTATTTAATTATTTTATTTTGGATTTTTTTAATGTGATATTTAGTAGGTATACTTAGAATCAAGGGATTTATTATATGATAATAGAAAAAAAAATGACCTCAAACTTCCAAATATTATTTGTTACTTCTACTACTTCTATTCCATTACTGGAGCCTAAGCTATTGTAGGTACTTAAATAACTAAAAGAGATGTGTTATGAAAAAAAAGCTTGGGGCACTATATTGTCTTACCGGGATCAACAAGCTCGTTATTCTTGTTTAAAAATCAAATACCATTTTCCAAATTAAAAAAGTCGTCTGGATAACTTTAAATAAAGTGGCCCAAATAATAATTATGAGACTTCATAAATTAGCCGCAATAACATCTAATCAAGTGGTATTTATCAGAAAATAATGACGGTAGTTTCTCTCGACATCTGGAGGCAACAATAGTTACCAGATTCTTGTAAACTTCTTATAATGCTATATTTACTTACTTAAATCAAATTTTCGTACTGTGTGTGTATTGATTTATTAGCTGCTTGAAGCGACGACTAAAAGAAGTCATCAATGTAGAATAATTTCCAGTTATATTTATGCTTTAAAATGTGTGGTGTATCCCAAGGGTCTGTTTTAAAATAAAATTGCGTCAGATATTAAAAGTGGACCGGTTAAAGTCAGATATTATTTATTTATTTATTTAATCTTTATTGCACAAAATGAAAACTTTTCGAACAAAAGGCGAACTTACGAGTATATACCTAAATTAAACCTATTGACCTAAATTAAAATGAAATGTGATGAAGATCTTAATTTATATACTTTTTTCTCGAAATTTTTCTACTTTAATTTTAATCCAAGTTAATTATACCTAATTATAAACTTATAAGGAGTTACTTAAAAAAAAAACCGGCCAAGTGCGAGTCGGACTCGCGCACCGAGGGTTCCGTAGAAACCTGTAGATATATAAGTAAAAGTTCACCCAATGCATTGACATAGAAAATTGATTTTGTTACAGCTTAGGTATTATAGACTTGAGTATTTGATATGAATTTCAATTTAATACCTCTACGCGTTTACGAGGAAAAAGGTAGTAAGTTTAAAATTTAAAAATATATTTTTTGTACGATTTTACTAAAAATGTAAACTTTTCGTAATTTTTCCTTTGTCTGTGCTATATGAAGTTTCTTCGTGCCAAGTTTCAAGTTTCTGAGTTTACGGGAAGTACCCTTTAGGTTTTGAGTTTCTTGCGAGTACTCAGTTTCAAAATATGCGACTTATTTTGCTATTTCTTTTGATTGCGTTGACATAAAAGTTTGGTTTTTTCGACATCTGAGAGGTCCTATAGCCCTGAGTATTTGACATGAATTTCAATTTAATACCTTCACGCGTTTACGAGGAAAAAGGTAGTAAGTTTAAAATTTACAAAAATATTTTTTTGTATGATTTTACTAAAAATGTCTACTTTTTGTAATTTTTCCATTGTCTATGCTATATGACGTTGCATCGTGCCAAATTTTAAGTTTCTGAGTTCACGGGAAGTACCCCGTAGGTTTTGCGAGTGCCGAAAAACTCTAAAATCGCAGCATAAACGACTGTATCTTTTGATTGCGGCTTTTAAGTTTGATTTTTTCACAGCTCCAAGGGACAATAGACCTGAGTATTTGATATAAATTTCAGCTTGATACCTCCACGCGTTCCTGAGAAAAATGGTCTTGACAGACAGACAGACAGGCAGACAGACAGACAGACAGACAGACAAACAGACAGACGGACAACAAAGTGATCCTATTTATAAGGGTTCCGTTTTTTCCTTGCGAGGTACGGAACCCTAAAAAAATAATACATGAATTCAAGTATTAGTGAATTTATTTTTTCTTTCTTATTATGGACGACATTACATACCAATATTAAGTATTCACATAGGTAACATACATCGCATGAAACTGGTGAAATGTATCTTCAAAAAATCATGTTACGTGTACATTGTATCTAGATTTAAGCAATAACTTTTCTAGGGAGATACTTACCTACTTTATTCTTGCGTTAAATTAATTCTTATTCTTAAATCATGTGATTATAAAAATAGTGTTAGTGCCATGAATGGAACGAAGCTTTTTGAATCAAAGAGAATAATGTAAGTTTGTTAGTTTAAAATAAATACTTAAATGAATGTGTTTGTGAGAATATTACAGAATTAAATTAATGATGTTTGATATTTGGGAGACCTATTTATTTTCAACAATTTAATATCCATTTGATCCTTTCCTTTTTTATTTGTTTTAGAATTAAAATAAACGTTACCATGTTGAAACTTAAAAACAAAGACGCCTACAACTATACGAGGAGCAAACTCAACTTATCAACATTCGTATATACGATCCGTGTGCGATTAAAAGACGATTTGGCTCCATATTTCTCTTTCGCTTGCTTTTGTTTATGTTTAGAACATACCACGAACGTACGAAGGCAACCGAGAAGGAAATATAGACCCGAATGGTCTTCTAAACGCTCACGGAGTGTAGGTACTCGTAAGGTAAGTCGTGGCAGAAATTAACGAAGAAGAAAATAGCTAGAAACTAACTAACCTGCGCCTGCGATGAAAATACGATTGAGATATACACAGGGTTCAAAATTATCAAGATATTAATCGGATAATTATCGGATTATAATTATCCCTGGTATGGTTTTTTTCTATTATAGCTCAACTACTAGATAACCCTTTTTCTGCAAATAAACATATGATGATTATGATTAGATTTGCACGCGCGATTTTTTTCTGCATTCCGCCCTAACAAATTTTAGATTATTTTATTATTAAGTCGATAATTAACTGACATAAAAATCACTATAATTATAAAGATAACTAACATTGATTCTTATCTTTCCGAACCCTGGATATACATTGGTATATAAATAAATAAATTTATGGGACAATCTTACACAAATCACCCTAGTCTCACAGTAAGCTCAATAAGGCTTGTGTTGTAGGTACTAGGCGACGATATATACATATAAATGCTTAAATATATAGTAAAATCCATAACTCAGGAACAAATATCCGTGATAAACACACAAATAATTGCCCTGACCAGGATTCGAACTGCTCCGAAGGCAGGGTAACTACCGACTAGGCTAGGCTAGGAGGACGTTAATTAATATCTCGATGAGGAATAGTCTCGTGCAGCAACAAATATATTCCTCGCGCAGCCCTGGTTGATACTAATCAAAATTGTAAGCTGTTGAAACGAAACGATGATTAATATTTAAACCTTAAGGCTGCGTTTCAACCAGGGCTGCGCGAGAATATATTTGTTGCTGCACGAGACTATTCCTCATCGAGATATTAAGTTTTAGTAAACTACCTACTCGACTTCAGTTTTGACTCTATATATATTTTTTATTTTAATTCCACGACGGTGGCAAACAAGTATACGGCCCGCCTGATGGTAAGCAGCAACCGGAACCTATGGATGCCTGCAACTCCAAAGGAGTCACATGCGCATTGCCGACCCTTTACAAAAAGGAGGATTCACCGTGTTAATGACTAAAGGAACAAGAAGGTCCTTCATCGTCAACACACTGGGTCCTCTTTGAGCTCTTTAGCAACCTTACTCACCAGCAGGAACACAACACTATGAATAGGGTCTAGTGCTATTTAGCTGTGGTTTTCTGTAAGGTGGAGGTACTTCCCCAGTCAGGCTCTGCTCCAGATTTGAGCGAGATGACATTCGCTGAACGTTCCCTACCACACTTAGCGAGATGCCATTCGCAGTGCGCATACCTCTCTTTTTGGCGTAGTTTAAGGACATACCCAAGTTCGGACGTAGTTTAAGGACATACCCAAGTCCGGACGTAGTTTAAGGACATACCCAAGTCCGGACGTAGTTTAAGGACATACCTAAGTCCGGACGTAGTTTAAGGTCATACCCAAGTCCGGACGTAGTTTAAGGACATACCCCGGGTCCAATCCAATATGTTTAAAATAACCTACGTATGAGACTCCACTACGGAACTTTATGTATTTATTTATTACACACTCATCATAGATCTAACTACTACTCATCAAGTATCATCTATCATCCTGTTATGGCCAGTCCTGCCCAGTGGCATTGTTTTGAGTTAACAATTTCACGGGTCACTGCAGGACGCGCTTCGCCGAGCCTCTATCTAGATTTCTAAATACATAGGTACATATTGTTCCACTGTGATGTTGAATACATACATATAGTAACTTTAGAAAGAAGATAAAATCAGGTTATATATAGACCTTGCCTAACTAATAATAAAAATGCGAGCATTACTGTATCTGTCTGTTACCTCTTTCCAAGTAACACAGGAAGCATTATATATAACATATGAATAGTTAACTTATTTCGAACTTAAGGACCGTATAAACTCTTATATACGTTCACCGAGCAACTTGTCGCATTATATGATGCTTTGTATAACGGTTATATAATGGCATATCTAAATGCTTTTGTAAAGCCTTTAGCTTTAGTGCAGCAAACCACAACGCAACTGTACAGCTTTCAGCTGTTTAAAAGCACTTAATTGCTTTAGGTTCTACAATAGCATTATATAATGCTTTAAGCTGTATAACGGTTGTATAATGGCATATGTAAATGCTTTTTTAAAGCCTTTAGTTTTAGTGCAGCGAACCAAAATGCAACTGTACAGCTGAATGCTGTACAGTTGCGTTTTGGTTTGCTGCACTAATGCTTCGGTGTGGTTTAGTGCCTTAGGTTCTACAATAGCATAAATAAATGCTTAATGCTGTTTAAGAGCATGAATATTAGCCATTATAATGCCACGTAAATCCGGTATACAGCTTTCAGCTGTTTTTAGTGCTTTAGGTTCTACAATAGCATTATATTATGCTTTACGCTGTATAACGGTTGTATAATGGCATATGTAAATGCTTTTGTTTAGCCATTAGTTTTAGTGCAGCGAACCAAAATGCAACTTAAATAAATACTAAATAAACATACATATTCGTACATATATACATATATAATACACACAATAAGAAACAACAGTGTCAACTTAAAAACCTAAGGAAGAGATAAATAGTATTCCTTAAGTTGCGATTTAAAGCTACCAATAGATTGCGCGCGTTTTATGTTGAGAGGGAGAGAATTCCACAAACGAACGGCCTGGAACGTAAATGAGCAATTATAAAATTTGGAAGATGAAGATGGCACTTTTAGGAGCAATTTTTGAGAGGATCTAATAGAATTAAGATAAGAGAAACGCTCTTTGAGGTAGCGGGGAGTTGCAGGGTTAAAAAGTATCGAAAAGAGTAAAGAAAGTATGTGAGAGTTACGGCGGTGACGGATAGGGAGCCATTTGAGTTGAGAACGAAAACTAGAAACATGGTCGAATTTGCGTAATCCGAAAATGAATCGAATGCAGGCATTTTGAATACGCTCCAGCTTATTAAGTTGCTCCTCGGTTAGGTCTAAATAGGAGATATCTGCATAATCAAGAATTGGGAGAAGTAACGACTGAGCAAGCGCAATTTTAGTAGCAATTGGCAGGAAATTCCGGAGCCGTCTGAGAGACCCTATGGCAGCAAACATCTTCCTGCTCACTTCACTCACCTGAGGCACCCATGATAGACAACGATCCATGATTACGCCAAGATTTTTCACTTGGTTGGAAAAAGGAATTTGGATACCATCGAAGACTATCGGAGGGAGCCTGAGAAAGTCAATTTTGGAGATTTGTTTAGCGCTACCCATCACAATTACCTGTGACTTTAGGGGGTTTACTTTTAAACCGTAATTTTGACTCCAATTTGATATGCGGAGCAGATCAAGATTCGTGGCTTCTATAACTGAATTGAGATCGCTATGCATACCCTGCGAATATATTTGAAGGTCGTCGGCATAGAGGTGATACGAAGAGGAGAGATCAAGAGTTATGGAATTCATGAAGATAGAAAATAAAAGAGGAGACAGCACACCACCCTGTGGAACACCAGCTGATGTGCTGCACCAGGAAGAACACGAAGAATCTAGTTTTATTCTTTGCCGACGACCAACCAAATAGCTGCGGAACCAGTCAATCGCTGCAGCCGATATGTTAAGAGACTGTAAGAACGCGAGCAAAATGTCAAAATCGACCGTGTTAAAGGCATTACTGAAATCTAGAAGTGCAAGAACTGTAAGCTTCTGGTCATTCATACCCAAACGGATGTCATCGGTAACCTTGACAAGAGCCGAGGTAGTACTATGGCCCGGACGAAAACCAGATTGAAATGGGTTTAGGAGGTCATTTCTATTCAGGAAGGAAGTTAGTTGCAGATGCACTAGCCGTTCGAGGACTTTGGATAGGAAAGGAAGAATGGAGATGGGGCGATAGTCAGAGAAGGAACTGGGGTTGGATTTTTTGGGTAAAGGAATAATATTGGCATCCTTCCACAGACTGGGAAAAGTACTTGATGAAATGGAAAAATTCAGAATACCGGTGATAATAGGAACAAACAAATCAAGGAGAGGGAGTATCATATTTCGGCTAACACAGTCAACACCAACGGCGTTAGAAGTGATATTCAATATACCCTTCCTAACGAGAGCAACAAAACCCGTCTGGTTAGATTGCTATACTATTCTCATTGCTAGATCCTGGTATCTGGCAGTTTTTAATGGGTGGAGGTCACAGTGACAGACTAGCAAAATGTTTTAATTGGAAAATAGTAATACCAAACTAGATAAAAACTGCCGAAATTGTCTCAGTTATAAACAGAGGTCGGACAAATGGGCGTCATTGCTCGCAGTAACATGGACATGACACAAAAGTTTGATTGATTGATTAATGAATTAAATTATTGATGATATAGTGATAATTGATAATATTTCAATGGTATACTAAAATAAAGATATTATACCTTCTTTGATTTCCTTTTAGCAAAACAAAACAATCTATTTTTTGACATTGACTTTACTATTCTGACATTCATTCCTATTAATGTTATATACCTAGTTGGTTACTAAGTTCTGTTACCAGATTTCTGACTGATAAAATATAAAATAAAGATTGAAAATCAAAAATTAAAGTAATTATTTAATAGCCTAATTTCTAATGAACATAATATGGTATAATAATATACAAATCAGATGAGAAATTTTATTGAAAATCCTTGTAAAGCATCAAGATTGCCTGAAGATGCAAACACGCGGTAAATTTAAGAAAATTACACTTTACAAAAGTGCATCAAATAAATATTGCACCTTTGTTTAGAAGGTTCCATTGCTTGTTTGTAAGAAACCTGTTTATTAGAGCTAAATGCGTGACCACCATTTAATTTTCTTGCGATTTTATCCCACGGATATTCCCATTTGAAATATTGCCTATTTTTAAGTTTTTCACAAAAGACATAGATTTAGACTGCTATTGGACAAGCAGACTTGCAACGTATAGTCTAGTATTTTATCGGATAGCCCCACGTGAACTATACATATACCAAATTGAAGCTAAAGAATACAGCTACCGAATTGTGTAAGACTGATGCGTCTTAAAGGTGATTAAAAGTAAATAGGATTTAAAATCAACATGATCAAGGAGCGTAATTTTGACGTATATTTTTCACGCCTTTTTCCGAGTGTTATAAAGAATTCTGAAAAACTGCGACAATAATTTTCAATTAAATATATTGTAATCTATTGACTATTAAATAAGCTTTTAAATTATGTACGTGAATAATTAAAATGTTGCTACCTATTCCTCTTTATTTAGTGAAAACTCTAGTAACAGAACTTAGTAACCGACTAGGTAGATTATATTTTTAACTTGTGATTCATTCATAAGCTCTATATCACCAAAAATATCAAACTATAATAAAAAAAGCCATGGCAAAATTTTTATTCTCGCCTATTGAATATCATCAATTTACCAGCGAGCTCATGGCGAAAATTGAAGTAAATAGAATACGACGAGGAAATAGTACGTCAAAATTATGTATTATTTATTATGGCTTATTTTAAACAATTTGAATGAAAACTAAATTATATTTTCTCTTATATATAGGCAACAAAGAAACATGTTTGTGCCGCTGTAATTTCAATTTTAAAGAAAGGTGTTTGAAATTTATGTTAAAAACTATTGAGCCATCAAAATTCGACGAATGTTGGGAGGAAATAATTGATCTTTTTCGTAAATTTCAAAAAACGGATGAAGCAGGTAACCTTTTAAAAACTAAAGTTTACTTACGTTCATGTTTCATACACAGGGAATAAAACTGAAATTTAAATGGTACAAATTTTTGTTATTTTTTAGGGAATGAGTTCTCAAGAGATGTCGCCTGTAAATGTCCAATGAAGAATTCCTATATGCGTAAAATTTTAATAAAAATACCTCTGCATGATTTTGAGAAGTTTTGGGTCCTGGTAATTAATGTAATAGAAAAATATCTGTGAATATATATATAACGAATATATATAGAACGGTAACAAATAAAGTAACTATATATTACCTATTATTAATACCTAGTAGTACCTTTGTTTCAAATTTTATGTAGATATCCAGCGTAGGTACCTAGTGTAGAGCTAAGTGCTCTAGAGATAAACCTTTTTGTATCCAGATAACATGGCCATCTATCAATTTATAATTCTGTTGATAAAGAAGACATTAAACGTCAATTGTCATTCATTTCATTGCTGCAGATTATAAAGATTCAATATAATTAGTTCCTTGTGTATCAAATTTCCTTTTCATTGAATTAATACTTATTGCAACATGTCACGACGTCAAACTAGGTCCGAAACAATCTGGAATTGGATTGAGGGACATGACGAATTCTCATTTGATGGTGTAAGTTTAACTTGTAATGTATCCTTTAGTATAATATAAGTAGTTATAATATTTTAGCTTAAGTAATATGTATGTACTTGTGGATTGTTCCTGGTTGTAGACAACCTCATACATTACAAAAACTTTAATTTGTCAACCGGTTATAGCATACATTGTCATAACATGTGATATTGGTCCCCGCGATACAGGCATGCCTAGTGCGGGTACCAAGGTTAAACAACATGAATTGTAAAATGCTTATTAGTTAATAAATATTTTCATTTTCATTTCATTTTTTCATTTTCATGTAATATTGATATTGACGCATCTCGAAAGTCTGGTTTCACCAAACATTTAAAAAGTAAATGTCACTTACAAAAAAAACAGGCCAAGTTACTGAAGATATGTTTTGCTACGATTTAGCTATGATGATGATTTGTGCCAATATACCGTGGAATAAATTGAAAAATAGTTATTTTCGAATGTTTTTGACAAAATATTGCATCGGCTTTGATATTCCTTCGGAGTCATATTTAAGAAAAGTGTTTTTTGATAAGGTCTACAGAGCAAAAGTATTACATATTCGTGAACAACTAAGCAATGGATACTTTTGGGTTTCAATTGATGAGACTAAAGATTTCTTAGACCGGAAAATTGCTAATATTCTCGTAAGAAATTTAAAAGAAAATCAGCCCGCTAGTTGCTTCTTGATTGCATCCAAAGTTTTGGACAAAGTAAACGGATCTACAATATTAAATTTTTTCGAATCAAGCTTACAATGGTTGTGGGAAGGGGAAGACCGTGCTGAAAGTAATTTCAAAAACATAATTTTATTTACGAGCGATTCGGTGAGCTACATATATGCTAAATGCTGGACAGAAAATTAAAGCCAAATATCCACAAATATTACACATAACTTGTTTGGCACATGGGATTCACAGACTTTACGAAGAAATTAGAAACCATTTTGACGACGTTAACCGATTAATCAACTACGTTAAAAAAGTATTTTCAAAAGCCCCTTCCAGGATTGCAATATTCAAAGAAATGAACCCACACATTCCCTTGCCACCACAACCCATAATTACACGATGGGGCACTTGGATCCAGGCAGCATGTTATTATAAAAATAATTTTGAAGCTGTAAAGAGAGTCATACAAACATTTAATAATCGTGATAGTATATATATATACATACGTGTAAACAGATTTTACAATCAGATAACGTTTCAGCACAATTAAACTTCATTTCATATCATTTTCAATCAATCCCGCACGATATAGAGAGTTGGCAATCTAATTCAAATACTATAGAATTTTCATTAAGTAAAATACGATGTATATTGAATAATCCGGAAAGCATTCAAGGTGAAATAGGAATCAGTTTGCAAGGAAAAATTAAAGCAGTACTTAAAAGAAATCCAGATTTTGAAACTGTCGTCCAATACATAGAAGGCAAAATAGACTCTGAGTCCTATTGGCATGAAAGTATTCCCATTAAAGTACTGAAGTTTGCTCCGTTAACTTCAGTAGATTGCGAACGGAGTTTTTCAGCTCATAAGTATATTTTGGATGTAAAAAGGAATAAACTTACCCCGGAAAATTTAGAAAAATTACTATTTATTTACTTTAATAGATCTACAGAATAAGAAGTCTGTGTTTTTATTTACAACGTATACAAATAAAATTACAGGTAAGAAATTAATCAATCAAACTTTTGAGTCATGTCCATGTTATTGCGAGCAATGACGCCCATTTGTCCGACCTCTGGTTATAAAGGACAGGGCCTATATTTTAAGGGGCTTCCTGGCGCCAACGACCTTAGATCTGATTCCCTTAGTTTTCTAATGATTTATATAGCTTATCATATTATCAGTAACGGCTTCAAACAAGTAAATATAGTATCCTATATTTACTTCAATATTCATTGTCTTCGAGATATTTGACATCAAAGTCGAACCGGTTTAGGCTAAAAAAGTGGTTTTATGGTCATAAATTTTGTGTTAATTAGTTAAAAATTAAAATCTCTCTACAGTTTTTAGAGACATCAAAGAGGAACCCTAATATGTAGATTACGTATATGTAAGATTCTTTACACCATTCGAATATCGATAAAAGTGTTTTTTAGACCATATTTTTAAAATATCATAAAAAAATAACGGTTCATTTATTTCAAGATCCGGCTCTACAGAATGGAGATAAAAGATTCAAGAACCGATAGTCGTTTGCCTTATAATTCTATCTGTAGTGAATATGTTGGAATATCGACTCAAAACTGGTCAAATATCGATAAAAAACGTTAGACCAAAAAATAATATGTATTATTACGGAAACAAAAACAGTAGGCGACAAACTATGAACTATATTATACATCGTTTGACACTACTTTCCCCCAACATAAACTTTTGTATAATTTCTCTTAATATTGTATAGTATTTGTATAGTTTCTCATAATATTGCATCAAACCCAGATCTCTAGGATTTGTTTTCTTGAAATGGTTTGCATTCTTTGACCTCCACCACTTTAAAGCTGCCAGATGTCCAGATCTAGAAATAAGCATAGTATACCAAACTGACTAGAGGGGTTTGGTTGCTCTCATTATTGTGTCATATCTGACGTGGCTAGCTCTCCGTCTATATGGACCAACGCCATTTTGTAAATAATTTATAACCTAAAAATAAAATCATGTGAACCTATTTATACCAGGGAAATGTCTATATAATAATGAAATAACTTAATTTAAGACTGCTCAACCAACACTATTATGTTAATATTGCAAAACTCGTTCTATACGAGGATTACACAATTGTTTTGTTTATTTGACGCATATCTTTTTTTAATATTTTATAGCAAAACCACAATAAATCAAAGGCGCGTGAAAATTTTCAATGAACCTTATATACACATTTACAGTAAACTACATTGCGCAGTAATATTTGAAGGATATAATAACGTAAAAGAGTCAAAAACTTTTATAAATTTTGTTACGATGCAAACAAATATGACGTGTCACTCATTCAGTTTTTTGTACCGTCTTCGTCCATTTTATATTGCGAGACAAAGTAGTTAAATCACAACGTTCATTGTATTATAACATTTGTTCCGTCGGTATTACAGACGTTTTTGCATTGACGTAAGGTTTATTTTACTACACTCTTATGCTAGGATATTGCTTTTGTATTGCGATTGGCAAATTAATCGAGAGTACTAATGCTTCTTTACTGCGATTAGCAAGTTTTTTGGCCGTATTAATGCTTCTTTAATGCGGTTGGCAACTTAATAGAGCGTACTAATGCTTCTTTAAAGCGATTGGCACTTTCCATGACAACGATAATGCTAATAGCGCAGACATAATGCGCCTGTAATGCTATTAAATGACCTGTATAGGATCTCAAGCTGGGTAATTTGTGCCCATTTAAGACCTATATCAGCACTATAAACGTTTATAATGCTACTATAAAACGAACTCGAAATGCTAAAAGCATACAGATATGCTGTAAGACGGCCGTTATACTGCTTTGATGTGTTACTTGGGTTGTCGCTCAGCCTGGGTACGCAAATTTATGAAAGGCCGTAAGCGTCAAATCACTTAATGCCATCTCATTATGAAAAAGTAAGTAACGACTAAATTTTTCATCACACAATTAAATAGAACTAGTTAATGACTATAATATCGTATTGCAATTTTATCGTTACACTGTTCATAATTGAGCAATAATATCGGTTTTAGGGTAAAAGAAGACCTGACTTCAAAAAATTATTTTATCGAGGATATTATTGCCAAATCGTATTTTCCTACCACAAAAAAGTAGGACATACAGTCTTAAATCATTACTGAAAGTATCAAAGTCATATCTCAAACATATTTCGAGAAAATTTTAATCCACTGAGCCCAAAATTATTCTTGTATCACCTTAAACGCTGAATAGATTTAAATTAAATTTGGTAAATAAAACCTAGGGAGATTTAAGTCCGGGGAAGGAAAAAAGAAAATTATTTCTTGAGGGGATAAAAAGGGGAGAGGGAGTTTATGTGCTCTATAATTGCATCCTTCGTCGAGTACATATTCAATACGTAAATTAGCACAATAGAACACCATGTTGTTCAGCAGAATTGCTCCTAATAGCCCAATCGATACTGCACTTGTCGTTGCAGTAACAAGCCAATAGATATGTTTCTGCATTGACTGTTCACTGCCGTTACTATAAATCAATATAAATTACTGGCTATAATAGGTCTAGTCCATTTTAGTTTAGCATCTATTAGTTCAATTTAATTTAGACTTCTTGGGATCTGTGGTTCACTGGCATCGAAGTTAATTGTAGTTTGTAGTAGATAATTGATACAAGCTTCACCTTGGTCTAAATTAAGGCCAAATTAAGTATTAAAAGTAAAAATATATTTATTACAAGAACTAAAATTACAATACTAAAAGAAAATAATTTAGACCTAAATAAATCTAAAATTGAACACGGAAACAATAATGAAGGTTTTTAAAACTAAAAACCTAATCGTGTCGTCCCAGGCGCAAAGGTACCCATCACCAGTATTAAGGAATAAGTTATTTTATGTTTCAAACTTTACTTCCAAAACGTGCCGCAGAGATACATATAATCTTATATTCTGTCTGGCACCTTTTTCCGGTTAAATTAATAAACAGAATTAAACGTGAAAATGAAAATCTGCCTTCATTTTAAAGCCATTCATAACATGCCCATCTTACGAACTAAATGGTCATAAGTCACCAAAAACCACACAAACATTTGATATCGGCCAACAAACTGGTGTACAGTCGACGTCAAACATATGCTTACAGTTTTGCACCTTACACCTTTGTAATAAGGTCCAAAAGTGTAAAGATATCGTTGACTTCAACTGTACAATACAGCTGTTCTATACTCCACCTTCAACCCTACTAGCAACAGTAGCATAGCAACAAAGTGAATAATGACGCTAGCATGCTGATAACAAAATACGATTAATCACATAGAAAATTATATTTAAAAAAAATACGTTTAACATGTAACCACTACTCACATGGGACCGAATTACTAAGTTGGTACTTATGTTTATTTTTGTGTTTTTTGTGTTGTGTTGTAACACCTATGGTGCCGTATTCTAATTTTAAAATACATAAACGATACATTGGAAGCAACATTTATCTCCAACGGAACTCCAATACACAACAGATAACCAACCAATATTGTATTTTCAAGCTAATTCTGATATTTCTGAATCAGACGTTTAGCTGTATAGCGTAGTTACTGAATCGGAGTTGTATTGAAGTAGGATCGTGTGTCTAAACGTGTTTTAAAGTTAGAATATGATCCCTGCAGTTGCAGGTGTCTATAGGCTATGGTAGCTGCTTTTCATCAGGCGGGCGGTATGCTTGTTTTCCTACGTCATGGTATAAAAAAATATCAAGAGAAGCTTCATGCTAGCCCCCGGCACGGCAGTGCGTGACCGCCCTGCCCTACATAGTGATCATGATTGGGGTGTAATGTTCTAAAAACCGGTACGTGGGCACCTAGACTGATTCAGGCCTTTCAGACCCGGCCTAGCAACACTCGAATAAATTATAACTGTATTAAAAAGAGGTAGCTCTAAATTTTTTTTTTTCTACGATGCAATAAGAGGAGTTTTATAAGTTTGACCGGGATGTAGGTCTGTCTGCGTATCTGTCTGTGGCACCTTATAGTGTATCCCGTACCCGCCTTACTTGGAAAATCAAAAAACTTACCCGTTTTCTTCCATATAGCGTGTAGAAACGGGTAAGTTTTTTGATAAATTTCCAGTAAGGCTACAGCACTATTAGCGCTCAAACGGTTGAACCGATTTCAATACGGCTTTTTTCTTTGACTGCAGGTTCGCTAGCGAGTGATCTGAGACATGTTTTGTTAAAATCGTTTCAACCGGTTCCGGGGTTCTCCTAAATTTATAATGTTTTTTTTTTCGACAACGGTTGGACGGTTCTTCTTTGTCCAGCCCCATTTCCCGTTTTAGCTGGGATCGGGCCTCCTCGTACGTCGACGCCAGGATGGTCTATCCTGGGTTATCTGTGTGGTCAGGTTCTAAGTCCTCATCTCTGGGTCGGCATTGGGCCACCACGTTGCTCGTCATTGGTCATCTGCCTCTTCCTCTGGGTTGGCTTGGGATGTTCATAGCCTTCCTCATCGTGTAGTGTTCGTCCCTTCGCATAACGTGTCCGAAGGCGGTTGGGACGATTTGGAAAATTATCCCATCGTCACCAGGCCTGCCAGTCCAGGACCTGACTCCATAGTCATCAGCATCAAGGGGAACCGAAAGAAAATACCTATCAATAATATAGGAATTGTGATACTGGTATTTTTATTTATTTATTAATTTAACCTTTATTGCACAAAAGAAAATCTTAAAGTACAAAAGGCGGACTTAATGCTATGCGGAGGCAAAGCAGAGAGATTGTGGGCGGTGCTGCTAAAAATAAATAAAAGAAAAATACACACATACATGTAGATACAATTTACATTAACTAAATACATAAATAAATGGAAGACATTTTTACAGGGATTTAATAATTCGCGCATTTTCTGATCATATAGTTAAGCAATAGTTTACTCGTAGTTAGCAATGGTGCGTAGTTACAGTCTTACAGTGTCTAAAAGGCAACCGGATGGCTCGCGGTATTTAAGCTCCCTACGTGTTGTGGATCCACCCTGTGCAACTCGAACTGACCCATGTTGGACTTTATTTTTCATCTCCCCCCACCCCTCATTTTTCCAACTCTGAAAACCCTGACGGATCAATAACCGACCAGCCGGTGTGAACGGCATTTTGTATACTCGTTCTTCATCACATAAAGATACTGGAAATTGAGGGGGGAGGGGTGAGGAAAAACAAAGTCCAACGTGGGTCAGTTCGAGTTGCGCAGGGTGGTCCCAAAACACGTAAGGAGTTTAAATACCGGTTGCTTTGCGAACACTGACACTACACGTCATTGCTCTGAATAATACCTACAGTGTGAACTGTTTGAAATCGGTTATGTTTTGTTACGAGTTAACTGACTAAAAATAATAAATTAAATTCCTTAGAAAAAGCTCTCTTTATTTTCTGCTTCACATTCGTGTTTACCTACGCAGAGAATATTTTATAACATGTAGCCGACTGTGTTTCGAGTCTCACCGGCTTGTGCCTAATTTGAAATAATACATAGTCAATACAAACTACCTTTTAATGATACGTATTTACAACTGTATTATTAATTGCCCTCCATAAGAGAGTTCTTTCAGTACCAGTTGAAGTTGAAGAAAAATCTTTTTTACGCAACGACTAAACTGCTATAATTAAACGGGCATTAAGGATTAGTCATGTGGCAGCCGAACAAGACCATCTCAGTAACCTAAAACTAAAAAGACCCAGACAGACGGTGAATCAGCGTACCTATTCGGGAACCGTGAAATTTAATAAACTAATGCCACCAAAGTTTTACTCCTTAAATTATATGCTACTTTTAGTGAAATTATCAGTAAGCTGAATTTCGGTACCTAGTCAAAATCGATGACAAAAGGAAACCTGTTAGAATCGACCGATACCGTAGTCATACATTATATAGGCGTGTTCTAAAATATCGATCTCATTCCGTTTGTTTTTAGGAAAAAACTTCTTGTTCCTCCTAGCGTTTGTCCCAGCTTTTTGCTCTACTGAGCCTGGGGTCCGCTCCCAGGAATTGGCATAGGCACTAGTTTTTACGAAAGCGACTGTCTTGAACTTCCAATCCAGACGGGAAACTGGGCCTTGTTGGGATTAGATCAGGTTTTCTCACGATGTTTTCCTTCATCCAAAAGCGACTGGTAAATATGAAATTATATTTCGTACATAAGTTTCGAAAAACTCAGTGGTATGAGCCGGGGTTTGAACCCGCGACCTTCGGATTGAAAGTCTGACGTCTCACCGCCAGGCCACCAGCGCTTCTTTTTTAGGGAAAAACAAGTTAAAAAAAAACAAAAATGTCTGACAAGATTTAATTACTAACTGTAATTTCCTTTATTCCTAACTTCTCACCAAGACGAATGCAACCAGCCCAAATACGAGGGGATACTGTTGAGTAGATGAGGATTGAGGAGTTCCTACCTACCTTCCAGCTCTATCATCGGATCAGCTCCATGTTAACATAATATTGCACTGTCACGCAATATTTCAGCTCAATCGAAAACCGGTAAGTGGGTCAAATTTAACTTGAAAGATTTAATTTTACATACAACGGGACAGGTGAAACTAAATTATGAATAAACGCTTGTAAAATAATTGTTTTAAACATTTTGTCAATTTAATCTCAGGATAGGCACGAATACTTTTGTCAAAGTCTTCTTAGCAGAGGTAATAGACCGCTTCATGCAATCAAATAAAAACCGGCCAAGCGCGTGTCAAACCACGCATAATGGAGGGTACCACCTACTATCGAAAAACTAATATCAAAACGTCTTATCTGCCTATGACAAAAGTTTTTTGAGGATAACTCGAAAACGTCATAACCTGATAATGTTCAAAACAATTTTCGTTGAAAGGATATACAATGATGTGTCTTTTCAAGTTTTCAAATTTTTTCAACCCAAATTTTTCGATTTTCAGGGTGATTATTGCTAAAAATATTCACTAAATCCAACAATCTTCAAAGAAACATCAATGTTATTTTTAAAGACCTATTGATGTACAATATTTAGAAAAAAATTTTTTTCAGAACATTGATTTAAACAAAAAAGTTAGAAAATTAGTTTTTTTTAGAGAATTTTTTTTGGTAATTTTACTACAAAACTAAATATAGGTACTTATACAAAATACACCTTATGTTAGAATTATATCAAGATAAGTCTTATAGTTTCCCAGTAAATCGGCTGTGATATACGGACGGACGGATAGACGGACATGACTAAATTATAAGGGTTCCGTTTTTGCCATTTTGGCAACCAAAACCTAAAAAGAACTAGAGTGGATAAATAAATAAATATTATAGGACAATCTTACACAAACCGACCTAGTCCCACAGTAAGCTCAATAAGGCTTGTGTTGTGGGTACTAGACGACGGTATATATAATATAACGGTATATATCTAGTATATATCTAGATAAATACATAGAAAACATCCATAACTCAAAATAAAATAAAAAAAAAAACAAAAAAGACCAATGAAGAACCATAAGCAGTGATCTAGGTATCTAGGGTTGGGTTGCCTGGAACCGCAGATATAAGGGCGGCACGTCGCGCGGCGCGCACAGTCCGGCCCGGTGCGCTGCATAGCGAGCCCGCCAAGCCACACGCTCCGTTCTTCTTGACGTTTCGTTTCGTCGTACAAGCTATTTTAATCAGACAGCATGGTAAGTGGACCTTTTCTTGCTTTCTAGTTAAAAATAGAGGGGAAAAGTTTTATTAAATTTTATTTTACGGAACCAAATAACACTTTAAAAAAGATTTTTTTCTTTATTTACAAAGTACTTATACGAGGACTTCAACGACAGAAAAAACTACCACCGGTTCTAAACCTACACACGAGAAAAATTATGACAGTTAGGAAACTCGGCGGGACTTATTTTTTCAAAACAGTACCTGATATATTAAATGTTATATCTACTTAATAATACGCAGTTCTGCCAGAAAACATATGAAAACAGTTCAAGAGAAAGACCATTGTTAACAAAATAATGATATGAATATCAAAATCTTAGTCTTAACTTAAGTTACCTAAGTAATTGTGATGTTTTCAAGTCAATGGTTCATTGTCGTTTGTTAATAAAGTTCATTTCTAAATGAATTGTTATGGCAGCAACGCCTTATTGACAACCGACAATGATGTACCTTTGTCTTGAAAATACCACAATTTATTAATAAG
This sequence comes from Pammene aurita, assembly GCA_947086415.1. Taxonomy (NCBI): domain Eukaryota; kingdom Metazoa; phylum Arthropoda; class Insecta; order Lepidoptera; family Tortricidae; genus Pammene; species Pammene aurita. The sequence continues at coordinate 2,413,944 of OX352298.1, forward strand.
ACCTATATCGTAGAAAAAATCTTTGGAAAAATTATCACTGTTTAACAGTCTAGTTTACCTAGTTTATTACAAAAAATAAATAAAAGTAAAAAAGTGTATGTACTCCTAATTTGACTCGCATAGTTTTTTCAGTTTATAAAACTTTTACAGCCATAGAAAAAAAAAAAGTAATTTCGCATATATGAACATTATTTTTTAAATACAAACTTGTTTTTAATTCTAATTAAGTACATTTTCTTTAACTTAGTTGTAGATGCACGTAAGTACACATTGTTTTCTTGTAGGTAGGTATAGCGGAAAATTACATTAATTTCATTAAAGTTACAACTTATAGACAATAGGTTGAAATTCCAGTATAGGGTAGGGAAAAGAGGAAAACTTCATGTTAATTAGTGTTTATTAATATCAGCCTAGCTGGATTTCATAGCAAAAGTTAGTAAAATAACTGTAACTGTAAGGTATAAATGACAACGCTTGAACAGTCGATAGGCATCAATATTATTTATTTAAGAGCCAATAGTGTCCCACTGCTGGGCAAAGGCCTCCCTCTCCTTTTTCCACATAATCCGGTGTTGTGCAGTCTACCACCAGTCAGCACGAGCAATTAATTAGGGTTTTTTTTTGGTACCTTGACAATTTACATATTATGAACTTGAAATGTATTATTTTGATAGTTGCGATTCAGGTTTACCCTAATAGATGAAAATATTGCAGGAAATGTCCTGTGGTGTAGGTAGATGTTTGTATAGCTAGTGTAAATAAGAAATGAATAATTCTAACTTAAATACGATAATTGTCTTAAGGGAAATAGTTAAGCGACCCCAAAGAATCTATTTTATGCGTAAATGAATGGCTTAGTATCACCGATCTAAACTTAGTGTAGAGCTTTTGTCACGCAACCTAATCAAATGCCAGAAGGCAGGGTTCATATTACGCTGGGAGTGGAACGATGTTAGATACATTTTCTTTGTGACTTTTGTGAGTAAGGAAACTGATGTATTGTACGTACCTATCTAAGAACCTGCAGTAGAGGAGAGCTCATTTCAGAAATGTTTTCTCATATTTTTTCTTAGTCGCAATTAGGGAATGCAATAACCGGGCGTTTTTCATTACCGGTAATTTACCGACGCGAGGTCCCGCTAACCGGTTAACCGGTAAATTACCGGTTATACGTTTATGAAAATTATGAAATAAAAAAATAATGATTGTGCATTATTATTTATTGTGTTCTTATTTTCGTTATAGAAATCGACAAAACCAAGCAATAAAATAAATTATTAACAATAAACAAGATATATTTACTACGTAATCATATTAAATAAAAAATGTATCATTTCAAAGCGAAATGAACTTGTAGATTAAATAAGCAACATTCAACTTTTTTAATTATTAAAAAAATCACAGTTATCAAAGGGTAACAAAAATTATAACTAAAAGTGACAGTCGCCATTTAAATGTCATACACGTTTAAATGGCATGCATTAACAATGTATTATTGTTATTAAAGTAACTAAAACCTTAATCAACTTTCATTAAAATCTAGTAAGTATAAAAAAATATTTAACAGCAACAGTGGTTTCATATAATTTTAACACTAATTACTTTAAAATTGCACTTTAAGATATGAGCTGTTTCGAATATCAAAATACAAAAGTAGGGGAGGAGTGGCATGAAAGAGCCAGTTTTCTTTACGGAGGAAAAATTACTACTTACAATGAAAAAAATGCAATTTTTTTTTTCAAATTATTCTTTATTTATTTGAGTATGTAAATTCGTACAAAAAATCTTAAACAATATATAAAATACAACGAAATATGCATTTCAAAAAATGTGTCATTTGGCTCTTCCATCACAATTCGGTATTGAAAGAGCTGCTAGGTACAATTTTTGAAAGAGCCGGTTCGTATTACAACGCGTAATTATGAAAATTATTAAAAAATAATAATAAATGCGGTTTAAAAAAAATCTCAAATACAATTCTAACAATTTTTTTTAAATAATTACTAACATTTTTAAGAAAACTTTAACTATACGAGTATCAATCATTTTAAGTAATCCTTACAAACGCTTTAATCTTAACATATTAATCAGTCATAGGGACATATCCCTGCTATATAACTTAACATATAGGCGGTTTTTTTATTAATAACAGTCTCTAAAATAAATCAATTAAAATATCTTCTATCGAAACCAACATCATTAAATCTTCAAGTACTTTAAAAATAATATTGCTTTGAGCTTAAATATCTATCTATTCATTATATATAAAAATCAGACTGTTAGGAACCTGGAATATATAACATTGTTTTCTCAAAATTAGAAACATTTCTTACAAAAAAGATGCAATTTCCCCTTAGGCAAGTGCAGTTTTATTTATTTTATTTATATTGTCATTTTTCTAAAACTTCACCGACTGCCTCCTCAATTACCGATTTTTCGGGTCGTTTTCGTTTTTTTGGACCAGCGTTCGCCATAATGCAATATCTGAAGCAAATAATTTAATAATATATAAAAAAAAATGTGCGTATAAAGTTGAATATTGTTTTATTTACAAAAATCAATTTCAAGGTTATGAAAAAGCCAGTTATGAAAGAGCCGGCTTTTTCAATGCCCATTCATCCGGCTCTTTCACGACTTGTGCCCCCAAAAAATATAACCTTCAAAATAACAACAATATCAAACCTTTTGCAGCTTAGTTTTTATGAAGCTGCATGGCCAAATACACGCACAAACTGAATCTATAATCCATTGGCCTATAATTGTTAACAATAAAATACCAAAAAACAACTTAAATGAAGCAAAAAACTTACTTTTGCGTGCCAAAAACTTTGACTCGATGTACCGGTGTCTGTTGGTTTCGGTGAACTGTCAAATGTTTGTGGGTGACGGGAAATCAGTGTTGCCACCTAAAAATAATGTTGCCAAACAAATCTGTCCTTAAACTACCTAAATAATGCAAGTGGCTCTTTCAAAACCTGGCTCTTTCATGCCACTCCTCCCCTAATCAGGAACACAACACGTAATCACATCATCGAACTAAACTGTATTTGGTGCTAAACACGATTATATAGAGTACATAAGGTTGAGTATACAATGAGTAAATATCTTACCACTACACTGTCAATTATACAAAAAAATAATTGCGTTTGGTAAATATCTAGGCGATTAATTAGAACGTTGCTTAGACAACAAGTAATGTTTTAAAACAACTAAAGAATTTATTGTTACATCCTACATTCGTGAACGATATCTTGAACACTAGTAACCAGCGGTAGAAAATGTTCTTTCGCATTCCACACTTCTCGGTTTAATAGAAACAAGCATTTTGTGTGCCATTTCGAGGAACCGACCTCTGGTACCGCCGCCGCCGTAAAGTGCCATTTCAAGGCGTTTGGGCAAAGAGCTTCCTGAAGAGATGCCCTAGCATATAGCAGCCTACTGCTACGTAATACGATACCAATTATGCCCTTAAACGGATCACCAGTATTTTTGTTGCACCCTGTACATATATAGGGTGGGGCCTGTAACTAAAGCAAAAAATTAAAACGTAGATTCTAGTCCTCAAACTAGACAACTTTTGTGTAGCAACTTTTTAAAATCATAAAGTTTTTAGATTGTTATTTTTTCAAACAAAGTAAATAGTATTTTCAATGTACTTAAAACTCCGTCTAATTGACATCGCCTGTCAGTCTAGTCACTCTACAGACATAATCAATTTCATAGTACATTGCGTGTTCGAATTAACTTTAAAATGTAATAAAATTCAAACCGCAAGTTTTTTTTCAAAGTCGTCAAACAAACGTTGCGTAGTTTGAGGAGAAGAATGTACATTTTAATTTTTTGCTTTAGTTACAGGCCCCACCGTGTATACCTTATACAATTAGTAATTCAAGTTCCTAAAACCGGGTAATAAAAAAACTACCAGAATGAGGATACAAGTTAAAACACGAGAGGAGAGGGAGACGAGAATAATAAAGAAAACCTTTAAGTTTCGTTGATCATGTGAAATAATAAAATAAAATGATACGTATACCAATTTCAGCCGTTCATCGAATATTACCTATATAATAGATTCCAAAAAGTAAAAACAATTGAAATGCAACATGTGGTGTTGGATAATCATTAGTAGTTAATGGTTAAACGTCACGATCACGATGTTCGTTTACAGACGGAATAATTGATTCATGGGCTAACTTATATAGTCAACTAACGTTTATAAAAGTTCGTACAAAGTGTATAAACATCAAAATTAATACGAAATAATATGTTTATACTCAAAATATAAAATAATAATTAGCCATATTATTTTTAATTAATTTCAATATGACTCACGATAGTTTAAAATTCATATCGGTACCAACATCCAGCATTTGTGTAATTAGAAACATTTTAAATGATACAATTTAAAATCATTTCAATGTCTCGCAAATCGCAACGCGCGATTCGCGTTCCAGCACTCGAATTTGACATTTTAAACTCTGAATAAAATGATGAAATTATATTTTGAAAATAACAGCGCTAGGAATTTAAAATCACGATTATTAAACTATTAATTTCATGCAAAAAAATGACAAAAAACTCGTCTGTGCGATTATTTTCAAAGTCAAATACGGCCCGCAGTTTTTGAATCAGATTTCAAAATCTGGCCCGTATAGTTCCATAAATAAGCATCAAAGGTTTTGAAAAAAGAAATCGTTTTGTAAATGACTCACTAAACCTTATCTTATAGCAAGGGAAGGTTACTTAACTTTTTGTTGGTGCTCCGTAGTAATTAGTGAATGTCAGTTTTATCTGGACACTTCAGCTACCTACAGGACTCGCTGTCACGCTTATCACTGGGAGCGTTATTGCAACTTGTTTTATCAAGTTGACAGGGACATGTCTGAACAACCTATAATGGGTATAAATTGTGTGTGATAGACAAAAATCGCCATTATTTAAACGGTTAGTTAAAAAAGGGCAAATGTACCTAAATACATTTGCCCTTTTCAACCGACTTCAAGATTTCGAAGGAGGAGGTTATCAATTCGTCGGGATCTTTGTTTTTGCTATTTTTTTTTTTTTTTTATGTATGTTCACCGATTATTCGAAGACGGCTGGACCGATTTGGAAAATTCTTTTTTTGTTTGAAAGAGTATACTTTACAGGTGGTCCCATTGTAACCAGGTCAGGATCTGATGATGGGATCCTGGAGAAATCGAGGGAACTCTTCAACTATTAAAGGCACAACTATAGTGATTTGAGTATTTTTTTCAGCAGCTCGAGCATTTGGTGTTGGAAAGGTGGATGCTAAGTGAAGTCGGTTCTTTTTTGTTTAAAATTATTTAACTAACCTTTTTAAACTAAAAAAACGAATTACTAATAATAATTATTATTATTTATATACCTACTTATATAAATAATAATAATAATTATTATTTTGTAAGTAATTAGTTTTTTTAGTGTAAGTTTTTGACATGTGGCTTGGTTTAATAACGTATTTTTCTTGACTTGTGAATAAATTATTATTAGATTTACCTAATATTAAAATAGTAATATAAATCAATCCATTAAAAAATAAAAGGTACCTACAAAGGCGCATTAGGAGTGGTATTCGATGTGAAGCTTGAGCATCAGTCTAATCTTATTTTAAAATCATAATTTGTTATTAATGTGATATCTTTTTGACAATAACAAAAGGTATAACATCAAAACCAATTGTGCCTAACCTCTAAACCAATATTTTAAAATGTTAGATATATGTTGGCGTTCAGCGTGCGTAAAGCAATCTCTTTTTGATTGATACCTGTTGATTTGACATGAACTTTTTATATGCTCAGTGTCGGGTTCCGTAGTTCGACCAGCCTGTTACAATGCATCCGTTCAAAAGGTCGTTTATTAAGAAATATTTGGCGGCGCTTACGTCATTTTACTATGCGTTTTGAGTGATAATTCAATAATTCAAAAACGGCTCAACAGATTCTGTTCAATATAGTTTTCATTGAAAGTAGGTATTTATTAGGCCTCACTTCCATGAATTTTTTCAAATTTTTTTGACTCACGGTTAGACGGGAGGACGGCCTTTTTTGAAACAACCTTGTCAAATATCACGCTAAAATCAAAACAGTGACAAGTTATTTTCTTCGAATGGGCTCCTTTAAATAATCTAAAGTCCGGTTTTGATAATTATTTTGTAATTTATTTATTTCATTTAACCTGTCCAAACCAAACGTGTAAAATATAATTTACCTATCTATTTATAAAACCACGATTTGCAATACAGCAGTGATACTGCAAAGAATGTAAGAGTAATAATATGCAATTATGTGGTCTAGGAAAGCGTGCCTCGATTTTAACGCTTTTCAATAAAATGCCATACTTATAATAAATAGTTAAATGCTTAGTGGTGCACCATCTCTATGGCAAGATGCAAATAAATTATGTGTTGGTTGCTTTTGTGTGTGTTTGATAACATGTGAAGGGTACACGGAAAGAACATGTCTAGTCACTTTTTTTGTAAAATGAGATTTACATATCAAAATGTAGAGCTTGCGATGAACTATTAGTAACAACTTCTGTTACAGATGTAAATTTTACCGTATATCCACTTCTTAACTCATAAAAACCATTTAGTTACGAAAATAGTATGGTTAATTGAATCGTTCCAAATTTTAAAAGCGCTATCATTCAAAATGTTGTCAATGTGACTAGCATGTTCTTTCCGTGTACCCTTCATATGTGACACGCTTTTGTTTGTGGCTCTACAAATAAAATTGTGTCCGAAATTTTGGCGGACTAGGATGTGTGAAATATTATTGCAGTTAACTGTACAGTAAGTACTTTTTGCACATAAAAGATGGAAGTACCAAACCAACTACGGTTTTTAGGGTTCCGTAGTCAACTAGGAACCCTTATAGTTTCGCCATGTCTGCCCGTCCGTCCGTCCGTCCGTCCGCGGATAATCTCAGTGACCGTTAGCACTAGAAAGCTGAAATTTGGTACTAATATGTATATCAATCACGCCGACAAAGTGGTAAAATAAAAAGTGGATTTTTTTTTTATTAGGGTACCTCCCCTATACGTAAAGTGGGGAGTGATTTCTTTTTTCATTTCAACCCTAACGTGTGATATATTATTGGATAGGTATTTAAAAATGAATAGGGGTTTCCTAAAATCATTTTTCGATAATGTAAATATTTTCGGAAATAATCGCTCCAGAAGTAAAAAAATATGCGTCCCCCCCCCTCTAACTTTTGAACCATAAGTTTTAAAAATATGAAAAAAATCTCAAAAGTAGAACTTTATAAAAACTTTCTAGGAAAATTATTTTGAACTTGATACGATGAATAGTTTTTGAAAAAAAAAATACAAAATAATTTCTGAACTATGTTTGTAATTTAACCGTATAAGCAGGTGTTTATTGTACCTGTAATTTCTACAAAATTACAATGAAATGACGTGCTTTCAAATAAAGTAAAAACGGTGAAAATCGGTTCACGCAATAAAGAATTATCCCATAAAAATCATCTTCCATACTTTATGCTCGCGCGCAATAGTTTACTTAATTTGCCGATAGATGTCGCTGTACGTGGAACTCTCATATCATATCCTACATGGCGGTGTTATTAACTCTTAAGTGGGGACACTTACTGTGACGGACGGAAAACTACGGAACCCTACACTGAGCGTGGCCCGACACGCTCTTGGCCGGGTTTTTGTTACTAACGTAAGTTACATATCTTTGTGGCGGAAATTTAACACTGAGTGTTGTATAAAACCGCAGGTTGCTTGGCATATTATTATAACCATTATTAAATATATAATTCTGCAAAATACTGGTCATAAAATATTAAGCCAACCTCTTTGTCCCACCCACGCATCTTTCATCAAACCCAAAGCCCTGCTCTCTCCAGGATTTAGTTTCTATCTGTAATATAATTTGACTTCTTCAGTTATAATAACTGTAAGTAATCGGTGGTCAGACTTATGCTAGTTTTGTTTTGTGAATGTGTAAGAATCATCCCTGCGATCTGCCGATAGCATAGTGTACGGACGATATAGACGTGGGCGAGATGAATCACGCTATTCATTATCGATGAAAACTAAAATACAGGCTTGCTGCTTGTCTGAACGCTATCGAGGATCTATCTTGCAATTTTTACTAACAAGTTATTAAAGCTGATCTGAATAGTGGGTTACCTATGTTATATATAGGAATATGGAATCGAATTGTAGAGTGACATTGGCTAACAGTATTGAATAATTGAAACAATTGAAAAATCCTGTGAACAATCCAACTTGGACTGAATATTAGTTACAAATCATTTGAAAAAAAAAATTGAAAGTGGACTGTGCCCGTCGGGAATAGACAAGAATAGGGTCTTTCATTTATTCTATTCATTTCCATCTATCCCCGCCATCATCCTACTACGATCGTAGAGATTATTTAGACCCAGAATTGTGTAACTATTTGGCAACACTAGCAGTTCCATCTTGCACCTTTATAACCTACAGAAAGTTTGAGTTCCAACTTTTTTTTACCACGACGGTGGCAAACAAGCATACGACCCGATGATGGTAAGCAGTTACCGTAACCAATGGACCCCATATATATATCAAACGCAATTTCTTTATATTTCTGGTTACATATATTTATTTTCTTACTACTACATCTTAGAGCCATTGTTTTTCAACATGCCTGCGCTCATTTGACCGGCTTGCCTTCTGAATTTTATATTGTATAAAATGCCCTTGAAATATTCCAATAATAACCCATAAATGACACAAATTATCCGTCCACCTTCCAAATTATTCCATTACATTATTGCCACATAATTTTACCCGCAAAGCTACGTGCTGTCTTGACAAATTAGTTTAGTGTCATGCCGGCAATTTTAATTCCGAAATTGTTTTCTGGCTGCTCCCAGCGCGTGACTATCGACTTGAATAATTACTGGATTGCGGGCGAATGACCTGTGTACCTAGGTAGTTTGGCTAGGTTTGAGGAAGATGGCTGAACAGTGACATTGCATGAAACACAATAGCGGACTTTTTACGTAACTGTGGTCCCAACCGATGCGACCAGAAATAAGATGCCAACAATGTCAAAAGAATCAGGATATTATGAAGTAATGTCAAAATTTAACTAAATTAACTAAAAATTACCTCATTGAATCATATAAAATTAATGTCGGTGTAAAAGAATTAAATAACTTATTATCTATCATACTATTTATGTACATTCATATTAGACAATGGAGCTAGTGGTAACGATTTTTTCAATGTAGTGACTAGATGCGGCTAGGAATTTGGTTTCGGTTGTAAAAAATAAATAAAGATATGTCATCATATTGCAAAAAAAATGTGTTCAAAGAAATAGAGATAGAGGTAGAGAGATCTGACCAAGTAACCAATCAAGTATATAACATTACAAAGATTAGCACAATGGACCCTGATAGGGTAAAGAGCTACTTACTGAATAAGATGGTAACAAGAAGGTCCCTAGATTTGATAAAGTACTTAATCATAGTTAAAGTTCATAACGTAAGTCTTTTGCCTACTGTGGGTGACTTTCATAGGCGCATAGTTATTTATTGGTGATAGTCTATTAATTCAGTATAGCTTACCCGAAGTTTTTACGACGTCTTATTGCCTACTTCTATGAAACAATTTCCAATTTTACGGTGCTGAATAACTTAAATGCCTGAATCAAAATTATAACCAGCTGACAAAAAATGTCTCATTTTCCCAGAAAAAGTAGTTAGCCACATTTTAAAACATGGAGTTCTGAGTAATTCACGATGTGAGTCACATTTTGAAGAAGCATGTCTGTTTATAAATTTTAAATGGAACGAATTGAATGTGACTATCATGACCGACTGCAAAAGGAAAGGCTCATGTTGCAGATACTTGCATTTGCAAGTTGCAGCTGCAGTTATAATGAAATCAAGTGCTTACAATATTCTACACACAACTTGTTGCTAGAAGTATAAGAGTCTGTGTAGACCTTTTTGAAAATCTAGCCCATACAGTTACTCCTATACAGGGTGTAACAAAAATAGTGGCTATCTGTTTAAGGCCATAATTGGTATCGTATTGCGACTGAGAAAAGATAAGAGAAAAAAAAATTTGACGCGAAAAAAAATTATTTTGTTGTATGGGGCACTTCATCCTAGCCAGCCGACCCTACATACAAAATTTTTAGGAGGGCGCTCCATACAGGTACCTAAATAAAAAAAAATTTAACCAAATATCAACATGTGACACATCAATCGATAGGTCTTTCAAAATAACATTGAAGTTTCTTTGACTATTTTGTGATTAAGTGAATATTTTCTGAAATAATCGCTTCGAAAGTCAGAAAAGTTGTGTAGCCCCCCCGTAACTTTTGAACCGTTGGTTCAAAAAATTTGAAGAGATACGCCTTATTATATACTTTCTACGAAAATTGTTTTGAACATTATCGGTTCAGCCATTTTTGAGTTATCTCCAAAAAACTTCTTCCATAGGCATCAGATACGACCTTTTGGTATTAGTTTGGTTCTTATTCCATTGAAGGTACGGAACCCTCCTATGCGTGGTCCGACACGCACTTGGCCGGTTTTTTTGTGTGATAATTGTTTTTTCTTAGTTTTCCATAATTAAAATACGATGCCAATTATGCCCTTAAACGGCTACCCGGCCCTAAATAATTGGTACCATTATTGCGTATTTCTGTTTTTGTTGGCGTGATTCAGAACTAATTATTGGTTAACTAAATTTTGAACAATTTTCGTGACTCCTATATTGCAGCTGACTTTCGAGCAACAATGTATAAGATATTACTAACGTAGGATCAGTTTAATAATAAAAATTGTACTTACTAATATAATATGGAAAGTTTCCGAATTAAATAAATATTTAATTTAATTCATAAGAGGTACAGATGTAAAGAGGTCCGGACACCTGCCATAACAATTTTATAACATGTTATCGAGGCAGGCGGTGACTCGCCGCCAACTAGATGGGCCCCTGAAACTGCCGTTGCAAAAACGACCAGGAGCAACATCGGTGTGAGCGGCTCAGGGTGTGGAGAGGTGTACACCGCTTTCTGCCAGTGACTGTAGGAAGCCCAGCCACTGTACCAACTCGCGACTTATGCATATTTCACTTCCACCCTGTGAGCATATAGCTCTGACGGCTCCTCTCTGGACGGCCAACTAAGGCAAGCCAGAGCCGAGAGTCCTGCGGGTCCCCTTGGAGTCCACTCCGACCGACGAAGACACGCCGGAGACGGAGACCCTGACCGACTCTCTGGAGCACTCGGGTCCGCGGGGTCGTCACTCCCCGACAGCTCGCCACAAGCTGCCCTGCGGGCATACAAAAATTGTACTTACTAATATAATATGGAAAGTTTCCGAATTAAATAAATATTTAATTTAATTTATAAGAGGTACAGATTGAAACAAGATTTACTGAAAATATGGCTCGTGAAATTTTGTAACAGCTAGGCCAGTCTTATACCATAATAAGACTCAGAAACTACTGCACGAGTCGTTCTTGCGGCACTATTGCTGGGCCATTATTTTGGGCTGATTGTGTATCTCTAGTATTATTTGATCGGTGCAGCTGACTGTAGGTACAGTCGCCATCAGATATATCGGAGCGGCCAAGGTGGTTGAACAACGCCTCTATTACGCGAAAGCTGAAGACGCCAGTTCAAATCTGGCCTCGGACACCGGAGGGTTTGGTCACTTTTTCTGAAGTATATGACATCTATTTTCAGTTTATATATAGTAGTGTAACTACTTAAAAATTGCGAATCAAAAAATATTGAACACAATAATTTGATTTGCTTCAAGATTCATAGATGGCAGCACCATCTCTCTCGCTATACCAGAATCACGTAAGCAATTCGGATAGGAGGTGCAAGCACGTACTGCGCATGCCCTTAGAGTATGGTCAACGGCGCCTAGCTGTTTCAAATTCAGAGATTGCATATACATGAGAAAATTTGTCAAGTTCCGCCGTGACCGGGTGGTCTAGTGGTCAGGACGTCAGCCGCGAAAGCTGAAGACGCCAGTTCAAATCTGGCCTCGGACACCGGAGGGTTTGGTCACTTTTTCTGAAGTATATAACATCTATTTTGAACGCCTCTATTGTCAAGGCAATAAAGTGGATGTTCAGATATATTTGAGTACCTTGGCCGCTCCGATATATTTGATGGTGACTGTACATACATTAACATTAACAAACGCACACCACACATATTATTAACAGGTGTAGATAAAAGGGTGAAAAGTGCTTTATTGAACACGAAATAAAAGTTAATTATAAAACTAAATTAATATTAAAATTAACTAAATTAAAACTATACACAACAGTACAATAAAATAGATACAATATAACACTAGATAAAATAGATACAAAAATAAATAGAAACAGAATACTTACTTAATAACCCGGAAAAAAATTAAAAATCACTCCATTACAATGTTACGCTCACGAGTAAGTAGAGCCCGATTACGCTAACTCCGCATGAACTTCGCATGGATTTTTCAACCACAAAGTGTGGGGCTGTCACCATAAGCGTTAATAAGCTTCACATTTCTTTTTTTTCTTTTTATTTTTCTTTTTTTTTTGATACATGGAAAACCAACAGCGCTATACAGTATACATAAATTACAATAGAATCACAAAGCCAATTATAGGTTCTCACTTATAGAAATAAAATATATTACAATAGTTTTTGCCCAACTTAATACACATGCAAGTTCCTAAAGCATAAGAACAGATGATCTATTTATATACATGATCAATGCTTACGAGATAAATGAAAAAAGAAAAATGAAGAAAAACTTGTCAGTACACATTCCATAATTCACCGAGCCCTAACCCGCGCCACAATTGTTGTCACCCATGAAGTACCTAATTAAATTATTTTTTATTGCTGGTATGCTATCACTATATATGTCGATATCCCAATTTATAAGAACTTTATTTAAAGTCATGCCTGCCCTGCATATAAAACTGTTTTTTCTATATCTAGTAGTAGCTTGATAATTACTACTAATGGGACGAAAATGCCTAAGCCTCCTTGACGGAATATTAAAAGAGATTTTATTAAGCAAATTCGGACAATCTACATTACCTTTAATAATATTTACTAAGTACACTATATCTGCAATTTCACGGCGCTTAACAAGTGGGATCAAATGATGTTTCTTGCACAGCTTGAGGTAGTTGGTAGAACTATAGTTGACTCGCATTTTATAACAGAGAAATTTGATGAATTTTGACTGCAATCTCTCAACCCTATCAACATAAATTTGGTACTGAGGATTCCATATCTGCGATGCGTATTCTAGTTTGCTTCTCACATAAGCGCAGTACAAGATTTTGAGAGTTTTGAGACGGGTAAAACAAACTGAACTACGCATTATAAATCCAAGTGACCTGGAAGCTTTGCCTACTATACTATCAATGTGCTCGCCAAAAATAAGTTTGGAGTCGTGAATAATACCTAAATCTCTCATGCTCGCTACTCGCTGAAGAATGTTACTTTTTAGTGAATATGGGGTACAAATGTTATTTAATTTACGAGAGAAGGTTACTGTAAAACATTTAGTGGGGTTTAAATCTAATTTGTTTGTGTTACAATAGGTATCGAGTCTTCTTAGATCAGATTGTAGTGCACATGCATCAGTCGGTGAGGTAATTTTAGCGAAAATTTTCATGTCGTCAGCAAAGCTGAGCAACTTAGAGAACTGGAAGCAGGTACTTATGTCATTCACAAAGATGTTAAATAGAAGTGGGCCCAGTATAGAACCTTGGGGGACTCCACTTGGTATCGATACCCAACTCGACATGTAATTATTAATCACCACCGACTGACACCGATTTTTTATGTACGACTTAAACCATCTTAAGAGATCCCCTCTAATGCCAATCGAATAAAGCTTAGATATTAATATATCGTGGTCAATACGATCGAAGGCTTTACTGTAATCTGTATAGATAACATCCACCTGATGACCATTGTCCATCGTCTCAGAGATAAAATCATTGAATAGGGCCAGGTTAGACACTGTGGACCTACGTTGAATGAAACCATGTTGAGTGTTATCTATAGAATTTTTTAATGATGACGAAATCTGCATGTGGATTATTCTTTCTAATACCTTGGCCAAAATACATAATTTAGAAATCGGCCTGTAATTAGACACATCCGTTTTTGAACCTTTTTTTAAAATTGGGGTTATAAAAGCCGATTTCCAAATCACGGGAACGGTACATTCTACAAATGACCGACGGAACAGTAGAGAAATGGGTTTAGTTAACGCTTTGGCACAGTTTATGCAAAACAAGGCTGGAACCTGATCGGGGCCGGCTGATTTATTAGGATCGAGGCTTAGCAAGAGTTTGGTAACCAAGTCACTAAAAATTTCGATATGAATTAGACTGGTACAAGACATACTTGAGCGAAATCCAGCTATTATTGATAAAAATCAGCTTGAAGGCGAAAAAATCCAACTACCGACTGTTTTTTTTTGTCTATGGGCTACATACAAGAATTCAGCCGCCATAGTGAAAATTCCGCATTCGTATGCTTTTTGTCTATTATACCTCCTAATCGTCCTATATTGACATTGGAAATGTCTTTTCGTTCGTTCCAGTATAGGCCCCGATTTCACGAAAAAGTGCGATCCCCTTATAACTCGGAAAGTTGAAAAGATATGATATTCAAAAATGGCTCAAAAGACTCATATTTACGAGAGCTATAAGATGCAAAAATAATTTTTCGAGAAAATAAAAAACAAAAAAAGTTATGGCCGGAATAGTGAAAAAAATAAACAATTTTTTCCAAATTTTTGATTTTGGCGTTCGATATTTTGGAAACAAAGAATGATATCAAAAATTTGAGAAGAACTCCTCTGGACAATTTAGTCAGCTACAATTTAAGCCTAAAAAAAAGACGATCGGGTGAAGGGTCTGGCCTGTAGCCTAACCTTTTTGAAAAAAGTCAGAACGACATTTTTCACATTATTTTTTTTTAACTGACTTCAAAATTTTAAAAGAAGAGGTTCTCAATTCAGCGTGTATGTTTTTTATTTTGTTTTTTTTCTTTTTATGTTTGTTACTCCATAACTCCGTCATGGGGAATCGAGGGAACTTCTCAAATGTTAATGGCATACATGTAGTGATTTTTATCAACAAATCAATCATTTTCATTCAAAACAGTGACATTTGATTAAGCGGAACTGCTGATGATGATCAGAAGGGAACTCTTCAACGACGCATAGTTCACGTTTGGCGATTCCTCCTCTTATCGAATACACATCGGTGTTTGTTAAGCAAGTAAGATTGTCAGGACAAATTTTCGTCAAGCTCAAGTTCTGATGATGGGATCCATGAGGAATCGAGGGAACTCCTCAAATCTTAAAGGCAAACACATAGTGATTTTTGTATTTTTATCAACAAATCAAGCATTTTCATTCAAAAGAGTGACATTTGATGAAGTGGAACTGCTGATGATGATCAGAACGGAACTCTTCAACGGTGCATAATTCACGTTTGGCGATTTCTCCTCTACGATGTGTTTGTTAAGCAAGTTAGATTGTCAGGACAAATTTTCGTCAAGCTCAAGTTCTGATGATGGGATACATGAGGAATCGAGGGAACTCCTCAAATCTTAAAGGCATACACATAGTGATTTTTGTATTTTTATCAACAAATCAAGCATTTTCATTCAAAAGAGTGACATTTGATGAAGTGGAACTGCTGATGATGATCAGAGCGGAACTCTTCAATGACGCATAGTTCACGTTTGGCGATTTGTCCTCTTCGCTATGTTTGTTAAGCAAGTTAGATTCTCAGGACAAATTTTCGTCAAGCTAAGTTCTGATGATGGGATGCAGGAGGAATCGAGGAAACTTCTCAAATCTTAAAGGCATACATAAAGTGATTTTTGTATTTAAATCAAGCATTTTCATTGAAAACAGTGACATATTGATGAAGTGGAACTGCGGCTGATGCCATAAACATGTGAAATGTAAAATGAGAAAGGAATTCTTCAACGACGCATAGTTCACGTTTGACGATTTGTCCTCTTCGCTGTGTTTGTTAAGCAAGTTATTTCATTGTATAGAGTGCACCATCTACAATAATTCTTCACCGGCTTCCCCCATTGAAGAAGTCGGTTTTTTTTGCTAAAAATTATTTAGCTATGTGGCTACCATTTCTCGAGTTGACTACGGATTTGTAATGTAATAAATTTCTTGTACTTTGACCATTACATATTAAACTTCGATATGCGTGTGGAAATTTTTCAATTTGTTTGTTCACAGCAGAGTTGGGCACACTTGATTAAAATCGGTGATCCATTACTAATCATCGCTGATTGAATAATCGCTGATTAAATCATAAATCATGACACAAAACAATCAAGTAATTTCGCCATGAGTAAATCATTAACGACGGGGGCTGATTGAAACTAAATTAACGCTAATCAACTAACTTGTTCAATGTGATTGACGAATGTATGATTAGAGTGTTCTTAAGCTGATTTATATTATTACTTGAATAAGGCGTTTGTTCTGAATTTCACATATTGAACCAGATACATATGTAGAAATGTTCATTATCCTAAATGAAAATGAAAATGAGAATGAGAATGAGAAATGAATGAGAATGAGAATGAGAATGAGAATGAGAATGAGAATTAGAATTAGAATGAGAATGAGAATGAGAATGAGAATGAGAATGAGAATGCGAATGCGAATGCGAATGAGAATGTGAATGTGAATTTGAATGAGAATGAAAATTAAAAGCGCATGTGGAAACCGCAGCTGTGTGATAGCTGCCTTAACTGTAGCCGAAAACTGCAATAAAACCGAACAGGCCGTTTCAAAGTTAAATGGGAGCATTCATTTGTACACTCATACCAAAAACTAACAAAAAAATTGTTGATATTTTGGTAAAGGTAACATTTGCCACTGGCATTTACGCTTTTATTGCTCAATATTGAATCTGCACTATACAACTTAAGACGTAAGCGCCAACCGCCAAATGATAACTTTAGAAATATTGTCACAAATAGCCATTTATGACAATACAAATATATGTATATTATACTCACCTAGGTACCGCCTCTGTTTCGTCAGGGAAAAAAGTGAAGCTAAGCTAGTAGTGCAGTAGCTAGTAGCTACGCAAAATCTAATCAAAATCTAATCATCTAATCAACTAAATCGTTAGTTTAACTAAGCATACTGTCTTACTAATGTAATCACTTCAGCTAATCACGAGTGAAACTAAAAATCGACATGATTTACTCATGTCGGTGGTCAATCAGATTAGAAAGCTCATGATTGAATTCGTAATCATGTTCATATGATTATGAGTACACGTTCTAATTTTTAACTTTAGTTTCAATCACGTTAATTTTTGCCCAACTCTGGTTCACAGGCGTTATGTCGAGGATACTTATGTTAATCTAAGAATAAAATAATTATCATTCAACGTCGTAGTTTTATTTTATAACATTTTCCTTATCCCGACTTTCTCGTCGCTCAGCGACAATATTTTTTCGTCTTCCGTAGATTAATTTCCAATGTGCTCGATAGTCGTGTGAGGCACGAAATCTGTGAATTTCTTCTTTACCCTTAGTGCGATTTATTTTATTTATCGTATGGTTACATATCACTGGATATAGACACGCATTTCTTCTCTGGGGTAGTAGTAGTGGCAAGCCAGATGATGAAGAAAATCCAGTGAGTGCTGCGAGGTCCAGATGGGACAGGGATCACGTGTCTAAGGTGTTTCCTACGGACGCAGAGTAACATTGATCCCCCTTAGTGCGATATGACTATTTTTTCTAGACGAACTGTTATGTAACTCAAACTTTAGGGTTATTAAAGCTTTTGACATAAACCACAGCTCTACCGCGTCTTTACGCTCACTGGACACGGCCATGCTGTTTCGTCTTTAAATTAGTGCAATTATTTGGCTTTAATTACGACTATTACGAGGTGTCGTTCTCACCGTAACGAGTGGTATTATTTCTAGTGCTGGAGCCCGCCTAACTGGAAATTTATCAAAATCCTAACCAATTTTCTTCCATATAGCGTTGTAGAGCCCATCTCGGAGATCATGAAAACATAAGTCTTAAAGGTCTTAAATGGCCATAAGTATGTATGGCGACAAGTTGAAAATACAATTTTTTGGCCTAAATTTATCAACGAGCCTACCGCTCCAAATTTTTACACATGGTTTAGCCCACATCAAATAATCTACATACCAATTTTAAGACCATTCTGGTGGGCGCATAAGATTTTAAGACCAGTTGAAGTTACAATGTTTTGGCCTAAATTTATCAACGAGCCTACCGCTCCAAATTTTGACAGTAGTTAAAGGACCCAATCACCAAACCAAATCCCAATTTTAAGACCATTCTGGTGGGCGCATAAGATTTTAAGACCATTTTAAGAAATAGTCGATTTCATAGAAAAAATAGCAAATTACTATAAATTCGTTAAAAAAAATATTTTGCTGACACAAACACAACTGCATATTCATATTCAAGTGTCTTGTAATTAAAAATGCCGTAAAAGTATTCCGCAATAAGTCGAAAATTGGAGAAATTAGTCATAGCAGTACTTTAGTTACGGAGGTCTTAAAACACTAAAATTATTATTCATTTTAAACTTAATGGCACAAAATATTATTTGAAAAGCCAGACATAATGCCTATAGGCATTTTCTATCAGTCGCTCATAACTCTAAACTGATAAGCGTCAAGTTAGTTGCATTGAGAATATATTACTGTACTGACTGAAAAATGACGTAAATTTATTTTAAATCCTACCGTTCCAAATATTGACAAACGGATTAGTCCAGTTCAAATAACCTACATACCCATTTTAAGACCAATCCGGTGGGCGCATGGTTGTGCCAGCAAAATATTTTATTTTAACGAATTTATAGTAATTTGCAATTTTTTCTATGAAATCGACTTTTTCTTAAAATGGTCTTAAAATCTTATGCGCCCACCAGAATGGTCTTAAAATTGGGATTTTGTTTGTTGAGTGGGTCCTTCAACTACTGTCAAAATTTAGATCGTTAGGCTCGTTGATAAATTTAGGCCAAAAAAAAATATTTTCAACTTGACGCCATACATACTTGTGGCCATTTAAGACCTTTAAGACTTATGTTTTCATGATCTCCGAGATAGGCTCTACAACGCTATAAGGAAGAAAATTGTTAAGTTTTTTGATAAATTTCCAGTTAGGCGGGCTCCAGCACTTTAACTTGACGCTTATCAGTTTAGAGTTTTAAGTGACTGGTAGGAAATGCCTATGGGTATTACGTCTGGCTTTTCAAATCATATTTTGTGCCACTAAGTTTAAAATGAATAATAATTTTAGTGTTTTAAGACCCCCGTGACTAAAGTACTGCTATTGCTATGACGAATTGCGGCATACTTTTAAGGCATTTTTAATTACTACTTATTAGACACTTAAATATAAACATGCAATTGTGTTTGTGCCAGCTAAATATTTTTTTAACGAATTTATAGTAATTTGCAATTTTTTCTATGAAATCGATTATTTCTTAAAAGAAGACCTTCTTTTATTAAGCCAGCTATATAATTATATCATTTAATCGTATGGCAAAAAACATGTCAAGAACAAGTAGATGAACATAAATTATAAAAAAACAAAATGTCAACTTAAAACTACCTTACACAAACATACACTTACAAACTACAACATAACAAGGAAAGGAGGATTCTTAAAATGGTCTTCAAATCTTATGCGCCCACCAGAATGGTCTTAAAATTGGGATTTGGTTTGGTGAATGGGTCCCTTAACTACTGTCAAAATTTATAGCGGTAGCGTTGATAAATTTAGGCCAAAAAATTGCAACTTCAACTGGTCTTAAAATCTTATGCGCCCACAAGAATGGTCTTAAAATTGGTATGTGGGTTATTTGAGGTGATCTAAACCGTTTATCAATATTTGGAATGGTTGGATTTAAAATAAATTTAGGTCATTTTTTTCAGTCAGTAATATACTCTCAGTTCACCTGATTTGACGCTTATCAGTTTAGAGTTATGACTGACTGTTAGAAAATGCCTATAGGCATTACGTCTGGCTTTCCAAATCATATTTTGTTCCATTAAGTTTAAAATGAATAATAATTTTAGTGTTTTAAGACCCCCGTAACTAAAGTACTGCTATGACGAATTTCTCCAATGTTCGACTCATTGCGGAATACTTTTACGGTATTTTTAATTACAAGACACTTAAATATGAATATGCAGTTGTGTTTGTGTCAGCAAAATATTTTTTTTAATGAATTTATAGTAATTTGCTATTTTTTCTATGAAATCGACTATTTCTTAAAATGGTCTTAAAATCTTATGCGCCCACCAGAATGGTCTTAAAATTGGGATTTGGTTTGGTGAATGGGTCCTTTAACTACTGTCAAAATTTGGAGCGGTAGGCTCGTTGATAAATGTAGGCCAAAAAATTGTAACTTCAACTGGTCTTAAAATCTTATGCGCCCACCAGAATGGTCTTAAAATTGGTATTTAGGTTATTTGATGTAGGCTAAATCATGTGTCAAAATTTGGAGCGGTATGATATGATAAATTTAGGCCAAAAAATTGTATTTTCAACTTGACGCCATACTTACTTATGGCCATTTAAGACCTTTAAAACTTATGTTTTCATGATCTCCGAGATGGGCTCTACAACGCTATATGGAAGAAAATTGGTTAGGATTTTGATAAATTTCCAGTTAGGCGGGCTCCAGCACTATTCGGGCATGCTTTTATTACCTAACATACGGTCAAATAGGGCAGATGCCCCTGTTGTGGCCTTTGTGTCGGTTTTAGCCATTTTCAACTTTATTGAGGTATAGACAAATTTACAAGTCTATGGTTTATAGTTAATATAAGAGTATGGTATGGCAGTACAGATGGCACTGTCATGTAATTGTTGTCATTCAGTTGTCAGGAGCTATGGAAAAAAGTAGCTCAAAAATTTCTCCTGGCCCCCTTTATCCATCCATACTTAATATTATAAATGGGAAAGTGTATGTGTGTGTGTTTGTTTGTTTGTCCGTCTTTCACGGCAAAACGGGGCGACGAATTGACGTGATTTTTTAAGTGGAGGTTGTTGAAGGGATGGAGAGTGACATAGGCTACTTTTTGTCTCTTTCTAACCCCCCACTTCCCTAAAATGAGGGGTGGAAGTTTGTATGGAGCATTATGCAACTTTCAAGGTTGTATGCGGACTATTTGTGACTAACAAAAAAATCGTGCATAAGCTATAAAGACAAATAATATCGTCAACAGTAGCGTATTAAAATAATATTCTGTTCAGAGTTCTCTTCTGTGTTTTAAATCAGGAAAGGGGAACCGTGTTACCCCGAATTTAACGCGAGCGAAGCCGCGGGCAAAAGCTAGTGAAATATAATTAAAGCGGAGATTCATATAAATATAGTAATATATTTTCAATGACTCAGTGCATAAAGAGTATCATAAACAATTGCTTATTGACACAAAATGACGGACGTCTGAATAGACAAACTCTCCTTAAAGTGATTAATGCTGGAGCATCTGCCCTATTACTTTTTTGAATCTTGATTTTACTAAAATACTAAAATATGCCTAAGTTTAATTTAAAAATATGTTATATAAAGCGAAAGGGTACAAACGAGTCCCGAAAATATCCCTTGACCTAGCTAACCCTTATATTCGAATTCTGTAAACACTGCCTTAAGAAAAACTGCAATCCAAAACGAAATAGACAATGCTACAAGCACCTAAAATGACACACGGACAGAGACAAAACACTACTCTCAATGCACTACATATAAAATTTCCCAGCAAACCAAACATATTTTTTGCCCTGTGATATGAAACCTGTGAGTCACGCAGGGTGATGTCATGGGACCCTCCCTGTCTATCCGATATGACATGATTGTATCGTGTTATTGCTTAAGTACATTGGCACATGTCATTTCGTTTATTGTGCAAAAACTATTTCGAACATTTTGTTACGTAGAAATTTTATTCTCTATAATCATGGTCACTCTACATAAACAAATCAATAAATAAAACCTCTTTGAAAATTGTGACAGCACTTTGATTATGAAAATAATAATTGTTAAATTAAGTAAGATAACATGTTTTCAACCAGACATTAATTTGACACATATCACAGTAAAACAAGAGAGTATCATGTATGTACTCGACTGAGTGTTCTGTTTGTAGAATGACCGTGAGTGTCGTAAATAATATAAAACTTTTATTTTTTTACTACATTTTTTTTTTGCGCTAATTACACTAATAAGTATCAAACAATAGCTTGTAATTAACTGAATCCGTAGTGGTAATCCTGTTCACGTCTACTGAATCATTCTGTATATGTCATTTTACATGATATCACCTTAATTGTATTCCAGTAAAGGCTTTTCTACTGAAAACTTACGACGTAAAGTTCAAAGGTAATTGTGCCGTAGGTACTTATGTCAAGTATATTAAATAACAAAGAACTATAATTAAAATTAGTGAGAGTAAAAAGCAGTGAGAATAAAGTAAGCTCCTGTATGTCTTTTAAATTTTTAGGGAATTAGTAGAAAGATTATAGGCAGAATTGGCAAAGCTAGCTTTGCCAATTCTGCCTATAATCTTTCTACTCTTTGCCAATTCTGCCTATAATCTTTCTACTCTTTGCCAATTCTGCCTATAATCTTTCTACTAATAATTTTAGGAAATCCACCTCCAGGTGCTTTTAGGCTAAGGCAATTATAGCCGTATCCCATGAAACCGCAGCCACAGATTCAAGGATCTAACAAGTCACCTTACGAGGTATTTATACACATGCATAAAAAAACTTGAAAAAAACATTTGATTAATTACAGCAGCACAGTCCTTTCACATATTGTAAACTTAAAGTTGTTAAAAATTAATCTAAATGTTTTGGTAAGAGGTTTGTATTATATTTTTAATTACCGCTACTTTTCTTTAGCGTTCCATCAACATCTATTTATAATCTCAAACCAAAATGAATATTGCTATATAATGCAACACTTAGCTACACGAATATCGACCTAATTTACCCAGACAAAAACATAATATAGGCTCCACTTTTTGTATAAACGGTATCCTTTTTTGCCAGCGCTCAATGGCGAGCGTCATCGACACCTTTGGCAGACGTTCTATTGACTGGTTGATGATGTTGACTGACTGACGGTTACATTTTAGAGACGGTAGCTGATCTCCTGTAGCGATGAACTTACGATAGGTACAGATGGTATCAGATTGAATACTTGGAAAATTAACGCTTGATGCTTAGATAGATAGATACAGCCACTCAAAATACCATTGTCTAATGTTAAGTATAAGATTTATTACAAGTCATTAGTATAAGTAGAGCCTTAATGCATTCGAAATTTGGAAAAACTACATCTCTTACGGTAGTAATTAGTACTTAGTCGAATGTGAGTAACGTTGTTATGTTAACATAGTAGAGTGTAATGATCTTTAGGAATTTATTACTATGTTTGTATGTCTTTCCCGACCACGGAACAATAGACATTTGGGAGGCGTATGCGGAGCTGAAGCCAACGCTCAGAAGCCCTTTTGACAATTTATTGAAATTGTGCCCCGTTACGTTACGTTACGTTAAATTATTATTAATTTAAACATATTGGGAACTAAACTAAACTAGGTAGACATTTTTAATTGTTTTATTTCTTCACATTTTGTATTCTTTAAACAATAACGATGGTATCTGTCAATTTTTGTAACATTGAGTCATTTTCTCCCGACTGCCCTCGCTGTTGTAAAGTTGTGGTGACCGTGACTCTGACAATGACAGCATCTTAGCTTTTTTAAGTTTTATTTTATTATAGAGTTCCGCAATAAACGACGAGCCAACTTAACGCCTTTTAAGTATTTAATTGAGAGTTAAAACTGTTAAAAGCCATCTTGATGTAGATTAGGTAAATACGGTATAGGCGATTTCTACAATATCTTTACATACGTACGTTCAAAAATATATAAACACCACCTTATTTGTCGTGTACACATATTTTTGATTGTCCGTGTGTAAAGATATTGGAGAACACGACTGTACTACGTATTTCTTATTGTGACTTGTGTTTAGAATATAATAAAAATTCTTCATTCTGATCATATCAACTTGTTCCGATTTCTTTTGAAAACAATGTACTTCCGTTTATGCCTCACGTCAAAAATCTTGGGTTAATCGTGGACAGCGGTCTTACTTGGATTCCTCAGGTGTCGGACGTTTGTCGTAAAGTGACCAACATATTGAAATCTCTGTACAGGTTTAAGCACTTCCTGCCAGTCAGCACGAAAACTCTTCTCATTCAGTCGTTGGTGTTACCTGTTATTGATTATGCGGATGTGTGTTACTCTAGTATTAGCCAAGATTTACTAAATAAATTAGATAGGCTACTTAATAATTGCATTAGGTTTATTTTCGGACTCCGTAAATACGATCATGTCTCGGCCTTCCGCCGCAAATTAAATTGGCTTCCAATCCGTGAACGTAGGTCTCTCAGAATTCTTTGCTCCCTTTATACTATCCTTTTTGATCCAGCAGCTCCCGACTATTTCAAATCAAAATTCCACTTTATAGAGCCGCGTCCCGGTTGCGAGTTGCGCTCCTCTCGTAGTCTTATACTTTCTATCCCTCTTCACCGCACCGGCTTTATATCCAACTCCTTCGCCCTACAGGCTATTCGTCTTTGGAACGATCTCCCTCTCCCCTTAAGACAAGCACAGAGCAAATTTTCGTTTAAACGTTTGTTACGTAAACACCTTTCTAAATAGTCTAACTGACTTCAGGACTAATTATCGACATATTACTTATAAACATGGGTACTATATTTTTATTTATGTATGTATATGTATGTTTATGTTATGTTTCTATATGTGTATGTGTATTTATCAATAAATAGTAATGTTGATTTGTGTTTCTAAATAAATCTCGATTTCTATGATCCTGCACCAATTACAAGTTTCGGTTTGATCCAATGGTTGACTGGTAGAGAATGCCTTAAGGCATTAAGTCCGCCTCTTGTACACTTTTTATTTGTGCAATAAAGTTTAAATATATAAATATCATGAGTTTCGGTGATTTACGGCCAAATTTTTCTGGCAATATTATTTCAGTTTTATAGAATTACAAACAATTAGGTTACTCATTGATTTATTATGTATTCTACTATAGATGTGAAATCTAGAACAAATTTTGTGCGCCATGTTTGGTGGTTAACATCCATGACAGAATCAAAGAGTAGTAAAGACTTGTAGTCGTTTTCACTACAACTTTTGGGACAAAAAACTTAGGCATGTTTTCCTGTTACTCAATGAGGTTACTAAAGAGATCAATTATAGTTTGGGTTAAGTAAGTCAAACGTAGACACATAACGATTCGAAGATGGGTACAACTAAATACATCGCACTTCTGCCGCTGTCATTTACACATGCATGATTCACTCGTTGCATTAGAAATCCAAAACAATGTAATGTACAATGTACGTACGGAACCTCTCTCCTCTCACCTCCGCGGTTAGCAGCGTTTTTTGCTGCAGCTTCCGCGGCGACAGAGCGGTCAACGGCCGCAGCATGCAATCGTGTAATTAATGCGGTCGTTGTCTGCTAATTACCGCACTTTTAGTTGTTTTTGGACGATTATAATCGTCGATTTTGACGAGTAGCACCAAGAGCAGAAAACGCTCTTAAAATGATTTCCGCGATCGAGTTTTTCACTAGGTGGCAGCACCGTGGCGAAACCCTTATTCTCTGGGCGCCATTAAAACTTACTATAACGTAAAATTAACGACAATTTCTCATGTAACCGATAGCCAGTAAAATATCAATTAAAGTAACCTAACACTAACACCTAAGCTGAGGGCTTTCGGAAACAGCCGTCAGACGGAAACACGGCTTGCTAGCCGGATGGTCTAGAATCTAGATTGATAGGGTACCACCACGGCACGGTAATAATGCTACGGCCACACTGAAGGGCGAAGATTCGTGTCGCATTCTCGCGATACAAATTTCGTCGTACAACGTACACGAACTACGTGGCCACATAAAGCTTCGAGCGAACTAAATCGGTCAATATTTTCATACACTTGAAATGAAGTTTTAAGTGTAGTGGCTACACGCACTTCATCGCGATAAAATCCCTTTGATGTGCGGAAAAAACCGACAAGAGCCCGAACACAGTTCGTGTTCGCCCGAATGATTCGCGATAACAGCGAACTGCGTGGCTACACATGTCGCGCGACAGGCCGAACATTCGCCGAATCCCGTATGTGTGGCTGTAGCATTAGATTCATACATTAGAACCTAGGAAGGTTGGCTACCTACTTTGATTGTGATGTTCTTATATTTTAGGTCCTGTTGCTTTAAAAAACTCGATGGTTAGTATTGAAAGGCACAACAAAAAATAACTACCTACAACCTACCAATTATACTGACATACACAGATTGCAAAAAGGTAAGGCAGCATTTTATGATATGCGTAATATTATTTCCCTTTTTCTATTACGAGTAGGTACATTCGAATAAAATGGCTCATAGGTACTAAATACCTGAATAACTGCACCTTGAGCCGAATTTAATACCGGGACACTAAAATTCAGGAGTTGCCGTGGCCTAGTTTGATTTGAACAAGCTCTCAGCAACAAGCTCTAAGCATCTTCAGCTTTCACGGCATTAGTTCATTGCGAAGTTTTCGAATATTATTGAGATTGAGATCCTAAATAAGGAACCAAACCGCTTCCGTTTAAGTAGAACAAATAAAACGCCAATTACAAATCGACATCGTCTTAAATAATCCTAAATCGACCATCTATTTCAATTAACAAAGACAGGGCTAATAAAGAGATCGGTTGACAATAAACTGCCCCAATAAAGATAATTGTCGTATAAATGTTTTCTAAATTTGGATGTAACTACCTTGTAGTTAGCGTGGGTGTTTAATTGGTTACTACAGCTTTTGTTTACAATTTACAACAAAGCCCAGTTTCTCCTTTTGGAATTGAAGTCTCAAAGACGATCCACACCAGACAACATGTACCTAATGCAACACACGTCTCCAGCTATCTGCGTGTAACGCACGTGTACGTACGTATACACTGGTTGTAGTGGAACACACTGGTTGGATATATATTTATGAAAGCTGTCACATCGCTTGCGTCTCGCGTCTCTAATGATTACCTACGATGGGTTTTATTATGCGACGTAAATCAAAAATGTGAGCTAAATGATAAAAAATCTTTATCAGGGGCTGACGATCTAACTTCAATACATCTCCATTGCATTAACTACGCAATACAGCTAGCGCCTACATGTCAGAATCAGAAATATCAGAATTGGGTACTTTCCTGGGTAAAAAAAATATAATTCTATTTAGTCCGTCAGTTAGATAATCAAAAAATATTAGACACGTATTTTTTATTTTGTCAATCAAATAAAAATTGGTGAAGATATAGCCCGTGAAAGTTCCGCGTGACGTCACATTATACTAAAAATTGTACTAAAATATGACGTCACGCGGAACTTTAACGGGCTATATCTTCACAAATTTTTGTTTGATTGACAAAATAAAAAGTACGTGTCCAATATTTTTTGATAATCTAACTGACGGAATAAATATATTTTTTTAGGAAAGTAGCCAATTGTTTCGATACAACTCCAATGCAACTTCAATATTGGTTGATTATTTGTTGTGTGTTGGAGTTATGTTTGAGATAGATTGTATCTTTAATGTATTGTTTATGTATTTTAAAATTAGAATAAGGCACCAGCTTAATCCATGATGTTGATGAAGGTCTTTGTAGCTACATTTATCTTAAAACACCCACGAGTCCCACGACATAAAACTTAAACCAATTACTGTCTCAATTGCAGAAAACAAATGGATGCCATTACCAACTTACTCCAAAATGACGTATGTTACTATAAACTACTCTATGTTTACAACTTTTCTGTCTACGAAGAAAGCATTATGGTTTACAGCTGCCGTTCCAGTCGAGAAGCCAAAGACAATGCTTCAGTCGGATGACCTAATGATGCGTTTCGGTTCCGATTTAGTTTGCGATCATGATGCATAAATCTTACCGTTTTTGGTATTCGATTCCTAGATTTCGACAGAGTATGACCACGTTAAATTGCCCAAGCGGCCATACATTGTCGCTGTTGGCAGAGCAAAGTAGGTGCAAACTTATCGTTCTTGGACTCTATGGTCTCTATGTCGTATCGGCTAGCTTTCCTAGTTTATCTCTTTGTTAGAATCTCAGATAGTTGTGGACTTGAGTCAAGTTGGACTGGACCCGCTGTTTGTCTTACCTTACCGGATTGATTAGATCTCAATATATGTGACGTTTTCAAGTCAAGTACATCATTTTCGGTTGTCAATAAGGCGTTACTGCCATAAAAAATAATTTAAAAAGAAACTCTATTAATAACCGACAATGATGTAACTTTAACTTAAAAATGTCACATACATTTAAAAGTATGCGTTCACAGTATACTCCTGCACCTTATGTGGTTGAATAAAAAAACATTGTAGTCACGACGCGCCAACCGCCATATTTGATCAAAGGTTATATAAAAGCTTCGATTCAGGAACATTATGATACTGAATCAAATTCCAAAATCTTACCCTCCATAAATCACTGATTGTTCCACCCAGGTGATTGTACCTATCGCTACCCGATGAATGCAGCCTTCCGATCCATCCAGGCTATTGCTTATCATGCATGCGCAAATTTAAAGCAACGCGGTAAAGTCTTGTTTGTATTGAAATTATTTTACGTGTATGTAGAACCCTTATCTGTATGTATATTTTCATAATATAAACACATGATACCGAATTTTAACCGTTAACTCATCGAAATAAAGTTGCGTCTGTAGCCGCATGGTAACTACATATTTTCTCAGTAGGTACGCAGACTTACAGAAATAGAATAGGATTTTAAGCCTTATTTCTTTGCAATATAGTCGAGTTTAATAACCACATTAGTATACGACTTTGTAGAAGTTATCAAAACATTTTTACAGTAAGGTAGTTGATAAATGAAGCTTCATTCAGAGAGCCGTGCCATGCCGTATCGCCCTCTGGTTTTTCAGTTTCGTGTTCTATATCGTGAAGTCTTAGCTATCGATAGCTAACGATCTTATAAATCCCATTTTTAATTTCATAGAACCTATAAATAGTCAAACACAAAAAGCCAATGCCGGGATTTTACCAAAGATCTGAATTTCTACTGCAACTGGAAGCACTATTATTTCTACAAAAATGTGTCTAAAAGAACAAATATTAAAATAATGACCCAAATAATATTGCAGTAGGGTAGTTTAGAGGTGATTTGGAACTCAAAAATTAACATTATCAGGATAACCTAGCACTAAACATATTACCTATACACACGGACGCACGGTACAGAAATAAAACAAACACCGGTTTAAAAACTCTATTGAATTGAAGTCTTTTTAAAACCAGATTATGGGAAGGGCAATAAACTACTACTGGTTCGGAAAGGAGCCTCAACCGAGAAGAACCAGCGTAAGAATCTCAGCGGGACTTATCGTTTGTCACCTGAAACATTCCCAGACATTAATCTGATAGATTACACTATAACGCAAACACATAGACTACTTTCTAATCACAAAAGGCTCTTAAACAATTTACCTGTGGAAACGAGGAGAGTTCCTAGCTTGCGTCCGTATTACACAAACTACCACCCGTTCCTATACGACTGTCCACAAGTCACAACAGTCGATACTCACTGCTCGACTGTTAAAAGAATCATCCATGGTCAGATACTCTGTTCAATGCTTTTATGCTGTAGGTAGGTCAATCTAAACGTGAGTTTTAATGACTACCTGCACGGACCAAACTAATACCACTCCCGAGCAAACGTAGCTCGTTGTTTTCCAAATTTGTTACTAGTTCGACAAAGGCAACTCATTATAAAAACAACAAGATATCATAATTCTAGCAGTTATGTGTACGGCGTGGCTCTGCGACAAGCCGCTGTCTTCTCCCTCCGTCAAATAGATTTTATCATTTTTATTGCTTATCGTAGTCAATTTATTTGCAAGAAAGCATAAAAACTACCATATGGATTAGTGCTATCCCACAAAAGGAAATATACATTTGGAAGACCTATGGTATCGATAAACAAAGATAGCGTGTTGGATAAGCATTAAGCAAAATGCTAAATGTCTTCAGTCGATTGTTTTATTGAGAAAGTTAACGAATGAACTATGACAAATCCTACTTAAAAGGTACAACAAAAAAGGCGCCTTTAGTTAACGGCTGCTGAATATCTGTCGACATGTTTACGAGGGTTTTATTTTCAAGTATACATAAGTAGGTATTTTTCAATATATGATACCACCTGTATTTTTCAATATATGGTGCCACCTTTGTACTCTTACTAACCTAGTCCAGCTAAAGTTATTTTATTCTTAATTTAAATAAATACCTACATATACCTGTTTTCTAAATAGATAGGACAAGGGCCTATAAGCAAGCTCAATGCCGATGTTCTAAAAGTTCCTAAGAGATGTTACAATATAACATCACCAATTCATGTCTGCCTATTGCTTAGCCTATATAGTTAATACATATTAGTCGTACTCTGTGCTCACTCGTGCGCATCGAAAACTATTAATATAAACTACAGATGAACAGGATTAAATCACGGCTTATTACCATCATTACTATACATTACATTTATCTTACTTACGAAATATATCAGAGTAAGAAACATTACCTATAATAACATGTCTGGAATTACGAAAGTTTGTCTGCAGAAGTTTCTGATTTAATCAATGTTAGGTAAGTTAGTTTGAAGGTTAGGTTCATCACTATCAGTTGGCTAGGCACACCATTTCCTAATTCCGGAAGTAAGTTTAGATTGGCTTGCTTGTAGGTACTATTAGGTATTTCTGTACCCATGAATGATTAATATTGAAATACACTGTCTCTAAGTCACGCGAATGCGAATGTTAACTAAATATAGTTAAGTTATGATTAGTAAAAATTAAAAGCCAATAAAATAAGGTAGGTATCTACTTACCAACATATTGGATTAACTTATAAGCACATTAGAGTCTGTTCGGAAGAGAAGTCTCGTCGAATTCATGAGTTCCCGTATATTTATATGTGAACTCATGAATTCGACGAGACTTCTCTCTAGGCATTTGCCTCCTACCCCAGTCGGTAGTGACCTGACCCTGCCTACGAAGCAGGAGGTCCCGGGTTCGAATCCTGGTATTGGGCATTTATTTGTGTGTTTATCACAGATTAGTACCCGAGTTATGAATGTTTATAACTATGTATTTAAGTATTTTATATATATATCGTCGTCTAGTACCCACAACACAAGCCTTATTGAGCTTACTGTGGGACTAGGTCGGTTTGTGTAAGATAGTCGTTATAATATTTATTTATTTCATTGGCAAGAGTTTTCTTTCCGCACTAACTCTATCATTTTGTTGTAAACATCAGTGACAGTCTTTAGTAGGATTTAAGTTAGGTATTTATAAGCAGTCACTTTAAAAACATCCTTAAGTGACATTACTGAAACCGATTATGTGTTGAGGGAGAGAAAGGGGGGCGAACAACCCCCCTTAATTACCATATAACATTTATCACGTCTACCTTAATAGTTTGGATTTGTAATAAATGAGGTCACGGGGCGACTTTTGTGTTAACTTGTAGCATAGTTCAGCTATTTTCACGCAGTTTCTAAGGGCGGAAACAATAAAAGGTGAACTTGTTAGGTCGTTATGAGTTCATGAACTCGCGAGACTACTTAAGTATTCTTATTTTGATCGTAAACGGAATCTCATTAATAACTATCGACATCTTCGATCCTGCAACTTACTACCAGTTTCTATTTGAATTGAACCAAAGGTTAACAAAGGTAAAAATACTTAACCCTTAATTTTTTTTTTCTAAAACAGTAAAGTCCTTTTACGACTTTTTACTATTAAAACGTGATTAAATTCAATGCCTCTGTCTACCGAATAAAAATTTTAGGAACCTATATGAATCGCCCTGTATCACTTTTTACTAAAAGTGAGTTACAGGTATGAGGTATTTCCTGACTAGCCACAATTAAAGAAAATATACTTAATTAAATTAATTTAAATAATAAGCAGGTATAGATTTTTAACACGCTATAGTGCTGGAAAGCTTGTAGGCTACCGCTATTTCTCCGCTATTCAGAACTAATTAAGTTTTAACACTCGACCGATGACTTGCGACTTTTTAGTAAAGCAAAGCAGTGAGTCACCCTCACAGCATTACCTGCCTTTTGAAATTGTTACCTTTTGCTAACTTTTAACTGTGGTAAACGCTCTAAAGTAGACAAATTAAGGATTGTTTATTATTAAATAATGAAACCGAAATTAATCTTTCAATAATATTCAATAAACCACTTTGTACAATTCATCTGTGTAGACATGTCATGTGTCAAAACAAAAAGATTTGTTGATTTTTCTGTTCTTCTTCTATTTTCAACCGACTCCAAGATTTCGAAGGAGGAGGTTCAATTTGTCGGGATCTTTGTTTTTTTGCCATTTTTTTTATGTATGTTCACCGATTATTCGAAGACGGCTGGACCGATTTGGAAAATTATTGTTTTGTTTGAAAGAGTATACTTCACAGTTGGTCACATTGTTACCAGGTCAGGATCTGATGATGGGATCCCGGAGAAATCGAGGGAACTCTTCAACTATTATAGGCACACCCATATTGATTTGAGTATTTTTACAGCAGTTTGGGCATTTGCTTTTGGAAAGGTGGAGGCTAAGTGAAGTCGGTTCTTTTTTGTTTAAAATTATTATGTCCAATCTCGATGTCATAGATCGCAGGTCCAGTGGTCCATGCGCGTCCCTTGATCGTATCATGGCTAAATTAACCAGTGTAACTCGAGGCCTCACTTTATATTTATACACCGTTGCAATGCGTAGAGTTTTCCATTGATTTATACAATAATTTTAAACAAAAAAGAACCGACTTCACTAAGCATCCACCTTTTCAACACCAAATGCTCGATCGGCTGTAAAAAATACTCAAATCACCATAGGTGTGCCTATAATAGTTGAAGAGTTCCCTCGATTTCTCCAGGATCCCATCATCAGATCCTAACATGGTTACAATGGGACCAACTGTGAAGTATACGCTTTCAAACAAAAAAAGAATTTTCCAAATCGGTCTAGCCGTCTTCGAATAATCGGTGAACATACATAAAAAAAAAAAAAATAGCAAAAACAAAGATTCCGACGAATTGATAACCTCCTCCTTCGAAATCTTGAAGTCGGTTGAAAAGGGAGATATGGTACAAGCGCTCGATTCTGTGCCATCAAATATAGGTTCCGGCACCTATATTGAATTAGTTGTGTGGCAGAGTCTCTCAGTCACACTTTGTGCAATGCGCAAAATATCTCCCTATAAGGTCTCCCTTGCATACCCGTGTTAACTATATAGGTTTATCTCTTTTGCGCGTGATCACATACATTATAGCGGTGTGTAGCATTTTACAAGTGTGTAGTTGCAGGACCATATTTCAGTTGTGTTTACTATGAACGTCACTCATCTTTCTTTTTGTTTATGTCTATGGAGTTTTCCTTTTCTTTTTAGGGTTCCGTAGCCAAATGGCAAAAAACGGAACCCTTATGGATTCGTCATGTCTGTCTGTCTGTCCGTCCGTATGTCACAGGCATTTACAGGCAGGCAGGCTTACTTGGAAACTATACGACGTATCTGAATAAAATTTACACATAAGGTGTATTTTGTATGCAGCTACTTAGTTATGTAGTTAAATTTGAAAAAATATATATTTTTAGGGGGGCGCTCCATACAGGTAACTAACTAAAAACAATTTTTTTTACCAAATATCAATATGTGACACATCAATCGATAGGTCTTTCAAAATAACATTGAGGTTTTTTTGACTATTTTGTGATTAAGTGAATATTTTCTGAAATAATCGCTTCGAAAGTCAGAAAAGTTGTGTAGCCCCCCCCCCGTAACTTTTGAACCGTAAATTCAAAAAATATGAAAAAATTTGAAGAGATGCGCCTTATCATATACTTTCAACGAAAATTGTTTTGAACATTATCGGTTCAGCCATTTTTGAGTTATCTCCAAAAACCTTCTTCCATAGGTATCAGATACGACCTTTTGGTATTAGTTTGGTTCTTATTCCATTGAAGGTATGGAACCCTCCTATGCGTGGTCCGACACGCACTTGGCCGGTTTTTCTATACTGTGTTCATGACAATCATGACTGAGAATCGAGATTTCGTAAAAAACTTGTTTCTCCAGACCACATACCTTTATATCTGTAAAGCGATTTTATTCTTAATTTTACCTTTTCACTTCCAGAGGGAATGCATCTCAGTCCACATCGGGCAAGCCGGAGTGCAGATCGGCAACGCCTGTTGGGAGCTGTACTGCCTGGAGCATGGGATCCAGCCTGACGGTCAGATGCCGTCCGACAAGACCCTCGGAGGCGGAGATGACTCGTTCAACACGTTCTTTAGCGAGACCGGAGCGGGCAAGCACGTGCCTAGAGCTGTGTTTGTTGATCTAGAGCCTACGGTTGTTGGTAAGTAGCTTTTCTAAGTTTTCTATAGGTACAACGGTAGCAAAATAAAGTTGGGGCCAGACGGCATACAACCACAGCCCTCTGCCACGAGACCTTGGCAAAAAACAGAGATTTAAACCATGTAGCCAGTGGTTGGTGCCAAATTCTACACGACCTTTAAACGCCCTTGGTGGCTAGGTGTGCTCTGCCAACCGTTGGCAGAAGCGGTTGGTTGGTTGTCATCTATGTAGCCGCTCGCTTCAACAACTCGCTCCAACCAAGGTCACGTAGCAGAATCTGCGGCTATCTGCCGTCTGGCCCCAACTTTAGAACACCGTCCGATTGACGATTGACGGGAACACAGCTTGCAATTCCAGTGTCACAATTTAGTTTTTTCTAGGATCCCTAACTGAAATGTTATAAGGAACAACAGTATACGTATACCTACCGTACAGTGGCGGCGTGTCAATTTTGGCTTGAAATTTCTTCATGAGCCTTAGGAAAACTCTTCAGTTGCCTAAAAATTAGGCAAGCCGGCGGTAATTGAGTTCTATGAACGCGCCGCCATTGTTACCGTAACTATATACCTAAGTTTTATGGTTTAATGCCTTAGTAACAAAATTTGGTACTATAAAAGTTCTGAGAACATTTTAGAACGTGCTAATTAGTATGTATGATTAGCACTATAATGGTGTTGTAAACCTTTACCTAACCCCAAATAAGCCCTAGTTTTATCACTGATTTATTCTATAAACATTACATAAAGGCTCTCACGGTGATAAATCAGCTCTATGATTGAAATGTCTGTAACGTTTATGTCACAATTTGGAACTATAAAAGTAACCAAAACATGTTTATAGTGCTATTTTGCACCGTAACCGGATCCAGTGAATTTTTTTATCACCAAAAGAATCGTGCACATGCTGTCATCGTCGTGAGGTTTCACAAGAAATTAAACATAAATCTGTAAGTCATTCGCCATTGTCCCTTAAAGCGACTTATAAATGTACATACTAAAAAACCTTCGTGAACCTTAGCTCTGCCGGTACTTGCGAAAATAATTGTATTGACAAAATCATTATGCTGATTATAAATTTGACAATGCGCCTTCATATTTTTACTGTTTTAATTAAATTTAAATTAATAAAATCAGGACTTGTCCCGATTGTGGCTGCTATAGTACACATGGGCTCGAGTCGTGCTGCTAATGTGCTATCACTTTCAGAAATCGGCAGCCATATTTTAATGGATTTGGTTAGCCCCATAGCGATGTTGAGGCAGCATTTAAAAAGCTGAAACATTACGTAATGGTCGTGCAAAGTCCTTTTATAGTGCAGATTTGTCATGTAATAGTGTTTACGATACTGCTACAATACTAGTACTATTAAAGTTAATTCGACGCATTATTAGTGCATAATAGGTACATAAAAGTGTCAGAAAAGTGTCTATAGTATTAAATAGTACTATAATCGCTTTTTGAAAATCTATTACAGTGCAACACTTTAAAGATTCTTTTTTATAGTCCCTTAAGCGTTCTAAGAGCTAAATTATAGAAGTGAAATGCTCTTTAATTTATAGAACCAAAACGCTCTATTAAAAACCTTTATGGTACAAGCAGTCACAATGGTTACCATTATAGGCCTACTATATCACAGTTTGGTGATAAAAGGCCTTAGTTATAGAAGCTTTTGTTACTTGGGATTGTCTTGGTTTATTTTTAAATGTATACTTAATGTGGACTATAAAACAGAAATTTAACTTGAATCAACACAGCTTTTATTTAGATAGCCACGTTTTACTCACCCCATAAACTGTAAGATTTGATTTGATTTTTGTGTAAGATTGTCCCATAATATTTATTATTTATTTAAACTTTATAATAGTCTCAGAATCGTGTTACTACTTCAAGTAACACGATCTTTCTTGTCTCTGAAATATGACTTTCCTGTGTCATTAAACTATAAATGGAATCTCGATTCCCTCTATACTTAGGCTAGAACTAGGTATTAACTGAAATTACCAGTCGGGCGGGCGTTGAACCTGTCATTATGGATTGTTGAACCGTTAGTCAGAATTACGTATTTTATCTTTAATATTAATCATAAACATAAATACATTGCTTTAACCTATTAAGGTCAATAGAAATGTCAAATAATGTTGGTTAACAAACCGATTTACTTTTATTGCTTCGAAATCACGCACTTTTAAAGAACAACTGTTGTCCTATCATTAATTTATAATGGTACGTTTCATTCATTTTTTGCAAAAATATATGGTAATTATTTATTTAATTTCTGTAAAATGAAATTTCGTAATAATATTAGATTATGTGTTATATCAGCCGTATTTGTTTACATTATTTGCCATTTATATTGATATTAGGTATAGTTACAAATGTTACAAGTGATAGGATAGAGGCAATAAATTTTCACGGACATGCATTGAAGTGACAATGTACGGGAGCTCAATTCTTGACGTTTCGAGTGTATTTCTACTGTGTGATTCTAGGTCGATACGTGCTATCCAATACTTGCCTTTTGTATAGTTTAAATAAATAGTAATACCTAGAGCCCAAATTATGTTCCGGAACAAATTTCAATAACGGTAAAGGCTCGGCATCAACGCAGCTTGATTCGTCACCACACTCACTCGCAACACTAGCTCGTGTATAGAATGCAACGTTTGCTGGTACGAACTTCATAAATTGTCACAACTTGTTATGCATAGGAAAAAGAAAAGTGTTACTATCTATAGAAATCTGAGCTACACGCTTGGCAACACTTTACACGTGAACGGAGTCGCCTCGCCTTTGCCCATAAATATGTCTCTTTTGTATTCAAAGCATCATTTTTTGTAGGAGCAAGGTGTGAATTTAACGGTTTGATAATTTTCTTCTTACAGACTTATGGTAAACGAAGAAAAAGTTACATTCATGTTTACATCGTAAACATAGAAACATTATTGAACGCGCGCCCCTATTTATCTGTACGAATGTGAATGTTAATGTTTTTACCCGATCAACGAGGGATTGTGTAGTAAAAACGGCGACGAGTCTACTTCAATTATTGACACAGCACTAAACCATATAATAATATAAATAGTTATTAGTCTTTTACTTACAGTAATTTTTTAGCATAACAGAATTTAGTTGAGAGTAAACCTTGTCAGAACTGGCCAACAAGGTGATATTTTATACTGACTTGTAATCAAATATGTTCTGATATTATAATAAGGCCTCAAAACATTAGGTTCAACAATTATTTGTCGTACTTAATAGGTTATGGGCCCAAAACGCTTTCATTGCCCTGACCACAATAATCCAAGTTTAAACAAATCTATTTCCACTTTAAGGCTGCATTTCCACTAAAGATAAGCAAGGAATGTGATTGTTAAGAACCAATAATCGAATTACTTCCTTTACCTATCCTCACGCAGCGCAGGTCTAGGATTGGCTATTAATAAACGTATTCCTTGCAACGCATCCGCGCTCATCTCTGGTGGAAACGCAGCCTAAGTAAAATAAATCAATGTTTTACTTTGTTTAAGGAAGAGATTAGAACTGATGTGTTAGTTAGGACTTAGATCCTCCAATTCACGTGTCTTCTCCAACATGTGATGAATTATCATTTCCGGCCAAAACATCGCACTTATCTTATTATAGACCTCTTTATAACCTCATGTGCGATAGCATCTGTATACCGCCAATCATCGGTTTATACAAAAAACAAGCACGATCTGTACGCACATTTATTACACGACTATTATAAGATGAATGATCAGTACCGTTGTAATTTACAGTCATTCGGCTACCGACAGCACCGAACACTTTGTTTGAGCATAATTTATAAAAGAAAAAAAAACCGGCCAAGTGCGTGTCGGACCACGCATAATGGAGGGTTCCGTACCTCGTAACCAAATTAATACCAAAAGGTCATATCTGATGCATATGGAAGAAGTTTTTTTAAGATAACTCAATAATGGCTAAACCGATAATGTTCAAAACAATTTTCGTAGAAAGTATGTAATAAGGCGCATTTTCTCAATTGTTTTCATATTTTTTGGACTTACGGTTCAAAAGTTACAGGGGGGGGACACAATTTTATATTCACTTAATCACAAAATGTTCAAAAAAACCTCAATGTTATTTTTAAAGACCCATTGATTGATATTTGGTGAAATTTTTTGTTTTGAAATTTAGTTAGATGTATGGAGCGCCCCCCCCTAAAAATATTTTTTTCAGCAATTTAACTACATTACTAAGTAGCGGCATACAAAATACACCTTATGTGTAATAGTACATTATGATACAATTGTGCTAAGTTGATCATTACATACGAAGCGATATTGTGCGCACGAACGCATGTGAGTGCGCATAAGGAAGCTGAGCTATGTAATAATAAAGCCCTTACGCCCTTGAACGAATCACCAGCACCTTTATTTGTAATATGGCGTCGTACAGCCAGCGACATAGTCTACCTACTTCAGCTAGCAAAACTGCGGTTCCAATATTTTATTGCGAGTCTTCATATTTTTTGGTTGCACATGGTTGCCACTAAAAATGAAAACATATTGTTATTAGTTAAATTCAATTCAATTAACTTCTTAAAAACTTGATCCTACCTAATATTACGTATAGTCCGCAGCAGAAGCGCCTAGGCAAACCTTCACACGCTCTTAATTCTCTTTACGAGTACATAAAGTCGTGCCAAAATCATATCCTCGGGTGACAACCAAAAATCATATCACTCAGTTCATAACCATTATTAACCGTATTTGTAAACAGGGTTGATTTTTGTTAAATTATATTTTTGCAATTAAGTAGTGAGTTTTGGTTGTCATCTGACGATATTGAATGTGTCAAAAGCTTCGCTACTTTTGCTGGTGACTGTAGAACAATCGTCATGGCATTCTGGTGTCTTGCGTCGAGGTGAACGAACTACAAATAGCAATTAAGGTATTTAAGCTGCATCTGAGTAATACCAGGCCACTTATGACTGAGTGCTCTCTCCAATAAAGATGCAAATCTTGACTACAATTGGGATTGGATAAATTACAGCTGTAAGTTGATGTTTATTGATATTACAGCTAAAGTCAGACGTGTAGGTACACAGTACTTGAAATTATATGAATCCTTCAGATTTGGACGGTTTAGAAAATATTCGCGATTAATTAATTCTCTTTCTGTAATTTGGTTCGAGGTGCTTACTGATTGTCGATAATCTGTTCAGATTTTTTAATAGTAGTTTATGCAACTGATACATAATGAGAGGCCTTAAAACACGAGTGGGGTTTAATGAAACGAGCGCAGCGAGTTTCATTATAGGATCACACGAGTGTTTTAAGGCCTAATTATGTACAGTTGCATACATTACTTTATCTACACACATATTGCAAGTACTCAAATATGGGTTCAGAAGCCGAAGGCAAATGACCTGCATTACTAGGTAGATACAAGTGCTGAAACATACCCACTGGTGTAAGATCAATAAAAAGAAATAAATTAGAACTGACACGGAAACTATATTTAATTATTATAATATAGTTAATAGTAAACATTTACATTTTCACAATTAAAAATTATTTTCAACAAACAACTGACAAGTTGACAACAGAAATGGCGGCCGTACAAACTTCTGTCGCGAATTTTTTTTTATCATAGCCAAACGAACGAAGTCCTTATTCTCATGTCGTCCGAGATCAAAATGTCGTGCGATTTATGTCAAAAAATGTACCGAACTGACGTTTCGTATCGACAAAATGTTAATGTCTATGGATACTGGGATAGGAACCCATTGAAATTGTGTTGGTTTTGACAGCTGTTCCAAATTTGAAACTCATAATTTAACAATATTTGAGCATGTAAAGTTAAAATTACGTTACTGCCACAGATGAGAAACTTATCATAGTAAAATCGTTTGTTGTAATGCTGGTCATTGCCTACGGTTTTTGAACGTATTTTAGAGGACTTACCATATGAGTGTAGATAAAATAGTTTTACATAAGCGATACATAAAGATGTCGACCACTTATAATAATAATATCGATAATTAAAACTAAAATAAGTAGGTGAATTTACATCCATAGTACATATATAAGTAAGAAAAGTAAAATTAAACCTATATAAATATAAACCGTCAGCATCTCGCAACTCAAAAATGTTTTTTTTTAAATCTAACAGATGAAGTCCGCACCGGCACATACCGTCAGCTCTTTCATCCAGAACAACTTATCACTGGCAAGGAAGATGCCGCCAACAACTACGCCAGAGGACACTACACCATCGGCAAAGAAATTGTCGATGTTGTCCTCGACAGGCTCAGGAAGCTAGCTGACCAATGTACAGGTCTGCAGGTAAGCACAGACAAAACAATGTTACAAGCATAAAGGCAATCAACAACTACGCGAGAAGTCACTACACCATCGGCAAGGAAATAGTTGACGTTGTCCTAAACAGGCTCAGGAAGCTAGCTGACCAATGCACAGGTCTGCAGGTAAGAACAGACAAAACAATGTTACAAGCATAAAGGCAATCAACAACTACGCGAGAAGACACTACATCATCGGCAAGGAAATAGTTGACGTTGTCCTAAACAGGCTCAGGAAGCTAGCTGACCAATGTACAGGTCTGCAGGTAAGAACACACAAAATAATGTTACAAGCATAAAGGCAATCAACAACTACGCGAGAAGACACTACACCATCGGCAAGGAAATAGTTGACGTTGTCCTAAACAGGCTCAGGAAGCTAGCTGACCAATGTACAGGTCTGCAGGTAAGAACAGACAAAACAATATTACAAGCATAAAGGCAATCAACAACTACGCGAGAAAACATTACAGACTACACCATCGGCAAGGAAATAGTTGACGTTGTTCTTGACAGGATTAGGCAGCTAGCTGACCAATAAGGGCATAGCGAGGTACGGGCAGAAGCCCCAGAAGATGCAGGAATGATCACAAACCATAAAGTATTACCTTAGATATATTCTTGGCTTGACTACGCCTGAGTTCTACATATAAGGAGTGTGCACAAGATATATCCTGATAGGATGACTGGGAATGGAGGGCTCAGACAGTGCCAAGACATTTACTGGCTAAAATCAATGCACACTGTTACAAAAGTGCTTGTATATTAGTTATTTTTCATCAAAAACGGGATTGTTCTTCTTTAGACCATAACTACCGGTATTATTAGCAAACACCATCGGAACCAAAGTGTCAATTGTCTGCAGGGCTTCCTGGTTTTCCACTCGTTCGGCGGCGGTACCGGCTCCGGCTTCACGTCGCTGCTGATGGAGCGGCTCTCCGTCGACTACGGCAAGAAGTCCAAGCTAGAGTTCTCCATCTACCCTGCGCCTCAGGTACCTATCATTATGGTTGTAATCACTTCAGACTTCGTTATTACCTTACCAACTTATTTCTCTCTTTTTACTATAACTATAGGCGGATATTAATAAAACCAATCCAACCGCTTTGAGGGTTAAAAAAAGATGATCGCTTTGGAAGTACCTGCAAGTTATCGACAAAATCCAGTCTATTTTAGGCGAATTATTATTATGCTTATTTAAGACTACAGACTTGCTAACATTTATCACAAATACTAGCTAGCATCGTGCTTGTATAATTACAAGCAACAGCTCCCACCGGGAAGTGTACTCGTATTGCGTATTTAACCTATTTGGATGAATGGTAAAGGTAGTTTTTTAAGATGTGACTGGCAATTCTGGAGACATAGTTAGAGACCTATTGTTATTATTTACTCTGAAGACAATACTGAAAATGACTGGCATGGTTTCCATAGGTCTCAACAGCAGTAGTGGAGCCATACAACTCGATCCTAACCACGCACACCACTCTGGAGCACTCGGACTGCGCCTTCATGGTGGACAACGAGGCTATCTACGACATCTGCCGCAGGAACCTGGACATCGAGCGTCCTACTTACACCAACCTCAACAGGCTCATTGGACAGGTAATAAAGCTTATACTTTCTTCAGTGCTTTTTAGGGTTCCGTAGCCAAATGGCAAAAAACGGAACCCTTATGGATTCGTCATGTCTGTCTGTCTGTCTGTCCGTCCGTATGTCACAGCCATTTTACTCGGAAACTATACGACGTATCTGAATAAAATTTACATATGAGGTGTATTTTGTATGCCGCTACTTAGTTATGGAGTTAAATTTAAAAAAAAAAAATTTTAGGGGGCGCTCCATAGATGTAACTAAATTTCAAAAAATGTTTTTTAACCAAATATCAACATGTGACACATCAATCGATAGGTCTTTAAAAATAACATTGAGGTTTCTTTGACCATTTTGTGATTAAGTGAATATTTTCTGATATAATCGCTTCGAAAGTCACAAAAATTGTGTAGCCCCCCCTGTAACTTTTGAACCGTAAGTACAAAAAATATGAAAAAAATTGAGGCGATGTGCCTTATCACCTTATCAGGTATCTTAAAAAAGATACCTAACAGCTCCACCGGCTGGCGAAAATCCTTTATCGCAAAAATACTTAGACATCAAGAACTAGATTTACAAAGTTAAAAAAATAGTCTACACGTTTCCAAGAGTTGCAAAAATTATAGAATTCCAATCATCTGTTTCCAGATCGTGTCCTCCATCACGGCCTCCCTTCGCTTCGACGGCGCCCTGAACGTAGACCTGACGGAGTTTCAGACTAACTTGGTGCCCTAC
Source organism: Pammene aurita (assembly GCA_947086415.1). NCBI lineage: Eukaryota > Metazoa > Arthropoda > Insecta > Lepidoptera > Tortricidae > Pammene > Pammene aurita. Next base: position 2,457,253 of record OX352298.1, read on the forward strand.
CCGCGCATCCACTTCCCCCTCGCCACTTACGCTCCAGTTATCTCTGCGGAAAAGGCCTACCATGAACAGCTGACGGTTGCTGAGATCACCAACGCTTGCTTTGAGCCTGCCAACCAGGTAACCTCATAAATTTTACAGTGCAAAGTAAGAAATTGAACACCATCGGTTTCCAAAAATAAGAAAGTAATTATGATTTGATCCAGCTAAAAGCTATGGTCATACTCGTTTGTATGTCCGACTAAAACCGCGGGGAATTCATATTAGGTAAAGGGGAAATAATCTAAAATATTTTTATCTAAGTAGGTAAGATAGAATCTGTTTAAAACGACTTCTATCTCCATAATCGTCATTCATAACGACATTCTTTCGTGAACTTCTGCTTGGCAGTATCTTCCTATTTATCAGTCTTTGGTATCATGGAGGGTACGGTATAAATCTTTGTGTCCAGGGTTGTACTATCAGACCATCTTGTTGAACTGCGACAATTACATGTCATTGAAATTAATCGTACTTAAAAATTTCCTAATGTTACAGATGGTGAAATGCGACCCGCGCCACGGCAAATACATGGCTTGCTGCATGTTGTACCGAGGAGACGTGGTGCCCAAGGACGTGAACGCAGCCATCGCCACCATCAAGACCAAGAGAACCATTCAGTTCGTCGACTGGTGCCCCACAGGTTTCAAGGTAACATCAATTAAGTCCCATGGAATGAGCGAGCCAGCGTTATTATCAGTCGACAAAAAGGTGAAATTAGTACGAGTTCCTTAGTACTAAGGCACACATAAGTAATACTAGGTGAATTTTCCCATTCAAACCTGTTATAGTACCCTACCCTACTAGTACCCTACAGCAGGTTTAAATGGGAAAATTGACGTATTACTTATGTGTGCATTAGTACTAAGGAACTCGTACTAATTTCACCTTTTTGTCGACATATTTAAGCGCTGATTGAAGCATTTATAATCCCAAAGTATAAGAATGAAAAGTGTGTCCCCGATAAAATACAAAATATCACCTTCTTGTATTATTTTTAATTGTTTTTAACCCCTAACGGAAAAGAGAGGTATTATAAGTTTGACCGCTATGTCGGTCTGTCTGTGTATCCGTTTGTGGCAACCGCTAAAACAGTTGAAACGATTCAAATGTGTTGTTTTATATTTGAAAGCAGGTTTACTAACGATGTTTCGTCTCGGTTCAGCTGTTTCGGGGGTTAATTTATTATTAAAACTAAGCGAACGTCTTGATTGCCATTCCAGAACTTTTCTAAATATGTTTTCAGGTGGGCATAAACTACCAGCCGCCGACGGTGGTCCCCGGTGGTGACTTGGCCAAGGTGCAGCGCGCCGTCTGCATGCTGTCCAACACAACCGCCATCGCAGAGGCTTGGGCTAGGTACGTGTCTTTCTATATACTCGTACCTATATACTTACTTGTCATGTCTTCATTTACAAACTTTGCTTTTCATGTGAAGATAGCCGGGTGAAAAATATTACCGTGTTATTTGCTAACCAGTTACTTTATTTATATTTTAAACCTAACCCACTGCTCTGTAAGTTTCTGGTCAGACCAAAGTAATTGGAAGGTGTACTTACGATTGTCTAAATCATCTATAGGTAACTGACATTCAAGGTGATCTGTGGAGTGGTGTGTCGGTGGTATTGGTGATCTGTGGATGAAACGATTTGAAAGCCTGACGAGAAATATATGATCATGCGCCATGTTGCGGAATTTCATTGGAACTAACTCCTTACACTGGCAATAATTTTAATGATGGGTCGTCACTGTTGTTCAGTGTCATTGTTGCGGTTTACTTGAATAATAGTAAAGTGTTGAATAATTAAAAAAAATGTCAAGAAATGTACGAAACTATTCATATTCAAGTGCAAAAATTTGTACATAATGTAGGTATGTAATAAACTGCTGGAAATAAAACGCTCGGGAAATGAAACTATTTCGCTACGAAATATTTACAAATTAATATCAGAGCTGACTGGTAAACAAATCAAGATGACATTATACCGTAGAGAATAATGTACTTTTCGACTATACTGAACTTTTGCCATATAAATGAGAATAATAGCGCCCTCTTGATAATGATCATATATTTCTGGTCAGGCTTTATGTATCTTTAGCAACAGTAGCTGGCCTTGTCTATTAGATCGAGATAGGAGTCATAACTATTAATACGTTACCTCATTTATGATTAGGACCGAGGGCTTCGGCCAAAACTTTTGGCCCATTTCCTTTTTCGCGGGGCGGGTACTATTACGGCCTTAGACTCCTATCAATTCTTTTCAGCGGGCCAGATAGAAGGGCCGTGCCAAGATCCGCCCCACGGGTCGTTATTTAGACCAACTATTTAGTATATAACTCACTTTAATGTGTATATTTTTCCACCCCCAGACTGGACCACAAGTTTGACCTGATGTACGCGAAGCGCGCGTTTGTCCACTGGTACGTCGGTGAGGGTATGGAGGAGGGTGAATTCTCCGAGGCTCGCGAGGATCTGGCAGCTTTGGAGAAGGACTACGAGGAGGTTGGCGTCGACTCCACTGAGGGAGAGCTTGATGAGGAGAATGAGTACTAGGGGGTTAGGAGTGTTTAGGAGTTTCATGAGCGTTGACTCAGTGTTACAGATGTGCCGGAAAAAAAATTGATGGAAAAGTTTTCGGAAAAAGACGAGTTTTGTCCCTACATTAATGAATGGACATTGTAAATTTTCCTTTGAACTTTTCCAACTTTTTGCAACTTTGACGTTTTTGTTCATACAAAGTGCGATAACTGAAAGACTTTTAAAGCTGTAAGAGCTGTAACGTCTATACTCTATACCATCTTGACCATATCTTGACAGATTCGGTTCGATTGTGATACTGATAAGTTATAAAACGCAGGTGACTATCTTTTGAGAATAATTTTAATTAACAAACTGTACATATTAATATCAGCGCTCATGACCTACAATTCTTCTCTTACACACTAAGAATAAGAAATAACGAAGGAAATAACTCTATTAACATTATCATCTTTATGAATTGGGAGTAATATCTTTTTATCAAGTATTGGGTGTTTTGATACAAAATTAAATTGTCAAATTGTTATTTGTTTTGTCAATTTCAATTACTTATAATTAAGTAGACTTAAGAGCTTGACTGAAATGTCTAACAGTACAAACTTTCGGAAATTATTTTCCAATGGAAGTTTACGTGTCTGTTTCGTTAACCGCATTTATTAATTATAATAAAACGTGATAATATAATAAATTAACGTAATGATTGGATTTAATATAGTTTAACGCTAGAGCTAACTTATTTGAGTTCTTGTTTAGTTTTCTTTCTGATCGAGATGTTTTGTATGTAGGTTTACGAATGCACAATAAACATTTTACACATTAATTCTTCTTTTATTATCGTTATACAGCCGTTGATAAAGTATGGTGTACTTCAATGGCGTCGCCAAGCGGGGTAGGGAGGGGCAGCTGCCCCTCTCCCCCTCCCTAGATATTAAAAAAATGTAGCCAAATATTGTAGATATCTATAATTCATATTTTCTTCACCCTCCATTCGACTTTACTAACTCATTTCTTATAATGAATTTATTGTAGGTAGCTTAAAATGACGTTTGTATGTGTTTATTACACTATTGCACATAAACAAGTATAGTATAGTATGATGTATATGTATATACATCAAAACAAAAATATGTAAAATATATATGCACAAAGGCAAGCTTACGCCTAAGAGGGATTTCTTCCAGCTAATCTATGAGAAAATCAGAAAGGAACTAAAATACTAAAAAGTGGAAGACGAACTATGCACAAAAGAGATCAATAAAAATTTTGGAAACACAAAGCTTCCATTTAACACTAATAAATATGTTGGTAAATGTGCCACACAAATACTTATAGACGTTTGATAAGAGAGGACTTTGTCTTTATAAAATATATTTCCTTATACAGCCTGTAAATTTTATACGGGCGTATACTTTATCCACCTATAGTATCCAGCAATAGGACTCATCTAGTATAATCATTTTGTTAAATAGTGTTATTAATTATGCGTAACGATTTTTTAAAGTCCTACCGGGCACCAATGTACGCTATACAACTGATTTAAAACTAACATAACTGACATGACGCATCGGTTATTTAATTGTCATGGATGCAATACATTGCGGGCTGAATTATTATGTATGAAAAAAAATCTTATTTTCATAAAGAAATAAATTTAATAGGTTCCCTAGGCCCAATACTAATCGCCAGTACAATATACGCCCGTATAAAATTTACACACTGTATATTTCCAAACTGTATTTCAACGTGATATGGTTCAATTTCGCATAATTTCTAACAACTTCCACTATTGCTTCCTTATATTATAATTCAGAAGGTATGTATATTTGTACGTCTTTTGAATTGCATTTTTGTAATAAAGAGGCCTTATTAAGCCGACAAGTCAAGGTCTTATTGAAAAAGGCATCCCTATATTTTTTTAATAAATAACTGGGTTTGTTGTATTCGAATACAGTTTATTTACATAAATAAATGTACAAAATTACGCAGCACTTTTACATAAAGTTCATACATACTACGTAAATATCATGTAATAGTCGTGCATACATTTTATACATTTTTTAACCACTTCTAAGGAAAAACGCATACCTGTATTGAGAGATCTTGTTACATTATTTATTCTATATGTAAATTTGAGTCGGATATCTATAATATAATTCATACAATATAAATATAATTCATACAAAATAAATATAATTCATATTCATACTACACAAGCCTTAGCTTGAAAATAAAAGTTTTCTAGAAAGAATATGTTGTCATTGAACTCATTGAGAATGCCAAATCCGTTACGTGCTCGATTTTTGATTGACAAGCAGGTACCTAGCAACAAAACTTATTATTCTTATTAAGGTATTAATTGATTTGATTAAAATTGCGCACATATGGGAATTGGCATTCTCAACAACAATGTATAATGGTTTAAATAATATGAATAATATTAAGCTTTACAAAAATAAAAATATATTTCATCATATTTGCATAGAACAGTGAATCACAAATTCCCCAGTTGTGTAGATTTAAAGAAAATGACACGGGGGTTTCACTATGTATCTATCCTTTCTACCCGTTTTTGCCGATGCACTTACCGCATATGAGGGAAGGGTTGGCACATCGCTTATATAACATCTAATGGGTGCGTTCGAGAATAGTATCATTTCAGCCAGTGTTTATGAATTTTTCTCAAACATGCTCGGAAATGTTCCTGTTACGTTAGTAATTAGAGACCAGTAGGGACTCTATTCCAAGGCAGGTTCAGCGCGACGTACGTAAAGGATTTTCATACAACATTAAATCACTCAGCCAGTAACTGAAGCACTAAACAAGTAATTTTATTTCCTTACATGTTAGAGAAAAGCACTATACATGCTTCGACCGTAATCAGCTTACCTGGCTTCGTATTGTAGCCGTCCTCGTCTTCGACTCGGACGGCTACTAAATACTCAGCCAGGAAAGCTTACTTACTGGTCTCTGCAGTAATGTACTATAAATGAAGCTAGTTTAATACCCTATTTTATTTTTTTCAAAAGCGCAAGGCCGCTAACATTTTCGTCTGTCATATTCAGGAAGGAGAATCTTCTGTAATTGTAAGAATTATTACTAGCTTATTCTGTGGAAACTGTAACTTTGTTCTTGTTTGTCAATAAGGCGTTTTGCTAGTTTGACATTACTTTTGACAGAAGGCCATTCAACTTTTTCCTATAAACACCACATTGTATAAAAATAATCTTGAGCAAGTAGACGCACCCGTAAATAATTGATTTGTAACAATTGTGATATAGGGTTTTCAACGTTTTGAGTATGGCTGAGCTAATTTCAATAAAAAAAGTAACTAGACTTGGATTTTCCAAGAGTCTCATGCGGATCATAAACACTGTATATAGGTACTACACTCCGTCCTAGATTATTTTGATAAACAATTTATACTAATATAAATACCTCATTGGAGTATAATACTAGTTCTAGTATGTACCAGTGACGTCACAATTAAATGACCATTTGTAAATCTTTTTGCACAGTATTAAGGTCTTCTATTGGGTACTTCTTTATCTGTACAACATATTGTATGTTTTAATCTAAGTACAGTCAGCAGCAGAAGTTGCTATACACTCCGGGTGCTCAAACTGACGCCAACGTTTCAATCGCCAAGAAGTCGTTGGCTGCCAGGATAGCTTATAGTCATAAGCGTTCAATTAATCACAATTATGTGAACACTCGAAATTCAGTTACCTTTACACACTTAACGTGTCTTTGATACCTTAGCAGTCAGGTAACCACGTGTATCAAAGCAGTCAACATGTCACATATATCTAAACAACATAGGAATTGAAACTTTCACTGCAGACAAATAAGGTCCAATATCGATTTTAAAAAAATCCACATTTGTCAGAAGCTATTTTGACAATCATCGAAAACAGTGCAGACTTGTCATTACATACATCTGTCTCATGTTATGCTCTTCAATTATTTTGACAGGTGCATCTCGGCAAACTTACAAAGTTATTTGATTTTCAATCGCCGCGACATCTGACACATCGCAAAAGCTAAGTAAAGCCTAATTTGAAAATCAACGTCAAGGCACGTTGTGGTCTAGGGGAAAATCGTTCGCTTTAGAAGGCAGAGATCATGGGTTCAAACCCCAGCCGACACAGAAATATAATAGATTTTTATTTTATTTTATTTTTGATTTAATTTTTGTTATAATTTGTTCTTTGTTATTAGTTTTAGGTTTCTTTCGCAATTTTGTATTCGTTTTAATAATTTTTGAAGATGTTACATAAAGCGCACGATATTCTTACTTAATATTGTGTTTTCAAAAAACGTAAAAGTAAAAAATAAATAAAACGGCACTTAAAAGATGCCACGGGTGACCAGAAGGCTGGCTGTGGCTGGTATCTTGTCCAACGACTTAGCATAGCAATACAACGCGGCAATAAGAGTGCAGACTTGTCACTGCATACATCTTTCTCATGTTTTGCTCTTCAATCATTTTGACAGGGGCCTCTCGGCTAGCTTTCGGCAAACAAACTGAATTATTTGATTTTCAGCAGAATCGTCGTAACGACTGACTTAAGGCTCTGCCTAAGCGTCTGAGCTAAGTGAAGCCTAATTTCAACCTACATGTCAGGGCACGTATTGGCGTCTGTGTAATTCGTTTGCTTTTGAAACCCGAGATCAAACCCGGACATAATTATTATTGTTAAAATATTTTTATTTATTTATATTATTGTTTTTTAGCTTTTCACGGTATTCTTACATAATATTTTGTTTTTAAATAATATCATAATATGTTGTCTGAAATTTGTCGCATGAAAGTAATATTTTATTTTTACAGTCGAGAAACTACATTTACGTACCCTATCGGGCTTTGTCACACTGACAAGCAATGTGAAATGCAATAAAATGTATATTACTGATTTACTGTGACAAGGTACGAAATGGTGTAGGTACAGTCAGCAGCAGAAGTAGCTAAGCGTTTGAGGTGTTCAAAATGATCTACACGCGTTCTTATTCTCTACACAATAAAGGTGTGTTGACTTCATTGTGAACACCTCACCCACTTAGCTACTTCTGCTGCTGACTGTACGTAGATCGAATTCCATGACCGTACATTATATGTATAGCTAACAACAACGTAACCCGATGGCTACATCGTTTTAGGTTGTAAATTGAATGAAAATGACGGCATATTTTACGAACACATTTTTATTTCATTGAACTATCTACTAAAATGTATATATAGTATTAAAGAATGGCCATTCAATATTATATATTTTTGTAAAATAACTCATAGTCTATCTTAGCAACAAAAACACGAATTATAACTTATAATATTACGCTAGAGACCCTATAGCATCATAAATTCGCAAATAGTAAATGATGAGTTAATTTCTTATTTATTTTATAAGTGGTTTCGGGTTTTTTAGTTCAAAATCGCGTGTAACCCCCTTCGGCATTAAGTACGTTTTGTAAACGTTCTCTCATCGCATTAACTAAATTTTCACACAGAGCTTTTCCTCGGAATGATTCCCATATATTTAATACATGATTGTTTAAATTTGCACGCGTTCTGGCTTGGGTGTAGTCCCATTTTTGAATCATTTGTCCCCACATATTTTCGATGGGATTAAGGTCCGGACTCTTTGGAGGCATTTTTATAAGTGTTAACTCTTCTCTTCGGTGCCGAATTTCAATCCAGCCTTGTACTAATCGGGAATTATGGATCGAACTGTTATCTTGCATAAAGTGGATATTTTCGTTGGGGTACACGATTTGAGCAGTTGGTAAAAAAGAATCTTCTAAGATTTCTTTGTAACTCAGCCCATTCATTCTACCCGAAATCGGCACTAATTCCCCAGGGCCATTTTTTGAAATCCAACCCCAGTATGCATTTGTGATACGGCCACTTCGTTCATTCAATAGTATATTTTGTTCATGATATCTCGAGTTATCAACCCTCCACAAACTTACCCTACCATTGTCAGAGGAACAAAAAACTTTTTCATCCATAAAACAAACATTAGTAAAGTCATAATTAAGATACCTTGCTGCAAACTCTAAACGCAAGTCTTTGTGTCGCTGTGTCAAAACAGGTTTCTTGGCCGGTATTCTGTGCTTTAAACCCTGTTCTTTAAGCCGTCGCCTCACTGTACTATTAGAAATGTGCATACGTGCAGCGATGTCACTCGTATTTACAAATCTATCCTCTCGCACTTTTTGCAACATTAACCTATCTTCGTTTACGTTGGTGCTGCGAGGTCGGCCAGTAGTCACATGGCAATTTAAACTATTCTCGTATTGCCACCTTTCCAACCAAAGATATACTGTGTTCCTCTAAAACAAAATAAAACAATTAATCGTTATATATTAAAACATCCATTTAGTACACTCAATAATTAATAGAATGACTTAAAAATACTTACTGTTATTCCTAATTCATCTGAAATTTCAGTAACACCTAGACCCGCCTCTTTTAAATTAATTATTCTCTCCTTCGTTCTTTGATCTATTCGCAGCATCGTATTTTAGTGATATACAATATACTTTAGTACAATAAGTGGACTAAATAAAAATATTATATGCTTTACGGTTTAAAAGAACGGTCGCCTATGACAGTTAAAATAAAAACCGATCACTTTCGTAGAACTTCCTTATTTATTATTGTCTGTTTGACACTTGACGATAAAATACTTCTTTAAGAAAGGAGGTGTACATACTCATATTCAAGTGCCATCTTAGAAACATACTTACATTTTATGACGTCAATTCGCATTTTTTTTAAGTTGATCATATAAAATGTTAAATGCTTAGTTACCATTGAAAAAACCACTGCTTAGCAACTAGTGGCACCCTGGCTGTTGACGTACATGTGATTGGTAGAGAGTGTACATACGTATTAAAGACAGCAGCTTGAATTTGAGTGCTTAGTTACCACTGACTTTCTAGCCGTTACTGTCATTGTGATTAAACAAGGGTGTATGTATTAAAGAAAACCTGAACAGTTGAGATATATATGACGAACTGAAAGCCGTCGTGAAAATGGCAAATGAGCTGCCAATATTTTTGTGACAATTGAGGCGTACATGTTTTTTTGGATACCCTGCCCGCTCAGGTATATCTGCTGCTGACTGTACAACAAAATAGTAACTTTAACTTCTGGTTTGAAGTAGGTTTTGTGTAGAATATCAATAATTATCTTTAAAATATTAATAGCACTAGAAAGGAAAGAAACGTGACCATTAGTAATGGAGTAACACTGATCAAAACAGTTATAATATCTTTCCAGAATTAGTTACAAGTGGTTAAAGACCAAAAAGCGTTGGTGGGTCAGTTCAACAGAAAACGTACACTGGGCACGATTTTTGAAGCGTTGCCAGATCGAAGGACAACATATAGATTTTTTTAAATATCGGTATTAGAGATGATATCGGCATAATGATTAGACGGTTTTTCGGATTCACTATTTGCCCGTAGAAAAGGCTTTTGCTAAGAGATTTTATTCATATGTATCTGCCCATCTGGCAACCCTAACATTTGACCCCTCCAAGATACAACTGATTGTAGAGAGTAGGTAAGTCTGTGTACTATTCTGAATGTGATTTGAGCACTCGTTCGGAACCAGAGGTGGCAATACCGGTATGTTTTTAAGGGTTAATTTCGGAAATCCGGTATTGCTCATTAAAAAAATACCGGTACTGCAAGGCCTAACTAAGAACCCACGGACCGTGACTCGAACCGGACTCCTTTACGCGCAGGGTTCGAAATTATTAAGATAATTATGATCTCTGATATTTATCGTGATAATTATCGGATAATTATCTCCGGTATCGATTTTTTCTGTTATAGTTCAACTAAGAATGATGAAAATCACGCGCAATATTTTATTTTGTGCCTTCCGCCTTTAAAATTTTTGAGTTATTATCAAATCGATAATTATCAGACATACAAATCACGATAATTATCAAGATAACTATTATTGATAATTATCCTTTGGAACCCTGTTACGCGTTCACCGAACAGCTAGTCTGGAGTCTGGAGGAGAGTAGGGATGCAAGGTAAGTGGCCGGCTCGAGTGGTGGCGACCGACTGCACATCTGGCGCCGCGTTCATGCCAATCAAATTAAAACCATGGCACTGGCCTCAGAACGCTGCTCAGTTCTCTTAGGCCTTTCTTTCTCACACGGGGTAATAGCAACGCCACAAAATTGGTTCCTAACTGCAACGCAATCGAAAACTCACACGGTGCAACCGATACACTTTGATTTGCTTCAATGACATAACATAACATAACATAAATACTCTTTATTGCACACCTCAAATAATAGACACAAAGTATACACAAGTCACAAACAAAAACGCACAGGCAAAACAATTGGCGGTCTTATCGCTAAAGAGCGATCTCTTCCAGACAATCTTCGGGAATCTGAAACCTTTGTAAATTAACAGAAAAGTATGTGTTGCAAAGCAAATAAATCTAACATTAATAAACTTACACATATAAAATAAAGAAAAAAATATAAATAAAAAATAAACAAACTTACATAGCTCATATTTATGACATACATACATATAGTATATTTAATAAATATAATAAAATAAGAAAATATAAACTAGGACCAAACACACTACATGCTACAGGTTGACATCATTATGCGAGTCACAACGTCCCTGTTGAAAAGTAATTTTCGATATGTGCCAAGATATAAATACATGTGCCAAGTTGCCAACGTGGTTGATCGTGTCGCAGTTGAAAACTAGTTTGTTTTGGGTTGCTCCATGTGAGAGCGGCCTAAGTGGCATCGTGTTACAATTTGGTGCCGTGACCAGGATGCAACATTAATCGCGGCGAACGCTAGTCACTGAGGTGAACCCTAAATGGTTCATTGTTGAATCATTTAGGGTTCATTTTACATTGGACATTTCATAGATTAAGGGCCGGTTGCACCGAACCGTCTGTTAATGTCAATGTCATCGTTAAAAAATCTTGTATGAAAAGTTTGACAGTTTTCTATAGGATGAGAGCTCCGTCGCCATATTTAACGTTGAGTTCCTTAGCTGTGCGTGGTGCAACCGGTCCTAAGTTATTAAACAAAAGAATATATGTTGAACCATAAATGGGTCAACAATTGACCGTACAGTTGTGTTGGGCTTACTGTCGGTGTTGTTAACTAGTCAGCGTGCGGCTTGAGCATGTCGGTGGGCACGGCGGCGGCGCGCGGGAACCAGCCGCGCGGCCCGCGCGCCGCCGCCGCCGCCGCCGCCGCCACGCCCACGCGCTCGCCGAACAACCAGTGTCTGGGTAAACACACAAATATCCTCATACAGTCTGGGTATTAGTTGAAACTAAGATTATAATAATTTTAAACAATAAAGAACCGACTTCACTTAGCATCCACCTTTCCAACAGCAAATGCTCGAGCTGCTGCAAAAATACTCAAATCACTATAGGTGTGCCTATAATAGTTGAAGAGTTCCCTCGATTTCTCCAGGATCCCATCATCAGACCCTGACATGGTTACAATGGGACCAACTGTGAAGTATACGCTTTCAAACAAAAAAATAATTTTCCTAATCGTTCCGGCCGTTTTCGAATAATCGGCGAACATACATAAAAAAATATCAAAAAAAAACAAAGGTCCCGACGAATTGATAACCGCCTCCTTCGAAATCTTGAAGTCGGTTGAAAAGAGAAAAGATCTTCAATTAAGACGCATTATAATGGACTTACGAACTTCAGAAACTATCTACCATCGGTTCGAAATATACACCTCTCAACAGAGAAAAATTATGACCGTCAAACAACTAGGCGGGACTTATTTATTCAAAACAGTAATAAATTAAATCTCCAAAATACATGATAATGCTTAGTTCCACCAGAAAACATCAAACACTCTTTTATTGACAATATTGTTAAATAATTTAACTTAAATATTACATCTCATGAATTAATGTACGATAGTATATTATTTACAAAAATATTACAATTTCAATTGTCTTACCTAGGTATGTTATTTAATAAATTATGTCATAATATTTTATTACATTTTTAGGTTTTTGAAACTATTTATCCATATGTTTTTGTTATTATAATGTCAGTTATATAGTTATGATTGTATTCATACGTATCAACAGTCAGATTATTTTCTTCGGGTTAAGATTATAAAAGTCGTCAGGATTGTAGAAAACGTGGGCCACTAGCCATTTCTTTTGGTTTATTTGTGAAAGTGTTAGTACATTCAATCTTTTTCAGGTGGTTATAAGATGAGTTAAATTTCTAAAAACTAGAATGCTTTTATCGTAATATCTGATTTAAGTCATACATGTTAACCTCTACCATACTTGGTTGTCTTCAATGTCATACTTACTTTTCAGCAGGAAAACTATTTAAAAAAAATCGCATCATTTACTTTATACATAGGCTGCTATTTATATATCCGGAAACCGGGATTACAATCTTCTTAAATAGCATATTTGACCTCCATGGTAAAATTTGAACTTTTTTAAGTACTGGCCGGTATATTTTTTCTTTCTTATTAACGCTCGTGTTTTGTTTTTGACGGGTTTTAAATGTCATCTCGCAGCAAGAATGGAACTCACTCGTGAAAATATTCGTGCTATGATTTATTATGATTTTCGGCGTGGTTTAACGCAACAACAGTGCATAGATCAACTAACTTCAACTTTTGGTGATGAAGCCCCATCTAAAACTACTGTGTATCACTGGTTTAGTGAGTTCAATCGTGGACGTAGTATGCTTACGGACGAAGTTAAGGCAGGTCGCCCGAAATCGGTCGTTGTACAACAAAATATCGATGCTGTGCGAAAACTTATAATGGACGACCGACATGTTACGTACTGCGAGATAGAGGCGACTCTGGGTATTTCTATGACCAGCATTAATAGCATATTACATAATTATTTGGCTGTAAAAAAAATTTGTTCGCGTTGGATACCCCACAACTTAACAAAAGAGCAAAAAGATGCTCGCGTCGAATGGTGCAATAAAATGTTAAAAAAATATAACCGTGGTGACTCAAAAGCCGTTTATAACATCTATACAGGTGACGAATCCTGGATCTATGCATACGATCCCGAAACGAAGCAACAATCAACGGTATGGGTGTTTCAAAATGAGCCGAACCCTACGAAAGTTACTCGTGCAAAAAGTACATTGAAACAAATGGTGGCCTGCTTCTTCGGTATTAATGGCCATGTAGCTACAGTGCCACTAGAAAACCGTAGAACGGTTAATTCAGAGTGGTACACGACCATTTGCTTACCGGAAGTATTTGAACAAATTCGTAAAACTAACCAGCGACGAAGAATCATTCTTCATCATGACAATGCCAGCTGTCATACGTCACGCGAAACAACTCTATTTTTGGAGGGTCAAAATGTGGAATTAACGGGTCATCCGCCGTACAGCCCTGACTTGGCACCCAAAGATTTTTATTTATTTCCAAATATAAAGAATAAATTACGCGGTCAACGATTTTCGACCGCTGAAGATGCTGTCGACGCATTCAAACAACACGTTATGGAGGTACCTCAGGCGGAGTGGCAGAAGTGCTTTAAAAATTGGTTCACGCGAATGCAAAAGTGCATAGATCATCAAGGAGAATACTTTGAAAAACAATAAAACCATTTTCAGTCGTGTACGTTTGTTTGTTTTTTTGTTTCCGGATATATAAGTAGCAACCCTCGTATTATGATTGATAGAAAGAAAAACAAGATGAGCGGGAAGTGATTTTCAATACCAATAATTTCCGAAAATACTTATTAGATTGATTTGGATTTTATGCAGCAACTAATACCTATGTAGCTTGAAGTGCACATATTATTCTTCCAGAAATCGTCAAAAATATACCATTGTAAACTACTCGTACAATATCACACTTCGAAGGGATTGCAGACAGGTAAGTTATATGTGTAACTACGAACTATGTGGTAAGATAAAAAATTGGTTATTACACTATCATACTATCATTTCCTTTATTTATTTATCTTCTTAGGGTAGGTAATTTATAACATTTTTATAAAAGTAAAATATAAAAATACATCTAAAACACACCGAAATTATAAAAAAACCTAATACTATCATTATTGTTATGTCCCTTACACGTTGTTGCAATACTTAGAAGGATTTTTAAAACTTGACGACATTTTCTAGTCCAAAATTCGTTAGCTAGACTAAATAACCTTTTACTAAAATATAAACAAACTTATAACATTATTAGCACTAAACACAATTGACAAACTAGACATAATTGTATGTTTTTGAATTGTTATTTAAGAACACAAAATATCACTATTTAAGAAAAGTCCCTTGATTTCTTTATGATCCTTCATTACGATCTTCAAATACCGACTTAAAAACAACTGTAAAGTAAAGACCGTTTTAAACCGAATAAAAACGACTAGGTATTTCTCTTTTCTTCAAAAAGTCGAAGAACATGCACAAAAAATACACTGACGAATTTCTTCCTAGCAAATAGGTTAAAAATCAGAATAGATCATCCAACACATGACTTATAATAATACTCACTTCCTCTGCCTGGTGGCTCTGATGACGTCACCCGGCTGCAGCGGTAGCCGCGGTTCATCCGTCCACGGAGCGCCCAGCGCTGCCCGGGGCCGGCTGAAGAGAGGGCACCAGCGACCGGAGTAACTGGACACGGCTGTGTACAGCCGGGAGCGAACACGCTTGTCCGCTTTCTGGGCTAACTGTTCGAGCTGGAATACAAAATACACCCGTCAAATTGTAACAAAATTTCCCTAAAAAACAAAGCGCGAAGTAAAGCTGCATTTTTGTTATGTTTTTTTAGGGTTCCGTACCTCAAAAGGAAAAAACGGAACCCTTATAGGATCACTTTGTTGTCCGTCTGTCTGTCTGTCTGTCTGTCTGTCTGTCTGTCTGTCTGTCAAGACCATTTTTCTCAGGAACGCGTGGAGGTATCAAGCTGAAATTTATACCAAATACTCAGGTCTATTGTTCCTTGGAGCTGCGAAAAAATCAAACTCAAAAGCCAACGCAATCAAAAGATACAGTCGGTTATGCTGCAAATTTTAGTTTTTCGGCACTCGCAAAACCTACGGGGTACTTCCCGTGAACTCAGAAACTTGAAATTTGGCACGAAGCAACGTCATATAGCATAGACAATGCAAAAATTACAAAAAGTAGACATTTTTAATAAAATCATACAAAAAAACATTTTTTTAAATTTTAAACTTACTACCTTTTTTCTCGTAAACGCGTGGAGATATTAAATTGAAATTCATGTCAAATACTCAGGGCTATAGGACCTTTCAGATGTAGCAAAACCAATCTTTTATGTCAACGCAATCAAAAGAAATAGCAATTTAAGTCGCATATTTTGAAACTGAGTACTCGCAAGAAACTCAAAACCTAAAGGGTACTTCCCGTAAACTCAGAAACTTAAAACTTGGCACGAAGAAACTTCATATAGCTTCATAAAGGAAAAATTACGAAAAGTAGACATTTTTAGTAAAATCATAAAAAAATATTTTTATTTAATTTTAAACTTACTACCTTTTTCCTCGTAACGTGTAGAGGTATTAAATTGAAATTAGTAATAAACATACTACAACTTTTGCTTGTTATAGGTTTGTACGGAACCGTCGGTGCGCGAGTCCGACTCGCACTTGGCCGGTTTTTTTCTCTTTATTTTTACAAAACGAGATACAACTGCACTGCAGTTTGTTGGCAGAAAACTTATTTTACCCTCCACCATTGTACTATTAATTTACATTGTACTTATGTGGCTGTGGGAGTGTTTGCTTATTTGGGTCTCTTAGGGGCGTATGAAACTGTGCTTCCTGCGTAATACGCAAAAATGCTCGCACTTTTTTTAGTTAGTCCACTTTAATTAAAAAACTGCATGTTTTTGGAATTAGTTATTTAGCAATAATTAAAGTTAATTAAATTAGGAACAATTTGAGCCCAGTCACAGTACCTTAGGTATAATAATTAATAAAATATGAAGCAAAAGAAATGTATGTAATTTTTCTCAAAAAATTTGAGTTTATGAGATTTTTTTCATGTTTACAGCTAAAACCTAAGCACAACCGCTCGTGCTAAGAGAAAACAGGGACCTAAATAACATACCAAAAATACAGCTTTACATCGCGCTTTGTTTTTTAAATATACAATTTGGCTGCTGTAAAAATATTAGTGAAGATAATAACGCATACGTAGCTCAAATCGTTTTTAAAAATACATCAATTTTGGTTATATCAAATTATACACTGTAGACAATAAAGTCTGTTAACCCCGATACGATTCCAAAAAACAGTTGAAACCAATTATAATTTATGTGTACCTAGTTAGTAGGGTTGTTTTTCACCTCATACCCAAATCACCAGTAGTGAGTAGGAACTACGAATCAAATATTTTAATATATTTTCCATAGTTCTTAAATAAAGTTGTTACAACAAACATAGTTGTTACAATTTTGTGCCGTGACCAGGATTTGCAAAATTGCATTAGAGTAACAGATAACCTCAACCACGAGATAGATCATAAGTACAACTCGAGGTCACCACGCATCAGCGCTCCCGTACTAATTTAGTATGAGAGCGCGACCACTTATTTCATTTGAGTTAACGTTTTTGATCATTACTATGTGAATTAAAAATATCCACAAAAATCAAGTTATAGGGACTAACCTGCATTGTTATACTACAAAATGTAGAATACTATTAAAATGTGCTGTTTGAATCGTAGAAATTAACGAATAAAATTGCGCTTATGTGTGGTGACCCCGTGCTCTTTACTGGGAGCAAACTTAATGATGAGTAGTCTGTGTAGTCTGTGATTAGGGTACTTACAGTAAGATCATATTGCCCACAGCCCTCCTTGAGTGGCCACGTAAGCCCATCATAAAGATGGCCTTTAAACACCATATGCCAGTTATCCTTCCAACCGCGGTCGTATGGAAACACGAACTCTGGTAAACCTGCTTCGTGTCGGCGGCAGACTGCTTTCTCCAGGATCCAGTCTTCGATCGTTGTGCGGTTGCGGAGGATGCTTCGGATCTGGGGAAGAGGTTTAAGGGATAACTTAGTCAACGAAAATGTACGTAAGTAACAAACACTATTGCACAAACAGAGGATGTAGTGTCACAGCAAAAATATATGACACGCTCTTATGGAATATATAGAAATAATATTATTATAATAATATTGTGTCGAATATTACTGCGGGCTTTGTTGATAATATTGCAGGTGACTGTATACAGGATAATTCATAATCGGTGATCAGGAACCAATTTTTAGAAATAAAGAAAGGTTGAGAAGTCTAAGACTTCCTCGGCAGATGTCGCTAGGCGTCCCCCTAAGACGCATAAATATAGTGGAGAAATTCGCAGCCATCAGGTAAGTCTCAGTAGCTCAGATGATCAGAGCAATGGGCATGTATCCCAGAGTCGCGAGTTCGAGACTCGCCTGTATACAAAATTACTTGTAGGAACCAATTTTTCTAATTTAATCTTAGCACAAAACTGTGTTAAGTACTGTATTTCCTCGGTTGACAACCCAAACTCACTATCACAAGTTCATAACTATAATGAACCGTACTTGTAAGAAAACAAGGTTGACTTTCGTAAGTATTTTTTGCAACTAGTGAGTTTGGTTGTTACCCGACGATTTATTTAGGATGAAAATCAAACCACAAGTTCGGGCTCAGACTATTAACTCCTTACTACTTTATCGTATTACCTACACATCACGTTAATCAGTTCTGCCAACAGCCCAACACTGTTGACTATCAACAATGATTTTATCCTCATAATCTACCCATTTATTGGTAGTTAGCTCATCGGTACCTAACTACTAGCTAAAGTTTACGCAATTTTATCTACAATCACATTGTAAGTCCTCTAAAATGTGTTCAAAAACGGTAGGCAATGGCTAGCATTACCACAACCGATTTTACTGTGATAAGTTTTTTATCTGTGGCAGTAACGTAATTTTAACATTACATAAATAAATAAATAATAAATAAATAAATATTATAGGACAATCTTACACAAATCGACCTAGGCCCACGGTAAGCTCAATAAGGCTTGTGTTATGGGCTTATGGGTACTATGCGAACACGTATTATGCGAAAAACAAAACCTAATAGCACCACAAATCAATCTTCCAAGCCGGTTGGTCACCGTGGAAGATTACGACCGAAACCTTCCAAAGAAATCATCAGAACTTACAAAACTCAGCAAAAGTAGCTCACACCAGCTCTACATATTGACATACAATGTTAGAACTTTATCAACACACGAACGATTAATTGAATTAAATGAAGCACTAGCGAATATAAAATATGACATCATAGGTTTATCAGAAATACGACGCCTCGGCAACGAAATTTCAGAATACGATCACTTCATTCTGTGCCACACAGGCCAAACGCCAGGAAAATATGGAGTCGGTTTTTTAATAAACAAACACCTAAAAGAAAATATCGAGAGCTACGTTGGAATCTCTGAACGAGTCGCACTTCTTAACATCATCGTTTCAGATAAACCGCTTACCATAATACAGGTCTACGCACCCACAGAGGCGGCGCAAGAAGAAGAAGTGAATAGTTTTTACGAAGAAAGCTACGAAGCTATAAGCATGGCGTATGAAGACTACATCTTAATGGGGGACTTCAATGCAAAAATAGGCCAACCACAAACGGATGAACATCTTATAACACGGCAATATGGCTATGGTGAGAGAAACGCACGAAGACAGAGACTCATAGACTTTTCGTTAGAAAACAGGCTAGCAATTATCAACACTTTTTACAAGAAAAATCCTAAAAACAGATGGACGTGGCGCTCGCCAAATGGGCAATATAGAAACGAAATCGATTTCATAATGTCTAATCGTCCACAAATCTTTCAAAATATCGAAGCTTTGAATCTAGATTATCCGTCAGACCATAGATCGCTCAGAGCTACAATATCACTTGCTAGACCGAAAAAAAGTAGAGCCAACTACTCAAATAAACAATACAGTATTCTTAAAAGCGAGGAAGAAATATCACTGTATAAAGAATACCTAACACATTACATAAACACTCTAGAAAATAACATTATAGAGGAGACGGTACAAGCCGTATACGACAAAATAATCAACATTATTCGAATAAGTCTTCAAAGAGCTTGTAAAAAAGATTCACCTAGAGACCGTAGTATACTGACAGAGCGCACAAAAAATCTGATAAAAAGAAAACAAGAATTACAAAAAACTAAAAATAAGTCTAGATCACAGAAAAACGAACTCAAAGCACTATACAAATTGACCAGTAAATATATAAAAAAAGACTATCAAAACCACACATTTATATTATAACCTTAGAAAGACATTTAGAACAGAAAGGAAGCACAAAAAAGGGTTATAAAGAACTACGAACAAATAAGACATGGATCAAAAGCTTAAAAAAGAAGGAAGAAACGAAAAATAGCCGCGCTGAAATCATAAAGATTGTGACAGACTTTTATAAGGAGTTATATAGCGCTACAATATCACATAGAGGTCCAGTAGAGAACGATTCAGCGAAACCTTCGGGGTCAAATAAAATATCAAGTTCTGACATAAAGCCTATAGACTGCAAAGAAATTATAGAGACAGTACGAAAGCTAAAGTCAGACAAAAGTCCAGGCTCGGATCACATCACGAATGACGCTATAAGAATCGGTCAAGATATACTAGCCAGGCCACTAGAAAATCTATTCAACCTAATTTTAGAGACCACTGAAACACCCACACAATGGTCTGAATCCAATATTATTTTGCTCTATAAAAAAGGAGACCCTGAAAATATCAGCAACTACAGACCGATAAGCCTTCTGCCATCCATATATAAACTTTTTTCAACCATTATAAACCAGAGAATAAACGTATTACTAGAACAAAAACAGCCCATCGAACAAGCCGGCTTTAGAAAACGTTTTTGCTACGATGGACCATATCCATACTTTGGAGTTAATAAATTAATAATAGAGAAATTTCAGGAACAAAAACGTCCACTTTACGTAGCTTTTATCGATTATCAAAAAGCTTTCGATACAGTTTCCCACGAAAGTATATGGATAACACTAAAAGCTCAACAGGTAGAGACATAATTTTAAACAAAAATGAACCGACTTCACTTAGCCTTCACCTTTCCAAAAGCAAACGCCTGAGCTATTGTAAAACATACTCAAATCACTGTAACATTTGAAGAGTTCCCTTGATTCCTTCAGGTACCCATCATTACATAGTAACCTGGTGACAATGGGACCAACCGTAAAGTATAGTCCTTAAAGAATTTTTCAAATCGGTTCTGCATACATAAAAAAAATTGCAAAAACAAATACCTATCCCCACGAATTGAGAACCTTTGAATACTTTGAAATCTTAAAGTAGGTAGATAAAATAAATAACGTGCTACTTGAAAAACATTCAAGTTAAACTTCAGTTACTAACACCACATTTATCGTGTTACAGTGAAGCAGAATATCACCAACCTGCACGTCCTCAACGCCACCATCACGGAATTAGATCTCTCTCAGTCCGTGTTCCGACGGCTGACTTCCATGGCGCTAACTGACGGAAACATCGGACGGATTGTTGGTAAGTTACCAAACTATCATTACCCTGCCCTGAATGCCACCATCACGGAGTTAAATCACTCTCAGTCCGTGTTCCGACGGCTGAATTCCAAGGCGCTAACTGACGGAAACATCGGACGGATTGTTGGTAAGTTACCAAAACATCATTACTCTGCCCTGAATGCCACCATCACGGAGTTAAATCACTCTCAGTCCGTGTTCCGACGGCTGAATTCCAAGGCGCTAACTGACGGAAACATCGGACGGATTGTTGGTAAGTTACCAAAACATCATTACTCTGCCCTGAATGCCACCATCACGGAGTTAAATCACTCTCATTCCGTATTCCGACGGCTGAATTCCATGGCGCTAACTGACGGAAACATCGGACGAATTGTTGGTAAGTTACCAAAACATCATTACTCTGCCCTGAATGCCACCATCACGGAGTTAAATCACTCTCAGTCCGTATTCCGACGGCTGAATTCCATGGCGCTAACTGACGGAAACATCGGACGAATTGTTAGTAAGTTATCATCAAACTATCCTGAACGTTATGGCTGCTCTACACCATGGGCCATCATAGGCCATCATAAAGACGCAGCTACATACAAGCTGTAACAAAAATGCTGGTGATCCTTGGTATCGTATTTTAATTATAAAAAACTAAGAAAAACAAATTTTCACGCAAAAAAATAAGTTTTTGTATGGACGGTTGGCCGCCGGGACCATGTGTCCCATATAAAAAAAGTTTTTATTCAAAAATATCCGGCAAGGTTGACTTTTACGGTTAAAAACTAGGTGGCGAAGTGCCTAGTTTATGGTCAAATTAAAATTAAAAAGTTACGGAAATTGCAGGCTCGATTTCGCGACATAAATGTTGCATACAAATTCCATTTTTGTCGAGGTACAAACTTTTTAAAAAGTTCAACAGCCATACAAAAAGAAAGGCAAAGGTCCTAAACAGCCAAAACACAACATCGGTATTTGTTATTTATAATGTTGGTACCGCGATTTTTTATTTAGTTCAAATAGCTTACGGTAAATTCAGAAGAGAAATACACTTCAAACTTTTTAATAAAAAAGATATAAAGGCGGCAAAGCTGAGCGTGTACCGCGAACATAAAAAAATGTAGTTTCGAATAAATCTGTCTCTCTCACTCAAAATGAGAAGCGATGGAGATGGAGATAATTATAGGATTCGAATCGAAATTCGATGCTCGCGGTAGTGGTCATTCTTTTAACCTAGAAGAGAAGTTATCCTGAATATATTATTTATGTCAATTTTGTTTGTTGTTCATCAACGTTGGCTGTGTTGCATTATTTTTGAATAAAGCACTATATTGGACTCGGCGTGAAGGGCCATTGCTGGCTTCCTATTAAATTAAACGGACTCCTAAAGTCGTCCGTTTAAACGTAATACTCAGCCATCAATGTGCTACTTCACCTCCTCGACAATAATGTACTATTTCGCATCCAAAAAATTTTTCTTCTACGTTTTCTTTGTCGCAATACTAATTATGCCCTTAAACGGATCACCAGTATTTTTGTTACGGGTCCATATTGGCTCACATAAAATTATTTGGCATATTAAATAAATAAATATTGTAGGACAATCTTACACAAATCGACCTAGGCCACAGTAAGCTCAATAAGGCTTGTGTTATGGGTACTAGACGACGATATATATAATAGATAAATATGGATAAATACTTAAATATATAGAAACATCCATAACTCAGGAACAAATATCTGTGATAAACACACAAATAAATGCCCTGACCAGGATTCGAACCCGGGACCCCCTGCATCATAGGCAGGGTCACTACCGACTGAGCTAGGAGGCCGTTACTATTAGGAGGCGTTATTATTTTTAGTAATACCGTTTTGTAATCAGAATGATCATTTGTCATAATTTTTTAAGCTATAATTTTTTTTCGTACTTATTTTAACTACTAACAACATTGTTCATACGACACAACTTCACGACACCAAAAATCAAGCGACAAGATTGCACGAATCAACGTCCTCTCTAAACAAGCTCTGCAAGAATTGAGTTCAGGTATTAATAATAAATAATTTTTAAGAAAAAAAAACCGACTTCCATGGGTAGCCGGTGAAGCATTATTGTAGATGGTGCACTTAGATTCCATACAATGAAATAACTTGCTTAACAAACGCAGCGGAGAGGACAAATCGCCAAACTTGAACTATGCGTCGTTGAAGAGTTCCGTTCTGATCATCATCAGCAGTTCCACTTCATCAAATGTCACTCTTTTGAATGAAAATGCTTGATTTGTTGATAAAAATACAAAAGTCACTTTATGTATGCCTTTAAGATTTGAGGAATTCCCTCGATTCCTCATGGAACTCATCATCAGAACTTGAGCTTGACGAAAATTGGTCCTGACAATCTAACTTGCTTAACAAATACAGCGAAGGGGACGAATCGCCAAACGTGAACTATGCGTCGTTGAAGAGTTCCGTTCTGATCATCATCAGCAGTTCCACTTCATCAAATGTCACTCTTTTGAATGAAAATGCTTGACTTGTTGATAAAAATACAAAAATCACTATGTGTAAGCCCTTAAGATTTGAGGAGTTCCCTCGATTCTTCATGGATCCCATCATCAGAACTTGAGCTTGACGAAAATTTGTCCTGACAATTAAACTTGCTAAACAAACACAGCGAAGAGGACAAATCGCCAAACGTGAACTATGCGTCGTTGAAGAGTTCCGTTCTGATCATCATCAGCAGTTCTACTTCATCAAATGTCACTGTTTTGAATGAAAATGATGGTTTTGTTGATAAAAATACAAAAATCACTATGTGTAAGCCCTTAAGATTTGAGGAGTTCCCTCGATTCTTCATGGATCCCATCATCAGAACTTGAGCTTGACGAAAATTTGTCCTGACAATTAAACTTGCTAAACAAACACAGCGAAGAGGACATATCGCCAAACGTGAACTATGCGTCGTTGAAGAGTTCCGTTCTGATCATCATCAGCAGTTCTACTTCATCAAATGTCACTGTTTTGAATGAAAATGATGGTTTTGTTGATAAAAATATAAAAATCACTATATGTATGCCTTTAAGATTTGAGGAGTTCCCTCGATTCCTCATGGATCCCATCATCAGAACTGCGTTTTGACATAAACGGGACCAATCTGTATATATATACTTACAATCAAAAAAAGAATTTTCAAAATCGGTTCACACATGACGGAGTTATGGAGTAACAAACATAAAAAAAAAAAACAAAAAAAAAAAAAAAAAGAAACATACACGCCGAATTGAGAACCTCCTCTTTTCAAATCTTGAAGTCGGTTAAAAATACATAGATATTCTAAAAGCCATATACAATAAGAGCACGAGCCGAGTAAAACTGGAAACGATTGGTCCAAGCTTTCAAGTAAAAAGAGGAGTAAGGCAGGGCGATCCAATGTCCCCAAGAATTTTTATTGCTATTTTAGAAAACATTATTAGTAAACTAGATTGGCAAAAACAGGGCCTACTGATACAAGGAAAATCCTTAAGTCACCTTAGATTTGCGGACGATTTAGTACTACTGGCGGAATCAGCACCGAATCTGCAATACATGATCGAAACTCTACATAAAGCTAGTCGGCAAGTCGGCCTTGAAATGAACATTTCCAAAACAAAAATCATGTCAAATTACAGAAAATCAAACATCACTTTAGATAATGAATTACTACAATATGTGGAACAATATATTTATTTAGGGAAGCAAATTGGATTCAACAGAAATAACAATGAACTAGAAGTAGAGAGGAGAGTCAAAATTACATGGCATAAGTACTGGAGTTTTAAGGAAGTGTTTAAAAGTAAAATGCCAATAAAGCTGAAAAGGAAAGTTATGAACACATGCATAATTCCACAAATAAATGCCCTGACCAGGATTCGAACCTGGGACCTCCTGCTTCGTAGGCAGAGTCACTACCGACTAGGCTAGGAGGTCGTTACATGCTCAAATATTACGTTATGAGTTTCAAATTTGGAACATCGATTTTGGTAACGTAATGAAAATCCAGCCCTCCTCCCCGACTGTTCGCACAATCGAGTTGGCCATCCCAAGTAACACAGGAAGCATTATAACATATGAATAGTTAACTTATTTCGAACTTAAGGACCGTATAAACTCTTATATACGTTCACCGAGCAACTTGTCGCATTATATGATGCTTTGAGCTGTATAACGGTTGTATAATGGCATATCTAAATGCTTTTGTAAAGCCTTTAGCTTTAGTGCAGCAAACCACAACGCAACTGTACAGCTTTCGACTGTTTAAAAGCACTTAAGTGCTTTAGGTTCTACAATAGCATTATATAATGCTTTAAGCTGTATAACGGTTGTATAATGGCATGTATAAAGGCTTTTTTAAAGCCTTTAGTTTTAGTACAGCGAACCAAAATGCAACTGTACAGCTGAATGCTGTACAGTTGCGTTTTGGTTTGCTACACTAATGCTTCGGTGTGGTTTAGTGCCTTAGGTTCTACAATAGCATAAATAAATGCTTAATGCTGTTTATGAGCATGAATATTAGCCATTATAATGCCACGTAAATCCGGTATACAGCTTTCAGCTGTTTTTAGTGCTTTAGGTTCTACAATAGCATTTTATGATGCTTTACGCTGTATAACGCTTGTATAATGGCATATGTAAATGCTTTTGTTTAGCCATTAGTTTTAGTGCAGCGAACAACATGCAACTGTACAGCTGAATGATGTACAGTTGCGTTTTGGTTTGCTACACTAATGCTTCGGTTTGGTTTAGTGCCTTAGGTACTACAATAGCATAAATAAATGCTTAATACTGTTTAAGAGCATGAATATTAGCCATTATAATGCCACGTAAATTCGCTATACAGCTTTCAGCTATTTTTAATGCCTTAGGGTGTACAATAGCATTTATAAGTAGGCAATACGTTCCTAATGCAGTATAATAGCAATAATATAAACCATTATAAAGCCAAGTAATTCACTATAAGGGGCTGTTCATAAATTACGTCATTTCAAATGGGGGGGGGGGGTCTGGACATCGGATGATGGTAGCATGACGTAGGAGGGGGGGGCGGTCATTCCGAAGATCACATCATCAATGTGTAAAAAAAGGAATGAAAGTCGTGTTTCTATAAACTTTTAATGCTATAAAATATTATCTACTAAATAGTTTTTTATTTTACAATTAAGCTTAAAACGCATTTTTTTAATGACGTCACTTTATTTGGCAGCTTTACTATCAAAAAATTGATGACGTAATTTATGAACAGCCCCTATACAGCTTTTAGCGGTTTTAGTGCCTTAGGTTCTACAATAGCATAAATAAATGCTTAGTGTTGTTTAATAGCATAATTATTCACGTGTAATGCTGTAGGCATAAATAAGGCATTTTTTAAGGGTCACTGAGCTGCTATTGGACTAAGAGCTAGCCACGTCAGATATGACAAAATAATGAGAGCAACAAAACCCGTCTGGTTAGATTGCTATACTATTCTTATTGCTAGATCCTGGCATCTGGCAGCTTTTAATGGGTGGAGGTCACAGTGACAGACTAGCAAAATGTTTTAATTGGAAAATAGTAATACCAAACTAGGTAAAAATTGCCGAAGTTGTCTCAGTTATAAAGGACAGGGCCTATATTTTAAGGTGCTCCCTGGCGCCAACGACCTTGGATCTGATTCCCTTAGTTTTCTAATTATTTATACAGCTTATCATATTATCAGTAACGGCTTTAAACAATATAGTATCCTATATTTACTTCAATATTCATTGTCCACGAGATATTTGACATCAAAGTCGAACCGGTTTAGGCTAAAAAAGTGGTTTTATGGTCATAAATTTTGTTTTAATTAGTTAAAAATTAAAATCTCTTTACAGTTTTTAGAGACATCAAAGAGGAACCCTAATATGTAGATTACGTATATGCATAGCTGGGCATTAACTCGTTAATCCGTTAATCGTTAATT
This sequence comes from Pammene aurita, assembly GCA_947086415.1. Taxonomy (NCBI): domain Eukaryota; kingdom Metazoa; phylum Arthropoda; class Insecta; order Lepidoptera; family Tortricidae; genus Pammene; species Pammene aurita. The sequence continues at coordinate 2,484,413 of OX352298.1, forward strand.
AACGAAGTTAACATTTTGATTAACGGATTAACTTTTAAGTTAACTTTTAAAAATGTTAACGGACACGTTAACTTCCGTTAATATGCAGAAGTCCGTTAATCGTTAATCCAATGCCTACTATTTACCGCACGGCACCGCGGCGCGGCGCGAAAAACAAGTTCAGACAAGTATGAAACGAACGACAAGTGCCGGGCGGCGCGTGGCAGCGAGTGAAACAAAAACAAAACTAGATATATTTTGCCGGCGCGTGCGAGTGAGAAAACTGCGAAGAGATTTTCCATAGGTAAAGACATTTTAACACCAAAACGAGCCTCGCTTTCAGACGAGAACTTCAACATGTTAATGTTCATGTAGGGGAATATGCACCTTAACCTTATGCCCGACGATTAAATTACACATTTGAATTATACAAGTATTTTGTTTTGTTCCTATCCTGTTAACTTCTAGAACCTTAACCAACAGGTTTTATAAGTTCACTAATGCAAAGATATAAAAATGCAATTTTACACATACAGGGTGACTGGTAATTCGTCGTATTCCTTCAAGGGGGTTATTCTACAGCTTATTTGGAGTGATTTAAGTCCAGTCAAGCAGGGGTCAAAACTCATTAGTTTTCAAGTTATTCAAGATTTTAGATTTTTTTAATAAATACCCGCTTTTTGACCTAAAACTAGTATTTTTTTTTTAACTACGTATTTTTCAAATAAAAAAAAAGATTTTCCGAATTGCCAATGAATCACTGATTACGTAAAATAATAAAAAAAGTACAAAACATATCAAAATTTCGCATATAAAAGCATCTGAAGTTAGAAGTTTTTGTTTTTTTTTTCAAATCTTGTTACATTTTAAGGCATAACTAAAGAAAAGTAATAACACTTCGCGTACAAATTACAGAATTTATTTCCTCAGTTCATAAGCTTTCTAAAAAGGTACAATTTATGACATTTTATGCTCATTTTTTACAATTAATAATAATAATACCAGAGCAGGTACAGGACTTAGCGTACTTGACTTTACTTGTTTGTGTCGTTTTAAACTCGCCGAAGGCATACTTTGTCTCCAGTTTCTTATCTTCTGAGACTTTAAGTTGCCCGGGGTGATACTTTGGTAAGTAATTAAGTAGGGGAATAAGAAAAATAGGAAAAATAATAATAATAATAAAAAATACTCTTTATTGCACACCTCATACAGTTACAAGCACAAATTTTACAATTCTATAAAATACAGTTTCATTATTAAATAAAATATAATCTTAAAAAGGAAAAATTATAAATCTTGCTCGAACTGTTTGCCCTGCCTGCGTATGCAAGAACGAAGCCTTCTTCGTACTTCAGTGATTGTCACTCGCCTCGAAAGCCCGTCTTTCATCGTCTGTGCAGCTGCTAGGATTTTTTGCCGTAGGTCTTCTACGTCACGTATCGGTCTGTCGTAGACCAACGCCTTCATGTGACCCCATATGTAGAACGGAGTTAAATCTGGGCTCCTGGCTGGCCAAGGGGTTGGGCCACCTCGACCAATCCATCTTCTTGGGTAGTTTTCATCCATCCACTGCCGCACACCCCGGTAAAAGTGAGCAGGGCAGCCATCGTGCTGATAAATCATGTTAATTTTTGTCGCAAGCGGCACATCTTCCAGTAGCGTCGGTAGCTCTTCCCTCAAAAAAGTTTCATACGCGATGCCGGTTAATCGAGCTGGCATAAAAAAAGGTCCGATTAAATTATCGTGCACGATTCCCATCCACACGTTCAAAGAAAATCTTTGTTGGTGAGCTCCTTCGTTTGATTTCTTTGGGTTTTGACCTTTGGGAGCCCAAAAGTGCAGATTGTGGTAATTTGTTATCCCGTCACGGTCGAAATTAGATTCGTCATTCCACAAAATTCTCTTTAGGTATTCGGGATCTTCGATATCAGCATTAATTAAAAATCTGCAGAAATCCATCCTTCTTGCTGGGTCTCCCTCTTCAATAGCGTGTACTGGAGTGTAATGATACGGATACTGTCGAGCTGAGTGCAGGGTAAACCACACCTTCTACTGAGACATACCGAGCCGGTTAGCCATAATTCTCGTCGAAGTAGTACCGTCTGCCCGGAAAAAGTGCAAGATTTCTTCTTCTTCAGCAGGATCGTATTGTTGAGGTCTTCCAGCATCAGCTTGACGGCGTTTAACTGATCCTGTTTCCCGAATAAGACGGTACGATGAACCAAACACGCTTACGTGAGGTAAACGGCGGTTAGGGTAACGAAGTTGGTACTCCCTTCTAGCTGCAGCGGCGTCACCATCACAGAGTCCGTAACAATAAATGATATCTGCGTATTCTTCAAATTCGTAAGTAGCCATTTGAGAAAAAACTTAGTTATCAATATCGTCCGAATTGGAAAGAAAGTTGAAAGTAACTAACTGATTAATTACTACATGACCTATTTAAACCTGGTTAGTCTCACCCCCACCCCATGAGAAGCATCGCCACCCAATAAAATTAAGATAAGATAAGGAACAGAAGGCGAAAAACCCGCCGTAAGAATTAAAGTGACACAAACAAACTAATTAAAGTAATTTAACTTCATTAGCTCATTAGCTAATGACCCTTAATCAGTTTGTTTGTTTCACCAAAGGCAATCTGCAGTGCCTACTACCTCAAGGAATAAGATAAGATAAGTAACTGGAGACAAAGTATGCCTTCGGCGAGTTTAAAACGACACAAACAAGTAAAGTCAAGTACGCTAAGTCCTGTACCTGCTCTGGTATTATTATTATTAATTGTCAAAAATGAGCATAAAATGTCATAAATTGTACCTTTTAGAAAGCTTATGAACTGAGGAAATAAATGCTGTAATTTGTACGCGAAGTGTTATTACTTTTTTTTTAGTTATGCCTTAAAATGTAACAAGATTTGAAAAAAAAAAAACAAAAACTTCTGACTTCAGATGCTTTTATTTGCAAAATTTTGATATGTTTTGTACTTTTTTTATTATTTTACGTAATCAGTGATTCATTGGCTATTCGGAAAATCTTTTTATTTATTTGAAAAATACGTAGTTTAAAAAAAATACTAGCTTCAGGTCAAAAAGCGGGTATTTATTAAAAAAATCTAAAATCTTGAATAACTTGAAAACCAATGAGTTTTGACCCCTGCTTGACTGGACTTTAATCACTTCAAATAAGCTGTAGAATAACCCCCTTGAATGAATTACCAGTCACCCTGTATTAACGGATTAACGATTAACGTTAACTTGCGTTAATTCTTCCGAAATGTAACGCTTTAACGTTTAACGAAGCTAACTTTTTTTGTAGCGGATTAACGATTAACGAAGTTAACTTTTTTTGTAGCGGATTAACGATTAACGAAGTTAACTATTTGATTAACGGTGCCCAGCTATGCGTATATGTAAGATTCTTTACACCATTCGAATATCGATAAAAGTGTTTTTTAGACCATATTTTAAAAATATCATAAAAAAATAACGGCTCATTTATTTCAAGATCCGGCTCTACAGAATGGAGATAAAAGATTCAAAAACCGATAGTCGTTTGCCTTATAATTCTATCTATAGTTAATATGTTGGAATATCGACTCAAAACTGGTCAAAAATCGATAAAAAAAAACGTTAGACCAAAAAATTTTGTGTATTATTACCATACATCGGGGTTTTCGGTGCGGGAATGTTTGACATTAGCCAAAGAGTAGGCATTAACTTAAAAAACAGAATGTACTCTAGCACGTTTCTACCTAAAGAATAATTGATCGAAAAAATCATAGGTATATACAATTTATATATAATAGCTGACTATTATGTATATATATTGTAGGTACATATACCTATGATTTTTTCAAGTATTTTTTTATTAATTCATGTAATGACTGATCATTGTCAACCTCTTCAGTTAATCAAATAGTTCATAAATATCGGACGTCAAGATTAATATTTGACACTTACTATACCGTGTCTTTGTCTTAGGTAGATCTAGTTAATAAATTTCGGATATGCAATTGCATTTTTAAAATACTAAGTATATCAGTAGTAGTATAGTCAATACAAACATGCCTCTAAGAAAAAAAGCTCGTATCATAGTGTGTAAGCTATTCACAGAGAGGTAGTTATTCATTAAGCATAATATGATATTTTCTCAGACTAACTCTCAACCTATCTGTTTATCTCTACTCTTTCTCAAATCGTTCCCGCACCGAAAACCCCGATGTATGATTATTACGGAAACAAAAACAGTAGGCGAAAACTATGAACTATATTTTATTATACATCGTTTGGCACTACTTTCTCGCAACATAAACTTTTGTATAATTTCTCTTAATATTGTATAGTATTTGTATAGTTTCTCATAATATTGCATCAAACCCAGATCTCTAGGATTTATTTTCTTGAAATGGTTTGCATTCTTTGACCTCCACTACTTTAAAGCTGCCAGATGTCCAGATCTAGAAATAAGCATAATATACCAAACTGACTAGAGGGGTTTGGTTGCTCTCATTATTGTCATATCCGACGTGGACGGGGCTAGCTCTCCGTCTATATAGACCAACGCCATTTTGTAAATAATTAATAGCCTAAAAATAAAATCATGCGGACCTATTTATACAAGGAAAATACCTATATAATAAAGAAATTACTTAATTTAAGACTGCTCAACCAACACTATTATGTTAATAATGCAAAACTCGTTCTATACGAGGATTACACAATTGTTTTGCTTATTTAACGCATATCTTTTTATAATATTTTATAGCAAAACCACAATAAATCAAAGGCGCGTGAAAATTTTCAATGAAACTTATATACACATTTACAGTAAACTACATTGCGCAGTAATATTTGAAGGATATAATAACGTAAAAGTGTCAAAAACTTTTATTAATTTTGTTAGGATGCAAACAAATATGACGTGTCACTCATTCAGTTTTTTGTACCGTCTTCGTCCATTTTATATTGCGAGACAAAGTAGTTAAATCACAACGTTCATTGTATTATAACATTTGTTCCGTCGGTATTAGAGAAGTTTTTGCATTGACGTAAGGTTTATTTTACTACACTCTTATGCTAGTATAATGCGTTTGTATTGCGATCGGCAAGTTAATCGAGAGTACTTATGCTTCTTTACTGCGATTAGCAAGTTTTTTGGCCGTATTAAGGCTTCTTTAATGCAGTCGGCAACTTAATAGAGCGTACTAATGCTTATTTGAGGCGATTGGCACTTTCCATGACAACGATAATGCTAATAGCGCAGACATAATGCGCCTGCAATGCTATTAAATGACCTGTATAGGATCTCAAGCTGGGTAATTTGTGCCCATTTAAGACCTATATCAGCACTATAAACGTTTATAATGCTACTATAAAACGAACTCAAAATGCTAAAAGCATACAGATATGCTGTAAGACGGCCGTTATACTGCTTTGATGTGTTACTTGGGATAGCGGTGGAACTGCGGTCATTCTAATGGTTTCTGAATCCTTACGTAACAGTTACATAAACTACTATTTTATGCGTAATATGAAATACTGCCTGATTTTCATACAATCTAAGCGGAACAAGGGACTTACTTGCAGAAACAGCAAGGTACCGACAGCAAGCACGACTCCAACACACATGCCTATGGCCAACAGGGTCAGCAGCAGCGTGGGTAGCGTCAGCAACACGCGAGGCGCTCGTATGCCGCTCTGCACGTACCACGCTCGGTTTAAAGCGTGGTACATGCATATTGATAGTACCTGGAAAAATTATAACAACAAAATGTAGTCAGTACTAGCCTTTCCCCCTTCAACCGCGTGAGTTTTGGAAGAAAACTGCCCTAAATATTGCCCCGGGGTATCAAAAAAAATCAAAATCGTAATAGTTTATTGATACAGGGAGACTTATAGTTATAAAATAAAACATTAATAAATATATTACCCGTGTCACCTGCAATATGCTATGCCTGTGTCGCAGGATGGCAAATTTATAGATTGCCAGGTTTATGTTAGGCGCTAAAGAATTTATTTACTACAAAGCTAGCTACGCAATTAAGCTACTTACATAATTATATACTAGTATACACTAAGCTAAATACATTAAAGTAAAATAATCTAAGTTGAACTGTTACTATACAAAATTTTAATGAAATTCTGTGCAGTAGTTTTTGCGTAGTTCGCGGACAAACCGATTTCTCCTTACCCGTTTATTACATGTATAGATATAGAAGATAATAGTATTATTGTAATATGTAAGTGTTTTGGTCCTGAACTGTAAAGTGATGCCGCATAAGTTGATTAAGAGGCCTTATTCCCAAAACGGACGAATTTTACGAAATGCTTCATTTTCTTCGAAGGCTATGGCAAAATTACTAGGTTTTTGAAATGAACTATTGATGCATATAATGGTTCATTTTTTTATCTAGACGGCCATTGGAGCAAATATTACATTTTAACGAGTAAAATATGAAAAATATTGGTTGTCTTGGAAGGCCTTTCCGAATTTTCCAGTTAGATGTACCGTTCATTTCAAAATTACGCAAAAACGGGTAACAATTCTTATTCAATTTGAATAAAAATCTATTGAGTATGTCATGTATGAGACGGCCATGGAAATAAAAATAGAAGATTCATCTTGGATAATAGACAAAATATCTTCTGATTATATGCCAGTTTTTTGATGAAAACACGGTTACATTTCATTTTTTCCACGAAAACCCTATAAATATTTTGCCCTGAAAATATTACCATAGCAAAGTTAAACTATATTTCTATCAGGATAAAAAAAATCATTCCTATATTGGTACATTCTAATTTACTATGAATTTTTAAAAATGACCTATAAATCACACTTCACAGGACACTTTCTGTGAGAATCGTATTTTTGGGTACTTAATAATAATAAATATGGTTCAAACGTATTTTTTTGTATTACTAATACTTCAAGCTATCATAAAAATTGCATTTTATGCGGCTATTTCCATTAATCGAGTTTTTCGACCTTTTAGGGAATAAGGAGCCTTAAGAACGTGCGTTAATCTTTAGCAACATCTGATAATACGGGGCGATAGTTAAACTTCTTCAGATGTGAAGCCAATCTCGAATAGCGTAATGTCCTGCTAGTTAAATCAGCTTATCTTAATGAAACGTCAAAACGATTTGTTTCCATGAAGTTAATAGGTATGAAAAAAACCGGCCAAGAGCGTGTCGGGCCACGCTCAGTGTAGGGTTCCGTAGTTTTCCGTCCGTCAACTTTATTTGAGAGCACGTCATTTCATTGTGATTTTATAGAAATTATAGGTACAATAAACACCTGCTTATACGGTTAAATTACAAACTTAGTTCAGAAATTATTTTATATATATTTTTTTTTAAACTATTCAACCTATAAAGTTCAAAATAATTTTCCTACAAAGTTTTTATAAAGTTCTACTTTTGAGATTTTTTTCATATTTTTAAAACTTAGGGTTCAAAAATTAGACGGCCCCCCCGTCACATTGACACAATTTTTTTTACTTCTGGAGCGATTATTGCCGAAAATATTTACATTATCAAAAAATGATTTTACTAAACCCCTATACATTTTTAAATACCTATCCAACAATATATCACACGTTAGGGTTGAATTGAAAAAAATAATCACTCCCCACTTTACGTATAGGGGAGGTACCCTAATAAAACATTTTTTTCCACTTTTTATTTTACCACTTTGTCGGCGTGATTGATATAAATATTAGTACCAAATTTCAGCTTTCTAGTGCTAACGGTCACTGAGATTATCCGCGGACGGACGGACGGACGGGCAGACATGGCGAAACTATAAGGGTTCCTAGTTGACTACGGAACCCTAAAAAGCGCCGGTGGTGGCCTGGCGGTAAGAGTTAAGACGTCTGCAGACTTTCAATCCGAAGGTCGCAGTTTCAAACTCCGGCTCGTAACACTTGAGTTTTTCAGAACTTATGTACGAAATATCATTTGATATCGCTTTTCGGTTTAGGAAAACATCGAAAGGAAACCGGATCTAATCCCAACAAGGCCTAGTTTCCCCTCTGGGTTCAAAGGTCAGATGGCAATCGCTTTCGTATTATTCCTGGGATTAGGTTGCCGAGCGGACCCCAAGCTCAATAGAGCAGAAGAAGAAGTTAATAGGTATGAAAACGCATTTTGTGACGCCGTAATGAAATAACGAATCCTCTTTTCAACAAGTTGATTTAAAGATAAATTAAAGCACATAAACATGTTAGGTCTTCTTTTTCTTATTTATTTAATGAATGCTAGGAATTTTAGGAATGCTAGGAAAACCCTATTCTTTCGCACACAATCACGACTCGCCTTTTGTGATTAATAACCAAGGATCGGAAATACGCCCGTCATTTTGAATAACATACCCCTTTTTCCTTATGATGTAAATGTATTATTTATTGTTTATTTCCTTAATTTATATACATTATTTCTTCGTCTCTGCAGTACGGAACAGGGCTATTTTTTCAAAATGACGGGCGTTTTTGCTATCCTTGTTAATAACACACGTACTTTAAACTCACTACATATAATCGTATTCTAATCCATCTTGAACCACATTGCAAGAAGAGTTTTAACATAAAATGAATGCCTGGAGACGGCCGAGCACTGTAATTGTGACAAAGTTCTTAAGGAGCAACCAGGAACCAGAGGACACTATGCAGATATTTTAGTAGGTTTTCCATAGCTGTTATGCATAGATTAATAACTAATAACCCAAGACCCGCATAGGCGGGCGACCCCCGCTGCCACGCTCGAAGTAATTTCACCCTATAGTGAAACACTAATTTATTGTAAGTGACAGTAAACTTAGTACGTCTCCATGGCAACCATTAATGTCTGACTCTCTCTTACGCCCCACGGAACAATGGCGCGTTCCCTGTCTAGCATTGCGTGTTCCCCTCCCGCACCCCTTCTTTTTGACAGCTTAGGTTTTAAAGAAATTAAATTAAAGAATTTTGGACCCGGGGTATGTCCTTAAACTACGTCCGGACTTGGGTATGTCCTTAAACTATGCCAAAGAGAGAGGTATGGGCACTGCGAATGGCATCTCGCTTAGTGTGGTAGGGCACGTTCAGTGAATGTCATCTCGCTCAAATCTTGAGCAGAGCCCGACTGGGGAAGTACCTCCACCTTACAGAAAACCACAGCCAAATAGCACTAGACCCTACTCATAGTGTTGTGTTCCTGCTGGTGAGTAAGGTTGCCAAAGAGCTCAAAGAGGACCCAGGTGTTGACGATGAGGGACCCTCTTGTTCCTTTAGCCGTCAACACAGTGAATCCTCCTTTTTGTAAAGGGTCGGCAACGCGCATGTGACACCTATGGAGTTACAGGCGTCCGTAGGTTACGGTAGCTGCTTACCATCAGGCAGGCCGTATGCTTGTTTGCCACCGTCGTAGTATAAAAAAATAATAATAACGCGCTAAGCGGAGTATAGAGATATCTTGTTATGAGACTGTAAGTTACAGTTTGGTGCCATGACCAGGATTCATCAAAAGTGTATCGTTTAACTTACAATGGAAGCCTGTAGACAGCCAAGCACTGCAAATGTGAGGAAGTGAGTAAAGTAGGCGTGGTTAGCGTGGCCCACGCAGCAATTGATCCAGGGGCAGTGATGGTCCATCTTTAGTATACAGCGCCCACCTGGACATAAAAAATACATATGACTTCTGTTTTTTATACGAGCCCTGGATTAGCACCATGGCGTGTGTGTAACGGTCAAAACTATTGTAATAAAATTAACATGAGATACATTTTGCGCCTGGTATCCGAATTTCTTAAACAAAGGCATTATTATGCTTACTTCCGACCGATGCGTGCTTATACCGCCATAGATATAAAAAAATAAAAGAAACAAACAATTAGCCTGCATAAGTGTTATTTTCGGGTTAAAGAATTATGATCATGTGACCTATTACCGTAATCAATTGGAATGGCTTCCCATCCGACGTAGCAGAGATTTACACACTCTTTCCCTATTCAATACACTTTTTACCACTTCTCCTCCCCAGTACCTTTCGGAGAAATTTACATTTTTAGTTGAAGGCAGTGACCACCATCTGCGGTCGAGTGAGAACCTGTCACTCGCCATCCCGCCTCACAAAAATCGTGGCTACAGCAAGTCGTTTGTTGTGGGATCAGTCAAACTCTGGAACAGGTTACCTGTTTTGCTCAGACAGTCATAGTCGGTCGCGTCGTTCAAGGAGAAGCTAAAGAAGTTATGGTTACCTGACTCTGATTGATACGTTGCTATTGTATTATTCTGTATGCGTCTTAGATGTTCCTTTTCTGTGTTTTTATTATGATTGTCCCCTCACTCCTCTCTGGTTTAATATATATATATACTATTCCTATAACTTTTGTATATATGTATCTATAGTATCTACTTTTCTCGTACCTTGTTGTACATGTTGCCGCATTTGTCTACCTCTTTTCACTTCTTCTCTCATCTACTCAAAGGTTAACTGGAAGAGATCCCTTAAAGGGCCTTCGCCTTTGTACTTACGTTTTCCTATTGTTGTATTGTTTTTGACTGGTTTTCGTACAACAAAGAGTTTTTACATTACATTACAATTAGATACACCCATATACCAGGTCAGGAAATTGTTATCTGTTTCTCTTTCTTTCTAATTAGCAAGTGCAATAGAGAAGGAGATAACAGAAGTTAGGACATTCGCGGTAGCGGCGCAGAAAACATATATGATGGTTAAAATAGTGTCTTACATTTACTACAGTGATGTGACCGCGGAGCTTTGTATCCATTACATATTGTGCAAACCTGCAACTTGTCTGTGTCTTTTTCATTAGCCTGAAATAATAAAGAATATCCATATATCTACTATGATCCAAACAAACAAAATCTTAATTTTTCTAATTCACTAAACTCTAAACAAGTTATTTTACATTAGATAGACGAAACAGTTTATTTTATTATGAAACATAACCATTGTTGTGATTTTACAAAAATAAGTTTTGACTTTTTCATCTAGAAGTAACTATTATTTTCTTTATTTATCTTTCTTCTTAGGCTAGGCTTTTTACAATATTTTTATAAAAGTAAAATACAAAAATACATCTAAAACATATAAAAACAATAAAAGCATTTTAAAAAACCTAACCTAGGGTGCCGCCGGCAACGGGGCAGGGCCCAGGCTGCCGGTGGTTAGGGCCGCAGAGTGAGGAATCTTCGGACATTGCGCGCCGTGTCCAAAATTACCGCCTTTTGAATCTAACTATTATATTATTACAATTTATTATTAATTAAAATGTGCAATTGCAATAAACCCAATAACAGAAATTATGAAATTACTATAATAGTAAAATCTTTTCACCCCTATCCCCCAATGTGCCACAAGAACACCCAAGTCAAAGGTTCTTTAAGAAATACCCAGAATCACAATAATTAAAGAATTAAGTGATCAATGAATGTTCAAATACATACTGGTCTCCATCCAAACGGCACATATCCAGGGCCCTCCAACAATGACTGCAGGAAGTAGTACAAAGTGCCTCCGGACAGGAACAGGAACAAGCAAGCGTGCAGCGCACCGCTGAGGGAGCCCTGCGGTGGCCACCACATGCCGATCAGGTGCACCATGGACCATGTCACAAGCTTTATAATTCCTGGGAATACAATACAATACAAATATTCTTCAAATTCAAAAACACACGTCTTTATGATGTAAGGCGATGGAGCCACCCGGTAAGCAAAAAATGCCTGTGTTGGGAGGCTCCGCTCTTCCTTTAATACACAGTAGTGGATTTTTCTACTTTTCTATTTTTTCTAAGCATTGTGGTATCGTTAGCAGACATTCTGCTTAATACAAAATTAATTGAATTAACTTTAGTTTACTGTTACAAGTGTGGTGTTCTTTATTGCACACCTCAATAAATTAGAACAGTACAGTACACAGATTAAAAGTAGAGGCAGTCAACAGGAATACATTAAAGCTTGATTCACACAGAGCGCGGGCGCGGGCGGGCGCGGGCGCGGGCGGGCGCGGGCGGGCGCGGGCGGGCGCGTGACCAAGCGGGCCCGCGACGCTTTTGTATTCAGTAGTTTTATATGACCACCTTCACACACGCAGCGGGCGCGGGCGGTTGCTTGTTCGCAAAAAAGCGACCGCCCGCGCCCGCTGCGTGTGTGAAGGTGGTCATATAAAACTACTGAATACAAAAGCGTCGCGGGCCCGCTTGGTCACGCGCCCGCCCGCCCGCGCCCGCGCTCTGTGTGAATCAAGCTTAATTAATGAATTCTTTTATAGCTATAGCTCCGCTTCATACACTTACAATACTTTGTTGTGCAAAAGTAGCTAGGCAGCTCAAGTATTCAAAATGACCTTGACACAACTTTATTGTTAGGAGAATAAGAGTGTGTGAAGGTCATTTTGAACACCTCGCCCGCTTAGCTACTTTTGCTGCTGACTGTACAGATACACAAATATTTAGTGCGGAGAGTGTTTCCGAGAGATTAAGCAGTTATAGAGACATATAGACAGAAAGGAAACAGGGTTATTAACTGAAATTTCTGTATGAAAACTTAAATAATGATTGTACTGTGGAGTAGATAGACGTTTTGTGATGATGTACTCTTAAAATAAAGAAGAAAAGGACAAGCTAAGTGAGAAAGAAAGAACTTATCACAAGAGCTGTCACTCTCCTTTTAATAATTTTGTCGATAATCGACTATTAAAAAAGCATTTTACTGCCTTAAGTCAAAATTTTATACAGGATTAAAGCTCTAATAACATAGATAACGAATAAAGAAACGTGCATATAATTAAATACATACCCAAAACACAAATGGGACCCCAATGCAAAATTCTACGCAAAGAACCAAACATTTTATTCTATGTGTAAAGTAATCGCAGATATTATTTCAGGGCAGTTTTTTTACGTGCATTTTCATCTATTCACACAATTTAATAAACATTTTTTGCGTAAAGATGCTCTGAAAATAGTAAAACACAACAGCACAACACTACACAAAAGAGCTGTGCCGACCGGCTGACATCTGTCATCGACGACGAGACGACGACAGTTATACAATGTTACCAAAAACTGCTCCGTATATACCTCATCTCAGAAAATCTTCGATAACATAAAAAGTTGTTACCTCTTTGTTAAAATAAAGCAATTACTGTTGCAAGTTCCGGTTTTTGACAAGGTGTCGTACTGAAAACATTTGTGATCCAGATTACAATAAACTAAATTCATAAGATTTTGGAACTGTAATATTACCATAGACAAACTGAGTCATAGAAATTATTAAAACTTTATGAATAGTTTTCTTATTATTAAATTATATGCTTCATCTTTAGTGCAATATATTATAATTTTTTGCTTTTGCTGCTTTGTGTTTTATTTTATAATTAGATTTTTTTTTAAATACCGAAAAGACGGGAAACTTTTGTAAAAGTGTAACCCAAGTTTGCCAGTTGACAGATATGACAACACCGGTTACCACGTCACGCAGTTGTCTTGTCTGTCACATCGCGATATTTTTGTGGCTCTTTTACGTTTAGGGTGTGTGCATTCTTTATGTGTTGTGCTACTTATGTGGAAAATTAGGTGATATTCTTCCTTTTCCCGGGTAAGTACATTATTTTCGCAGTTTGATAACCGTGTAAAATACTACTTTGCGGTCCCATTAAGTTACCCTAGATTCTACTTGGAAGTTTTTCTGTGCACATTACACGACCGCCGGCGACTATAATTTTATTGTCATCGTATCAATACGAGTAGATTCTCAGAAAATGCATAGAATAGATCATGTTGCAGCGCGTAACATGCACTGCGCGCGCTCGTAGGCGCTAACTTATTCACAATTTAGCGAGTGTATGTCACGCGGTAAGGTACATGTCGCCTGCTTAGTTTGCACTATTTGTAGTGGGATGTAGACGGTGAAGTTTCTCTAACGTGTGCTGTGTTGTTGCAGATAGTGATCCTAAGCCGCCAAGATGCCGAAATCGGTGAGTTTTGCTTATTTTACGTGTTTTTACGAGAAGGATAGGTTACGAGCGCTGTAGTGGTGTACACGAAGCGGTGGATGCATGTAATCGTGATTTCACCATCGCTATGTGATCGAGCGACAGTACAACTACTAACACACATAAATTCCTAATGTAAACAACTCATACAGGTGCATTGGCAACCATTTACTTGACGTTTTGCAAATTTTGAACACTTATCATTTTTATAGGTGTGTTAAAAGTAAAAGTATAGCTAATGGGTGATAACAAATGTTGTAACTAGGTTCTTGGTTATCTGTTTGAAGGGAGATAAGATCAAGATAATTTTATTATGATATGCCAAACATTTCACTTAAGATGGGTATATTTCCATCTAGTTGACAATTTTATTAAAATTTAATGCTCTGGTGGGCATGAGACCATAAACAAAGTAAGCTTTTATCATTCAGACTTTTTTTATCAATGCATCCGGTGTGGCAATGACATTGATGCCTATTCAGACTTGATTCATACAAATGTGTTGTTATTTTGACTAACTAGTGAACTAAATAAAACCTATTACCTGTTACTGTTTACAGTTATTTCAATATGACTTGTTATTAACTAATGAATTTCTCACAATTGATAATTAATCATAAATCGTAGTATGACTTCACTTGGTTGCAGCGACTCATTTTGTGATTCATCAAGTAAAGTTATGGAACCTTATCAAATTGAAATACACTTTTTAACATGCGCTTTTGATTGAGCTGTGAATAACTTTATTTTTAATGTTTATCAAATATTAATTCATTTGTTATCAATCATTAGTATAGCACATTTTTGCATTTTTGGCTAACTGACAAACTTGCATCTTTTTTAGTAAAATTACCAAAAAAGTTTTACTTTAATCAATTACATGTATAAAATTCTGTAATATCTAAAATAATTGTGTTACTTATAATATCCATTAAACATGAACTAATTCCAATCACTATCAATCTAGGATAACATGTGATAAAGCGTTTTAAATATTTTATCTTTCAAAGTAACACTGAAGACTTTTTCAATTAATATCATACCACAGTGAATAGATCATTATTATTATTACATAGTTTTAGACCGGCAGCTCGCGCTGATAAGTCTAAATCATAGTTCACGAAGCACTAATTCACTGTTTTAGATAGGTAGTTTGTTGATTCTATTTTTAATATATTTTTTTACTAATTACAATTCAGAGCTGAAAGTAACCCGCTCCTAACAAAGTGACCCTTTTTTGTGGTAGTACACTATGTATTGTATCATTTACCGTGAATTTCATAACATACTTAAATTTCATTAATAAGTGATCAAACTGAGAAATAGAGAATGTCAACTATAAAAAAATCGTATAGAAAATACTAGCATACCATTTAAAGGCTGATAATTTTCATAGACAACATTTTCTTTTTTTATAAGGCCTGTTACTGTATACTTCACGCATACAGCCGTATTTACACTAGCCTTATGTTTTGCAGATCCTTGGTTATTTAAGCAACGCGCTTGACATAGGCAGCAGTGATAATGTCTTGGTTAGTCATGGTTTTGTCATGTGTAGTTTGTTTGATTTTGAGACTTGAGTAGCATGCCAGTGTGAGTTTTAGAGTGGGTTTCTAGTTTTTTATTTGATTTGTTTTTGTTTTATACTATATAACATAAGATTTTTTTAATTAATTTAAAGTTTGTTGTTAAATATGCAGTTAGATTTTTTAAAAGTAAGACCTTTGGCACCATTTAGAACAGTTGTTTTGCCAAAGGGACGGAGAGTAATTTAGCAAGTTACATCACAGCAAGTTACAGCAAGTTGCTAGCGAATTTGATGATAGGAAATTGCACTTACTTAGTTACTATTAAAGGTGCAGAGTATTGCCACTGGTATACAAGATGTAATACTATAAAAGCAGAAAACTTATTTTTAGTTAGATTTTTTGAACAGTCAGCCAGAAGTAAGCAGGTGAGGTGTTCACAATGAGCTACACACACTCTTATTCTCTTTATAATAAAGTCGTGTCCAGCTCATTTTGAACACCTCAATCGCTTAGCTACTTCTGCTACTTACTGTATAAATAACCAATATGAGTATTTACTATTTCTTGGCTTAGCTTAGTTTTTTTATTGATTTGATTGTCTTTTGTTTTTTTTATATTTATATTTTTTTTTGCAAGGATGCATTGAAATGGAAATGTTTTATCTATACATATAATAAACGCGTAAGGAGAAAAAAAATGTACATTGAAGATATTCTAGAAAAACTTATTCGGGGGGTCTAAGAAGCGTTTACTGAATACATTTTAGTGATTTTTGGAATTCTTGTCTGTCTGTCTGTGAATTTGTCCGCGCACTACGTAAAAACTACTATACAGAATTTTACTAAATTTTGTATAGTAACAGTTTATACCCCGGAGCAACATATAGGGTAGTTGTTATTCTGCTTATAAAAACATAATTTTCATAAAAAAATAGTTCTCAAAAGTGGTCACAGATGGCGCTGTATAGGTAACCTGTATACTGTAAACAAACATTATTTAAGGACGTCTTTAGATTAAATTAAGCGATTCGGTCTGTTGCGTTCCGCCGAGGTTTAAACCATGGATTTTCAAAATGCTTTCCCAATTTAAGGATTGCGGGTTAAATATTTTTAAAACGTGTTACTTCGTTTTGGAAATTGTCTCGTAAGTATCCGGACATATATTGTAATCCATTAATACCTGGAAATACTTTGAAGTTACTGAAGCTACAGAAGGTACTGGAAACCTACTTACAATATACGTCAAATGAAATAAAACAGGTAATTAAGATTTATCCATTTCGATTTATCCGACCGCAAAAATTGTACCGTTTGCGAGATCAATATGTTTAATCTCGCTTTAACAGCTGATTGCAATAAAAACCGGCCAAGTGCGTGTCGGACCACGCATAATGGAGGGTTCCGTAGCTTCAATGGAATAAGAACCAGACCAATGCCAAAAGGTCGTATCTGATGCCTATGGAAGAAGTTTTTTGGAAATAAAAAAAATAGTTTTTTAAAAATAATGTTCAAAATAATTTTCGTAGAAAGTATATTTTTTTCATATTTTTATGACTTACGGTTCAAAAGTTACAGGGAGGAGGACGCTATTTTTCTGACTTTCGAAACGATTATTTCTGAAACTATTCACTTAATCACAAAGTGTTCAATAAAAACCTCAATGTTATTTTTAAAGACCTATCGATTGAAGTGCAACAGGTTGATATTTGATTTTTTTTTTTTTAATTTAGTTATAGGTACATGTATGGAACGCCCCCCTGAAAATATTTTTTTCTGCAATTTCACTATATAACTAGATAGCGGCATACAAACTACACCTTATGTCAAAATTTTATTAAGATACGTCTTATAGTTTCCGAGTAAAATGACTGTGACATACGGACGGACGGACAGACAGACATGACCAAAACTATAAGGGTTCCGTTTTTGCCATTCTGGCTACGGAACCCTAAAAAGGGTAGTCATGAATCTAGCAATTACTAGCTGCCACGCTGCTGCTGAAGAAATCCTCGCTGCGACACTCCGGGCCTGGCCACGCGGTACTCGCACTATGGCCTATGGTTTTCGCAGATATTGCCGCTCACCATCAGGCCTCCGGCCCTGAGATTTGCTAAGACTCTTCGCCATTGAGTTTTGTCCGGATTCTGTCATGATGCCTGCTGCTGCTGAATATATTCTCGCTACGACGCTCCGGGCTTGGGCCTACTCGGTACTCGGCCTATGGCGTTCACAGACATTGCCGCTCACCCTCGGGCCTTATGACACTTCACCATTGAGATATGTCCGGTCCCTGTCATTCTGCTGCTGCTGCTGCTGTTGAAGCAATTCTCGCTGCGACTCTCCGGGCCTGGGCCTAAGTGGTTCTCGGCCTATGGCTTTCGCAGACATTGCCGCTCACCTTCGGGCCTCCGGCCCTCAGATTAGCTTAAATTATTCGCCATTGAGTTTTGTCCGGATTATATCATGTAGCTGCTGCTGGCGAAATTTTCGCTGCGACGCTCCGGGCTTGGGCCTACGCGGTACTCGGCCTATGGCTTTCGCAGATATTGCCACTTATCCTCGGGCCCCAAGACACTTCACCATTGAGATATGCCCGGTCCCTGTCATGGTACTGCTGCTGACCTGGGCCCTAAACGGTACTCGGCCTTTGGCTTTCTCAGACGTTGCCGCTCACCCTCGAGCGACGGCCCTCGGGTTCGCTGAGACACTTCGCCTTTAAGTTATGTCCGGTCCCTGTTATGATGATGTTGAAGAAGTTCTCGCTGCGATGGTCCGAGCCTGAACCTTACGCGGTACTCAGACTTTGACTTTCACATACATTTCCGCCCATCCACGTGTCCGCAGCCCTCGAGTTCGCTAAGACACTTCGCCATTGAAGTATGTCCGGACCCTGACATGCTGCTTCTGCTGAAGCTATTCTCGCTCCGGGCCTGGGTCCTGCGCGGTACTCGCCCTATGGCTTTCGCGATATTGCCGCTCACCGTGTCACGGCTTCGGCGTTCGGGTTCACCAAAAAACTTGACATTGAGTTTTGTCATGTTCACGCTGAAACAATTCTTGCTGCCTTTGCCCTTATTAGATTTTGGCCTGCTGCTGCAAAAGCACTTTTCGCTGGGACGTTGCGCTCACACGCTACCTCGCGCCAGTACCTTCAGCGTTTGACCCTCTGTTCGAAGCATACAGTTAGGTGCATAACTGAACCAATGTGCATCACTTTGACATGTTTCTTTCATTATTTCAGAAGAGGCTAGTTATTAAGTTACTATTTTATTATTAATTGGTAACAACGCTAATAAACTTACTGACCTATTATGTTATTGTAGATAAAAATAAACATTTTCTCTATTAGATAATATTTGGTACTGACTCAGTTTTGCACCGACATCGTTAAATGAAGATAAGTCTTATCAATTATGAAAAAAATAAAAACTTTCAGGTTATATTTGTTCGTCTCGGTGTCAGCTATGTATCCATATGAAAGCCAATTTCGATTCATTGCATTCACAATCTTGATTTTTTTATTCGTCCATGATTTTCCAACCAAAAACCGTTAAACTACATTTTTTTTATTTAACCCGATATTGATATTTTTCTTTTACACAACCAGGTAAGACAATTAGTTGAAATAGTACATTATATGCTCTTTAAAATGAGGTGTATGACTTTTATATCACTCACGTATTTTTATGGTTATCTCAGAATGAAGTCCGCTACAAAAATTAACTAACGAGAAAGTTGTTCGGCCATTTGCCTTGACTCAGTTTTGCACCTGACAATACATTGCCAGTAACTAATTACAAAAATAAGCCTGATTTAAATGTTTGATAACTAAAATAATGGTCGTGGAATTCCTTACTTTAAATGAGTTACTGAATTGGGAATGCCTAAGAAAAAATGAAATAATGGGAAAAATAAATTAGGTGAAATTTCACAGTTTTCGGTATGAAATTGAGAAAAATGTATAAGTCGGAAGAAAATAATTTGTGAAGCAGTTTTGTAGCGGTACCCAAGGATTAATATTTTACGTTTAGAACTTTTATGTAACTTTGATTGTTATCAAATTATTTACATTTTACTAAGGTACTAATTTTGACTCAGTTATGCACCTAACTGTATTTTGCTGCAGGAACTCGGCCATTAGCATTCGCAGGTCTCGACGCACGCCTTTTAGTCAGTTATCTTTATCACGAATGAACTAATAAATTTAGATAGATATTTATTATTATGTAGAACGTGTAAATTCTACACTAATGGCCTGGATAGTAAATGAAAATGACAAAACCTCCCACACACGCGGGCGAAGCCGCGGCGGGTACAGCTAGTTCCAGAATAAATTCCATATGTGTACACTCGCGATCAAAAAAATCGACTCAAACTAATTTTTAATTTCATCGTTTAATATCTCAGGAACCAATCATGAGATCAAAAAAGCAACGGTACCATTTTAGAGCTAACAGTGTCAGCTTTCAATACGAGCATGTTTTTCAGGCGAAAAATTTCAGTTCATGAAAAACAATAGCTAGCATACCAAGGAGGTGTAAAATTTGGGTGCAAAAATGACCTTAACAACGAAAGAAAAAACATTTTCATGAACGAATAACAATTTATTTTTATCTTTAATACCTGGTGTTACCACCAAAAACCTTTTTCACACATGCCATGCGTCTCTTCATTGACCTTATCAGCTTCCTGATGGTATCCTGGGGGCATGCTTCCCACTCTTCGACCAAAGCTTCTTTCAGGGCCAAAATTGTCTCCGGAACAGGATTGCGAGCTCGAACCTTGCGTTTCAGGTAATCCCATAAGTGCTCGATAGGATTTAAATCAGGACTCAGAGGTGGCCACTTCAGAGTCGGGATGCCAACTGCGTCAAGGTACTCCTTTGTGACGCGGGCGGTATGACAAGGGGCGTTGTCTTGCATGAAATGGAACCCCTCGTCAAAGAACCCGGCGTAGGGGACGACATGGTCTTGCAGGATGTCGGTGATGTACCTGTCTGCATTCAAACCACCGCCTCGACCCCCGCCATCAACAAAAACCAGCTCGGTCCGCCCCTCCATGGAAATCCCCGCCCACATCATGACGGAACCTCCACCGTAGGCGACTGTTTCAGCGAAGCAACACTGGGCGAACCTCTCTCCAGGTCTTCGGTACACCCGTCCTCTTCTGTCGCTGCCATGGAGACACACTCTGCACTCGTCGCTGAAGAGTACGCGGCTCCATTGGTCGTAGGTCCAATTTTCGTAGGTCGCCACGAATTCCTTCCGAGCGTCCCGATGCCTCTGAGTCAGTTTGGGCCCAGTAGCAGGTCTTCTTGGGGTAAGGTTGGCTTCCTTGAGTCTCCGCCGAACTGTTGAGGTGCTAACAGGCACAACCCGGTTCCGCATCAGGTCTTGCTGGATGGCAACAGCGGTACGGTGGCGATTACGAAGACTGGAGGTGGCGATGAAGCGGTCATCCCTCTCCGATGTGCACCGCTGACGGCCAGATCCTTGTTTCCGTTTCAAGGTTCCAAACTGACAAAACCGACGATATACTCTGGAGACAGCAGACTGGCTTAAATTCAGCTGCTCAGCAACAGAACGCTGCGAGAATCCTCGATTCACCAAGGTGACGACTTCGGTGGCTTCAGCTTCGGTGGTATCCATTTTTCGAAGGTGATTCCGGTGTAAGATTGCGAGGAGATGTGCACTGGTCAACTTCTGATAAGCGAATGATAAGAAATAACCGGTTACACCGGTTTTTATTGGTCTCCAGAGGGCACAACTCGTGCATATCATAACCATGTAAAATGCCATTTTGTACAAAAACTGCGATAACCTAAAAACTACGCAACTGAGATCGATGTCTTTTACTGTTTTTTGTAGCTGAATAAATTCGTAATAAAATTGCATTCAAAGTTTTATTAAAATATTTCCCGCTTTCCGGAAATACGACCAAAAGTAAAAAATGTTGCTTGAGTCGATTTTTTTGATCGCGAGTGTATAAATGTACTTAATATTAAATTAAATTAAAATAACACATTAAATACAAAAATAAAAATTATAATTATGAGTACTAGGCCTGTACCACGGTTCACCCCGATCTCGTGGTGACAGGTTTGTGGTAGCTCCTCCAGCGCTCAAGAAAATGAAATGAAATGAGTTTGTTAATAAACACTTTATTCGTTTATCCTCGCACAGCGTAGCTTTAGGATTGGTTCATAACAAACACATTCCTCGCAACGCATCCTCGCTTATCTCTGGTGGAAACGCAGACGAAAGACGACATCGGCGGCCCGTCATGAAGGGTCTTCCTTTTGGTTTTAAATCCAAGGCGAGATATATACATAATACGTGTTTTATAGTTCAAAATCTGTAAGAATTAACTTTTGACACTTCAGTATTGACGTAATTAGTGATGGGGCTAAGACGTATTGTTTGTCAAATTTAGCGATTATTTATGAATTGTTCGAATCGATTTTACTTCAACCGATTTTTTTCTTGTTATATGCCTATATATTTAGTATCACAAATCTTCTCAAATGATAAGAATAAGAATAATCTTTATTGACTTAAACCTAATATAAGTATAAGTAATATTTGCACAGTAGGTACGCTAATAGCTTAAGAGAGACTTATGTATAAGGTTTGAAACAATTTCACCGGACCTGAGCCTCTGTCTCCCGAACTAGGCGGATGCCTGTGACTCGGAAGTCAGTGATTCCACCGTGAATATGAGTTGAGATGAGTTGTATGCAGTTGTGCCTAGCAATGCACCGAGGAGAAGTTTCATAAGTTGCGAAACTTCTATGGAGAATATTCTCTGGAACTTAAATTTAATAAACAATCTTATCGTGTCAGAACCGAGGTAGACACACGCCATTTTAAATATTATGCCTGCCTGGTTTACTAATATGTGGCGTGTAATATTATATATTACACAAAATGTTACAGTTCTCATGGGAACATTCTCACAGAGAACTTTCTAAGTTTCTTTCATGTAATTTCTCGGAAATTTCCGAGAACATTTCTGCAATTTCTGCAATTTGCACATTGCTGGTTGTGCCTAATATACAAAAATAAATTAAAAAGGAAAACATAACTATGACAAAGCAAAAAATAAAATGATTTAGGGAAAGGTCATTTAATAATTGTAATCTACTAATTATGTATGGCATTATAATATTTCCATAATTAATACAATATGATAAGAAAGTCTTATGATGCTCCATAATTATGCTCAGTTATGAATTATGGTCTTTGGTAATTTGTAAAGCCTGATCAGAAATATAATTATAATCATTGTCACACGGGTTCTGTTATTCTCATATACAGGGTGGAAAAAAATCATGGGCCCTGGAGGGGAACTACCTTAAAAAGTTGATATAGTGAGCTATATCAACTTTTTAGGGTAGTTCACTGAAAGGAAACATTCTTTAATTTTTTTTAAGGGAATTAACTGCATTTAAACATTTTTGGGAGAAAATACAGTTCAATAAAAAACTATTTATTTTGTAATTTTTGCCAAAAACAATTTTTATGACAATTGATACCAATCGATCCTATTTTAAACAAGTATAAAAATTTCTTAATACCAACCAAGTTTAGGACACAAGAGAAGCCATAAATAATAATAGAAAGACTGTTCATACAAAGAAAAAAACTTTTAATGCAGTTTCACTTTTTAGGAATAAAAAAAGAATGTTTCCTTTCAGCAAAATGAAGCTATCTCAACGTTTTAAGGTAGTTTCTCTCCAGGGCCCATTATTTTTTTCCACCATGTATATGGCAACAGTTTAAGTTTTGAGCGTTTTTGTCATTTATTATTAATTATTCAACACTGAAGTATTACTCAAAAAACCGATACAATTACAGTAATGGCCTTTTTTCGCATCATACTTCATTTTATTTTCGTTTTGTTTTGGTTTTTATTATTATATATTGCCTATTGATTACATAATCGATTTTATCGACTTACGGAAATGTTATATGAATCGGAACACCAGACATGGTCACAACACTAAATTTAAAAAAAAGGAGGCGTTGATCGTAACTGTTCGCATGCTAAGTTGTTATCGTAAAATATTCAATAACTAAGATATGAAAAAATGTAACATTAATTGAGTAATGGTTATTAAAAGTGAAATATTGTGTTTACGTACATGACAAGCTGTAAAATCGTTATGGGATTTTGTTTATATTTTTAAAGTATCTTGCGCGTTTACGTTCTACGGGCGTTGCGATGTGTCAAAAGTTCATTCTTACAGATTTTGAACTATAGTTAGACTGCTTTACCATCCTTATTGCTAGATCCAGGCATCTGGCAGCTTTTAATGGGTGGAGGTCAGAGTGACAGACCAACAAAGTTTTTAAGTTGGCAAAAGTAATAGCAAAATTGGTAAAAAATACCAAAATAGTGTTATTTATAGAGGATAGGGCCTATATTTTAACATTAGATTAAAAACCATTGTCTATTATTGCGGAAACAATAACAGTAGGCCTATAACTAAAAATTGCATTATACATCATTTGGCACTACTTTCCCCCAACAGAAACTTCTGGATATGATATAATCTAATTAATTACACAATTTCCGATAATATTGCATCAAACCCAGAACTCTAGAATTTGTTTTCTTCATGTTATTTGTATTCTTTGACCTCCACCACTTTACAGCTGCCAAATGTCGGGATCTAGAAATAAGCATAGTATAGCAAATTAACTAGTGGGGTTTCGTTGCTCTCATTATTGTGTCATATCTGACGTGGCCAGCTCTCCGTCTATAAATACGTATTAACTATTTATTCTGTGGCCTCAGTCGGTTTAAATGTGATTGTCACCAGCGTTATTGGTAGAGTTAATTAGCCATAGTACCTATATTAAAATGTGCTCAAGTGCTTAATAGTATTTTATAGTACACGCGTTTGAAGTATGTAACTTATCAATTATCATCGTGTAATCGACATTTTGCGTTACGTTTATCGATTAGTACAAATCGATTTATCGACTAGCAAAGGTCGCTCTTATCTTACTCACTCGACTTTTATTGTTATTAGAGCATGAGAAAACTAAAAGAAAACCTTTCGTGTACAGTACAGCAGAACTAAGTAAATACATAATTTTAAAGACAATAGGTATACCTAAGCGACTTCACTTAGCTTAGCCAACAACACCTTTCCAAAAGCAAATTCTCGAGCTACTGTAAAAAATACATGATCAAGATCACTATTGTGTGCTTATAATATTTGAAGATTTCCCTCGATTTCTCCAGGATCCCATCATCAGATCCTAACTTAATGACAAGGGGACCAACCGTCACGTATACCCTTTCAAACAAGTAAAGATTTTTCCAAAATTCAAACAAGTAAAGATTTGTCCAGCCGTCTTCGAATAATCGGTGATAATAAGTACATAAAAAATAGTAAAAACAAAGATCCCGATCTCGACGAATGAGGGTTTACGCGATTGAGTTTTTCACTCGATGGCAGCACCGTGGCGAGAGATCTAGCTGTCATAATCCTCCAATCATGTTTAAAAAAAAAAAAATTTGGTGGATTTTGACAGCTGCTGTCAAAAAGATCTCTCGCCACGGTGCTGCCATCGAGTGAAAAACTCAATCGCGTAAACCCTCATTACGAACCTCGTCCTTCGAAATTTTGAAGTCGGTTGATAAGCAGTCATGGTGTGCAAAATGATCTTCACAATACTTTATTGTCAAACGAGAGCGGTGTCATCATTTAGGACACCTCAGCGATTTTTAGCTATGAAACTGTAGATGAACTTTCGAATTGTTGTTATAACGCGTGTCAAAATATTAATCTCTGAATGAGTGACGACAACTCGTCAAGGATCTCGATAAAAAAACGCATTAAAATATTTTCATAATATCCCTCTTTTAAATCTTACCCCCAAAGAAAAAGACAAACTTACATACCATTGAAAAATTCTCCCTTTATATACACGGTGCCCGTGAGCATTGCGAGAGACTTTAACAGTGTATTCATTATCATATTTAGAGAACAAACTGTCCTTTAAACTTTTTCGAAATTCGCCATAGTTTCAGAGTAAATACTTGTTTATATATAATTGTTTCTCAGTGTAAAATGATTTTTTGATGGCGATCTCACCGGTATGGGGCATAGTCTAGACATCTCTTATTGACTGATATCAAAGACCTAAGAAACACTTTGCATGGACTAGTTTTTACGAGAAAAAATGTAGCAATTTATTTTTTCCGTTACTTTTTTCTAATGACATTTACTTTTTATGTAGAACAGCATTCAAAAAAAGTGAAAAAAAAAGTAAAAAAAAAATTTTTTTTTGGCGTTTTACAACAAAAGTCATATAATGTTTTTTCATTCTTTTGACCTCAGAAATGCGTGGTTAAAATCTCTCGCAATGCTCACGGGCACCGTGTATAATAACAAAAAATGATAAATTACATTGTAGTGTGCTAATGTGTTTATCTTTAACGTATAGTGATACAAGTGATGTGATATCACTAAAATTCATCATGAGTCAACAATGTTGCAGGAGGCTGTATGAAAAACTATACTGATTGGATCACGATTCAATTTAGACGAGACATGTGTTTAAAAAAAACATGCAAAAGTTGTCTTCAATAGGGTTGCCAAAATTATTTTATTATTTATTTTGTTAGGTGTAGGTAGAGCTAGTAGTAGTTTTAGAGCTATGGGTGTGTTGGAAAGTAGATAATTGAACTACAAACGTGAGTAACTGCGGCACCGACCTGCAAGGCAGAACCGACTTCTGAAAATGGAGCAAATCTTTTTTTAGTGAAATATTGTTTGGAGATCCGATTTTGGTATCACATATATTATTGTGGTGATACTTAGTTACATATATGTAATTTGCCGGAATTTTAAGTCATTTTTTTGGTAATCGTTTTGATATTATTTGGTAGTACTTACAATTTTGGTGGCAGATCTAATTCTAGTGGCCAATCTTATTAATTAGGTCATCGACTTCATACCCCTTTTAAATACTTGGCTTTCACGCAATTTTTTCGTCTAAGTATACCGATTTCGTATTTTTTGCATCTAAATATGACAAGTCACATGTTTAAGCAAAATTTGGAATTGTCTGACACCAGATACATGTCTCGTAACTATACAGTTCTTAAATACCATTTATTTCTCCTAAATAGCTACGTGAAATATTAATTCATTACTTTAATACTTATACCTTGTTACTCAAGAACAATTACTTGATTAGTATTTCTTGCCATAATTATTGTAGTTGACGTCAAAGCTTTCCAAGAAAAAAACATTAAGTAAAGCTGTATTCCTTAAAACCGGCCAAGAGCATATCGGGCCATGCTCAACTTAGGGTTCCGTAGTTACCGGCCAGTCAGAATACACCCACTAAAAAGTTTGTTTTTATTAGATTTTTGAGGCACTGACGTATTATTTTACTATGCGGCACTTACATCCTTTTAAGTTACAAGGGGGGGGGGGGGCTTTTTTTTAAGTTTTCGGAGCTATTAATTACGAAACTATTAGTTTTATCCAAATACTCCGACTCCACACGATAGGGTTGGCGAGAAAAAATAATTCAACCCCCCCCCCCCCCCCCCACTTCATGTGTACGGGAGGTACCCTAAAAACTAAATCAATTTTTATTGTACCACTTTGGCAGCGCGATTAATACTCATACCAAATTTCAGTTCTCTAGTACTAACGGTCACTGAGCTAGACCGCGGACGTGGCCGGACGGACATGGCGAAACTATAAGGGTTCCTAGTTGACTACGGGACCGTAAAAACAAACAAATAATAAGACGGTATGAAAACTACGAGGAAAACCACATCTAGTTACTAGGAGCTTCATAAGTTCTATTTATGACGATGCGCCCTTCCGTGTCGCACCGTCATGCTAATTGACAGAAAATAACATATTACCAGAAGCAAGTTGAAGTCACGCGACGTAGTATTGTCATATTCTGTGTTCCAAGAAATGGTATAAAACCTGTCCGTTAAAAGCGTTGGTCAAATTATCCAAAAAGTTTAAAGTAAATTTCTTAGTATAATTTATTGATCTCATCACCTAGATAGAATCAAACAGATAGTGTGCTATACTCTATGTCTTTAGGTATTTAAATAAAAGTAAACAAACAATTTTTACATTTCCGGTTAGTTATAACTTTTATAGGTTAACCAATCAAATACAAAACTGCCTGGATCTGTCACTTAACGACCTGGCTTTAACCAATATTATTTGATCGTGTAATGTTTTCATCTACCCTCAACTGGCTTAAGGAGTAATTTGAGGGTAGATCTTATTTACTTTTATTTAAATACCTAAAGATACAGAGTATAGTGTATGTTAGTTAACCTAACTACTACCTACACTAAATTATATTAGGGAAGGATACAAATTCCTAAAGGGAAGTCGCCTTTAGGAATTTGCTTAACTAAAATTAAAAAAGTTCGCAATCCTAAAAGTTCACTTTTATTGTCATTAGCCAGCCAGCCCTTACTCAAAGATAAACAAAAATCCCACTTACGATTAAATAAACTCTCTTCTGTTCTGTATCAATTAAGTAACAGAAGTTTACTCTCACTTGCTTGCTTTCTACCTATTTAAAAGCACAGTGGACCTTATCTCTCTTATCAGTAACATCACCGTCCATCAATCTACTCTTAAAAAATTCTATATGTAAAGTCATCCTTCGTCATGGTCTGCCAAATTCAAAAGCACAGCAGGTCTTGCCAACCCTGCGCAGGTGCACGGCCTTGAAGGCTCGCCGGCGCTTGCGCATCCCCGCAAGCAAGCCGCTCAGTTCAAACTCAACCGCCGCGTCAGGCAGACGCGGCTAAGTGTCCTAGTGTTGTGTCTAAACCCAGTGCGTGTGTACAACCGGCAACATGGTGGCAGGCGGAAAACAGGTAGATTAAAAAAAATAGAGGTTGATGGCTATATGTGGTCCCTTTCGCTTTTGAGCCAGGATTTTGTGTGTCAAACTTTTTCTTCTTGAGAATCAGAGCGTGCGTTTTTTACACACACCCTAATTCTAGCTTTTTAAATGTAACGAACTCCAATTTCTCGCTTCAATTCTGTCATAAATTGCAGCAGTCAATAATGTCGACTTTGCCCTAGTAGTCCGACGTAGCAACAAGTGTCGTCAACAATCGTCATCACGCTAAACACTCCGTCAAACGAATATATTAGTCGTACAGGTTTTCGATGATGTTGACTCAAATCATAAGCTGCGGTGATGTCATCCTCGCGGATCCAAGATGGGGTCGGTTCGTTTTATTATTTACTTTGCATGGTGCAAACGGTCGTAACCGTCTTTTTTTGCGTCCCTGTCTGGCGAAGGGACGGGAGCAGGACGGGAATAGTCCCGGCCCGAGCTTACACAGGAAGAAGATAAAACAAGCTATAATAGCCTTTAAGGCAATAACATAAAGCTCCATCTGATCTTGCAGTGATCTATTAAAAGTTTATATTTAAACGCAAGTTCATTTCTGCAGCACTCCAGTTTATGTGCAAGTCTTAACACAAATTAAGCTCTGCGATGAAATGCTAAGGGTGCGAAAGCACAGATAGTGATTAGACATTTATACTATTTAAATTCTAGTACTCTAGTCCTGCAAGAGCTATGTGCTAGAGAGAGAATGTGGTAAAAGTATATACATCTCACTACTGGATCTAACTTCACTACTGCATTGCTCAGCATCGTGATGTAATCCTTTTCCATACTATCGTTTCTACACTGTTATCGCCAAGGCCCCTTTTATGGCCGCAATTCTATTACACTCGAATTGTAAAATCATGATTTTATTTAATATTCGTCCACAATCTTATCAAGTATTTATCGAATTTCAAACGTGTTCAATACATGTAAAATAGCAACATGAATACATTAGTATAACAACTGGTAACACACGGCCTTCTGGAAATTCCTCCTATTGTAATCATAATTTACCTCATCATTAACTTTGATCCGCCTCAAGGTTTTTGAAGCGTCGTTTGTGGTAAAAACTAGGTATCATCTAACTAGAAACACCTATAAATAACTAGTAGTGGAGCTAATTAATACGTGCTCACTAAAACTATTGAAGTCACGTTTTCTGCTGCTAATCCTAAAGAACGACCAGTACATTTGTAGGACAATTACTCTACACTTTTTTTTATTACCATTATAACTACGATAAAGGAAGACACAATAGACGACGATGTCTATTATTGTATATGAAAGAGTTAAGTAACCGATGGACAATAGTCTGTTAATTTGATTTATATTTATGAAAAAGTACTATATTATAACTGCCATGGCAACTAGACGTTTATTGGTTGTTAAAGTAATAGTAAATAAGCAACTTACTGACTGGCTTGAAATAAGTTACAGTAGTCACTATAAAGTATGGTTGTTTAGAAGGAACTTATCAGCAAACTAATGAAATAAACTTCATCAAAACGCTTCCATTCTTACTGAACGTTAGTCTTTCAAATTAAAGCCTTAATAGAGACATGATTCACTCCGTTTTGCAATATTAGATATACAGGAAACTAATTGATCTATTATATTCCTTGTAGCAAATTGTTTGGAGACCCTAACACTGTCCCTTGGGAAACATCACATCTAAACTGCATACTACAACAAATAAGTAACCTAGGCTGAGTCCCTACTTGTTATAAACAATAACAAAAGCATGATCAATCTCCTTTATCATCCGTATAGTCTTTTTCAATTGCCAAACAGGTGACAAGTTAATAATGTTAGTATCATTAGCTTAACATTGGTCACTTTGATTAGGCTAACTTTCCTTCAGAAAGGTATAACAAAGTTGTTATTGAATTGTGACATACCACTCAAAACAGTTGTATACATGAAAGTGCCATTAGCGAAACTGGTTTATCGCTGGATCGCTAATCAACACTAGTATGCTATTTGTCACCTCTATCTTGAAAATCATTTAGATTTGTAATATTCGAATCCTTGGCTATGTACAGTTGAATTCCTTTACATTTGTTTTATTGTAGAATTAGATTTATGTAGGAACTATGTAGTACGAGTACATAGTACTATTAGTGTAGACTCAACTTCGATGTCTAAACTACCCATTAACATGTTCATAGTTTTGAATTAAAAATACAAATACTCTTTATTGCACACCTCAATAAAATAGAACAGTACAGTACACAGATGTGGAGAAAAATGTGTGTTGCTTGACTGAGATTAATTTCTAGTATAAGTAGATTAAGGAAGGTCACCATTTTTAGCGTATATAGATGTTCGTATATATTTAACCTTTATAAATAAAGAGAGGACAACAATGAATAGCAACGAAAAACTTCCAAGAATGACCCAAGCATAAGCTCATAAGATCATAATTACAATGTTTGAATTGGTTACTTAACCTCACCTTTTTTCTGTACTTTATCGTCCGGAATCATCTCTACAAAATTCTTATTATAAAAATCCCATGCGCAGCAAAAACTAACAGACCTTGCAAAAACCGGACAATGCAATGTTTTGTCAACATTCCCCTTGCGAGTCAATCTGGTTACCCTATGAATATGATATCCATAAAGCTTTATATTTCCCTTCCCTTTGTTAAAGTAAATTCCTAAATCCCTTTTGGACATATTTCATAGGCTTACTAGGTATACAGTTCCAGCCGTGTTTGGGACTTCCGCCCCTTTGCGAATTAAGTAAGAAAGAAACATGCGCTGAACTAATTACAGAAATATTGGAAACTTTTGATTCTACACTGCATAAAATTGTAAAATAAGTTGTCTGCCAACAAACTGCTGTGCAGTTTGGCAGATAGGTGAAATTGATTAAATGTATCTCTTTTTGTGAAAATAAAGAAGAAAAAAACCTGAACAGCTTCAATTAGTAATTTAAATTTTTAGGTTTGTTTGTCCAATGGACTTTAAAATCAAACGATTAACCAATCATAGGCGTCGCAGCCTCCAAATTCGCTGCAATACGCTTGCCTTTAGTGTAGACGCGTTATATCGCGTATTATTCTGCTAATAGATTCATTTTATCTGATTTTCCGAATTAGAGACGATTAATGGGTCAGTCATAAAACAACCCATTTTCTGTCACACTTTGAAACATCGTAGGTACGTGCATATAATCATCGCCTTATTGCACGAGGTGCACTGGACTAAAAACTTGTCGAAGTAGTTACAGTTGAACAGGCCTATAACCGCGAACCACTTCGTTCGATCATCTATTTGCATCACGATCTTTCGAATATGCAAGAGCGATAGAGAAGGAGATAACGAAATTTCGATATTCGACGTTCGCGGTAGGCACTTTAGTAGGATCTGCTAAAGTCCTATTGACTTACAGCATCAGCATATCTAGTCTAAACACTGCCGTAATCGCACGTGGTGTACTGACAATTTGATGGTCGACATGCTGACTGCCTATGTGGCGCCGTCGCACTCCGTTTGGCGCTGCGATTTCTACGTTTCTCTGCCTTGGCCAAGGTTCCGTTGCTCTTTCTAAACTTTTATATCGGCACATCCAATTATTACCGCAAATAGTTTTTTGGTAAAAGGCATCAGTCGGGTTTTTCTTGTCAAAGCATTCAAGTTTCAAGTTGGTCATAAAACATTTTTTTATTGGCTTGCTTTTTTAATATTTGACTCTTAGAAGCTTTTCTTACAGCAAAAGTGGAGTGCTCTTGTATGAAATTTATTTTGGAGTTTATTAAAGCTTTCGTTGCGGCAAGCAGCAAAAGTTCCTAGTAGTATCAAAGACTAAAGCAAATCGGTATTTTAGTTTTTTATTTCTATTGAATTTACGTATTTTATTTTAATTGGTCCTTCCTTACACTAAATACAAAAAAATATTAATATATTCACAAAATAGTACAAGACGACCTCGACCTTAGTTATGTTTGAACTTCACCCGCGTCTGTCGTTTCCTTGAAATAACAAAAATACGGTAACTTCAAAGATTCTCAGTATATCCGTATTCAAGACTTCAAACCTGTTGGTTGCTAACTGGAGAGCCAACTTAAGTATTTATTTAAAAATAAAAGATATTTGGATGTATTGGAACTTCTTTCATTATTTCGTGTTGTAATATTTAGTTATTTCGAGATACCAATGATATCATCATCATATTAGCTCCTTGCTTCTCCTTCCTTCCTGTTGTTTCTTTCATCGAGTACACATGATGGATTTTAAGAGGCGACTTATAAAACTGCTATATGTATAAAACCGATGTGACTAAATCCCTGTTTCTCTAAATAGAAGGTTATGCATTACATTTCTATACCTACATTTCAGGCCTAGGTTAACTTTTACTTTGTAATCAGTCCAAGTAGCGGCTACCACGGGCAGCGCATATTATTTCATTATTATAAATAGTTTTATGTCACAGCATTGTTTTCCCTTTGAAATAATGTTTAAAAAGATGTCAATGTCATCATTGTCGAGTGTCGACGCACATCGGAGTGGAGTGTGTCATGTTTTCAATGAATATTTATAACAGCCGTCTGAAATAAATATATTCCGTTTTAACTTACGCTACCACAGATTGGCAAGTTACGGATTTTCTAAAAAGTTGGAAACTTGCAAAAAAATCTTTCAGTCCCGCACAAAATAAGTGAATGGAGATTGAAAATTTCCTTTTTACGAAAGCTTATACAAATTTTCAAATCAATTCAATTTTTATTTATTTTAAATGTTCCATTCCATATGTAGTTAGTAACAATTAATTTTGTAACCATTCTACATCTGTATGTAAACGTTTACTATTACATACGTTTTGAATACCTAAAATAAAAACCCATTTTCACGAGTTCGAGTCCAATCGGCCACATTGTCAACTGACAATCCGTAATCACCGTCAGTAATCCTTATTCAGAGTCAGAGATCAGATAAGTATGATTCTATTCTCCTAGTACATAACCGAACGTATAAATAAGACAAGTTCCCCATCTCCAGGTGCCTCGATCAGCGATATGACCCACGACATGTGGCCACCCGAACACGTCGAAAATCCGTTACACCCCCACGCCACCTGTCAACGCACCTGCTTCAACCCCTTAGTACAACTTTCTGAAACATACCTTATTGTATGACGGTAGGGTCTAGATTTGATTTGGTAGAACACATCTAACATATTGCTTGTCTTTTGTCTTCCCAAAATAATTTACTCGTTATTAATACTTATATTAAGAAAATTTTACAGACATGCTCCATTTAGAATTATTCTGTAAATTAGATTTAAACTTGTCAGTTAATTATACCTGTACGAGTATGTTTCAGGCAGCCTTAGAGTATTTTTTAATAATATCTATGTGGTCCTATTTCGTATTAATATTATCCTTCTAAGAAAATATTGATATTCCTTGATTGCATTGCAATACCACCAATGAGGAAGAATATAAAATAAATAGAACATTTTTATTACCTTAGCCAACCTTTACTTGCATTTAATGCAACGAATCACAAATACCGTGAACCGAAGAGCTAATTGGTCACAAATACAAGCTAAACAGATCTTTAACACGGTGGCCACAATGCTTATAATAGCACGACAAACGACCATGACATTCGATTCCGATGTTCTATACTCGACAACACGACTGTAGAGATTCAAGTAGGTAAATATCTTGGTCCCAGTTACACTTATTCGCTTGAAGCTTCGTGTCTGCAATGCCTAGTACATAACAAGAATAGTCGTAATAATATTACAAGTGATGTAATTAGTATAGCCAGCCTTGAATAGACACTAATCTTCTAGTCACTTCCGAGCAGGGTTGTCATCATTGAACGTCATTTGCATGACTCTTCATTAGATAGATCTTCATGTTAGCAACGTTAAGTAAAACGGAGAATCATTCTAGATGGCTTCTACCTTAACGGACACATTTATTTATTTATTATTGAACCGCAAAATTGTAACATAACAGTTAGAACCAAAGCGGACAAATATTAGACTAACTTAAAAATAAAACGACGAGTAGATCAATTTGTAATGTTATATACCTCAGAGAAGTTTTGTCTAGCCTAAACCAACTTGAGAAGTATTTCACGGGCCTGTCTCATATAAAGTCCAGTTTTTCGTCTACTGTATTCTTTGTTGTTATTCCATGTTACATTTTTGCAATCCTTCTGTTATAGAAAATGGAACGCTTATACCAAAAATCTCCAGTAAACTCGGATTACTATACGAGAGACAAAAAAATTTTTTTTGGGCTCCAAACACCTCTATCATAAAATCTAACACCCTAAATGCTAATGTATTATAATTATAACTAAGTAGGCAAGGATACCGGGAAATGGGAGTACAATGTTAACATGATTCAGCCATTGAAAGATAATTTATGAGGTTAACTCATGACAAATGACAATACCCTGACATAGAAGTTGACACATAGCATTACCAACACTATAAAAGGCGATATCGTGTGTCACCATAAAAGCATCACAAACAGAACGAACAGTATATATCATAGCCCTTAGCCTTATTCTAGTTTTTCTATCGGGGTCGGTTACCTAATCTCGAATGATGAGGGTTTTAACACGAGCGATTGCCGAATATTTCACTTGCTGATTTTTTCCATAATGAGGTGATAAAGAACCTTTAGTCGTTCTCGTGTGAAGCTATTAGTGCCGCTAATGCTGTAAAGGAAAGCAATGGCTTAAGCGAGTCCCTATTGCTATTATGACTTCCTCTCGTAGGTATCTCTTCCGAGCGAGCCCTTGCTTAAATGAGTAATGGACTGAGATGCGCTTAGAGTGTTACCTGTTTTGTATTGGAAACGTTACCGCTAGAGAATATTTCCCATCTCTCTTCGGTCGTTCCCTCATAACTGAGGATCGTGGTCATCACCGGTTGATCTGCACTTTGTGTGTATCAACCGTCTCCATCGGCTTCTGTCCATGGCGTTCTGTACAACAGCGTAAATTTTTGAGGAAGATGAGTCCTTTACTTCTGTCTGTCTAGTAGGAGATTTCCCATAGTGAACAGTAATGTTTTCGAGAAAGGTACATCTCTAGATGCGCTAGGCTCAAGTTTAAGGTTCTCATCTGGTTGACCTGGTCATCCCTAAATCTGTGCGCGTGAATGTGCCTTTGTTAGAAATAAATGACGGGAGGCAATAGGAAGAGTCGTGTGACCTCCACTACCGTACCACACCACAACAACTCTGACGAGAGTATACGACTAAGAAGTAACTTAAAGGGGATGATAAGAATTCTAAAATGGGAATGAGGCTTTTTAAGCTTTGTCACATTAATCGTGTACTTAGCCCTATTACTCTATTGAGTAATTTCGTGTCCAATCGGCAGTACGGTTTGCAAGGACGAGCATTGTATGTTGTCGTTATTCATAGACATACATATATTGAGCGTAGTAATTTTACGCACTCGTGTGTCGGTACTTAGTTATCAAAGTCCATTGTGTGTGGGATAGAGATTTGATTGATAATGTTTCCATTTTTACCCGGCTATCGGAGGATATTTGAAGAGCTCTCTCGATTTCTCCAGGATCCCATCATCAGATCCTGACCTTACGATAATGGGACCAACTGTCGAGTATCTTTCAAACAAAAAAAAAGAATTTTCCAAATCGGTCCAGCCTTCAAATAATGGGTGAACATAAATAAAAAAAAACAAGCAGAAACAAAGATCCCAACGAAATGAGAACATCCTCCTTCGAAATCTTGAAGTCGGTTGAAAATATGAAGCATCGGAATAATTTTAATCCTAACATTTTCAATGTATGTCTCAATCTACGACTAGAATGGCGATTAAATAAGTAAAAAAACTTTCAATATCAATTCCATAAATACTAATTCTAATTACTAATTCTTATAAAAAGACAATAAAAAAAATAACTTACCTACTGAAAAAGAAAACAGAGGCTCCTAAATTTTTAGGCATATAATAATTAGGTATAAAGTGGATGGAGTCTAATTTAACAAATAGTAAAACGAGGCAAAATCATGACTAAGTAGAAGTAAAGCGTTTCACACATATTAATAGAAGTGCTACACATGGTCGTTTCTCCGGTAGGTATGATGTCATTCGTTGTTTGCGCTCCAAATTACGAGATGCACTGCGCGCACGACCTTTAATGTTCAATGTTATCTATTTTATGTTTTTTATGACTTTAGGTTTGAATTAAGAATGATCTAACTCAGGTTTTGGGCTTAGCAGAGGGTGAAACTAAATTGAAAGAGAAATTTTAACAAGGCAATATTACTCTCGCCTCTGTAATATTATTACATCTGCAGGCCCATAATTTTATTTATGTATCAAGCATCCTTAATTTTCTTTAGAGAAAGACTGAAAGATTTTCTTTAAATATAATGTCAAAATGTGTATATGAAGGGTACACGGAAAGAACATGTCTAGTCACATTGACAACATTTTGAGTTATAGCGCTTTTAAAATTTGGAACGATTCAATTAACCATACTATTTTCGTAACTAAATGGTTTTTATGAGTTAAGAAGTGGATATACGTTATAAT
Source organism: Pammene aurita (assembly GCA_947086415.1). Lineage (NCBI taxonomy): Eukaryota > Metazoa > Arthropoda > Insecta > Lepidoptera > Tortricidae > Pammene > Pammene aurita. The sequence goes on from OX352298.1 coordinate 2,521,371, forward strand.
TTACATCTGTAACAGAAGTTTTTACTAAGAGTTCATTGCAAGCTCTACATTTTGATATAAAAATCTAATTTTACAAAACAAGTGACTAGACATGTTCTTGTACCCTTCCGTGTACCCTTCATATCATATTATCTATAGTCTTGTCATTAGAATAAGACACGAAGAGAAATGATACAAATGTAATAGTCATCATGCATTTCCTATCCGAAGTGATTATATTTCAAAAACTACTATTCAAAATACTAAAAGGCTTTGTGTATTGTGCTATCCGGTTTCTAAAACTATGTAGGTACGATTTGTTTTATCCTTCAAGTTTTTAGTTCTAGCGCAGGTACTTCCCAAGTTACCAAATACACCTGTGTTATTCCATCGAGGAAAAACAATTAGGCAAAGTTAAGGAAAAAAGATTTTTTTTCCTCGATAATACCTTACCCGCATGGCAGTGGCAGCACCCTTGACACGGCACACTTTGGCCGCTATATAATATCATTACCATATACCTTGACATGTACGTGACGTTATCATTTCACGTTTACCGGTGCGATGTATATGTATTTACATTGTACAAGAGAAAAGCTAAAAGGTAAAATCGGCTATTTGTGACTCTTGTTATCTCTATCAATTACGAGTGGATTTGGAATAAATTACACACGGAGATTAAATCGAAGTGCAATGAACGACTTGTACACGAAAGAAGTCTTTGGATAAACTTAGTATAAACATTAAATACTGTGCATATATGGTTAATAGAATTCGACAAAGTAATCAATAATCCGTGAGTAATCCGGGGATCAATGTTACTCTGCGTCCGTAGGAAACACCTTAGACAACCCAACACGTGATCCCTGGGTGGTGCTAAAAGAGTAATAAACTTGGCAGCTGCACTGTCCCATCTGGACCTCGCAGCACTCACTGAATTTTCATTATCATCTGCTTTCCCATTACTACTACCCTAGGGAAGAAATACCTATCTATATCCAGTGACATGTAGCCATACGATAAATAATAATTTTAAACAAAAAAGAACCGACTTCACTTAGCAACCACCTTTCCAAAACCAAATGCTCGAGCTGCTGTAAAAAATACTCAAATCACAGGTGTGCCTATAATATTTGAAGAGTTCCCTCGATTTCCCCAGGATCCCATCATCATGGATGCCTATCTATATCCAGTGGTATGTAGCCATACGATAAATAAATAAAATCATCAGATCCTGACCTGGTTACAATGGGACCAACTGTGAAGTATACTCTTTCGAACAAAAAAATAATTTTCCAAATCGGTCCACCCGTCTTCGAATAATCGGTGAACATAGATAAAAAAAAATTAAAAAAAATTTACCTCCGACGAATTGATAACCTCCTTCTTCGAAATCTTGAAGTCGGTTGATAAATAATTTTAAACAATAAAGAACCGACTACACTTAGCATCCACCTTTACAACAGTAAATGCTCGAGCTGCTGTAAAAAATATTCAAATCATAGGTGGCTATAATAGTTGAAGAGTTCCCTCGATTTCTCCAGGATCACATCATCAGATCCTGACCTGGTTACAATGGGACCAACTGTGAAGTATACTCTTTCAAACAAAAAAAGAATTTTTCAAATCGGTCCAGTCGTCTTCGAATAATCGGTAACATAACGGAACATACATAAAAAAAAAATAGTAAAAACTAAAGATCCCGACGAATTGATAACCTCCTCCTTCGAAATCTTGAAGTCGGTTGATAAATCCATGAGTGAGATTAAGACACCAAACTATGAAAATTCACTAAGTGTTTTAGTGAAACCACCGCCTACATTTTGGGTTATATAATTATCCGTTGTCTCTTTATTCGACAAACATGTCCGCCTCAACGTTGCGGTCTCATGGATATTTTTAGAAAAGTTCGCATGTGGTAATCTTACGTTCTTCCATTATGTAAATCTCTATTCCAATATCAAGTTTAATTCTGACGCCAGTACCTACAATTATCCGAACTAGATTTATAAATATTAATATGTACATTTTCAAAATGATTAGACATTAAACTCACCATTTATAACTCTGTCATGCAAATTTTTATTAAGTCTTTGCCGCCAGACTATTGCTCCTTAAAGTTGCTAGCTTTAGTTTTCTCTTATACGAGAGTTAATCCCGGTTACATCTAACAGATACTTCTTAAGGGGCTGACAACAGCTAAATTCCCTCCCTATCTTTTTCAGCGCGCGTGAAAGAGAAACACTGTGTTACGATTAGTATGGGAGCTCATTGCAAATTTTGCAAAATGATGAATTAAAAAAAAAAAAACTATGCATTAATTGAGAAATATAAAACAACGAAGTTTGTAGTATTAGTGCGGTGGAATTTTGTCCTTAGTTACAGACGTATAAGTCTAGAAACTAAAGACATACGACTGTTTAAAGCAAATTTTAAGATGTAACTTTGGAATTATTTTCTATCGAGACTGTTTCGTGCAATCGTGTATCGGAATCAACGAAGTTCTTCCAAATATAACGAATAATAACATATATTTTTTTTACTTTCTCAAAACAAGGAGTTATAGCTAAAACACTGTTTGAGTAAAGTCAATTTGAAGGTCATCGGATGTTGTCAGCCTCTTAAGAACATAATAGCCCAGGCTCCACTGCATATATGATATGTTCTTTAAGTAAACTTTTTTTGGATTAGACAAAAAAAGCATAAGCAAAGTAGATGTGTAGTATACCTTACAATTACAACTGTCACCAAATGTGAAACTGAATGACAGTTCTTGTTTGGAATTGCTTGTTTAGAAAACTCTGTTCAACAAAGATCGGAATGGTTTTCTTTCCTCTTTAGTGGCCATTGAGAAAGGCTTGGCATGCCAACTATTCCACTATATCCCTTCACTACTTTCTCTTCGTTTAACGAATTCAGTACATTTTAAAACCAAACATGGTAGGTTGACTCAGGGGTGGACATGCTTTACAAAATAAATTCTCGAAAATATATGTTTCTACTATTTCGGTCGGGTAATGAGACGTGTTACCTTCTGTTCTGCTTTTTGTTAAATCTAGTCACCCAAAAAATAAAGCAAATATTGAAAGGGGGGAAAACTTCGATAGGGAGCTAACTCTCACAAGTCGACTACAAGCAACTTGTCTACAAATAACCATCAGCCCCAATACATTAGTTTCTCAACTTTTATTACGAAGATATCTGTTTTTACCAATTTTCCTCCAGTTTCCTATTTGAAATCAAATGCACTCTCCATTCACATCTTCCTAGCGTTTGTCCCGGTTTTTACCACGGCTCAAATGAGGGTCCGCTTAGCAACCAACGCACAAAACAATGCACTCTCCGTTATATTCTTTTTATGGACTTATCTACTCATTCGCGCCGTTAATGTCGTTGTATTTCTATTTATACAACCGTCATTAATAAATAGCAGCTGTAAGAGCAAAGATTATCACTTTTCCGACAAGTTCTTTCAATTCTCGGCTTCTTTCCACCAGTACAAACATCCGTCGCTCGCTGCGATAAGTCTTATCACCAATTATGGTACCAACTGACTCACCGGCGGCAGATTAAACGAACCTAACCGCTACCACGTTACGATAAGCTCATTAATATACGTACCTAATTAAAGTGTGTCTCTGCTTATGAAAGTTTATTGAAATTAAGAAACGCAACGCAATGATTTTCTTTTGACCTTTTTGTCTTAGGTACTAACTAACTACTTAACTAAGGGTATGAAAGGCCTTCATGGAAAAGAGAGTCAATTGTCATACGAAAACGTTGCAGCCATTTAGCAATTTTCCCATGTTCGGGTACAGCTAGTAATAACAAGAAAAGAAATATAAATAAGTCATAGTCATTTATTTATAATATTAAAAATATTACATGTCAAATTACATTACATTGGTACTTATTTATTAATATTTTATTTATACTTCATTATTAAATTTAGATTTTAAATTAAGTGATTTTCCTAATAGGTATGTATTTACGCCATTTTGAGAAAATGACAGATTGAACCAAGAGTGAATACATGATAAGTTTATTTGAGACCTGAAGGCCTATTTGAAGACTTTTACTAAATGACTTGCTGATCTGAGATATTGATATAACTTGCAGTAGTTGCAATGCATCTCGCTCGTACTTATATTTATAGATGCGAAGGATGTAAAATTGTGTTCGAATAGGCCTCCTACATGGTTTCATATAATAATAGCACTCGAGGCCGCAATTTCCGGGGTTCGATGTGCTCTTCGGCGTGAGTCACGAAGGACCATAAAGTTGTATAAGCCTCCAGAAGTTAATTTGCACGCATGTGGATAAGTAATGATGGTTAAAAATCTATAATACTCAACTCTGATGCGGGCTATAATAATCAAGTCTGAAGTGGATAAATGCTAAACAATAGGGGAGGAAGCAAGGCTGAATTGCGACCTCGAAATTGGTATGAATGAGCGCATCGCTGCAATCTACAATGGGACATAATATAAACCTTAATACTATCGACGCAAGCCTCATAATCGATGAAGCTGCCATCTTGTTAAATTACGAGTCGTCGTTCGTCGTACACCATTGTTCGGCGTCTTAATACTGATAAAATCGCAGTAACTAGCGACTTTTATTAATAATTGTTGTTATTTGCTATGATTGTCGTTTCTCGCACTCTTTAGTTGCAAAACGCCTTGGAAATATGTTGTGCGAAGGCATTTACTGACTGTTGAAACAATTAAATTCCGCTGTAAATAATTAATGTTAGCCACTCGCCTCGACGTTAACCTATCCCATCAAAATAGTATGAAATTAGAAGTGTATCAACATAAACATGTTTGTTCTTAGCAATGACTATCACTTCAGCAAATAACAATGACATAATCTCCGGAAGATCGCATCCGCTTGGCACAACTTCAACGTTAAAATTAACTGGACACAGATTCGAATTTACGCGTTTATTTTTATTTTTAGTACATTTCTCTATTTGTTGTGGCCGTAACTCACTTTCTATTAACAGCTGCATTTTATTTAGTTCTATCTATAACAAATTTATGGCTAATCTCGTTTTAACAACTCTGTTAGCTGGCGAATTAAGATTTGCCATTTTAGTACTCCTTGCTCTACCTTATTCAATTATTGCTAAAGTTTTTACAGCGTGCGTGCGGTTGCTAGTCTTCAAAAGCCTTCTTAACCTCTGCGGTCGTTCGAATCACTTTAGCTGTTTATGTTCCACCGAAGTTTAATAGGTATAATGTTCCTGGCCTTACAGCCTTATGTGATGACACTGGGGTCAGTTCTTGCTGTAAATTATTACCCATGTTATAGGTGTCTGTGAAGCCCCATTAGGAATATTCAGTGAACAAGGTGCTCAATTATATTTCAATACTAACTTCAAGGATTTTAGCTTGCTTTTATCAAAGGAATGTTGCATTTACTGCTACAATCACATGCTTAACTTATCATAACTTACAGATCATTGGTTAGCTTGCAAAAATAATGGTTTATTTTCATTATATTATGCACTTATATAACCTTTGCTCATGCCACGTAACTAAGGCAATATCTTATGCATTTTATTTGCGCTATAGCGTCTAGCGCATTAACACTCGGGTTTAGATGCAGAAATAGCCAGTCATTTCTCAGGCTACTTCCTGACATCCATCAACTGTGTTAATGTTTTCCTAGGTAATTCTATACTTTATAGCTCTATTTAGAGAGTATCTTGTTTGGTCATGCTTTGTCTTAGTTTCATATATGTGTCGACGTGCAGGCGATATTATAATTAAATATAAATAATAGTCACCTTACTGCAACACCTTAGGTACTAACAAATAACTACTTATTATTAAAAACGTTGTTTATACATTTATTATAAAAAATAGGATGCGACCCAACTATCATAAACATGTTTATTGTAAAGATATATAACAAGTTGATACTTAAAGATCTTATGGCGTTGGGTTGTTTTATAATGCCTGGATGTGTTCTGTTGGCCGTTAATAAATTAAGCTCAATAATGATTTTGGAAGGTTGAGTCTTGAAGGGACATTTTGTGATACGGGATTCGATGGTGACCGGACGGAACCAACACTAACAGGCCTCATTACTCCTCGCGAAATAAGTTTATTTTTCGCGTTATACTTGCGTCGTCAATGTTGTACTACCTAGTAAATTTCTTAGGCATTCCTGACTACCTAAACCTATCTTTTAGTCTCGATATATGTATTAGGTTTAGATATGTTACAGTTCATCTTTAAAAAACTATCAGTTCAGAAAAGATGCGCTCTTGAAATAATTGCGGGGTCGATACTGAAAAATAGGAAACATGCCAATTACAAATTTACTTTCAGATTTTGGCAACCTTTCCTTTTACTTTTAATTATGGAATCAACTTTTTATTTCTCAGAGCTCTTTAGTATATTTATGTCCTGAAATGGTTTCGGGTTACTAGTTAAAAGGGCTAGCTATTACCTTGACAAAATAGTCAATGTCGTCGGTTCATCGTTTATGTTATTTGATTCTTGAAATATCTCAAAAAGGTCAAAGATCTCACGAGTCCAGCCACGTAGGTTTACACTTTCCATAGACCTACTAATTTTATCGTCGTTTTCTAATCAGTCTCGACTGCTTGTATGTCGGCACTCTCGATATCTTCCAAGTGGGGCAAGAGTAATTAAAATCGTACAACATTTTTCTTCAATGAATTTCGAGAAGTAATTACTAAAATTCCAATAAGCTAGTAGTTTAAATTACAACACTCTACTGTACCAGTCAAATTTTACATGAAAATAGTCGTTACTTAGAGAAATCTACATTGTACAGTCACCTGCAATAATATCTTTAACAACGAAGATCGTCAAAAATATCTGACCCAATCTTATTTGTAGGACTGTAAGAGTGTGCCAGTTGTACCACATATTTTTCGGCTTTCGTTGTTGAAGATATTGCAGGAGAGTTCGAGCTCGGGGCCAAGATTTCTAAATGATTTAATCATGTGGCACTTGTGGCAGATATTGTTATTATCGACTATTGAACTCATTGTAATTGAAGCTCTTCAAAAATGTAAAAATAAGGAGTTTGGCTGAATCATTTCATCATGTCTGTCATTTAAACTGATGGTCACAATCATCCTCAAAACGATGAAAATCGAAGAGGCAAACATGCAGAGCACTGCATTTTCACTCGATGTAGTAGTAAAAATGTATAAAAAAATGTTTTGGGCTGTAACTCAAAAACGCACCTACAGTCTTTTTTCACTGAACCAAATCGATTCATATTGATCTGAACTATCATCTCTATCAATATGAAACAATTTCCTTCCAGCTCCCTAGCTGTAATGAAGTCGAGTAGAATAAGTATGCCTATTGAAACCTATTATGTAAAATAAAGCAACAACTGAAAAATTTCTTGTATGGTTAAATAAATAAAAACCTTTTCTGAGGAGCTCTTTGCTCAGTATACAGGTTAGGCACGAGTATACTATAATTGTGTTGATGATGCTAATGACAATATGGTGATTCCAGATGAACGTCCGCGTGACGACGATGGACGCGGAGCTGGAGTTCGCGATCCAGCAGACGACGACAGGCAAGCAGCTGTTCGATCAGGTGGTCAAGACCATCGGCCTCCGCGAGGTCTGGTTCTTCGGCCTGCAGTACACCGACTCCAAGGGAGACCTCACGTGGATCAAGCTGTACAAGAAGGTTAGTTTACAAATTGTTAATTCAGAGATCGAGAAAAATTTTGGCGGGATAGTCCGGAAGGGCTAGCACAGCAGCGACTTTACTTAACCATATACTATACCTTTTTGTTTGTTTTATTGCACTTTAACAAAAAGAGATGGACCTTCGTTAACATGTGCTAGGCCTATCGCGATCGGCTACATATTGGAACTAACTCAATTGGTACAAGATTCAAAAATTATTTACGTGGATTGGATTCCATAATTTTCTAGCCTATTTCTATTTAATGTTTATGTATAAGTTACGATGTACTTATATTTCAATGTTTCTTGTATATTGCTGATCGCTACCACAATCTTGCTCTAGGATAAGAAAATAAGTTATAGTTACCCGTTTCTTTCAGATTTTAAATAAGCTTATATGTAGGATAATTGCTTTGCATGGTGTAATGAGTGTCGCCAATTTTGTTAAATCATGAGACGTAAACAATATTTTGTTATCTATTTTAATTCCTAGAAATCAATACGCACGCTGATTATGCGAAATTTTATCGTAGCTGATGAAATGTAAAAAATATGCTCATGAAATTTATGGTTACTTTATTGGTGAAGTATCTTTTGTATAGCTATGATATTATGTAATTCATAAATGTCATAAATACAGAGAAACTGTATCTCAGTAATCCGACTATCTGATAATATTTATAATAACAAGAACGTGGATACTCGACGTCCAATTACGATAGTACGTTGTTCCGATAGTAGGTACCAGGCGATTCAGAAGCGCTGAGCAAAAAGTAAAAACAGCAACACACATTACAGCGTGTAGCCAACCGTACAGTATATTTTAAGTGGACCTCGACGAAGTTCAAGTTTGTTTTGCACCAATTTGCTCGTTTATGAGCGGAGCGTGCTCGTAAATCAAACCTTCATTTTATACCAGAATCACAACATCAAGCCATATTAGTTCTTATTACCTCACCTAAAGGCTTGTAATTCTGATTTTCTGTCGCTTCGTGGTTTTTCAGTACCAAATGTATACGTTCCACTCTCACTTTGATCTGCATGCTATAAATTGACCAATTTGTGAAAGTAACTGTTATTAATGGTTTTAAGACCTCGGGGTGAAGAGCACCCTTCCAACGTTAACCGTTTTACACAACCAAAAGTGTTATTGTTTACATTACCTAGATAAGAACAATTTTGTATATTAATATAATCACGCCAGTTTTATTAAGTGATACTAGGGGTAGACAGAGATCGTGGATTTTCACTCGAAATTATCCTGGCACACCTTTTAATTTTATATTATTCTACATACAATACTAATTTGGGTACTTTTGTGCTGACCTTTTTAGGAAATATAATTTTGTTCCCATTCGATGTCCGTAAAAAGAAGGTTTGCCTGTTATGTCTAAAAATTTATCATGTCTGTATAAATATAAATAAATAAAATAAATAAATATTATGGGACAATCTTACACAAATCAACCTAGTCCCACAGTAAGCTCAATAAGGCTTGTGTTGTGGGTACTAGACGACGATATATATAATAGATAGATATAGATAAATACTTAAATACATAGAAAAGATCCATAACTCAGGAACAAATATCTGTGATAAACACAAATAAATGCCCTGACCAGGATTCGAACCCGGAACCTCCTGCTTCATAGGCAGGGTCACTACCAACTATGCTAGGAGGCTGTTAAAAGAAGGGGGGAGGTGTATGAAGGTACTTATAAGTTTTTGCGCTCTTTACCAAATCGGTCCAATGCTTATTATTTAGAAAGTAGCCGCAGTAGAGGCGTATTTAAATTACCTCGCCCACTTTGAAATTATTCAACAGTAAGTATGCGAATTGTGAAGTACGAGTCGTAGTAGGCGTATAAGGTACTTGTGGTGCTTCTGTTTACAATGTCACCTAACATGTTTGACTAACTAAGTTTATTCAACTTTCAGTCGACAAAACATGTCTGGAAATATCTTAATCCTAAAGCGATATGCTAAGTTTAGAAGCAATCAAATCAAATCAAAATAGCTTTATTTCAGACATAGTCCATATGTTGTTAGTAACAGTATTTTACTTAAGAGCTATGTTAGAATTTCCTATAAGACTAAGATTACATACTAAATTACATACTAAAATACAATCTACTTGACATAAGTCAAGGTAGTTGTTACTACAGCCATCCAATGCCACATTATTGGACAGCCAAATCTACCCGCGATCACCTTCAGAATACTATTCTGACTCTCCCTTACGCGACCCATTAGCGACGAAATTTTTTTGCGCATGATCGCATAAAAATCGTTCGTGTGCCTTTGTGCGAACATTTCGGATGCACTGCACCATTTAGGGAGTCCTAATAGCATTCTGAAGGTGTTATTGTATTGGATTCGTAGGGCGCTGTAGGCTCGTTTGGTATACCGAACCCAGAGGCTGCTAGCGTAAAAAGATTGGTTATAAGCTTTAAATAGAGTTATTTTAACCTCTTCGGAGCATCTAGCGAACCTCCGAGCCAGCATATTCCCTCTCACCGACAACGCCCTACGCTCCCTCTCGATATCGCTGTCGTCACAAAGGTCATGTGTTATTATATGGCCTAGGTACTTGAAGCTGTCCACTAACCTCAATACAACTCCACCAAGGGACACTGGCGGAACAAAGTATGGTTTTATCTTACCTGCTTTAAACACCATCACCTCGCTTTTGGTGGCGTTGTACACAAGGCCGTGCGCAGCTGCGTACTCCTCACACTTGGCAACTAGCTGTCTAAGCGCCCCGATCGACGGACTCAGCAGCACCATGTCATCCGCATAGCTTATGTTGTTCACACAAGTGTTTTCAATAAAGCACCCTGCATGCATGCTGCTGAGTTCGCCTATCAAGTCGTTTATATACAAGTTGAACAGCTTTGGAGATGTCAATCCCCCTTGCCTTACACCACATTCCAGTTTGTACTCCCCAGACAGGGCCTTAGCCCACCTGACTTGGTTTGTCTGATTGTGGTACCAATATCTTAGCAGATCTGTACAGTCTCCCGGAATACCCGCCTCCCTCAACTTCTTCCAAAGCAGTTTATAATCCACTCTATCAAATGCCTTGGAGAGATCCAGGAAGCAGGCATATACGGGAGTCTTCCTGTCCGTATAGTACCCGACAGTATGCTTCAAACACATAATGGCACTTTCAGTTGACAGCCCTGGCCTGAAACCGAACTGGGCGTCATAGATTTCTAGATATTTGTCCAGCGTGTGGTTCAGCATACTATCGAGCACCTTTGCGGCAGTGGTAGCAAGAGAGATTGGCCTATAGTTCCCTTTGTCCGACAGATCTCCAGTTTTATTTTTTACAACAGGGACCACAATGGTTTTCATCAGGGCTGCAGGTAGATAGGAATGACCTATACATAAGTTAAGGAGCATCGAAAGCACCCGTGGCAAATGAGCGCCGGCATACTTATAGTGCTCAATACTGAGGCCGTCGTGCCCAGGGGACTTTCCTCTCTGCATTTTCTTTATAACTTCTTTCGCTACTTTAGCTGTGAAAAAAGTCTCCCTAGGCCTAACGATGGCGCCAGTATTAGGCAGGTTTTGGTCAGACAGCGACCCAGTCACCAGAGATTTGACCTCAAAATGCTGTCTAAATAGCTCCGCGATGTCTTTATGCTCACTTTTGTCGCCGACGCTCACAGGCAAGCCAGACGCTATGTTCATGCGTTTAGTTAGTTTCCAGAAGTCCTTGAATTTACTGCCCTTGTAGGCAAGAGCGAGCTTGTCCATGGCTAACTGATCCTGTCGCGCTTGGCACCATTTTAGTTTGGCTTTGAATTCCCGACGGCTACTATTCATATTTTCAAATAACGGACCCTGGCGCGGCTTTCCTGCGTCATCCCATAGCCTGAAATGCAGTCTGGCTTCCCTGTGAGGACCCGCAACAAACCTATTCCAACCAGCGACACATCCACCCTTCCGTCTGCGTTTGGACTTGTAAGTGCTTGTTGCTGCGTCCGTAAGGGCGGATATGACGTCTTCGTACATTTTATCCAGTATAACGTGATGATCACGATCTGTGCAAGTCCTGTCGCAACAGTCCCTAAGTAAAACCGGAAAGTCAATCAATTTCAAGCGGTCATTGCACAAACTACGATAATCATCAATCTGGTCATCACTCCTCTCACCCCACAGCACCCTGTTTTCTATTTCATTGTCTATTATTTTAGTTACAGGTTTCAACATACCCAAGCTGCACTCAAGGATCACAGGGAAATGGTCCGACCAATATACATCATACATGACAGCTATATTTCGAATCAACGTAAAAGCACTTTGCGTCACTATACAGTGGTCCAACCATCTCCTACATCCGTGCGCGTCGCTTACATATGTATATGTTTCAGAGTTGAGCCCAATTTTCTCCACATCCGCACATAGCCATTGTTGATCCGTACAAAAATTGATCAATTCTCGATAGAATGGCTCGCTTGGATGGGCGTTAAAATCACCCAACATAAACATAGCTTGGATATGACTATTTTCTATTAATATTGACGATATTGTACCCAAACAATCAATAAACACATGCATATTGTCTGGCGCATCGGTGGGCATATATACATTACAAATTAAAAACTCTCCTTCATTACATTTAATTTTGACGGCTACGATTCGATTGTTGTCACATTCGATCGTAGTTACCGACTGAAACGCACTCTTTCTCCACAATATTCCAACACCACCATAGGGGCGACCACTTAGCATTCCTGATTCAACGTCCACCGCTGACTTCCCTGTCCAGCCAAAGTCACTATCCACAGTCCCTAATAACTGTATCTCAAATGGAAGAAGCCAAAGTTCCTGCAGGGCAACTATGTCTGCCACTTGACACAGCGATTTAATTCCACCTATAGACCTTTTGAAAGATCTACAATTAAAAGTTATCATTTTGCATATGTCCGTACTACCCATTATTCTATTTTATTAATACGACCCGTATCACTATTTCCACTAGATTGCGAACCGGATTTAACCGTTTTATCAAAATGCACAAAAGGTCTAAATTGAATATCCTTAGGCCATAAGTCGCTATTCAGGTACAAGTCTAGATTATTCGTACGTACAAAGATCTTAAAAGAAGAATAACCCTTATCATATTTCATTCTTAATCTCCGTAAGGTCACCGTTTCCTTTGTCTTGCTAAATATGTAATCTATAACATCTTCATCCGCCACATCCTTGTCAACATTCGATACGAATAACGGTACCTTCGGCTCGGCCGCTTTAAATCTCGCTCCCGGTGCAGGAACCGCCTGCCCCTTATTGCCAATAAACCTATACTTATTTCTCGACTTTGGTCGCACTGTAACCCAGCCACTATCCTTAGGACTCCCACTGCTAGTGCTAGCAACCTTTTTAACCGTGTCTGCATAAGAACCTTCAATTTCAATAACATTGTCTATTATTGTTCGATCTAGCATACATTCTTTGTTTACATTCGACTCATTTACCGCCCGAGCCGACCCGCTCGCGTTATCTTTTGCACTGATTACCTGCTTGCTCACATACGGGTTAGTTTGCCGTGGCGATGATCGATGCTCCACCGGCTCATGCGAGAGCGAGTTGGGCTTAGTCCCGCAACCGATGGGCGGGAGCGGGTGCGCAATATGCGCAGGCGTTTGACCAGATGTCGTTATACTCGAGTGCACGGGGTCGACGACCGAGCGCTCGGTCAATGCCATCTCTGTGTTATCCAAGGTCAAGCCAAACGGCCCGCTATTGTCAATGTCTAACAAATATGCACCCCGCCTGCAATTTACTGTGCTACACGAGTTACTCGTCGAGTATTCAATATGTTGACCCTGTAGGTTACATTTATTTTGCAACTCTTGCCGCAAAGCATTCATGTCTTTTGTTGACACATAATTATCCTTAATTTCACGCACTTCGGATTGCAGCAGTCGCAAGTCTTTTAATAATCGCGTCACGTCAACATGCCTAAAATCCACAGGTGGCAGTTTATGCAGGTCCTTCGCGACAAAAAGGGGCACTTTTTCCGGATCCGTGTTTTGTAACAGATTGATCATATCTTCCAAGTCTCGCTGGATAATCTCTTTTCTTCGAGAAATTTTCTTTCCACAATTCTCAATAGATTCAAAAAGCAACGACTTAGCATTGCTGACATCTTCTTCAGAAAAACCTGTAGTACATATCCTTATAAGGCCTTCATTGTCCAAAACCCCCAGCTTATTTTGTAAATAAGCAAGGACCTCGTTCACTACGATATTGCACGTTACACATTTAAGGCGCGATAACGGCTTCGTCATTGTCACAGTAGGCACTCGTTATACACGTTCGCACAGTACGGCGCGCGCGCTGCCACAATAACGAGTCAAAAGTTAATAAAAACTGAAATAATCAAATTAGCTTTATTTCGGATGTCATTAATCCGCTTTTGACTACGTCATCCTAAATGCCGGACGCGGTTGGTTGAGCATTAACTGCATCATTAATACTGATCCCTGGCTCATAGACCCGTTCTTGATTATGGTCTTCCTTTTAAATAGTTCTTCTGAAGTCGAACGAATTAGTTATTATTTCCTATTGCACTTATGCACGTATATGCGTTCATGATGACCACATAAGGATTTTCCTCATAATTTCATTAAATGTGACATTTTCAAGTCAAAGGTACATCATTGTCGGTTGTTAATAGAGTTTAATTCTAAATGATTTTTTATGACAGTAACACCTGATTGACAACCGACAATGATGTACCTCTTTGACTTGAAAACGTCACAAATTCCTAATAGAAGTGTTATTGCGTATAGCATACTAATAATGGTATTCCGAAGAATTTCAATCGGAGGGCAAAAATTGCTAGGCAACTAAGAATTCTATATTTGCTTTACAATTACTACTTTTGTGAAAATATCACGGTTGTTAAGAAATCAATTTAATCAAACAAAGATTACAGTACCATACAATACCACTGTGACAAAATAAATTGGCCAATTGTAATGTCCTCCAATGATATAAGGTGAAATGGTTTTCCTGCGACATTGACCCAAGCGGCAATGCCGACGTGTCTCCGCATGTTATTATGCCATTTACTTATCAATGAGGATTGAGGGCAGCCAGTTTTGGTGCAGTCGCTGACGAATTTCTTTTCCGATAAACCTGTTCTGCTCTTGTATGGTACTGATCTGTATGTTAATCCACTTATTTATTTGATTCCTAGTAATATCGCCGACATAAGTTTGTTTGGGAATTTCACCTCATAAAATCACCCTAGAATTCTTCTTTTTTTATTTAAATGAATGAAATTTTATTAATGAAATGAATATCACAAAAATATATTTCTAGCAATTAATATATCTGATGAAACCATATTCATTTCATAAAGACTTCAGAACAGGCCAGACAAATAATATATTTACAAAAAAAATGCAATCTCGTAAATCTTTATTATCCTTTCTTCGGGTGAAAAGACATTGAATGGTCGACCTGAATTCTTAAAGCTTAAATGATACAGTCCTTCAAAGAAACAAGTAATTGAATACCGGTTTGATGCTTCTTACCTTCGAACAACATGACGTTCCTTATTCAAGGCACTCTAGCTAGACTTACAGTCCAAAAGTCTTGAAGATTTCGAAACCGGATTTGGGAGCGTTACTTTATCAGACATTAGTTAACATGTGTGAGATAAGATTTATCGCACGTAATTTCATGGAATTGTAGAGTTTGTTCATTGTGTAACACACATATTACTTTTGTTACACATCCTATTTTCCCTTAACCATTGGCGAAAGTGAAACGCCTTTTAATAAAACAAACTATTTTGTTTTCATTGTCATAACATAAAGTTGTCGCTTATTCAGCTTCTTTCTTTAACGTTTTATTTCTTAGTTGTATTATTTTATCGCCAACTAGAATCTTAAATTAACAATCTTCTTCACCCGGAAATTCATTGCATCTGATTCACTCATTGTTTACTTAAGCAATCTCTGTCGTAAATCTAAGATGCTCGTATTTTTGTCCCAAGGCCAAAGGCAAGGTGGGGTGGGAGGTAAACTGCACATTTCAGAAACTGAACACGCGAAGAATAAGTGTCACTTGACGACAGATTATGATAGTGATCCATCTTAATAGCGGATACTGTTAATAATGATAATATGGATTTAAATGTGCTCAGTCTAACTCTAGACTATGTTTATTTATTTCAAAAATATAGAGCAGATTTAAAATGTTGGGGTTAGGTAATTAAATCAAACATGATACAAAATAGAACACTTTATTTTTCATGCATCGAGATGAAATCCGCTAGTTAGTATCAATTACTAGCTGTTAATAGCGGCTAATTCTCATGTAGCAGCAATTGAAAGGGATCACAAATGCGTTTATTTACTAACACCGGTTGTGAAACGCCGACGAGCGTGTTTACGCTCAGCACGTGGACATTTCCTCCGTTGTTTGAAAGCTAGCATTGCATTGCGTAGAATAAACAGCGAAATTCAGTTTCTTTTATCATTTCTTCTTCGATTTACGGTTCAGGAATAGTAACGTCTTTCACTTCATGATTTTTGTTACTTTGCACGAACATAACGAGCGTTGTGTTAGTTATTAACATAAAGTTATTTATTAATTTACCACCAAAACGTAGTTCTTGTTCTGTTAACAACTGCATTTTACTTTTCCCTTTCTCTACCTCAATGGTATCTTAACTAAAGCGTTCTAACCAATAACCGAAATTAACGTTTTCTTATTGGTTTGGAACGCTGTTCTCGCGACATTGGCTTCCTTTGACGTCAATGAATCTTCAATAACCTCTAACTATATACTATCTACCACTATTGAGTATTCGAAGAGCCTCCACCTGCAGACGCTTTTCCTAGAACAGGTTTTTCTATTGTAAATGCAAATGACATTGCTATTCGCTCGTCTCACACCACGGAATGTGATTATAAAGCGATTAGCGTGATCGATAGTACGCCGATAATATGATTTAGTACGGTTCTCTATAAGTATTTCTGTAACATTTTGTGTCGATATTTTTTAACTTTCTTATCTTTTGGTCATAAAGGCACGATTATATATACTATTTTGACTTGATAATTGATAAAGTTCTGGAATTCTTATCGCTTCAAAAATCTAAATTCTAAATATTTAATTAAAGTGATTGCTTGGATGCTTTTGCAAGTTGCCTCTACCATGAGTACCATGACTCTGACTGGCCATGGAGAGACGGTCGAGACACATTACTATATTTTGTTAGTGTACAATAGTGAAATTTATATTAGTGTTTTACGATTTTATACTTTCATTTTTTTAATTGTGCAATCATTTATTGACCAAATGGTAAACATACAGACAAATAAAACATATTTCGGTGGAACTAAGCAATAAATATAAAATGTCAGTCGGAGTGTGGAAGCGCAGCACCATCATCGAAGCCAAAGAGTTTTGCTACTGGCTTCCATTTATGGCGGGTACCTCGGATGCACATGCTCGTCGCTCTAATTATAGAGGTAGTTATACGGGCCCTGAGCCAGCCTAAAACACTGGACAGGGATCTATTCCAGCGAGATGCCAGTGCTTCCCCGAGGTGTTTTACGAAGGTGGCCAGTTGTGGGGCAAAAACTCCATCCACAGAGGTGACGAGGGGTGTAAAGGTGGCATGACGTGACTCGCAGGCATTCGAGTATTTTTTTTGTTTTTCTGATTCAGCAGATTTCAAGACAGAAATAACAGGGCGTGATATGTAAGAGGGAGCGTCGGTGTCAACAACACGGATATCGAATAACGCCTCCCTCTGTGCAACCCACACGCCTCGGCATGCTAAATCTCCTCGTAGACCAGTGTCACCTTCAGTGATTATGGGTTCTTTGACAACATTTCCCCATGCATGTTGACATAGTTCGCAGAAGAGATCCCTTAATTCATTGTGTCGTCTCGTGATGAGACCGCCGGTTTTACAACACAGGGCATGATCGATGTTGAAATCGTTATTACCGCATCCATCACAAGATTTTGGCATTGAGATCGGTGTTCGATGGTAACGTATTGAAAGGGCATCTCGGAATTCATGTGGAGAAAGGTCAAAATGGTCTTTGCTTGTAGGTATAACGGATAGCCAACTGGAGGATTTTGTTTTCATTTTGGTTGCAATTGACCTTTCTATGGCTCTTTTTTTGATGGGTGGGAGATTGGTTAAAATCGAGTCTAGAAAATTATCGTCGTGAGCTTCTTTTAGTTTGTGGCATTCTTTACGTGTATCCATGAGGGATTTATGATGTTTTGCAAGTTCCATATGGCTCATTTCAATAAGGGACGATGAAAGAACTGAGCAGCCTTTTTTAGACATATCATAGTATAAGTTTGAGGTGGTAGCACCATTAGATATTGCTAAACCACCTTTATGAATAGGTAGTGAAAATAAGTCGGCTTCTAATGATGACACGTCACCTCCAAATAGGATCGGCAAAAAGGTTGTGCGTAAGGTATTTGTTAAAGGATCAAAGTATTCTGCGGCATCCTTAAGAACTCTTGACAAAAAGGTCCATTGAAATTGTGCAGCTTTGGTGAGAGCAGTGTAGGCAGCTTGTGGTGAGTCTTTACATATGAGTGATAACTTTTCTACAGTGGAAACCCAACGATTTATGTTATTTTTTACATATTCTTCTTTCCCTTCTCCGATGTAACTTCCAAGATATCGAGATCCAGTTACAATTGAAACATTAGTGTTTTTGAATATATGAGTTGCTTCTTGTTTGTCAGACTCTGATACTATTAAAAATGATTTTTTGCCTTGGGGGAAATATCCGTAGGCAGGCCCTATGCTACTTATCTTTTTCCACCATTTGAATAGGTTATTAATGTTACCTTGGGCAGAAGAGTCATCAGCATACCAACATTGAGTGGTGCTTTGGTCATCTTTGAGTTTATTTATTAGGGCTAAAGTAGCAAGGGCATAAAGTGGCATAGCTAACGGATCTCCTTGGGTGACACCTTCTTTGCTGTAAATTCTCATATCCGAATTGCGAATGACTAGCTCTGCGTGACCATTATATGTATTGTAAAGAAAGCGAGCACAATGTGGCCAGTATATTCGTGCTTGCCAAAGGGCTAGTTGCCTGTTGACAGCATTAAAAGCATTGTTTGCGTCAACAAGAAGTAATCCCCAGTGTGAGCTGGGTTGGCATTCTTTTTCGAATAGATCATTCATTGCGTGTATTGCACCTTCGATGCCACTGCTTAATCCACTGCAAAGTTGCAAATTTGTGCAAGCTTCGGTAACCTCGGAACCAGTGGCTTGAATCATACATTTTGATAAAATATACTTTTATACTTTATATACATTTTATACTTTCATAATCCAAACAAAAGTCACACTGAACAATTGTTATTCCGCCCTTCAAAATATTATAATTTCAGAATCATAGATTACATATATATGTATTAATTTAATATTTTACGCAACCACTTATCAGTTGTATCGCCCAGGACATCAGTTTCTCTTTTATCATCCGACTTACGCAGGTGACAAGTATATACACAAATTGCATAATACCTTGTCTGATACAAGATAATTTGATGAATGTAATGTTATTCGTTTAACGTTTACATTTCATCGGTGAACCTCTCAAAAGATTACTAAATTTGGATGTTTTTAAATATTTGCACCTAAAATAACTGTTGCAAGATCCTTAGTTTCACCTTTATCGTCGTTGGACAGTACAAGCACATCGATTGCGTAATCTACCAGTACATGATAATTGTAGTATGTAACGATCACCTGACGTTTCCACGCTGACATTTAGCATCATCATGCGGCCTCGCCTCACGAATCCTACAGTAAGGCTTACACGATAAGTACAGTTTATCGCGAAACAACATTCGATTTCTATCTGTGTCTAAACTGGAATTAACATCTTACTTACGACTTAATTAACTCACCAATTACAATTCTGCATTGATGAACAATAGTACTACCGAATGTACAACTTGACACAACAGACCGTTAATCTAATCCAAGTTAATGTTACTTTACCTTATGAATGATATAATGCTAAAATAATGCGGAAGTAATAAAAAAAGTCTTAAAAACATCGCGCTTTATCAAAAGTATAAACGATAAACAGTCACTATAAGTATATTACGCATAAAGCAAAAATGCAGTATCAAATAATTTCAGTGACGTAACTGCTTGGTTATCAAAGCAGTCTTACTCACGTCCTAACGTTAGTTACTTGCATTTACCTATTTTACAGAATCGTTTGATAGCATTTACGATTTTACATAACCTGCATAAGTGATAAAATCAACTGCATTGTTTTGAAATAGAAATAGAAAACATTTATTCGCGAAAACAACAACATGCAAACAAACATCTGTCTATTATCTAAGGATAATAATTAATAACTAATTATATGATTGCCACGAAATTTTGAATTATTGTTCAAGAATCTATATTACCATTGAAGCTTATTGATTGCATACATTAATGTACTCACTTCAAATGCCTATCAAATATAATTTTATAGACAATTCTAAGTGAAAGTAAATTTAGAGTACGCCATAGTGCTGACTCACAGCTATTTCCGGCGTGACTAAAGTGATGTTTATGGCAATGGCGGGAATTATGGCATCTTAATTGCCGGACTCAGTTGCGGCGATCAAGCTCTTTATTAACATAACTACCACTTTGCCAAGAATGAGAGATCACAATAACACATGGTATTGTTCTGAAATTTTCAATCAACTATAAACTGCAATTTGAGTTTCTATCAAACTCGATTCTCATAAGCTTCTAATTTCATATCTCACGCACATATAGTATCAAAATGAAAGTAATCTTTAATCAATTTTTTTAACATTAGTTCGCGATATTTTATACTTTTGCTTCGAGGTGAATGAAATGAAGTAAATGATTGACTACATTTGTTAGAATGACATTCTGGTCAGTCATATAAAACTGCGCATGTAAGCATTATATTATATTATAAGTTATGATATATCATGTTTTTATTCGTTTCATTCATGCTAAACGAGTAAATTGACCTTCGACTTCTATTGCTTTATTGCTTATCATAATGCTACTCAAATTTCATTTTTCTATTTTTTATTCAAGATTGTTTAAGATTTAATACAGAAGCTATATGTTATATGCAGATACCTTCATTCACGTTCCACGCTCATTCGGTTTTGTCACTTTGAACCTAGCAAGGTGATCTTAACGCGTAAGACAACTTTGAATAAATTATCATTTAGTTTCTTACTAGTTGGCGTCCTTGGAATAAAAAAAAACCGGCCAAGTGCGAGTCGGACTCGCGCACCGAGGGTTCCGTACAAACCTATTACAAGCAAAAGTTGTAGTATGTTTATTACCAATTTCAATTTAATACCTCCACGCGTTTACGAGGAAGAAGTTAGTAAGTTTAAAATTAAAAAAAAATATTTTTTTGTATGATTTTACTAAAAATGTCTACTTTTTGTAATTTTTCCATTGTCTATGCTATATGACGTTGCTTCGTGCCAAATTTCAAGTTTCTGAGTTCACGGGAAGTACCCCGTAGGTTTTGCAGGTGCCAAAAAACTATAAAATTTGCAGCATAAACGACTGTATCTTTTGATTGCGTTGGCTTTTAAGTTTTTCACAGCTCCAAGGGACAATAGACTTGAGTATTTGATATAAATTTCAGCTTGATACCTCCACGCGTTCCTGAGAAAAATGGTCTTGACAGACAGACAGACAGACAGACAGACAGACGGACAACAAAGTTATCCTATAAGGGTTCCGTATTTTCCTCTCGAGGTATGGAACCCTAAAAATCTTGAAACACACTTTGAAATTACAGCCAATTAAACAATAGTTTAGTTCATAACATTCTTAATATCTTCCTCATCTGATTTTTTCTTAAAGCCTGATTAAATAATTAAAAGATGAGCAATTCCAGCTTCGGTGATTACGTCAACAAAATGTCTTGCATTTTACTCACTATAAGTTCCCGTTCTTCACGTTCGTAGACCAACCAAGTGAAGCGCATCGCACTGCACTGAGAAATAATACATAGTTGCAGATTTACGATCAAAATGTAAACCATGAACGACGCCAACTGTTAACTGACCATTTCTAACCCCTTTTGCAATCGGCCTCATCGGCCTCCTAGCCCAGTCGGTAGTGACCCTGCCTACGAAGCAGGAGGTCCCGGGTTCAAATCCTGGTAAGGGCATTTATTTGTGTGTTTATCACGAGTATTTGTTCCTGAGTTATGGGTGTTTTCTATGTATCTAAGTATATATTTATCTATATATGAATGTATATCGTCGCCTAGTACCCATAGTACAAGCTTTGCTTAGTTTGGGACTAGGTTGATTTGTGTAAGATTGTCCCCAAATATTTATTTATTTATTTAATGGCATAAGGTCTACTGATCTGTTAAGGGTGTTACTGTTTGTACATTTAATAGTAAATGCGGTTCTCTAATTCTTGTAGGAAAACAGGTTCATGAAGTCTACCGTGTCCTGAAGATAGTACACATAACACATGGGACGGGTCGAAAATTCGAAATTAAACAGGTCATTGCAACAACGATCGGCAACTACACTTGATTAGAATTGTCCAAGTTTATTTACTTTTAAGATTAAGAGCTTTCTGGGTACGATAAATTAATGGCTACTTTATTTATCAGTCTATTCAGATTCCAAATCTTTATTACAGTTAGAAAGTGTGAGGTTTTGTATATAAACAACTTCCAACTTTCAGGGATTTTAATAGTTATGCAAACAATCGTTCTCTATTCTTTCATCATTGTATGTTGTAGGGAATGCCAGAGGCATTTCGCGATGACTGTACGAGCATGATTCGCATTTTTGATTGTAATTTCGTATCGCCTGTTTATCCAGTCGAACGGCTCCTATCTTCTCAATGGACGTAAAATGTCACGGTCGAATGCCTCATAGACTCATAGTCGAAGGCGCGTCTGCAAAGCGTCTTTAGATTTAAATAAACTACTTATTTGATATTGATCACCTGTCGCTGCCGCTGCCATATGAGTGCAGGCGGGATGGACAAAGGCTGGAATTAGTCTAGTCTACTCTGTTTGAAGTGGTTTACACCATCTTAAAAAAGGAATGGCATAATTTTGCGTAACTCATTTGTTGTGTCCTTTTTATGTTAATGTTGTAAACCCGTGTAAGTATGTATAAAACAGGCAACTTTTTATTTACACTTGTATACTGCCATTTTAACGATTTTTTGCCTAATATCCTTTCCCAACCAACTTATCGCATAGCGTTTCGTTGGCAAACGAACGTGTACCAAATTCCTATTTCGCAGTATAATTTAGGCGAATATCATCAGGTCAGGTTATTAGGCTAAATAATAAAATTCGATGATTCGCCCAAATTATGGATAACATTGTTTGGGAAATGATAATAATGCGAAAAAAAAATGCCGATACATAAGTAAACCAATAGTGTAAACATGATCACAGATGCAACGAATTCAAATAAAAACAGTGACTAATATGCGTTTATGAAGTCACTCAGAGATATCGCCAATAAATATGTATCTAATGGACTAAGAGCTGGCCACGTCAGATATGACACAATAATGAGAGCAATGAAACCTGACTAGTTAGATTGCTTTACCATCCTTATTGATAGATCCGGGCATCTGGCAGCTTTTAATGGGTGGCGGTCAGAGTGATATCAAAATGTTCAGTTGAAAATAAGTTATAGCAAAATAGGTAAAAACTGCCGAAGTTATGTCATTTATAGAGGGCAGGGCCTATATTTTAACTTGATAACAAAAACATTGTGTATTATTGCGGAAGCAGAAACAGTAGACGACAAACTATAAATTGCATTATACGTCATTCATTTGACACTATATTCCCGCAACAGAAACTTGGTATTTCTTGGCTATGATTTATTATATTGCATAATATTGCATCAAACCCAGAACTGCAAGATTTATTTTCTTCAAGTTATTTGCATTCTTTGACCTCCTCCACTTAATAGCTGCCAGATGTCCGGTTCTAGAAACAAGCAAGGTATAGCAAACTAACTAGAGTACAGACAACTAATAGATCGAGTAGATCAGAAACGTAAATGGTTTTTGAGGTGGATTTTGATGTTGTGTTGTGACGAATTGTGTTAGTCATTGTGTTTATTTGTATTTATTGCATTGGTGATTTTTTTTGTATTAATATTTTATTACTTAATTACTCTTTCTTCATTTAACGAAGCTTGTATGTATTCAGTATTATGAGTGTCATACAAATTAAATTAATTTTGAAAAATGATTTTCAGTTCGCAGACTTTGCTTTTTATAATCGATTCTGTTTTTACGTTCTTGCCTCTTTTATTTAATGGTCGTTCATTAGGGTATCATTACCTATGTTTTGAAATTGTTTGTACTAGTTACGTTGCGTATAGACATTTCCTGAATGAATGATATTCACTTCCAATTATCCATTTAATATGCCTGCTCGTTTTAATAGCTCCTCTTACATCAACTACGAGTACATCATTTTCTTGAAATAAATATTACTGGTCGCTTCCTATTGTCTGATTTACTACATTTGCCGCAATATTTCTACCGAGTTGAGTTTTTCATGCAAATTCCAAGTACGGTAGTGTTTATTTTAACAAATTGGTGCGCGATGTCATGTCTGGCCCACATGTTGGTGAGATCATCTGGCCACTTTTTGCTCGACTTTGCAACTATGGATCTTTAATGGCAATGGCTTCTCATTCTTCATCTCAATCTACTTCGTTTTACTCTTTACAGATATTGGCATAGTTTTTAGTCAATTCCACATGTATTATGCAATCTGAATTAAAATGTCGTAATTGGTCATATACGTTAACGCCAACTGAAGTGTCAGCGTCATTTACATCTTATTTACTCTTTAACGTCTTTGTAATTGCCATCATATTTTCTATTAATAACTTTCGTCTTCATTTTAAATAGCCCGTGTATTGCGTAATTACACTATTCTTGATTAACGGTTTCAAGTGGTGTCGCGATACTAGCTTTGCCCATTTGCGGGTATAGTCCGTTACTTAACGACTTTCCTCGCTTCCAACAAGGATATGCGTTCCGGTTTAGGAGAAAATCTAGGAAATACTTACTTTATCTACCGGGATTTCTTTCTGACCGACCTTGGCTAATTGAAATTGCGTCATATTTCGTGATAAAACTGTTCTTTTGCTATTATTTTAATTATACTTTGAATCACCACACATCAGGTAGAATAAATACATTAAATTTTGCAAGAATTTAAAATAGTTCTTCGTTCTTACATTTTTATTTATTTCATTTATTTATTAACCAACTTACATTGACAGTTAAACTAAATATGCAAGTTATAGGTTACAGAATATACTTAATTAAATTAATGACTATTTACAGTTGAGCTTAATACTAAATAAATTTACGACTAGTTAAATAACATCACTTAACTAGGTACTTAATTACACTATTGTAGTGGGTGTGGAGTTTAATTCCAGGTACCGGACTGCTGTAGCCAAGAGTTTCGGTTCTGTCTGTAAAAATATGTCTAAGTTAGGATTAAATAAAATGATGTTATTGATATAGTTGAGTGCAACATACAGAGGAGTAGTGGTTAGTGTATTGGTGGTTGGAATTACAAAAGGTATAATTTTAATCATCCGTCGTGTAAAATATTAATAATTTTAATGATGATATATTATTGTCTCTAATCTTTTCTCATTCTTTAATCTTTCTACAATCAAGAATACGAATTCACTTTGGATGGAAATTCCGAATCAAGTCACCAGTGTGGATTGCTCAAAAGTCTTAGACAGTAGAACAGGAGCTACTGATGTTTGAACCTCGGCATATCTTAGTTAATTATCAATCGTACAGCAATCAGTTCACCTGTTAAGATTTCACACACCAGTGTCATAAGTCGGCCGCGCGGTTTTTGCGCGCGTCGCTCGATCTCATTCGCGGCAGGAATGTAGGTTTTTGTCGCGATAATTACGCCTATATATCGCTGCACGGTTGTTGTATAAACAGTATTTAGAATTTTATCTACGGAAGACGAAGACTATTGAAGATTACAAAGTACAGACAGTAGGAGAAAACATAAAAGCACGTTTAAATTTGTATTGACTGAACGTTCCTTGGCAACCAAATCGATGCACACATTGACTTGAGGAGAACTCTCCTCGCGCAGTGCAGTCAAACGACTGACGAAACGAAAGACTTAGGAAGGTTTATGGCATTCTGCAGTTTATATCTCCGGAAGTTTTTCAAGGATTATTGTAAAAACAAGCTGTGTCAATTTAAGATTAATCGCTACTAAACCGTGGGTTAACTTTTGCCTGCAGATTCCTCTCCGCGGTTGTGTTAAGCCGAATACAAAAAAAATATGCTTTAAAAGTTTCAATTAATTCTACCTTTTATAGTAGTTTAATATTTTCTTAAGCGAAACTTCATAGATACTGAAGTTAGAATACTGATAGCAATAATCTGTCTGAGCCTGGCCCCGATACCTGGTGACGCGGCATTGCGTCACATACACACCTTATCTCTAAGTTCTCTAACACCTCATGGAATGCGATTGATATTAGGTAGCGACACAAAATCATGAATCCTGTAGCGAATACCTACGAGATTACGCGAAAAAAACTATACCTTGCAATTAAATACATTTATCTAAAGTTTTTCTTTCGGTATCATTTTGATAGTACTACATGATACATGAACTTCTTACGTACAATCTGCGTGCAATGACAAATGTCTCTTAGTACAAAAAATATTAATGAAAATAATGATTATTTTACGTTTAACAAACAAGTCATCAAATTTTCGGAAGATTCTGTAGATAATGCATCTCCGTTACATGATTGAAGAGTAAGTCAGCGTGATTTCTCTCTTTTTGTTGATTGTTTCTATTGAAAGTAGTATAGTCAGCGTTTAAAGCTGCTGTTGAGCTTTTCCCGAGAAAATCATCATGTAGAAAGAGACAGCATTTCCTACTTTCAACGATTCTGTGATAATTTCGTGACAAGTGTGCGTATTTTGTTTTTTCTTCTTTTTTTAATACAGTCGCATTTAACATGCAGATCATTAACCCAAAAATTAATGACACTAGGCGATCCAGTTTCCGTTTTTATCTTTATTTTTGGAATCACTCGGCCAAAGACATCATTAGGTACTCGCTCGCAAGCTAATGACTATTACCGACCTAGTTTAAAGCATTCAATGGCTTCAACTACTGTTTACTTATGTTTAAAATCTATTATATCAATAACAGCTTAAGTAACTATCTTTTCCACACCCGATTTGCTGTTTTAACATAGTTTCAACTGTCCTGTTTAATATTTAATAAGCAATTTCAAATCGGCTAATTCGGCATTCGTTTCGTAGTTCTGGTTTTTATTCCGATTTCACTTGAATTCACATCTGGCCAAAACAAAAGAACAGCGAGAAAGTTATTATTATTACCATAACGCGATGGCGCGGTGTCCATAGAACGACTACTTGCCTAGTTTAGGATATTTAAACGTTCCAGAGTAACAAATTACTTATTTTTAGGGTTCCGTAGTCAACTAGGAACCCTTATAGTTAGCTATGTCCCTCTGTCCGTTTGTCCGCAGCTTTGCTCAGTGATGTTTAGTACCTTTTAGAAAAGTGAAATTTGGTTTTAGTATCTGTTTTAATCACGCCGACAAAGTAGTAAACCAATGTCACACTTGTATCGCTAGTGGATAGAGTGATATCCATCCTGTCCACACGTGTCCACACCTAACTGTCAAGCTGTCAGTAGGTCTCGCTAGAGCGTTTTGTCTATGCCTATGGCCACCATTTTAGTTATCACTCATCCACCCCGATTTCAAATGTCAAAAAAGTTGATATCATAGTTGTCTCGCAAGCGACTGTCAGTTATGCCATGTCGAATCGGCCCTGTATGTATTTGTGGTATGTCCATAGTTTCAACGTCCACAATTCGTGATTCCATTGCCATCAACACCTGTTCACTTGTCGGGTTTCGGCAGAAGCGCGGGCAGCGAGCCGCGACGCTCCGCCCGGTGACCCCGTTCCCACACCGCCGACCTCTGGCGTCCTTGACTGGGCTAGTTTTGATTGGGGTAACGCGTGAAGCATCCGAATTTCACGTTATACTGTCCCCAGGTTTAGTCCGAACAACAATTCCTTTTCTAAGACTACGTACTTTAATTAGAACGTCGAGTAATATTTCGTTTAGCTTGATCATTATTGACGACATTTTCGTTGTCTTGTTATTGAGCATGTTTGAGGCGATGTATACTAGCATTACGAGGTTCTATATCCTTTCGATTTTGAATTCCATGAGAAGGAAAATCTTGATCAACTTATACTCTCTTTTCCTACTAGCCTTTGTCCCACCTTTTGCTCTATTGAGCCTGGGATCCGATCGGCAACCTAATCCCAGGAATTAGCGTAGGCACTAGTTTTTACGAAAGCGACTGCCATCTGAACTTCCAACCCAGAGGGGAATCTAGGCCTTGTTGAGATTAGATCCGGTTTCCTCACGATGTTTTCCTTCACCGAAAAGCGACTGGTAAATATCAAATGATAATTCGTACATAAGGGGTTTGAACCCGAGACCTTCGGATCGAAAGTCTGATTTCTTGCCGCCAAGCCACCAGCGCTTTGACCAACTTATATGGCGTCACTAATTGTTACTCAACAGTGATTTCTGTCTTAAAACCCGTTTTATGAGACGTGGTTGGTGGACGTTTCTAAAATACTAAATTTCTGTTGGTGTATAAGGTACTCTTGATATCACGCGACATCTTTTTGACCACAATTTGACCAAAATGAGGTAGCTTACGAGTATGCAGACGTCACATTTTCAAGCATCGCTAGCAGATGGCCCTCTGACCTCACAATACCCGTCCTTAACTGGACTACTTCGACCAATCGCGTCGACGTCGACCAAAAAGCATCATGGCTCACAATGATCGGTCGCTGCCAAATCGCGATCATAAAACGCCCATGACGTCAGTCTGCGTCATGCTTTAACAATAGGACGTAGCTCCATAACATATAATATGGACGTCAGTTCAAAAGGCCGTAACCGTCTAGATTGTGTATACTCATTACCCAAGAAGAGGCGACCGATACGACCAGCCAATATAATTGCAACTGTGACCTCGACAAAATACTGAGCATTTATGCTGGTATCTCAAATGTTGATGATTTGGCGATTGGAATATCTCAAGGGGTCCGGTGAAAGTGCGTCTGGACACGACCTTGCTGACCCCCTTTCAAGCTCGGATATCCCCCACAAAACCCATCGGCCTTGCTCGACCAGTTCTTACTAAATTCCTAACGCGATCATATCTCGTTTATCGCCCGCTTAACGCTTGATTAGCTCCCAGATAAACGCTTCTGGGAAATAAGGACAACAGATTTTCCAACGTTACCGCGCGTGCAGACTTTAATGATTAATTATCTTTAATGGTGGCGTAAAGAGAAGGGCGCAAAGTACGATCTGGGACGAGAGAGAAGGCTGTAGTCATGCGCTGTCTCACAGGTAGAAGAGAAATGTCTCAGACTTCGCAGGTTTCACCTATGTTTGATGTAATCACGTACGCAACGGAATTCGCATATCAGCACATGCCTGCACATCTTGTAAGTGCTAATAGATGATAATACTGGGTTCTCTTGCTAATTTCGTTAGTGTAGCTATTTCCTAGACGAGAGCAACTACGCGAAAGCTCTAGGACAAAGCTTTGCTGATATCTAACATCTCAGTAATCAATCTTCGTCCTCGCGGACTTGCTAATTTGGTTAGCGTAGAACTTGAACTGTATTGTGTAAATAGAACCTCCAGTCTAGACTAGATCCTCGAGGCGAACCGACAGCTCGATCTAAAGCAAACCAATTCAGTATATTTAGCTCCCTCATATAAATATACGATTTCCACCGAATTTACGAATAATTCTGCTCTATCACATAATGGAATGTTTGACAGAAAGGAAATCCGTGAAATGACTCAGATTGCTCAGCTATCCTTTGAAACCTACTTGATTCTGAAAAATAGATGCCTCACCTATCCTTCGACATCTTACCTATTTGATTTTGAATAATAGATACGCAATATTAGTCCTTGTCTTTTTTGCAAAAAGGTGTACGAATGACTGGTTATATAACTACGCAATGAGAAATTCCAGTTATGCCAACAGTCAGCACTGAATCTTATAGAGGCGATAATTTCGAATATTCTCAAGAACAGCTAACTTCCTTACAGTCTTGCTTCCGGACCTAATCCAGATTTAAGCCGCTACGTAATGGGAAACTGCCAATGACGTCAGCAATATCAGCATTGAATCTTGCACGAGCGATAATTTCGACCATTCTCAGGAATAACTGGCCTCCTTACATTCTTTGACCTCCATTCCTTCCTTCCATTATCCCGACTTAATCCGCTACATAATGGGAATCTTACCATGACGTCAGCAACCATTGAATCTTCAATAATTTGTTGCATTGACGGGAACAGCTGACTATCGCGGTCGGGTCGTCGACCGCACTTTCGCCGCTCCCACGGCTGCGTTGCTCAATCTTAGTCACGGGGGCTCTAAGACTGCGCTAATTGTCAGACACGAAGGCAGCGTACATGCGATGCTGCGAGGTTTATATGCACCTTTAATGGAGTGTTCCTCCAGTGTCCTCTACGGACGACTTTTAATCTTGCCTGATCTTAATCTTCCATGGCTGTGGCGTAATAATTTCAACTCAAACTCGAAACTTCGTTCTTAATTTCAAAACCTGCACCGGTAGAATGCTCTGAGAAGGAAGATAGAAGTTGTTGAATTGAAGTGTTTAGTGAAAGATTTGATGAAAAGCAAAAGGGACAGGGATAGAAAAGCCTATAATTTGACAACTTTACAAACTATACAAAATCGTCTTCAGCTTATCTGATGAAGATATATGTAACAACGAGGTGTATTTCTTTAAGAGATTCATCTTGTATGTAATATCAACATAAATGTTAAAATTTACGACTAGATACAAGATAAGATTACATATGTAAGAGCATTTTAGCGCTCCGCCAGCCGCTTAGCACCTACGGCCGCAATGCCACCTGCGTCGATACCCACCTGTGTATGCTTACAGATTTATATCAACACCAATTTACTTCATACACGACCCATCTATTATAAAATACAATTTCGGAAGTTATAATAACGAATTGAACAAGTAATTTAACATTTGATACCTCCGGTAACTGGAACTGTATCGTCCCACGCATGACATTCATCAAGTAGGCAATAGTTATTTGAGTAAGCATTGGTTTTTGCTGGAAGCATTTTGAGTCGCAGGCAAATGGGAGGTTCTAATTTAGAACTCCCTGTAAAAAAACCTGGTAGGATTTTAACCAACGTCTACAGCTTTCGGTCTTGGTCATAACCTAGGGCACCCCGGAGGTGCATAGGGCCTCCACAAGATCCTTCCACGCCTTTCTATCTTGAGCCTCTCTCCAGCTCGTTCCTATGGTTCGCAGCTCGCTCTAATCTAGTGTAACCTACAATAATGTTACAAGCCGGAGTCCATAACGGAGAGGACAGCCCGCTACATCTCCACCGGAGTCAAGAAGCTCGTATCGCCTGAAGATGAGGATCCTGAAGAGGCAGCTTACGATAGGGCTGACGACCTGGTAAGACCAGTAAACAGCTAGTGTGGACAGTAACATTTGGACATTGTAAAACAAGAAGGCTCTATTTGTAGAAATTATTAGCAAAGTTAGAAGAAAAATGCCCGAGAGGGTATGATGACTATGATGTCATACTTAGATAAGATTTATCATCGCTCGTCAGAGTAGTTGTAATTTTGTATGCTAGTTAATTAAATAGTGCTAATTTGTATTATGAGTAAGCTAGATATCTACGAGTATTTATCTCTGTGAACGTAGTGGATAAGGAAATTAAGATCTAAAGGTATATTTCTTAGTTTAATCATTTGTCCAGAGCAATGTCCCTACTCATAGTGTTGTGTTCCTGCTGATGAGTAAGGCCAAAGAGCTCAATGAGGACCCAGTGGGCCAGTGTATTGACGATGAGGGACACTCTTGTTCCTTTAGCCGTCAACACAGTGAATCCTCCCAGTAAAGGGTCGGCAACGCGTATGTGACACCTCTGGAGTTGCAGGCGTCTATAGGCTGCGGTAGTTGCTTACCATCAGGCGGGCCGTATGCTTGTTTGCCGCCGTCGTTGTATAAAAAATTTTTAACCCATTTCGATTAAGATAGTGGTCAAACTTGAACGATAAAAAAACAACCTCGAAATCCCTTTCCAAAAGACGAATTGGCACGAATTCATAATTGAGACACCGATACTTAACCCCTTCGTGTACATTATCTGTTGCAAAATATACAAATTGCAGAAAATTTGGACGGAATCCAGTTGCGAACATTCTTACGAAAGTCGCCCAAAAGTTTTCATTATTACATCGAGGTGGTCACGCCATCTTATCAGTAACATCTTCGCTCGACGTCATTAGATAACTGTTATCTTTGTAGACGAGTTATTTTCTCCTATATCCGTAATTTTCTATCACAAAATCAAATACTCTTGGGTTACTTTTATACGTTTTGATTATTTCCATGAATCATGCGCATCGGTACCATATGTATACTGAATAAATTTGACTACTGTCGATACAGGACAGTATAAACAAATATGAGCAGAATTAGTTAAAAAATCAGAAGTGAATGTCATAATTTTCATCATTTATCATTATTCTTGACCGTACATGCATAGGCACATAGTACCTACGACCAATAAAACCATAACACAGTAGAAATGATGAAGTATTTCTACTGTGTTATGGTTTTATTGGTCGTAGGTACTATGTGCCTATGCATGTACGGTCAGCTGCAGAGAAATATACCCACCTCTGCATACAAACTTGTTGCAGGGGTGGGTACATTCCTCTGCAGCTGACTGTACCTGTACCTACCCTTCCTTCGTGTTCTCAGAGACTGGCACAAAACCAAAGTATAATAATCTATTTTCATTATAAATTATAACCCTTGTCATTATCCTCTCACGGGTGATATTAGCACCAAGTCATAATCTTAATGGACTTTTTTAACTTGTTACTTTTAAGGAGCTGGCTAATCTTAATCGTTGTCCACAATTTCTTTCATGCTCATAAAGAGTCGTATGTCTTATTCAGAACTTACAAATATGTACACACCAGTCCTTGTTCCATTGGAATACAGATTACAATCGCATCCATATTTGTGATCTGGAAGTCAGTTGCGATGTTTCTAGGGATCAATGGATGAGTCAGAGGTTATTCACATGTGTCATCAGCCTTTGTCCGTTACTGACACGCTTTGTGACAATTAATTTAATGAGTTCAGCGTAGATGTCGCTACCGAATGATATTTCAACGGTTTGTTTGAACGAGGAATTATTGATATTGCCATTTTAAAAACTGGCTCGAACAAGATGCTTATAGATGCCAAACTTAGTTGGTGAAACAGATTTTCGTCTACTTGACGGGTCTACGTTATAATTATTTAGTGCATAACTTTATTGTAAATGAAGATGCCAATGATTATACCACCTATAACTTTTTACACGTATCTGGTGTCAACCTACACTTAACGCCAAAATACAAATCTGATGCATCCACTTTTAATTTATAGGTCCAACAATAAAACACGATTTTTTTGCTAATACATGCTATGTCAACCCGGTTAAATCCCTGCAAAGCAAATCGTGAAGGAAACTCCGTACACACCTTACCAAAAATGTCGACAAGCAACGCATGTTGCACCATACGATTGGACATTCCACCAGCAACAGGTCAGACGTGATGGCACCGACACCGTACAAATATAAGTGTTGACGTAACAATCACTGACCACTTTCACTTAACCTTGTTGCATCACTGACGGTGCGTTGATTGACAATTTAATCTGGGAAACTGTGAGGAAAAACACTAGCTAGATTCAGGCAGGTCAAACATCGTCGGTCACAATTCTGCTGGTCCTTAAATTTAACAATCACTGACCACTTTGGTACGGTACATTAAAGTTTGAACTATGATTTTAGTAGTATTCAGAATATCTTGCGATGTTGCATCGCGTGATTTCTGATTACCCTGTCATAGAAAACGAACACCTTCCTGAGACTATCGTGAGGGCTTAGGGCCATAGTAGTATTTAATGTTATAACATCACGTAAGAGTACTTTACATGTATTGCTCTTGTTAGCTAATGTGGGTATTCCAACTCCTCTTAGTGTATTAGTTTCATGTATTACATAGTATGAAGTGTTGGCTAGTGTTAATAAGGTTTAAGAAGTATTTGGTATCATTTTGTCATGTGCTTCTCTGCCAATATGTCAGATAAGTGTACCTACAGTAATGGTCTGAAATATTGATGCATATACGGATGAACATGTGAAGGAACACTAGGTACCTACATGATATTTATCTCATAACAATATGGTTGTGGACACACTTTTGTCCAACAAATCGCATTGATATTTTAGACTTTGTCAATACAAATAGTATTTATTCATAAAACCCTGTAAGTTTTACTTGTTTTCATACCTCCCTGCATAGGGAATCGGTGAACCAATATGTAGGCTTGTATAGTATATACTTAGGTTAGCATGCTAGCTAATTCTGCTGATAAAAAGCTAAGTATAGTTGTATTTTAATTAGTGTATATTAAGGCCTATTTATTAAAAATTTAATGACGAAATCCGCTCACGAGCTCCGTGTATTGACGTGTAAGCGGGAGGTTGTGCGCCAATCAAGGACTCCTTAATTTTTCGACGCTCGTGTGCAGATGATTAGGCTGCGTTTCCACCAGAGATAAACGAGGATGGGATGCGAGAAATGTGTTTAATAACAACCAATCCTGGAGCTGTGCTATGCGAAGAAAGGTAAATGAAGTGTTTCTATTGGTCCTTAACAAACGCATCCTCTCTCATTTCTGGTGGAAACGCCGTAGATGTGGTGGTTTTGAGGGGTTTCCCAAACTAACGTCCACGATCTAGTGTACATAATACATACAGTTTGGCTGTTATGTTGCGACTGGTGCCGAATTGTAATTAACTGTTGCCTTTTTAACGCTCTCGTTGGACCTCGGCACGCCGCGAAGTCAGGGTCGCTCCCGTTCTCCAGATGGGTAAGGAATGCCGAATTACGCTATGTTCACGACCCTGTTTATTTGCACATGTGTAGTTTCTGTTTGCTGACTTGATTGCCTATTATATAGAGATGCGACTTCTGAGCTAGATCAGGGCTAAATTTTTCGAACAGAATCAGACTTGTGTAATGTCATGGAAACCCAATTTCCTATACTAGTCTAATATCATTCGAAAAATAGGCCGCTGTATCAAGTGTTATCATGTTTTGTCAATTATTTTTTATCATATTTTAAGTAGCATTAACAACGACAAATATTTTACTGCTTTATAAATTATTTATAACTACTTATTAAAATTGTTGTACTCATTTATGTTTTATAGGTGTTTTTTTTTGTTTTAAGTAGTTATATAATTTATATTATTGTACTTAAGCATACTAATGCTTAAGTAGATTATTATATCACGTATTTCGCTTTGCTTATAATAAATTACAATTATTTAAGGGATAAAGTTTTAATTAGTTATAAAAACTCGTTTGCAACGGTATTCAATAATGAAAGCCGTAATCAATTAACGATTACAACATGTTTACCCGTTTTAATATAATAACTCTAATTATTGGAAACGTGAACGTTATCATCAAACGACCTTGCATGCACATCTACATCAGCCAATTTGACATCAAGGTTTTTGCCGATGACGTCATATTTTTGTTTCCTATTTTCGGTTTCACCTTCGTATGTACATCCTTCAAATACATCACGCAACCAATAGATGTTTAGAATAGATGTTTTTATATCCTGCGTTGAACATGTCTTGAAAATTTGTACTTCCCTAGATATTTGCAAATTCTCTCTATCGTGTACACCTAAAGACCTAACCTTAAGATCTGCTTACCTCACCATCAATTCCTTGAGGAAGAATGTCAAATGTTTTACAAATAGTCAAGTGTTTTTCAAAATTGTTAAGCTAGAACACTAGTTATGTTAATTCACAAGTATAAAAAAATTAAAGCTGACCGTCTGTATGTTTGTTCTAGGTGATGCAACAGGACGTGAAGAAGGAGAACCCACTGCAGTTCAAATTCCGCGCCAAATTCTATCCTGAAGATGTGGCCGATGAGCTCATTCAGGAGATCACGCTCAAGCTCTTCTACCTACAGGTACGTACAAACAGTAACACCCTTATATGACCATCGGTAGACCTTATACCCTTGCATTAGGGAATACAAATGGTCAGATAAATAACAGTGATGGTACAGATAAAATATATTTTCTCTAGCATTTTTCAGCGAGATCCCTTGAGTCGCTCAAATAAGTTGAATAACGTTAACTTTTTCCCTTTCTTTACTCTTTCTCTTTGTGATTTGCTTAATAGCTAATTAATGTCGAGAAGAAAAATAAGAGATATCCTTCCTTAATAGGAAATTTCAAGATCATCAAGAAAATGAGAGTTTGTACCACGATCATCTTGAACTAACAGTTACAATGCTTAGTTACGAAGAATTAAAGAAAGGGAAAACTACCACAACAATGTAAATTGGGTGAATTTGAATTGAACTAAACCTTAATTAGAAGAGTGACCCAAGAATACGTAACCACGACAACGAGTAACCATTAAAGTTGCTCCAAGTAAGGGCAAACTGCCAAAAAATAATTGATTGGTGAATTTCTATTGCACTAAACCAGAATTTAAATACTGACCGAGAAAAACGTTATCATGACAACGATGGTCGAAAGGTTCTTAATCATATTTTCCATTCCAGGTTAAGAACGCCATCCTGTCAGACGAGATCTACTGCCCGCCGGAAACTTCCGTCCTGCTCGCGTCATATGCCGTGCAAGCGAGACACGGCGACCACAACCCCGGTCTGCACGGACCAGGGTTCCTCGCCAACGACCGTTTGTTGCCGCAGCGAGTCACCGACCAGCACAAGGTGAGACTGTGTGATTACATCAGCTAAAAGTCTTGCACTCATAACTGCCAGAAAACATTACAATGGATCCGTTGTACCCTATATTCAGCTGATTTGATTGGGTGTTTTAGATTTCACTTCATACGTAATTCAAGAATTTCTTCCCAATCCCAATTTTTAGCATAGGCATTCGATGTAGCGGAGGTAAGTAACCTCCTAATTCAGAAGAAAGAAAGGTCTCTTCAATGTCTGGATTTGGAAAGTTGGTGAGACTTTTATAAGTTCCTCAAATTGCCTACTGTCTTAAAGACAAGCCCTCATATAGAGATACCAAAACTACCAAACCAAAGGTTGTCTGGGAGAGATCGGTTTTTAGCGATAAGACCGCCGTTTGTTACCTTATTTTACATTTATTGTAAAAGACTATTTTTATTATTGTATTTGTATTTTGGTGCAATAAAAAATATTTACTTACTACCAAAGTAGGAAAGTTATCGATTTCATCTCCTTTTGTTACTTTTACTTCATTTGTGTTTTTTTTTTATATTCTAACTTTGACACCAGTATATTTTCTCCAGATGTCCCGCGACGAATGGGAGCAGAGCATAACCAACTGGTGGCAGGAGCACCGCGGGATGCTCCGCGAGGACGCCATGATGGAGTACCTGAAGATCGCCCAGGACCTGGAGATGTACGGCGTCAACTACTTCGAGATCAGGAATAAGAAGACCACGGAGCTCTGGCTGGGAGTAGACGCGCTGGGGCTCAACATTTATGAGAAGGACGACAAGTGAGTAAAAAAAATACGGGGTTCGTTGTGAAAGAACGAGTCGTCTGGTGGTCTAGAGGGCAGGGCGTCAGACGCGAAAGCTAAAGACGCCGGTTTAAATCCGGCCTCGGACGCCGTAGGACTTGGACTTTTCTTCTGAAGGACCTATATGACATCTGTTTCAGTTTATAATTTATACAAGAAAAAAATAGCGAAGAAAGTAATCTGTAGTGATACATAATAGAAATTCAACATTTATTGTGGTATTATGTTTATTGTTTTACAAAATAGTTACAATGCATTTTGGCAACATTTTTGCCTTTTGCATTTGCATATTTTTTGTATTATATTTTGCTGATCACAAGTTTCTCTGATTCCAGACTGACCCCAAAAATCGGTTTCCCCTGGTCCGAAATCCGCAACATCTCGTTCAACGACCGCAAATTCATCATTAAGCCCATCGACAAGAAAGCTCCCGACTTCGTCTTCTTCGCTCCCCGCGTGCGCGTCAATAAGCGCATCCTCGCTCTATGTATGGGCAACCATGAGTTGTACATGCGCAGACGCAAACCTGACACCATTGATGTGCAGCAGATGAAAGCGCAGGCTAGGGAGGAGAAGCTTGCGAAACAGGCACAGAGGTTAGTTGAGAATGTAGGAAATATAAATCATTAATAGTGGCGGTCCTAAGATCTTACCTTGTGGGACACTAAAAATTCGACAGGTTGTATAAGTAACGTGAATGTGGTTTTCATCTTCAATATATGAAATACGCAGTCTTCACAACTTCTTCATACCAAAGGTCACCAATATTTTTGATTGCAGAATGGAGAGATAAACACAGAAGGTGTCGAAGGCTTTCATGAGGTCCAAAAACAATGCATTCTGCATCTTGCTATTGAATATTGCTTTTCATATATTGTATTAGAATTATTAGTTTAAAGTAAGACCGAGAGGAATCTTACGCTGTTCAGTTTATTATATATTAATATTTGTCATTGCAGAGAAAAACTCCAACTGGAGATCGCAGCTCGTGAGCGCGCGGAAAAGAAACAACAGGAATATGAGGACCGTCTCAAACACATGCAAGAGGAGATGGAACGCTCACAGGTATGTACTATGTCTATTTTGTTTGATGATGATGAACCACTACGTACTGCTACAGAAAATAAATTCTACAAGTACACTTTGAGATTTTCGATGTAAGAACAGAAAGCGTGTCATTACTTAACGAGTTTCGAGATATTTATGGCAAAACTCGGAACGACTGTAAAGCAACTTCCAAAATTGAAATTTAAACGCTCAAAAAGTAAAAAAAAAAACACTAGTGCACGAAATCGAACTTTGCGCACGCTAAACAACTAGCAGAAAGCTACTTCTTGAGCAACTGTATTAAAAAAAAAAGTGTCTCAAAGACAACAACAATTGTGGCGATTTATTATTGCTATTTTTGTATACTTACAGGCTAACCTGATCGAAGCTCAGGACATGATCAGACGGCTAGAGGAACAGCTCCGTCAGCTGCAAGCCGCCAAGGAGGAGCTGGAACAGCGACAGAACGAGCTGCAAGCCATGATGACCCGCCTCGAGGAGACCAAGGTACAAAAGATTTCACCTATAAATATTCATTATTTTTTTCTTGTGGTTTTTGCCGCTGCGTGGGTACTGTTCGGCGACAACTTCTTAGATTGTCGATTAAAAATATCAAAACATGTTTACTATTTATTTGTATAATTCTATAATTTAAATAGTTTTTTTTATAGCATGTTTATGTAACGTTTTATTTTTAACGACAGGCTAGGCTATTTTAGTTATTATGTCTGACGTCAAAGTGACATAAATTGCTACCTGTCACCTATCACTATTGATTATGTACTAAATATTCAATTATTTAACAATTTTAGAACATGGAAGCCGCAGAGCGCGCTAAGCTTGAAGAGGAAATACGCACCAAACAAGAAGAGGTTTCCCGCATCCAGCAGGAGGTTGAAGAGAAGGACACTGAAACTCGCCGGCTACAGGAGGAGGTCGAGGAGGCACGCAGGCAACAGGTAACATTACTGATAATTTATATGGTATAATCTTGGGGTGTTATGAAATCCTGGTCACAGCACCAAATTGTAACTCCAATGTTGGAAGAGGGAATTCGTAACAAACGGGAAGAGGAGGAGAGGATTCCCGTATTCAGGAGAAGGATTATGAAACCAGCTGGCCGCAGGAGGAGATTGTGAACGCAGACAATGGGTAACATTGGTTTTTCATCTCTCCTGCTCGGAAAGTTTTATTTTCCTGGGTAGATAGCCGGGCGGAAAGTTGCTTTTTCATCCCTAGGGCGGAAAGTAATTAGCTGTGTTAATTGTGGATTGACCCGGTGCCCACCCGGATGCTCTCCTTTCAGACCAACGGCAAAACATTGAATTTGTCTTTTTCAAATTATTCAAATTTTACTTAACATTTTTATAAATTATTCTTGATATACCTGTTTT
This sequence comes from Pammene aurita, assembly GCA_947086415.1. Classification (NCBI taxonomy): domain Eukaryota; kingdom Metazoa; phylum Arthropoda; class Insecta; order Lepidoptera; family Tortricidae; genus Pammene; species Pammene aurita. The sequence continues at coordinate 2,561,330 of OX352298.1, forward strand.
ATAAAATGTGCGTGTAGTATTGTACTTTCCTCACAGTCGAAATAAAAAGTAGAGTGTTTAAACCTCGAACTATTAGCCAGAAATATCTCAGGTGAAATGGGTCACTTTCAACCCTTAGTTAACAATCTACTATTTATTTATATGGGACAATATTGGGGTGTTAGGAAACCCCGAGTACGGCACTAAACTGTAACTTCGGTGTTGGAGGAGGACATTCGCAAAAAAAACAGGAATCTGTTTTCTGCATTTAGCAGGAGGTTGGAAACGATTTTGAAACTTGCTGGCTGTAGAATGTTGAGGAGGTGCGTAGGCAACAGACAACATTACTGATCACTATATATTAAAAAAAATATATAGTGTTGAGGCACAGAATAACTAATAGTACCACCGTACAGAAAATTCACTCCTTCACAAAAGTCAGACTTAGGTATAAAATTATACCTATACTCGCCGCCTGCATGCAAAATTGTAGCTTATAACCGCGCACGAACCGTGAATCATCTTTGCGCCCCGCAGTTTTATGACCGAGCTGTCGGGGTTGTCACTTGACAAGTTTTTGTACAGTCACGTCTGAAAATATGGATACATTTAATGAGACAAAAATATGTAGCCACGACTCTATTACCAAGGCGTAAAGTCTGGGATACATGTTTTTGTCACATTAAATGTATCCATATTTTCAGACGTGACCGTACCTATACCTACTGATTTATTAATAAGATAAATATGTAGGAACAGACATATTTTTTTTATCCGGAGATAGTATGTCTGATTCTCACTGAAGTAGGTATGCCACAGCCGTATTCCTTTGAAAATACAGTTAGGTGCAAAACTGTCCCAATAGTAGCATCTTAGTAGAATGTGGAGAAGTGGATGTCGATCGAGGAGAGGGGCACATGATTAATACATACCAGTATTATTTAAAATTTCCTACAAATCAGCCTTACATATGATATACTTAGAATTTACGGTTATTTTGTAATTTAGAATCGAAAAGTAGAAAAAAACACATTTTTATTTTTTCGAATATTTCTGGTTCCTCTTATGGAAACTCCAAATAGGGAACCATACATAATTAAGAAATTCTGCCTCTAAAATCATCATGCAATTGCTTTAATGGGGCATATTTTTCAAGTTACTTTTAGGTGGCTTATAGTTCGGTGCAAAAGTGTACCATTAAAAACAGCCATAGAAAGTGTTTGTTAGTTCAATATTCAACAGTTGATACCTTATTTTATAGAGGCTGAATTTCTTAATTATGTATGGTTCCCTATTTGGAGTTTCCATAAGAGGAACTAGAAATATTCGAAAAAATAAAAAAGTGGTTTTTTTCTACTTTTCGATTCTAAATTACAAAATAACCGTAAATTCTAAGTATATCATAGGTAAGGCTGATTTGTAGGAAATTTTAAATAGTACTGGTATGTATTAATCATGTGCCCCTCTCCTCGATCGACATCCACTTCTCCACATTCTACTAAGATGCTACTATTGGGACAGTTTTGCACCTAACTGTATATCGGTCAGTTCCTTATATTATTTTTTGGGCAACCAATATTATATCTTTTATACGGATTATAATCGAGGTTTAGGTTTCGAAGCCATTGTGTTTTCAATTTTGCTTGAGCGCCACGTGACACGACTATCGTGCGAGCCGAGCGGCAGCCCACGGCCATACGCCTGCCCGGGAGGCGCGTCGGCCAAATGTACCTAAACTGCGTAGTGGCACCCCCCTGGTTGAGGTGGTAGATAATCCTGGTCACGGCACCAAATTGTAACGCTTTTACTTTGGAAAAGGAAAAGTAATTTGAATTGATCGATTATATAGTTTTAAAATTTACTTGGAATTTTCTATTCGTTTTAAGATTGAGTATGAAGGAATCTAAGGCTTCAAATATAACGTCAGTGTAGTAGTTACGAGTTGTAACGATGTTTGCGGTCGCAGGACGAGGCGGCGGCGCTGCTGGCGGCGGCGGTGACGCCCGTGCACCACCACGTGGCGGAGGGCAAGGACGACGCGGGCTCCGACGGCGGCTCCGACGCGGGCGGCGGCGAGCTGGCCGGCGCGCCCGACGACCTCGTGGACCCCGTGGAGGACCGCCGCACCCTGGCCGAGAGGAACGAGCGCCTGCACAGCCAGCTGAAGGTGAGATACAAGCGCCAATGTCAGGATAGAAGCGTTGAAGGTGGCTCCAATGGTGGACGAGAACCAGGCGGAGTTCTCGGTATACCCTATAGCGGAACATAGTATTCTCGCACAGCATGAGCGCCCACACAGCTAGCTTGAGTTGACTTAACACATCAATGTTACCATTTACCGGAGAAGAAATATATAGCCAGCTGTGATTCCGATGAGGCTAGTTTGAACACCTGATGACCTAAAACCCTTTAACCGGCTAATTGGTTATGATAATCGTAACAGTACTAAAAAACATCGCAAATCAATTTAACAGTTATTGCTCATGACAATTTTTAATATGGAAATTAGTAGTAAAACAAACTACAATTTAAATACTGAATTTGAAATTCTCATATAATATTCCACATAAAAATGATCTTTTTTTCACATAAAAATACGTAAAAAAATTAATTTTACCAATAAAATATCTGTATCTGATCTAAACATACTAAAACCTGCTTCAGTCCTCACAATTGTAACATATTCAATAGTACAGTCGCCATCAAATATATCGGAGCGGCGAAGGTACACAAAAATATTTGAACATGCACTTTATCGCCTTGACAATATAGGCGTTGTTCAGATATTAGTGACCACCTTGGCCGCTCCGATATATTTGATGCCGACTGTACAAAAACTTACTTGTCACATAATTAAAATTGTGCCTGTGGTTCCGATTAAAACTATATTTTGTTACATGCTTCAGCTACATGCTCAGTTACATTCCGTAGTAGTTTCCGATATATGTCAACATGTTGTATGTGCTGTTGGTTTTCCAATAAATAAAATAATAAAAAAATAATATAGAGCAACAAAATGCTGTGCTGGAATAATATCCCACCTCCGTTTAAGAACCTACAACAAAATGTTTACTCTTTTAGAAACAGACTCAAAAATTTTATATATACACACCAAGAAACACAGGGATTTTGAGTCATAACATAAGTTGTATATATGTGGAGCCCTATTTACCTTCTAGTTTATGTCTCATCAGCACTGCCATATCACTAAATCAATCATTAGATTAGTTTTCTTCTAGATCGTCTAGTTGAGTAATTTTTGTTGACTAAGCTGCAGACCCAAATAGCCAAGTCGTTTTAAGTACCTAACATAAGTATGGCATTTACGATCCCGTTCCGACGTGTTTAATTGTTCGCCTTTCTATGTATATTATTACTACATAATTGATCGGATTTACCAAATTCTTAATTAACTTGTATAGTTTTAATAGAAGAATCCCCTTTAAAAAAGGAATTCGTTTTCGGTCCTCCAGGCCCTCAAGCAGGACCTGGCGCAGTCCCGCGACGAGAGCAAGGAGACGGCCCTGGACAAGATCCACCGCGAGAACGTGCGCCAGGGCCGCGACAAGTACAAGACGCTGCGCGAGATCCGCAAGGGCAACACCAAGCGCCGCGTCGACCAGTTCGAGAACATGTAGCTCCGGTCCGCTCCGCTCGCTGCTGCTGCTGGGGGGGTTACTAACTCGCATTAACTAGCCTACTGAGCGAGAGCTGTTTACTGGGGTGTGCGAACCGGTTACATATTGTGTTTTTACCGGTTATTTACTGGTATTTGTCATAATTTACAGGTCGCATTCTCTATACATTACGATAATTGATGGAGGTTGACTGGGATGGGTTGCAACAATATTTTACCGTGAAATACACGTTAAAATCAATTAGACGTAGTTAAGAAAAAAGGATTAGATCGAAAAAGTCTTTACTAAAAAAAATATTTAGAAAAAATCAAAACTCATTCAACTTAAATTAATGGATCATTTTGAATGATGATGAATATTTAAATGATGAATAATTAAACAAGAAATTAATGGATCATTTTGGTTAAACTACGTCATAATGTGTAAAATACTAATGGATCATTTTGGTTAAACTACATCATAATGTGTAAAATACGTCAAAATGTATAAGAAAACATGTAACTTATATGTATGTTTACCTGAGAATGACAACAAGTTGAACTTACATTATGTTCTTAATAGTTCTTGCATTTTGCGAACACTTTTGAGCTGCCTTATATAAAAGACTAATTTTTGTACCCTTTTGGTCGTGATAATGCAAGAACTAGCATCGATATTATTAACCAAATTAAACCATACAATTAATACTATTATGATTGTTAATTCAAAGTAATTGCGGTCAGTTCTCTGTAAATCTTAAATAAATATTACATTTTTGCTACTGAAACTGTAGTTTAGTAGCTAGTTAAACGGTTAAATATTGAAAAACCCACCAGTCTGCGGTTTGGACCAAGTTTTGTAAGCGTTTTAAACATATCTTAGTTAAGGACGGCCTAAAAGAGTCCGTCGAATACACAGCGACAGTTTGCTCTCCTAATGCTGCCACTTTGAGTAAAATATACACAAATTATTAAAAATATGTCAGACAATAATCTGCCAAAAGTATAGACAATTATGTCCGACTAGCCTATATTAAATCATGGTATTTCCCGTTTTATTTGCAATCTATTCATCAAATAAATCTATTTACAATCAGCCGTCTATAATTTTAGCAAATGCTATTGTATGGAACTTATTTGTATCAATGGTCCGTCGAATGTATTTTTAGAGAATTTTATTCTCGATTTATAAATTGTAATCGACTAAGTGTACGCAATAATAGTATATGGTAAAGGTCATAATTTTGTAAGGGCGCGGTCGATTCCGAAACTATTAGTTTCCAAGTACATATGTTGGATTTGAGTCCAATTTAATTTTGAAAAAGTGCTGGTAGACCGTCGCTTAACACGTAAGGTTGCAAACCGTCCGAAGGGCCCTGAGTTTCGAACTTAAACCTTATTCGTATAACAAGAATGGCGAGAATTCCGTGAGCTCGCGTTCAGTCGGAGGTATATGTAAATATTGATTATTACTTATTAGTAATTTTATTTTAGACCATAATGTGCTATAACCGAATATGTATACAAGAGGAATCACGTTTTAACCATATTTTAAAAGTAACATACAAAACGGCACACCGGCTTGTTTAATTATTAATAATTATTTTTTAAATAATTCGGATTTTATTTCTAACTGATAATTGTATGTTGGGAATGTGAGTCATGAACGTAATATTCAGTAATGTTTATTGTGTTAGTGTTATATTTGCCTGTTGACTACTGTAGGGATAGAAACAAGGGCGAGGGGCCGAAGCCGCGTCCGACACGTCCATCGCTTGGTCCCTGTCACTCACGAGGTGCGTGAGAGGTCGGTCGACGTGTGGGCCGACGTTTCGGCAGCGGCCCGGCTCCGGTAGAGACGATATGATTGAGAAGGATGCTCAATAGGGAGCGGGCCGCGGGGCGCATCTTATTTATTTTTATAATCATTTATTATTAGCCGTAGTTGATATCGGTTCAAGTGTAATTATCGTATATATTTCCCTTTCTGTCCGGTCTTTTGAACAAAATTCGAAAAGCTTCACTCTAGTATGCTTATAGGAGCGTATATTTAATTGTTAAGTGTATAAAAGGCATTCCATAAGTTACAATACGGTTGGCGTGAGTTATTTCGAAATTATATCGAGCGTCTGTGTTCTGTTTGAAGTGCCATCCGTTGCATGATCCGAGTCTAAACGCTGCCAAGTCGCTGCGATTGTCGTGCGACTGTCGTGCGACTGTCGCACGCGACTGGCGACACGGTTACGCTAAACTATTTATATCTTGTCATTATTTTCTAAAATTATACAATACCATGTTGCCTTTCAACTACTGTGAATTTTTTTCCAATAAAACGATTAAGTAAATTATGTGTTTTATTTCATTACTTAGCTTTATCACATATGCACTTAATTTTATTAAGTGAGGCTTATTATAAACTTATTTATATTAGTAATAGGATAGTGATTTCATTGAAAGCAACCAATCACTGAAAAAGCTGCCAGGTAAGACTCTGCGCAGACACTTTTCACGAAACATCATACATTACATTGTAACCAACATGAAAATTAATAATAAAAAGTTTTCCACGTAAATTTGATCCAAGTAGAATCATATATTCGTCCCTCTATTTAATTAAAGACAAACATGAATTCACAAGAAAAAAACATAATTGACTAGATTAACTACCCGGCCCAGTTCAATTACAATTAATAAATAAAAAATCTACTTCAATAATTATGTATAGCCACTACAAATACTGCAGTCATCTCTTTCCCCTAAAAAACATGTTTCTATATTATTATTATTGTGTATATTTTAAGATAACATTAGTCACATCAGACATCACATCACCCATATGTTCGTAAATATTTTGGCTATGTAGCCCTACATAGACATCAAACCGAGGCATCTGCCCTACATGTTATCCCATCAAAAAATTACAGGTACAAAAACAGTCTCGCAACGCAGTTCTTCGACCTAGATTTTTTTTATTGAGATCTAATGAATAAACAAGTCAGAACTCTCTAGAGTTTACTAACAACAGTGAATTGTGACCGTTTCAATATTGGGCATCGGACCACATCTAATGCTACATCTTTCTTGACAATTTTTACTCAATTTGACACTATTGTGGAGTCAAAAGCATCGTGCTGATAGGAGCTGTGGTCCGAATCACGCTTACAGCACTCACAGCGGCTAACGGGCGGACCGAATCACGCTCACAGCGCCAACATAGATGTCGTGACGTCATTGAATATCACTTGACAGCGTTTATAGTGCTCACGGTCCTAGGCGTAAGCACTTTGAGCACAAACGTCAAGTTGACATTTGACATACGTTTGACACATGATTTTCATTAAATTGACGTTGACAGCGCTCACGCAGCCGTTTACGGTGGTCCGAATCAAACACTACTTACGCGGCCTTGAGCGCGGTAATGATTCGGACCGACTAGCAGCACTGTGAGCGTTGTGTGATTCGGACCATGGCTTTAGTCTCTCTGTCGGAACGTTGCTTTTGGCTCAACTATAGTAGCAGTATTTGCAGCAATGGCAACCAGGGGCCTATTTACAGGGGCCGAATGGTATTAGACTAATATTATTAGCGTGTTGTCTTGGAAACCCATATGATCTAGATTCTAGACAATCGGCACTCCGGCATCGCTTCATGGTAAGTATTCCACATATACGCACGAAGCGTTTTGCTTCAACATTCTTTATGCGAACTGCCAAGGAGTGGAACGGCCTGCCCGAGTCTGTGTTTCCACTTGAGTACAATTTGGGTATCTTCAAAGCGAGGGTAAATAGGTATCTCATAGGTAAGCGTGTTCCACCGTAGACCGCATCATCACTTGCCATCAGGTGAGATCGCGGTCAAACGTCTGCCTATTCTCCATAAAAAAAAAAGATTGATAGCTAGTTTACTAATATTATTAGTCTAATATCGTTCGAGAAATGAGCCCCAGCCAGCAGAGGCTGCTGGGGCCCATTTCTCGAACGATATTAGACTAATAATATTAGTAAACTAGCTATCAATCTTAGATGCCACAGGGCATCTACACTAACAAGTCTAAGTCTAAATTGAAATATTAACAACAGTTATATGACTTGGACCAAAGGTTGATTGTATTGCTATGTACGGTGCTTATTATATATACCTAATCATAATGATAAAATAAATAAGTGCTCTAATAAAATGAATAATAAATAAAACATATTTATCTTCAGTCTTATCTTACTGATCAACTTACAAATTTACGTGAAATTCATCAATTTTGATATAATATAAATAATTCTAATGCGTATAATGCTCTAAGATAAAACGTAAGTTCGCTGTAGAATTATTGTTTTGTTTTTAATTCACCGACGGTGGCAAACAAGCATACGGTCTATCTGATGGAAAGTAACCCACGCTCTATTTGGTCTCCGTTCCTCTTCGGTGGCTTCATTCCCGTGTTCTATGCACTCGGGTTCGTCGGGCTTTACGTAGCTTTCATTACTTGTCACGGTAACACTGTATCTGCCCTCTGTTCCTCTTCAGCGACTTCATTCCCGCGTTCTATACACTCGGGTTCGTCAGGTATTACGTAGTTTTCGTTATTACCTGTCATGGTACCACCGTTTTTGCCGCCTGTTCCTCATCCGTGGCTGCGTTCTCGTGTTCTATGCACTCGGGTTCGTCGGGTTTGGCGTCGCTTTCGTTATTGCCTGTCATGGTACCACCATCTCTGCGGCCTGTTCCTCTTCCGTGGCTGCGTTCTCGTGTTCTATGCACTCGGGTTTGTCGGGTTTGGCGTAGCTTTCGTTATTACCTGTCATGGTACCACCGTCTCTGCCGCCTGTTCCTCTTCCGTGGCCGCGTTCTCGTGTTCTATGCACTCGGGTTCGTCGGGTTCCTCTAGATGCGCGTGTATCGATCTGTGGTGACGTAATACGGAGCTCTTGTCTGCGAACTGCCGTCGACAGGCCCCGCAGACGTAGACGCGACCGGAGTGAGTCATCATGTGCCGTGAGAGACCTGGAAGGTAAGAGTTAAATAAAGAATTATTACCAAAATATTTGTTTGAAATGTTAAAACTCATGACGTCATGAGTTACCTATAACATATATCTAAAGAATTTGGTAAATGCGTTCACAACAAGCTTCCAACCCCCTTATTGATAAACATCTCTCAGGCCTGAATTAGTTAATCTATGTTTTGTCTCTTTCTAACAAACACAACTGTTTAAGTGACGGATAAGGACAAAATATAAATTAACTAATAACTAACTGAGAGACGTTTTTGAATAAGAGGGACTATAATATATCTGTAACAACAGCATGGCTCTTACATAGCAGTTTTTCAAAAAGCATAGGTTACATATGGCAACATGCCTGATTTTTTTTAAATGTTTACCTGAAGAATACAGGAATAGTTTGGGACAATGAGGACAGCTGTGTAACGCCAACGCCCTCTCGTGAGGAGAGAGGTGAGATCGTTCGTGGAGTTGCAAATCGTTGCGTTATGTGAAGCTCTTGTCACACGTCAGCACTTACACAAGTGTCCACACGGACTGTTATATAATTACCTGAACAATACAGGAATAGTTTGGGACAATGAGGACAGCTGTGTAACGCCAACGCCCTCTCGTGAGGAGGGAGGTGAGATCGTCCGTGGAGTTGCAAAGCGTTGCGTTATGTGAAGCTCTTGTCACACGTCAGCACTTACACAAGTGTCCACACGGACTGTTATATAATTACCTGAACAATACAGGAATAGTTTGGGACAATGAGGACAGCTGTGTAACTCCAACGCCCTCTCGTGAGGAGAGAGGTGAGATCGTTCATGGAGTTGCAAAGCGTTGCGTTATGTGAAGCTCTTGTCACACGTCAGCACTTACACAAGTGTCCACACGGACTGTTTTATAATTACCTGAAGAATACAGGAATAGTTTGGGACAATGAGGACAGCTGTGTAACGCCAACGCCCTTTCGTGAGGAGGGAGGTGAGATCGTTCGTGGAGTTGCAAAGCGTTGCGTTATGTGAAGCTCTTGTCACACGTCAGCACTTACACAAGTGTCCACACGGACTGTTATATAATTACCTGAAGAATACAGGAATAGTTTGGGACAATGAGGACAGCTGTGTAACGCCAACGCCCTCTCGTGAGGAGGGAGGTGAGATCGTTCGTGGAGTTGCAAAGCGTTGCGTTATGTGAAGCTCTTGTCACACGTCAGCACTTACACAAGTGTCCACACGGACTGTTATATAATTACCTGAAGAATACAGGAATAGTTTGGGACAATGAGGACAGCTGTGTAACGCCAACGCCCTCTCGTGAGGAGGGAGGTGAGATCGTTCGTGGAGTTGCAAAGTGTTGCGTTATGTGAAGCTCTTGTCACACGTCAGCACTTACACAAGTGTCCACACGGACTGTTATATAATTACCTGAAGAATACAGGAATAGTTTGGGACAATGAGGACAGCTGTGTAACGCCAACGCCCTCTCGTGAGGAGGGAGGTGAGATCGTTCGTGGAGTTGCAAAGCGTTGCGTTATGTGAAGCTCTTGTCACACGTCAGCACTTACATAAGTGTCCACACGGACTGTTATATAATTACCTGAAGAATACAGGAACAGTTTGGGACAATGAGGACAGCTGTGTAACGCCAACGCCCTCTCGTGAGGAGGGAGGTGAGATCGTTCGTGGAGTTGCAAGGTGTAGCGTTGTGTGAAGCTCTTGTCACACGTCAGCACTTGTGTAGACTGTATAATAATTACCTGAAGAATACAGGAACAGTTTGGGGCAATGAGGACAGCTGTGTAACGCCAACGCCCTCTCGTGAGGAGGGAGGTGAGATCGTTCGTGGAGTTACAAGGTGTAGCGTTGTGTGAAGCTCTTGTCACACGTCAGCACTTACACAAGTGTCCACACGGACTGTTATATAATTACCTGAAGAATACAGGAACAGTTTGGGGCAATGAGGACAGCTGTGTAACGCCAACGCCCTCTCGTGAGGAGGGAGGTGAGATCGTTCGTGGAGTTGCAAAGCGTTGCGTTATGTGAAGCTCTTGTCACACGTCAGCACTTACACAAGTGTCCACACGGACTGTTATATAATTACCTGAAGAATACAGGAATAGTTTGGGACAATGAGGACAGCTGTGTAACGCCAACGCCCTCTCGTGAGGAGGGAGGTGAGATCGTTCGTGGAGTTGCAAAGCGTTGCGTTATGTGAAGCTCTTGTCACACGTCAGCACTTACACAAGTGTCCACACGGACTGTTATATAATTACCTGAAGAATACAGGAACAGTTTGGGACAATGAGGACAGCTGTGTAACGCCAACGCCCTCTCGTGAGGAGGGAGGTGAGATCGTTCGTGGAGTTGCAAGGTGTAGCGTTGTGTGAAGCTCTTGTCACACGTCAGCACTTGTGTAGACTGTATAATAATTACCTGAAGAATACAGGAACAGTTTGGGGCAATGAGGACAGCTGTGTAACGCCAACGCCCTCTCGTGAGGAGGGAGGTGAGATCGTTCGTGGAGTTGCAAAGCGTTGCGTTATGTGAAGCTCTTGTCACACGTCAGCACTTACACAAGTGTCCACACGGACTGTTATATAATTACCTGAAGAATACAGGAACAGTTTGGGACAATGAGTACAGCTGTGTAACGCCAACGCCCTCTCGTGAGGAGGGAGGTGAGATCGTTCGTGGAGTTGCAAGGTGTAGCGTTGTGTGAAGCTCTTGTCACACGTCAGCACTTGTGTAGACTGTATAATAATTACCTGAAGAATACAGGAACAGTTTGGGGCAATGAGGACAGCTGTGTAACGCCAACGCCCTCTCGTGAGGAGGGAGGTGAGATCGTTCGTGGAGTTGCAAGGCGTTGCGTTGTGTGAAGCTCTTGTCACACTTCGAGCACTTGTGTGGACGCACCTCTGTCAACAAATAATATTTTTTATAAAGTTATTAAGTGAAACGTATTCTGTGGAGTGCATTAATCCACCTTTTGATGATTTAATAAAAATATGAACATGTTTTAAGTTAAGAATGTAATAAAACCGAGTAAATGCGACGTTTTGCCCCGAACTTTAGTAACAATAGACATTTGTTATTTTAAGAAAAAATATCTATTCACAAAATTTAATTTTGTCTTCTTCGTGGTCCTATCCGACATCCGATATCGGATCGTATAATGTGAAAGCGCACTTACCCTCATGCACCAGCATGTGTCGCTGCATGACCTCCTTCTGTGCGAACGTGCGCCGGCAGCGCGCGCACGCGAAGGGGCGCTCGCCCGAGTGCGTGCGCTCGTGGCGGAGCAGCTCATGGCGCCGATGTTCATGTGGCTATGGGAAGCGCACTTACCCTCATGCACCAGCATGTGTCGCTGCATGACCTCCTTCTGTGCGAACGTGCGCCGGCAGCGCGCGCACGCGAAGGGGCGCTCGCCCGAGTGCGTGCGCTCGTGGCGGAGCAGCTCATGGCGCCGATGTTCATGTGGCTATGGGAAGCGCACTTACCCTCATGCACCAGCATGTGTCGCTGCATGACCTCCTTCTGTGCGAACGTGCGCCGGCAGCGCGCGCACGCGAAGGGGCGCTCGCCCGAGTGCGTGCGCTCGTGGCGGAGCAGCTCATGGCGCCGATGTTCATGTGGCTATGGGAAGCGCACTTACCCTCATGCACCAGCATGTGTCGCTGCATGACCTCCTTCTGTGCGAACGTGCGCCGGCAGCGCGCGCACGCGAAGGGGCGCTCGCCCGAGTGCGTGCGCTCGTGGCGGAGCAGCTCATGGCGCCGATGTTCATGTGGCTATGGGAAGCGCACTTACCCTCATGCACCAGCATGTGTCGCTGCATGACCTCCTTCTGTGCGAACGTGCGCCGGCAGCGCGCGCACGCGAAGGGGCGCTCGCCCGAGTGCGTGCGCTCGTGGCGGAGCAGCTCATGGCGCCGATGTTCATGTGGCTATGGGAAGCGCACTTACCCTCATGCACCAGCATGTGTCGCTGCATGACCTCCTTCTGTGCGAACGTGCGCCGGCAGCGCGCGCACGCGAAGGGGCGCTCGCCCGAGTGCGTGCGCTCGTGGCGGAGCAGCTCATGGCGCCGATGTTCATGTGGCTATGGGAAGCGCACTTACCCTCATGCACCAGCATGTGTCGCTGCATGACCTCCTTCTGTGCGAACGTGCGCCGGCAGCGCGCGCACGCGAAGGGGCGCTCGCCCGAGTGCGTGCGCTCGTGGCGGAGCAGCTCATGGCGCCGATGTTCATGTGGCTATGGGAAGCGCACTTACCCTCATGCACCAGCATGTGTCGCTGCATGACCTCCTTCTGTGCGAACGTGCGCCGGCAGCGCGCGCACGCGAAGGGGCGCTCGCCCGAGTGCGTGCGCTCGTGGCGGAGCAGCTCATGGCGCCGATGTTCATGTGGCTATGGGAAGCGCACTTACCCTCATGCACCAGCATGTGTCGCTGCATGACCTCCTTCTGTGCGAACGTGCGCCGGCAGCGCGCGCACGCGAAGGGGCGCTCGCCCGAGTGCGTGCGCTCGTGGCGGAGCAGCTCATGGCGCCGATGTTCATGTGGCTATGGGAAGCGCACTTACCCTCATGCACCAGCATGTGTCGCTGCATGACCTCCTTCTGTGCGAACGTGCGCCGGCAGCGCGCGCACGCGAAGGGGCGCTCGCCCGAGTGCGTGCGCTCGTGGCGGAGCAGCTCATGGCGCCGATGTTCATGTGGCTATGGGAAGCGCACTTACCCTCATGCACCAGCATGTGTCGCTGCATGACCTCCTTCTGTGCGAACGTGCGCCGGCAGCGCGCGCACGCGAAGGGGCGCTCGCCCGAGTGCGTGCGCTCGTGGCGGAGCAGCTCATGGCGCCGATGTTCATGTGGCTATGGGAAGCGCACTTACCCTCATGCACCAGCATGTGTCGCTGCATGACCTCCTTCTGTGCGAACGTGCGCCGGCAGCGCGCGCACGCGAAGGGGCGCTCGCCCGAGTGCGTGCGCTCGTGGCGGAGCAGCTCATGGCGCCGATGTTCATGTGGCTATGGGAAGCGCACTTACCCTCATGCACCAGCATGTGTCGCTGCATGACCTCCTTCTGTGCGAACGTGCGCCGGCAGCGCGCGCACGCGAAGGGGCGCTCGCCCGAGTGCGTGCGCTCGTGGCGGAGCAGCTCATGGCGCCGATGTTCATGTGGCTATGGGAAGCGCACTTACCCTCATGCACCAGCATGTGTCGCTGCATGACCTCCTTCTGTGCGAACGTGCGCCGGCAGCGCGCGCACGCGAAGGGGCGCTCGCCCGAGTGCGTGCGCTCGTGGCGGAGCAGCTCATGGCGCCGATGTTCATGTGGCTATGGGAAGCGCACTTACCCTCATGCACCAGCATGTGTCGCTGCATGACCTCCTTCTGTGCGAACGTGCGCCGGCAGCGCGCGCACGCGAAGGGGCGCTCGCCCGAGTGCGTGCGCTCGTGGCGGAGCAGCTCATGGCGCCGATGTTCATGTGGCTATGGGAAGCGCACTTACCCTCATGCACCAGCATGTGTCGCTGCATGACCTCCTTCTGTGCGAACGTGCGCCGGCAGCGCGCGCACGCGAAGGGGCGCTCGCCCGAGTGCGTGCGCTCGTGGCGGAGCAGCTCATGGCGCCGATGTTCATGTGGCTATGGGAAGCGCACTTACCCTCATGCACCAGCATGTGTCGCTGCATGACCTCCTTCTGTGCGAACGTGCGCCGGCAGCGCGCGCACGCGAAGGGGCGCTCGCCCGAGTGCGTGCGCTCGTGGCGGAGCAGCTCATGGCGCCGATGTTCATGTGGCTATGGGAAGCGCACTTACCCTCATGCACCAGCATGTGTCGCTGCATGACCTCCTTCTGTGCGAACGTGCGCCGGCAGCGCGCGCACGCGAAGGGGCGCTCGCCCGAGTGCGTGCGCTCGTGGCGGAGCAGCTCATGGCGCCGATGTTCATGTGGCTATGGGAAGCGCACTTACCCTCATGCACCAGCATGTGTCGCTGCATGACCTCCTTCTGTGCGAACGTGCGCCGGCAGCGCGCGCACGCGAAGGGGCGCTCGCCCGAGTGCGTGCGCTCGTGGCGGAGCAGCTCATGGCGCCGATGTTCATGTGGCTATGGGAAGCGCACTTACCCTCATGCACCAGCATGTGTCGCTGCATGACCTCCTTCTGTGCGAACGTGCGCCGGCAGCGCGCGCACGCGAAGGGGCGCTCGCCCGAGTGCGTGCGCTCGTGGCGGAGCAGCTCATGGCGCCGATGTTCATGTGGCTATGGGAAGCGCACTTACCCTCATGCACCAGCATGTGTCGCTGCATGACCTCCTTCTGTGCGAACGTGCGCCGGCAGCGCGCGCACGCGAAGGGGCGCTCGCCCGAGTGCGTGCGCTCGTGGCGGAGCAGCTCATGGCGCCGATGTTCATGTGGCTATGGGAAGCGCACTTACCCTCATGCACCAGCATGTGTCGCTGCATGACCTCCTTCTGTGCGAACGTGCGCCGGCAGCGCGCGCACGCGAAGGGGCGCTCGCCCGAGTGCGTGCGCTCGTGGCGGAGCAGCTCATGGCGCCGATGTTCATGTGGCTATGGGAAGCGCACTTACCCTCATGCACCAGCATGTGTCGCTGCATGACCTCCTTCTGTGCGAACGTGCGCCGGCAGCGCGCGCACGCGAAGGGGCGCTCGCCCGAGTGCGTGCGCTCGTGGCGGAGCAGCTCATGGCGCCGATGTTCATGTGGCTATGGGAAGCGCACTTACCCTCATGCACCAGCATGTGTCGCTGCATGACCTCCTTCTGTGCGAACGTGCGCCGGCAGCGCGCGCACGCGAAGGGGCGCTCGCCCGAGTGCGTGCGCTCGTGGCGGAGCAGCTCATGGCGCCGATGTTCATGTGGCTATGGGAAGCGCACTTACCCTCATGCACCAGCATGTGTCGCTGCATGACCTCCTTCTGTGCGAACGTGCGCCGGCAGCGCGCGCACGCGAAGGGGCGCTCGCCCGAGTGCGTGCGCTCGTGGCGGAGCAGCTCATGGCGCCGATGTTCATGTGGCTATGGGAAGCGCACTTACCCTCATGCACCAGCATGTGTCGCTGCATGACCTCCTTCTGTGCGAACGTGCGCCGGCAGCGCGCGCACGCGAAGGGGCGCTCGCCCGAGTGCGTGCGCTCGTGGCGGAGCAGCTCATGGCGCCGATGTTCATGTGGCTATGGGAAGCGCACTTACCCTCATGCACCAGCATGTGTCGCTGCATGACCTCCTTCTGTGCGAACGTGCGCCGGCAGCGCGCGCACGCGAAGGGGCGCTCGCCCGAGTGCGTGCGCTCGTGGCGGAGCAGCTCATGGCGCCGATGTTCATGTGGCTATGGGAAGCGCACTTACCCTCATGCACCAGCATGTGTCGCTGCATGACCTCCTTCTGTGCGAACGTGCGCCGGCAGCGCGCGCACGCGAAGGGGCGCTCGCCCGAGTGCGTGCGCTCGTGGCGGAGCAGCTCATGGCGCCGATGTTCATGTGGCTATGGGAAGCGCACTTACCCTCATGCACCAGCATGTGTCGCTGCATGACCTCCTTCTGTGCGAACGTGCGCCGGCAGCGCGCGCACGCGAAGGGGCGCTCGCCCGAGTGCGTGCGCTCGTGGCGGAGCAGCTCATGGCGCCGATGTTCATGTGGCTATGGGAAGCGCACTTACCCTCATGCACCAGCATGTGTCGCTGCATGACCTCCTTCTGTGCGAACGTGCGCCGGCAGCGCGCGCACGCGAAGGGGCGCTCGCCCGAGTGCGTGCGCTCGTGGCGGAGCAGCTCATGGCGCCGATGTTCATGTGGCTATGGGAAGCGCACTTACCCTCATGCACCAGCATGTGTCGCTGCATGACCTCCTTCTGTGCGAACGTGCGCCGGCAGCGCGCGCACGCGAAGGGGCGCTCGCCCGAGTGCGTGCGCTCGTGGCGGAGCAGCTCATGGCGCCGATGTTCATGTGGCTATGGGAAGCGCACTTACCCTCATGCACCAGCATGTGTCGCTGCATGACCTCCTTCTGTGCGAACGTGCGCCGGCAGCGCGCGCACGCGAAGGGGCGCTCGCCCGAGTGCGTGCGCTCGTGGCGGAGCAGCTCATGGCGCCGATGTTCATGTGGCTATGGGAAGCGCACTTACCCTCATGCACCAGCATGTGTCGCTGCATGACCTCCTTCTGTGCGAACGTGCGCCGGCAGCGCGCGCACGCGAAGGGGCGCTCGCCCGAGTGCGTGCGCTCGTGGCGGAGCAGCTCATGGCGCCGATGTTCATGTGGCTATGGGAAGCGCACTTACCCTCATGCACCAGCATGTGTCGCTGCATGACCTCCTTCTGTGCGAACGTGCGCCGGCAGCGCGCGCACGCGAAGGGGCGCTCGCCCGAGTGCGTGCGCTCGTGGCGGAGCAGCTCATGGCGCCGATGTTCATGTGGCTATGGGAAGCGCACTTACCCTCATGCACCAGCATGTGTCGCTGCATGACCTCCTTCTGTGCGAACGTGCGCCGGCAGCGCGCGCACGCGAAGGGGCGCTCGCCCGAGTGCGTGCGCTCGTGGCGGAGCAGCTCATGGCGCCGATGTTCATGTGGCTATGGGAAGCGCACTTACCCTCATGCACCAGCATGTGTCGCTGCATGACCTCCTTCTGTGCGAACGTGCGCCGGCAGCGCGCGCACGCGAAGGGGCGCTCGCCCGAGTGCGTGCGCTCGTGGCGGAGCAGCTCATGGCGCCGATGTTCATGTGGCTATGGGAAGCGCACTTACCCTCATGCACCAGCATGTGTCGCTGCATGACCTCCTTCTGTGCGAACGTGCGCCGGCAGCGCGCGCACGCGAAGGGGCGCTCGCCCGAGTGCGTGCGCTCGTGGCGGAGCAGCTCATGGCGCCGATGTTCATGTGGCTATGGGAAGCGCACTTACCCTCATGCACCAGCATGTGTCGCTGCATGACCTCCTTCTGTGCGAACGTGCGCCGGCAGCGCGCGCACGCGAAGGGGCGCTCGCCCGAGTGCGTGCGCTCGTGGCGGAGCAGCTCATGGCGCCGATGTTCATGTGGCTATGGGAAGCGCACTTACCCTCATGCACCAGCATGTGTCGCTGCATGACCTCCTTCTGTGCGAACGTGCGCCGGCAGCGCGCGCACGCGAAGGGGCGCTCGCCCGAGTGCGTGCGCTCGTGGCGGAGCAGCTCATGGCGCCGATGTTCATGTGGCTATGGGAAGCGCACTTACCCTCATGCACCAGCATGTGTCGCTGCATGACCTCCTTCTGTGCGAACGTGCGCCGGCAGCGCGCGCACGCGAAGGGGCGCTCGCCCGAGTGCGTGCGCTCGTGGCGGAGCAGCTCATGGCGCCGATGTTCATGTGGCTATGGGAAGCGCACTTACCCTCATGCACCAGCATGTGTCGCTGCATGACCTCCTTCTGTGCGAACGTGCGCCGGCAGCGCGCGCACGCGAAGGGGCGCTCGCCCGAGTGCGTGCGCTCGTGGCGGAGCAGCTCATGGCGCCGATGTTCATGTGGCTATGGGAAGCGCACTTACCCTCATGCACCAGCATGTGTCGCTGCATGACCTCCTTCTGTGCGAACGTGCGCCGGCAGCGCGCGCACGCGAAGGGGCGCTCGCCCGAGTGCGTGCGCTCGTGGCGGAGCAGCTCATGGCGCCGATGTTCATGTGGCTATGGGAAGCGCACTTACCCTCATGCACCAGCATGTGTCGCTGCATGACCTCCTTCTGTGCGAACGTGCGCCGGCAGCGCGCGCACGCGAAGGGGCGCTCGCCCGAGTGCGTGCGCTCGTGGCGGAGCAGCTCATGGCGCCGATGTTCATGTGGCTATGGGAAGCGCACTTACCCTCATGCACCAGCATGTGTCGCTGCATGACCTCCTTCTGTGCGAACGTGCGCCGGCAGCGCGCGCACGCGAAGGGGCGCTCGCCCGAGTGCGTGCGCTCGTGGCGGAGCAGCGCCGAGCGCGACGCCAGCACGCGCGCGCACACCGAGCAGCTCATGGCGCCGATGTTCGTGTGACTATCGAAAAAAGGTTTTTTTCACCGCAGTAGCTCGGAAAAGGATTTTATTTTTGAACCATAGAATCCATTCGCTAGCTCGTAGTTCAACCCTAGACTCCGTTCGCTAGCTCGTGCTTCAACTCCACCTAGAGGTGTGCGCCGATGGCAAAATCATCGGCGGCGGCGTCCGATCCTTTTTTGACCGGCGGCGGCGCCGTGATCGGCGTGACCTCGGCGTAGTTAGTATATTGGAACGAAGTTCCTTATCGGACGGTTCACGGATGGGGGGCTAGGCGTTTTGGCCGGTCAACTCCCATAGTCGTGTGTTCGAGATGGTCTGTGGCCAGTAGACTCCTACGATCCGCCGCAAACATTTGTTTACAAACACCTGGAGTCTATTTGTTATGTCTTGTTTGACAGGCCATGTTTCGCACCCATACAGGAGAACCGACTTAACATTAGAGTTGAAAACCCTTAGCTTGGTATAGCTATGGTTGGTATTTATACGTATCAACTAATATTATAAGCGTATATATTGCTGACATTGTATACTTTTTTTAAATTACTAATGGCAGCATTGACTGTCCAGAACTGCTTAGTAGTATTAAGTTCAATACTCTCATGAGGGTTAAAAGGTATTATCTCCCTATTTCTGTTCCCTTTGCATCCTCAAATTGACGTAACAGCTTCCTGATTCGCGCGGGTAGTTCAATTAACAGGCTGTCAAGAGAGCACGATATTGATGTGTTTAATATAAATACACAATCTATACGGAGTAATCTAACGCATAAATTATTTGAGTGAGCTTGCCCATGCTAATTAGTTTTCACGATTTTTCATGATTGTTGTCTTCATTACTTTTTTTTTTGTAATTGTGTTTTTTTTTCTATTAATGATGTATGTACTTGCTAAGTCTACGCATATTTGTACACTATATTAATATTTAGTGAAGTTAATTTCTATAAGATTTCTATCTGTCAGAACCTATAATTGGCCTCCATTTTCTATATTTGTTGTCAACATGTTGTATGCGCTGTTGGTTTTCCAATAAACAAAAGTAATAAAAAATAATAATAATAAACTTATAAGCGTAAATGAAGCACCCCAAACCTTTGAAAACGTAAGATTGTAGGTAAAATAGCTGTGACATACGGACGGATGGACAAACGGACATAACGAAACTATAAGGGTTACGTTTTTGCCACTTTGGCTACGGAACCCTAAAAACCTACTTCACAAAATAATATGTCAAATGCCATTAAAAATTATTTACAATCATTGCTAGTGCAATTTTACTCTGCTTTTGACAGATTGATTCATTTAAAAGTTGATAATTTTTATTTTATTGACCACAATACAGTATAGCACAAGGAACAAAAAAATTACACGTGATATGTGTCCAGACCCCCCTCCCCCCCCTCCCCCCTGTGGTGATCTTTGGTGATTTGACCCCCTCCCCCCCCCTATACAATATGACGCGATTAATGGACGCCCCCTAACACAAAAAGCTCAGAAGTTAATAAGTACATAACAGACTGATTTGTAATTCGTGAGAAAAAATTGTATGTTGATTCTAAGTTCTACATATAAGACAAAGCTGGGAGGTCTGTGCGTAGCCCAAATTTGCTAATGAAATTAAACATACTTTTATTTTAAACTTCTTCGATGGATTTGATTGGATCCATTGATCAACAGATTAACTGATCGATTTCAGTATTTTCAATTATTCGGGTTAGTTCGTCCAATCGACCCCTGCCGCCGCCGTCCGCTGCGTGCGGCCTACGAAGTTTTATGTTAATAGCACAGACATGAGTTCTCATCAACATCGGTGAACCCCGATAAATCTATGAGCCTAACGCGCGTGACCAGCATCAGATTAAAAGAACGATAAATTTTTAACAAAATTAAACCAACTTCTCAAAATAGTTTAAGTTGACATCATTTTATAGTGATCGATTACAGTCCCACTTTTCTAAGTGTCGCTAACAAGCAAAATGTGCGAGCTATTTTAAAAACTTGTAATTTACAATATACCTATAGTAGGTTTAGGTGTAACGTAACTATAACATTTAAATAGTTCCCTCAATTTATCAACGACCCCACATAGAACTTGACCTAATGAGAATAGACTATTTAAACAAACTAATTCAACCGTCCTCGCAAAATCGTGAAACGAACATAAACAAACACAACCAACCAATGAATTAACAATTTGTTAGTTCATTGGTATTTAAGGGAAAATAAAAAGTAGCAGAGTATTAAAAGTCTGGACCCGGCGGGGTCTGGGCACGGGTATGTTCTTAAACTACGTCCAAAAGAGAGGTACGGGTACTGCGAATACCATCTCGCTATGTGTGGTTAAAATTACTTAAATCAAAATGCGTTTTATACAAAAGCCGGGAAAAGCGAACAATATTTATAATATGAAAAATATGATAATGTGTTATTTTTTATTTTTTTGTATAGGTGTGCTTTTTGACGTTCATAGGTGCATTATATTAATACCTAAATTGAAGAATAAGGGGAACACAAATATACAATATAAAGAAAACAAATTACCCAAAGACCAGACGTTGTCATAAATGACCGATAAGTCGTCGGCGTAAATCTTACGATAGCATCGAAATGACGTCAGACCAGCAAATATTAAGTCAAGAAGCAAAAACATTTTTATAAATACCTAGAATACTGGCCACTCGCTACCATTTCCGGGCATTAAACACGATAAGACTTAAATTTGCCACGCCGATTCTACGTCGGTCAAAATCATCGGCGGCGGCGGTATGGAAAAATTGTCGGCGGCGGCGGCGCGGCGGTGCGGCGCACATGTCTATTCCACACACGCGGTTAAAATACAACTTTGCACCCATGTATAACAAATAACTATTTTTTATTATTTCATTTTTGAGATGTGGTTTTATTTCTAACTGCACTCTTCTTTGTACAGTCCCTGACTGACCAAGACAAAAGCAATGAGCCCAAACACGACAGGTAAGGTTGAGTTGAGTAGTTGAGGAGTCTCCTTCCTTCCAGCTCCATCCCAACTAGCAAAACCATAGTCGAGTACACGTTTCTGACGCGACTTTTAAGTGTTAGTGTATGGTCGAATAAGAGTCGAATACACGTTTATACGACGGCGTTTGGGCACAGTTATATTGCAATTAAGTGGAGTAGGTGACAAATGAAAACACCGCTATAGATCAGGAATACTGAATAGAAGTTCTATAAATGTCGCGCAATTACTAATTGCGTGTAGTAGTGGCTTCTATCGCAATATTTATTCGGCTTTTATGTCGAGTTGCAGCAGCGAGAACTCCACTATGCAATTATTTGATTCAATAGCGAATTTTGGAGCAGCGGTTACTCGACTTTTTTTATCAACACGCGCAAGTTCGTCACAATTGTCACAAAGCATAAACTGAAAGAGAAAAAATAATAATTTCGAGGTAAGTAAAGTGCATTTTGATTTTGTTATATTTAAGGATAGTGACTTGAGGTTTATCGATTGTGGCAGTGAAGTTTACCTGCAAACTTATTTTTGTGATAAAACATATTATAGTTTATTTATTAAATTTTAACGCCCCTTCATGATTTTTAGTTTTAAGTGATTTATTATTTAATTTATTATTTAATTATCTAAACAAATGTATCAGTAAGCGACATAAAGCATCTTCGTAACACCTACGCGACTAGTATGTGATATACAGCCGAATACGAGTGCCCCGTTACTACATTATTCGACTATGGTTTCCGCCATAATGCCAACTTTAAGGTTCTTTATGAAGAATATAAAAACCCTGGATTCGAAAGAATATCAAAGAAATCCTGTGGTAACAGTTATTGTGTTGAGTTATCGGTACTAGTATATAAATAAATACTTTGATATAATGTTATACTTACAGATAATAAGTATTTGTGTGATTTTAAGTACTTTTAGCTACTTGTGCTAAGATATGTAAAGTTTTTTGTGTATCATATTATCGATATTATATTTTTAACAAAACTATGTATACACGTCATTGTTGAGATTCAGGTCATATACCCATACTCTGTCAAAAAAAACGCAATGACCTTGTCTGTACCTACATACAAACAATTATCATTGTTTTGTTTGTGGTACTTTTTCCGACTTGTCGTAATTTAAGAATTTGTGGAGTAAATCCAGTTGTTGTAATTTATGTACTAGAAAGTTAAGGGATTGTTCCAAATTGTAAAAACTGGATTAATTGCTAAGCAACTAATTTTAAAAAAAAACATTTTTTTTAGTTTAACTGTTATATAAATTTTTAATTTTAATTAATGTTTACACAGTAAGCCATAGATCGAACTTTTCTACGCACACGGCTCATAAGACTTTGCACCATGTCTTTAGAAAAGATTTTTGTCGCCCAGGTCCATATTTTTTGTAGCTCAGGGACCGATTTTACTTCTCCGCCTTTCTTTTTTAGAATTCCTTTCATAATACTCCAGTACTCTTCAACAGGCCGCAGTTCCGGACTATTTGGCGGATTGCATATTTTGGGTACCACCATTATCCTGTTAGCGTTGTACCATTCCATAACTGATTTTGCGTATTAGCAACTTGCAAGATCTGGCCAAAACAGCGGTGGTGAGGCATGCTGTCTTATAAAAGGCAGCAAACGCTTCTGTAAACAATCTTTCTGATAAATATCGCCGTTTATTGTCCCGGTGGTGATAAACGAGCGACTTCTTTTACCACAGCTACATATTGCCTGCCAAAGAAGGTATTTTTTTGGAAATTGCCCTCATTTTTTTAATTCAAAATCTTCAGGAGTATCTGTTCGACATTTGCTAGTATAAAACTCTAGACCAGGTATTTGTTTACAATCCAATTTCATATACGTCTCGTCGTCCATCACCGCGCATTTAAATTTTGTAAGAAAATCTTCATAGAGTTGTCGCGACCGTATCTTTACGGATAAGTTCTGTTTTGAGTCTCGATCTGGTGCGGCCTGGGCTTTATAACTCCTCAGTCCTGCCATCTGTTTCACTTTTTGGACATACGACTAAGACATTTTCACTTTTTTAGCAACATCACGAGATGAAATCGTATGATTTGAGGCAAAAATCTTTAAAATACTCTTTCCTGTTTCTTATTCTTGACTCCCTGCAACCCACCACTTCCTGGCTTTCAATCTATTGTCAAGCGTTCACGGAAACTTTTTAATACGTGACCAACAGTAGATTGTGGATATTTCAGCCTTTTCGCGATATCTATGTAGCTTAACATGGGATTTTTTACATGTTCGTGCAAAATGCGTTCACGTTTTTGATATTGTACGCTCGACATTTTGCCATCGAATAAATAAAAGAAAATAAAACTATCATCATTTTATAGCCCAGTTCGTTGTGAGAAAATTGTTGTTTCAAAAGTTTAAATATCTCCATTTTTCGAATAACTGTAGCTATTTTTATATGCCCAGGTTTTGGCGTGTTCAACCTTTATACGACATATTATCGCAGCGACTACTGTTACACTACCTTTATTTGACTAAATAGCTCTATAATACCAAGCTTATTCGGCATTTTTGCTGGTTGGGATGTCATCATAATATTGCAATGTCACGCGATATGCATATGCGTGCAAAATTTCAGCTCAATCGTCCACCGTGTGGCACCCTTACGAATCCACGTAAGCCTTGCTACTTGAAAAGGTACAAAAAGCCTTTTTAAGGTTTTTATATAAAAAATGTATGGTTACTACCCCTTCCTCTACCCGACCAAATATCTTCTTAGGACACTGGGACACAACTCTTTGGAGATGAGACGAAATTGCAGTTGGCTAATGTTTGCGTGTCAGACCCTGACTCATGCGACTGTGGGTACCGGACGTCCCCAGGATGGCCTTCAGACTTCGGCGACGCAATCTGTTGACCTTTTGAATGGATGTATTGTAACAGGTCTGCAAAACGGAACCCTACACTGAGCATGGCCCGACATGCTTTTGGCCGGTTTTTTAGTTGTAATCACACTAGTGTAAGAATAAGACAGTATGACTCTCTGTATTGCTCGAAGACAGTCCTTGGCCAAATTATATTTTCGACCGTCACTCACGCGCATTGTCATAATCTGAGCTGTGATGAGAGTTTTTGACCGGGCCGGCTTTTAAAATTGGCGTGTTATTTAAAACGGAACATTAAAAAGCAACAGTGCGAGAAATCGAACTTTCCGCACGCTAAACCACTACCAGAAACGCCATTTTTTGTGCAACTGTTAAAAAAAAATTTGAATATTTTTTTTGTGGAACTGCTTTACCACGACATTAAAATAAATACAATAGGCATGGTGAATTGTTTTCATGTATGGTATCAACCGATTTCACTTTGTTGTGAGGATCAAATGTATATATGGGGCCAATTGCGTTAAAGCAACACAAAAGTCAGAAATGCGACTTAAAGTCCGAGATTTGCATTTGTTTCTCAAAACGCTCCTAACAAAATGACGTGCAAAAGTTACGTCACGATCATATAGTCGCCCTGTTTAAAGTATGGAAAAAATATGAATTTGCTATTTTTACAGTGAAATGTTGCGTTTATGTATATAGTCGCCATACAATTTATTTTACAGTAAAATGTTAAAAATCGAATGGTAAGTATCATTGTTTTTTTTTTTTAACTTCGCACTTTAAAAAATCGTAAAATTTAGAAATTTTGCAGTTTGATATCTTTTTGCCTTTTCAATAGAATTTATAAATTTTCACTTTAGTTGGATATATTGATCATTTTGCATCCTATCACCTAAATTTTTTCGCATAATTCAACATGTGTCATCATGCCTATTAAAACTTACATCTTGCCAGTTTTCCTCTTAGCCTCAATGAACGTCGGCATCGGTTCGATGAGCTTGGCCTGCCGCTGGTAGCCTGTCTTCGGCTTCCAGGCTTCTACAGCAGCAATCTCGGCATCAGCAGGTTCTGGTAACTCCTGCTTCAGGGTATTGGTGTCTTCGTCGTCCTGACAAATAGATTGAATAAGAGATTCATAAAGATTTGTACAGAATGGTCATCATTTTCATAGAATATCATTGCTCAGCAATTTACCTATAGGTACCTAATAATTACGCTTTTTGAAACATTTGGAAAACACATGAGTTTATTTATTCAAGCCTTCTTTTACAAACTTATTTATTTTGTATTCTATTTATTTATTATTTCGATTTTTATGTAGGGTCCTTATGACCTATGTCTTTTCCGAATCGCCTATTTCTAAATTTATGTATCTAACAACTTCTTCTATTAATAATAATAATAAATACTCTTTATTGCACACCTCATACAGTTACAAGCACAAATTTTACAATTAGATAAATTTAGGTAGAGGTAACAACAGGCGGTCTTATCGCTAATGAGCGATTTCTTCCAGACAACCTTTGGGTAGTGGAGACTAGAGAAAAGCAATAAGCAGTAGGTGGTGCATAGACACAAAAGAGACGAAATAGATAACACTATTTTTATCTATCTGTTGCTATTTATTTCCAGTCTTTTCCTATTATTTCTATTACGTCATTTTTCCATCTAGTTTTTGATTTGCCTACGAAACACATAAGTACGAGTACGTACTCTTGTATTTATTATTATTTATTATTATTACTAGCCTTTTCCCGCGGCTTCGCTCGCGTACTATAAGTACTCAAAAAGGATACGATACCCATGTTGATTTTCAGACTTTGTGACCACATTTGCCCCTTTTGAGGGTTGAATTTCAAAAAAACCTGAAACACGTGTTTACTCATTTATCGTTAGGAATACTCCTGCGAAGTTTCGAATAAAATAGTCTAACAAATCTTGTTACGCCATACAAATTTTCGACCCCCATTTTACCCCCTTAGGGAGTGAATTTTGAAAAATCCTTTCTTAGTGACCCCCTAGACCTTATCAGGAACCTATGTGCCAAATTTGAAATCTCTAGACCCAGCGGTTTGGGCTGTGCGTTGATATGTCAGTCAGTCAGTCAGTCAGTCAGTCAGTCAGTCAGTTTCTTCTTTTATATATATAGATTATAGACTAGCGATCCGCCCTGGCTTCGCACGGGATAAAAAAATGGTTATTGTGGGTTATCCCTAAGAGATAGACATAAACCATCGCAGACTTCTATGTAGACCTTTTTAAGATGTACAATACTGTAGTACATTATTTTGATCTATCTCTTAGGACTCAGCCAGCGTTTGCAATGTAAGCGCAAAAAATGGGTTTATTTACGACATCTCATTAGAAACCTCTACAATCATCAGTGTTTCTCTACTATATTATGCATGTATTATACATATAAACCTTCCTCTTGAATCACTCTATCTAGTTAAAAGAAACCGCATCAAAATCCGTTGCTTAGTTTTAAAGATCTAAGCATACATAGGAACAAACAGCGGAAAGCGACTTTGTTTTATACTATGTAATGTAGTGATATAGACGCCAACTCTTGGGATGCGTTACCGGACGGACCCTAGGCTCCATTGAGTCGTGGCAAATTGTCGGGAAGACGCTAGAAAGAAGACATACTTTTTCGACGAGGGTAGCTACCTCTTCCATCAGCTCCATCCTCACCACCGTCCCATCTCCAGCTTCGAGCTGCAAGCGGGACACGTCTCCGCGGAGCACTGAGAGCTGGTCCCCGCGCTGGGACAGGATGCCCAGCTTCATCAACACCGATGTTATGAGGGTGTTGAGTTCCTCTGCTTGCATCGTGCGGTAGTTATGGTACTCCTGAAATGGTGGAGTAAGAATTGATCAACGGTTGTTGTTGGTGATACAGTCGTGATCAGATATATCGGAGCGGCCAAGGTAGTCACAAATATCTGAACAACACCTCTATTGTCAAGGCGATAAAGTGTATGTACTAATATTTTGAGTACCTTGACCGCAGGGGCACAGTTAGAGGCACTAGAGTGCTAAAGTTTAATAAACTATCCACAAAAAAATAGTAAAGAACCTCATACGGTTATCTTTATTTTTAGGGTTCCGTAGACAAAACGGAACCCTTATAGTTTCGCCATGTCCGTCTGTCCGTCCGTCCGTCCGTATGTCACAGCCATTTTACTCAGAAACTATAAAACGTATCTTAATAAATTTAGACATAAGGTGTATTTTGTATGCCGCTATTTAGTCATGTACCTAATTAAAAAAAAAACTAAATATCAACGTGTTGCACATAAATCGATAGGTCTTTAAAAATAATAACGAGGTTTCTTTAAACATTATGTGACTAAGTGATTATTTCCGGAAATAGTCGCTTCAACAGCCAGAAATATTGTGTCCTGTAACTTTTGAACCGTAAGTCCAAAAAATATAAAACATCTGACAAGATGCGCCTTATCACATACTTTCTACGAAAACATTCGGTTCAGCCATTTTTGAGTTACCTTCAAAAAACTTCTTCCTTAGGCATCAGATACGACCTTTTGGTATTAGTTTGGTTCTTATTCCATTGAAGGTACGGAACCCTCCATTATGCGTGGTCCGACACGCACTTGGCCGGTTTTTATTTGATTTTTCTTTATCCAAAGCAACATACATCAAAGAAACAAACCTGAGGAACTTCTGCAATTTGCTCAACTGGATCTGTGACAGGGTCTGTTGTCTGCACCTTGAAATTTTATAATAAAAATAATTCTAAATATTTTGTATAAAAATTATTCCATTGGTAAAAATATTAACACTTTTTAGGGTTCCGTAGCCAAATTGCAAAAAACGACGGAACCCTTATGGATTCGTCATGTCTGTCTATCTGTCTGTCTGTCCGTCCGGATGTCACAGGCATTTTACTCGAAAACTATACGACGTATCTGAATAAATTTTACACATAAGGTGTATTTTGTATGCAGCTACTTAGTTATGTAGTTAAATTTGAAAAAAAAAAATTTTAGGGGGGCGCTCCATACAGGTAACTAAATAAAAATAAAAAAATTAACCAGATATCAACATGTGACACATCAATCGATAGGTCTTTCAAAATAACATTGAGGTTTCTTTGACTATTTTGTGATTAAGTGAATATTTTCTGAAATAAACGCTTCGAAAGTCAGAAAAGTTGTGTAGCACCCCCGTAACTTTTGAACCGTAAGTTCAAAAAATATGAAAAAATTTGAAGAGATGCGCCTTATCATATACTTTCAACAAAAATTGTTTTGAACATTATCGGTTCACCCATTTATGAGTTATCTCCAAAAAATTTCTTCCATAGGCATCAGATACGACCTTTTGTTATTAGTTTGGTTCTTTTCCATTGAAGGTACGAAACCCTCCTATGCTATTTTATTTTATTTTATAGCACTAAGAATGTTATATATTGTTACGAGCCACAGGGTTCGTTGGATAGAAAACAGCCGTTAGGTAACGTTAAATAATTTATTGAACAAAAAGGAATCACTTAGGAACACTATTGACTTAATAAAAAAACACTAGGTAATTGACTAAAACACTATTCGCTTTAAAACAACTTGGGTTCACTCACTAGTCACTTAATTCTCTCCGATGTTTATCGCTTTGTATCGCAATCGAAACTGCCCGAGTCCGCTCCGGTCTCCTTTTATATACGTGCGATAGGTTTTCTAGAATGTTCACAGTAGGTATACAGGTTGGTAAACAGTAGGTATCGAGAACATTCCGGGCCGTACTAGAACATGGCCCTCTCTGTCTAGCGTGTAGCGAAAAGCGATGCCTCTCACACATTCTCGATTGTTCCAGAGATATGGTCGGTTAGTGTCGTCGCCTTCGCGCGTGTAGGCCGTCCCTTTCACTTATTTCTGGAATGTTCCGGAGACACGTTCGAGTATAATCGTTTCTCTCGCTTCAACGCACAGGCTGTCCTGCTCACACACCTGCTGGAATGTTCTGGAGACAAGAGGGGTGTAACTCGGCCTGAAACGGCCTGAAAATGGGTTTTCAGGAAGTAGTGCCATATGATTGTTAGTGGCCTGAAACGGCCTGAAAACATGCTTCAGGCGCCTGAAAATGGTGTCAACTGGGAGTAATTTTTGATTCCCTGATATGTGTTAGGGCTTCCCCTAAAACGGCCTGAAAATGTGTTTCAGCCTGCTGAAAACGCCTCTAACTGACTGAAAAATAAAATAAAACGTTCCTTTGATGCCGTCTTTAACCCGTCTCCGTAACACTGCCCTCTGCTTAGACATGCTCGTCCCGAGCATCATTAGATCCATTATAACGTGCCAATCGATTTACATGCACAATCTTAGGCTGGTTCCTCACACTTCCCATCTTCTTTATGCGATAAGTCACGTCATTAATCTTCGTAATTACTGTATAAGGACCGTCCCAATCAGCTTGAAGTTTTGGTGATTTTCCTTTACGTCTTATTGGATTATGAAGCCAGACGAGTGAGCCTTCTTCAAACTCCACATGATGCATCTTCCTGTCATATCGTGTTTTCGTTTTATCACTCATTTTACTTTCAGATGTTCTAACATGCTCGTGAATCTCATGCAATTTTTCCCGTAATTCTGCGGCATACTCTGTTATACTCACTGGTGGATCTGGGGGCCCACCAGTGATCATATCTGCTGGCAATCGAAGCTGCCTACCGTACATGGCCAGGGCAGGTGTTACATTCGAGCTCTCATGTACTGCAGATCGATATGAGAGTAGAAATAATGGGATATACTTGTCCCAGTCCTTTTGATGACTATCCACTAACTTAGCCAGGTGTCTTTCCAAAGTTTGATTAAACCGTTCGACCATTCCATCTGACTGTGGGTGGTAAGGCGTAGTCCTTGTTTTATGAATTCCCATTATTCTGCACATTTCTTGAAAGAGTTGCGACTCGAAATTTCTTCCTTGATCACTGTGTATCTCTAAGGGTACCCCAACTCTACAGAATACCTCGTTCACTAGTACTTCGGCAACTGTAATTGCCTCCTGATTAGGAATGGCGAATACTTCTGGCCACTTGGTGAAATAGTCCATTACCACCATTATGTACTTGTTTCCTCTTTCTGATAGTGGAAAAGGTCCAGCTACATCAACTGCAATCCTTTCCCATGGAGCACCGACGTTATATTGCTTCATTCCAGCTCTACTTCTGGTCTGCGGTCCTTTCACAGCTGCACACGTTGTACATTTCCGGCACCAATCTTCTACATCCTCGCGGCAGTGTATCCAATAAAATCTTTCTTTAATTTTCATCAGGGTTCTTTTTACACCTAAATGTCCACCTGATGAACCATCATGAAACATTTCCAATATATCACGGATCTTGGATCTTGGTACAACTAACTGTAAATGGGATACGTCACCACGAGCATTTTCCCATTTCCGGCACAACACTTCGTTGTGCAGAACTAAACTGTCCCATTGAGCCCAATAACTCTTGGTTGTAGTGCTTGTGGAGGCGATATCACTCCACCGTGGCTTATTACCCGACGATCTCATCCAATCCAGAATGGGCTTGATGTCGCAATCTTGTTCTTGTGCTTCTTGAATAGCTTTCCCACACCAATCTGGACTAATGGTGTCTGTCCGAAGTAGCCTCACGTGAGCGAGTTCTTTTCCTTCATGCCTCACGCAATATTTGCACTCGTCATGACATGGCCTTCTGGATAAAGCATCTGCGTTTCCGTGGGATCTGCCTTTGCGATGTTCAATTGTAAAATCGTACTCTTGCAGTTGTTCAATCCATCGAGCCACTTGTCCTTCCGGGTTCTTGAATTGAAGTAGCCATTTCAGTGCAGCGTGATCAGTTCTGAGACGGAACTTGCGTCCAAGCAGATATTTGCTAAAATGTTGTAGCGTCTTTACAACAGCCAATAGCTCCCTCCGAGTGACACAGTAATTCCGTTCCGGTTTTGACAATGACTTACTGAAGTAGGCTATTACTTCCTCACGTTCACCTTTAACCTGGGATAGTACTCCTCCAATGCCAGTTCCACTGGCATCTGTGTCCACTACGAATTCACACTCTTGATCAGGATAGCCTAGTATCGGAGTTTCACACAGACGGTTTTTCAGTTCTGCAAATGCAGCCTCACATTCTTCGTCCCACATAAACTGCCTCTTCTCTTCGGTAAGCCTGTGCAAGGGTTTCGCAATATCAGCGAAGTTTTTCACAAATCTTCGGTAATAGGAACACAATCCTAAGAAAGCGCGTACTTGAGTTTTATCATTAGGTACTGGCCAATCTTGAACAGCAACAATCTTTTCAGGATCAGTTCGAACTCCATTTTCAGATATCAGGTGGCCCAAGTAACTAACTTCCTTTTTGAAGAACGAACACTTATTTGGACTTAGTTTTAGATTAGCCATGCGCAATCTTGTAAGCACTTGTTGCAGATTCCGGATATGATCATCAAAATCCCTTCCGATAACAATCACATCATCCAAGTATACTAGGCAGGCCTCCCCAATTAGTCCAGACAGCACTTTATCCATTAATCTTTCGAAGGTGGCAGGTGCATTACAGAGCCCAAATGGCATAACTTTGAACTGCCAAAGTCCTTTGCCAGTAGAAAACGCCGTCTTCTCTTTGTGGCCAGCCTTGATTTCCACCTGCCAGTAACCACTTTTCAAATCTAACGTGGTAAACCATTTTGCTCCACTTAGCGTGTCCAAAGTGTCATCGATCCTTGGCAGTGGGTAGCTGTCCTTCTTTGTGACGTCGTTTAAACGGCGATAGTCAACACAAAACCTCAGACTGCCATCTTTTTTCTTCACCAAAACTACTGGAGAACACCAAGGACTGGATGACGGCTCAATGATGTTGTTTTTTTCCATTTCCATGACCATTTTTTGTATTTCACTTTCGTACGCAACCGGAACCCGACGTGGTCGCAGACGTATCGGTATTTCTGTTCCGGTCTCAATTTCATGATTAACTATGCCGGTCCTTCCTAGATCTCCATCGTTCGCGGCGAAGATGTCGGAAAATTGCTGCATCAGTTTCCTTGCTTTTAACAGCTCTTCTGTTGACAAGGTCTCTTTGCAATTCTCGAGTACAGCTTTAGTTACAATCCAAGGTTCAGAATTACCCTCATTTTTCACCACTTGCCGTTCGTCACTGTTACGTGCCTGTGGGTTTCCTGAAACAATTGCCCTGTGGAATTCATAGTCACGTTTGGGCAAACTACTATGTAAGAAGACTTCCGCTACTCCACATTTGAAGATGCCGCATTCCAAATCAATTTTGCAGTTATAGTTCTTCATAAAATCCAAACCGATGATGCAGTCATCTACTATATCCGCAATTACAACTTTATGCCGGTAGGTGTTTTCACCAACTTTGAAAGTAACGACACCTTCTCCTCGAACGTTTATGTGTTGGCCAGTAGCTGTCAGGAGCTGGATATTGCCACGTAAGGGTGGGTGTCTCTCATAAAAACGCTTCAGAAGTTGATACCTGATTACAGTGCGCGAAGCTCCAGTGTCCAAGGTTAACTGACACTTGGTCCCATTGACTTCCCCATCGATAACTAAGGTATTCCCGTCTTGAGTCTGAGAGATCATGACTTTTGGGGCCTTTCTAACATTACCAGCCAGCACCCGCCCCGTGGTCCTGGCACTTACTCGTTTCCCTGCCGCTCTACTGCGGCAGCATCTGTCACTACATCTGCTGCTCCCGGTTCACTGCGCCGAATCTGCGCATCACTCCGTGAGTTTCTTTGAGGACATGAAAATCGCATATGTCCTATCTCCCCACATGCATAACAAGTGGGTCCGCTTTTGGGTTTTACTTTATCCGTCACCGCTCGAACGCGGTAAGACCGAGGATCTCTGCGGACAGCCTCAACTTCCAACGCGTGGGCTAGAGCGTCCTTTAGGGTCTTGTGGTGACCAAGGCTGACAGTCGCCTTTACCTCGCGGTCTCGAATCCCATCTATAAATGCTTGCACTAACATGCTGTCAACCAGAGATGGTGAGGATAAATAGGCCTTTCTGACGAGTTTTTCTATTTCTAAGCTCCACTGTTGCAGGCTCTCACCACCCAGCTGCACTCGATCCTTCAACTGGGCCCTGTAAACGTGCTCCAGGTGTGAGTCACCATAACGTGACTCTAGGGCGTTCTTGAGCCGCTCCAAAGTCACCTCTCCCGTCATGGTGTCTAACACAGTCAAGGCTTGATCCCGCAGCCCTAACATAAGAGCAGTTACTGCCTGCTCATCGGTCCAACCGTTTGCTTTCGACACGGTCTCAAACTGGAGTTTATATGCCCCCCAAGATGAAGTACCGTCGAATGGAGGCAGCTTTAGTTTACCCGCGGGTGCACCAAATGTCACCACTCCATTCGTTTTCAAACATTTTATTTCCCTTTCTATTCCCAGTATTTGTTTTTCATGCTTTAAAAATCTGTCATCCACTTCTATTTCCAACTTCTCTATTTCTTTCTTGAATTGTCCGCCTATTACTTTCAAGCTTTCCTCTTGCCGGCGAGCTTGTTCCTCCAACAGAGCACGGGTTTGCTCCTCTTGACGGCGAGCCTGTTCTTCTTGACGGCGAGCCTGATCCTCCTGACGGCGAGCTTGTTCCTCCAACAGAGCACGCGTTTGCTCCTCTTGACGGCGAGCCTGTTCTTCTTGACGGCGAGCCTGGTCCTCCTGACGGCGAGCTTGTTCCTCCAACAGAGCACGCGTTTGCTCCTCTTGACGGCGAGCCTGGTCCTCCTGACGGCGAGCTTGTTCCTCCATCATGCGTTGCAGAGCCAGTAATAGACTGGAAGGCTCTTGATCTTCGTCGATGGTGCGGTTGGCGTCAAAGCTTTGACGACGAGCGGCGTCACGTGCTGTTTGTGCTCGCGTCTGGACTCTCGGTGTATCTCCTCCAGACTCCTCCTGTTCGTTTCTCGGTGTTATAGGCATCTCTCTATCCCACTTCTGACACCAAAATGTTACGAGCCACAGGGTTCGTTGGATAGAAAACAGCCGTTAGGTAACGTTAAATAATTTATTGAACAAAAAGGAATCACTTAGGAACACTATTGACTTAATAAAAAAACACTAGGTAATTGACTAAAACACTATTCGCTTTAAAACAACTTGGGTTCACTCACTAGTCACTTAATTCTCTCCGATGTTTATCGCTTTGTATCGCAATCGAAACTGCCCGAGTCCGCTCCGGTCTCCTTTTATATACGTGCGATAGGTTTTCTAGAATGTTCACAGTAGGTATACAGGTTGGTAAACAGTAGGTATCGAGAACATTCCGGGCCGTACTAGAACATGGCCCTCTCTGTCTAGCGTGTAGCGAAAAGCGATGCCTCTCACACATTCTCGATTGTTCCAGAGATATGGTCGGTTAGTGTCGTCGCCTTCGCGCGTGTAGGCCGTCCCTTTCACTTATTTCTGGAATGTTCCGGAGACACGTTCGAGTATAATCGTTTCTCTCGCTTCAACGCACAGGCTGTCCTGCTCACACACCTGCTGGAATGTTCTGGAGACAAGAGGGGTGTAACTCGGCCTGAAACGGCCTGAAAATGGGTTTTCAGGAAGTAGTGCCATATGATTGTTAGTGGCCTGAAACGGCCTGAAAACATGCTTCAGGCGCCTGAAAATGGTGTCAACTGGGAGTAATTTTTGATTCCCTGATATGTGTTAGGGCTTCCCCTAAAACGGCCTGAAAATGTGTTTCAGCCTGCTGAAAACGCCTCTAACTGACTGAAAAATAAAATAAAACGTTCCTTTGATGCCGTCTTTAACCCGTCTCCGTAACAATATGTATAGGCAAAAGTTTTTTTTATTTTAATTAGGAACCAAACAGTCACATATAAACGTATATTAACTTAAGGCGCTAGGCGCTAATTATGGCCAAAAACTGTTACTTTCTAAGGGATATATCTCAATAACGGGTCATTCAAAAATTTTGAAAAAAATATATGTTAATTACCATTTCATGTACAATATTGTCAACGTTTGAATAACTCGTGTAACGTATAGTTTCTCCGTTATTTAAATGTAACGAAATGTCGTTTTACGGTTAATTTTGCTTATATCTACTGAACGGCTCATTCGATTTAAAATATTGTTGAACTAAAAAATGTGTACTACAGAACACTACAAACTCAACGTAGGATATTTAAATTGATTAAATTTTCTTAAACAACTTGATCATAATTCCACATTTCGTGCATTGGTAGCTCGAAAACGGCGTTGCTGGCAGTCGTGAGCTAGCTTTGAGACGAGGAGGCTGTGTCGCTCGTCGCTCCGTGTTTCCCTTGTACTACAAATACTTGTGCTTGGCCCGTGAGCAATAATATCGGACTTACTGTGCCTAAAGA
Source organism: Pammene aurita (assembly GCA_947086415.1). Lineage (NCBI taxonomy): Eukaryota > Metazoa > Arthropoda > Insecta > Lepidoptera > Tortricidae > Pammene > Pammene aurita. The sequence goes on from OX352298.1 coordinate 2,597,154, forward strand.
CTAAATAACTGCAGAGAGTTCATGCGATGCGGGCATAACGTGTCTTGTCGGAATCAATAGCGCATAGACGTTTTATCTTTTAAGATAATATACCCGTATGTGTGTTCATGTATTTACGTTCTTATAAAAAGTGTATTTTATTTAGATGACCTATAATACAAATTAAATAAAGAAATGAAATAAAAATGGAGAAAAAACAGAACTCATGCATATTATAATGCCCTGAAAACAAATGTAGTCTTGTAAGTACACTACAATTATTATATATTAGTACTTATTCTGATGAGTCACGCAAAACAGGCGTTAGTTGTCGAGTTGCGGAAACCTGCTATTGCTACAATACAATGGACTAATAAGTAATTTTCGGAGTTATTATTTACGAAAATATGCGTTTTATCCAAAAGTTGTTTAAGACTTATTCTTTTTGGAAGACCTGTCCAATAATACCACACACTATCGTGTATCGTATCAATCTCGTGGGTTAGAGCGAAAAAAAATCACCTCCACTTCATTTTATTTTTCTGATTTTGATTTACCATATTGTCGGCGTGATTAAAACACATACAAATTTCAGTGTACTAACTATCACTGAGCGAAGCCTGATCGAGATTCTAATTAAAAATTGCTCATATTTAAGAGTTTAATGTAAGTAAGAATAAAGGAAAAAAGCTTTACTATCTCGCTGAAATACAAATTTATATTAATTATCAACACAAGTAAATAAATAAATTACTACTAACGGTTAATACTACATATCAAATATCTTTAAAAGACCGGCCAAGAGTGTATTGGACCACGCATAATGTAGGGTTCCATAGAAAGTAGTTTCTTGGAGATAACTCAAAAATGGCTCAACCGATAATATGTGAAATAGTTTTCATATAAATAAGTACTAAGCCGTATCTTCTTTATTTTTTTCATATTTTTTGGACTTACGGATTAAAAGTTAGATGGGGGGGGGGACTATTATTTAGACTTGCGAAGCGATTATTTCTAAAAATATTGACTCAATAAAAAAGGTTTTAAAAATCCTCTATATATACTTAAGATATTTTTAAACCCGTATCGATAGATGTACACAATGTTCATATTTGCAAAAAAAAAATTGTTTTGACATTTAGTTCGGCATATGTATGTATGGAGTGCCTCCCCTTAAAGTTTTTTTTTTCAGCAATTTAGCTAAAAACTAAGTAGCGGCACAAGACACACCTATGGATAAAATTTCATCAATATATATTTTATAATAAAATGGTTGTGACATACGGATGGACGGACGGACAGACGGACATGTTTCAAGAACCTTTTTTAGTTTTGTAAATTTTTCGTAATTATATAAGTGATTTTTACGGTTGATATTCAAAATCGCTACAAAACAATAACCATCTATTAAACTCACTTGCGCAGCAAAAAAACTAAATTCACATGAAAACATCGCTTTGATGTGCATTCAGTTTTTTTTTCTGATATGCAGAATATTTTTACCAATATTTTGCCGCTGACTGTACTTATAATTCAAAATCTAGGTTTTATTCTATTACATAAAAATCTACTAAGTGAGATCGTTATTACTTATCTTATTTAATAGGTAAGGTTGTCTGGAAGAAATCGCTCATTAGCGATAAGACCGCCTGTTGTTACCTCTACCTAAATTTATCTAATTGTAAAATTTGTGCTTGTAACTGTATGAGGTGTGCAATAAAGAGTATTTATTATTATTATTATTATTCCTAAAAATATCACCATTGCTGTACTTAATCACAGTATTCAAATCAAAAAATATCCGCAAAAGGATTATAATTATTATAAAGCTGCCCGCGCGCCTCTGTGTAAACTCATATTCTTTGAACATCGTTCCGGTGCAGTGTGGCGGATTTACGTACGATCGCAATGAGAGGGTAAAGCGGGTAGCGCGGGTACACAGCGCCCAAACGCTCAAGGACACTCTGGCGACAATCGTCTTAAGAGATGACGAACATACCTATAGTTTCATCCATACTAATATTATAAATAGGAAAGTGTATGTGTGTGTTTGTTTGTCCGTCTTTCACGGCAAAACGGGGCGACGAATTGACGTGATTTTTAAGTGGAGATAGTTGAAGGGATGGAGAGTGACATAGGCTACTTTTTGTCTCTTTCTAACCCCCCACTTCCCTAAAATGGGGGGTGGAAGTTTGTATGGAGCATTCCGGGGGGCAAAGGGGAACCGTGTTACCCCGAATTTAACGCGAGCGAAGCCGCGGGCAAAAGCTAGTTTAATATAAAGGAATACATCATTTGTAGATCTACTTTTCGCTTAGATACTAATAATAAAAATGTTTTAATAGGTAAAGTACATAGAAGGAAAAAGTATTAATACACTTATATGTTATGAAGAAAATATTAAACTTGGCAGAATGCTACTGTATTTACCAAATTACAGTAATTAATAATTATTTTTATAATAATAATATACTGTTTAATTAGGATTAGGCGTGTCCACACCGGACGCACCGCCTCGCAAGGAAATTGCCGCGCAAGGCAGCTCGGCTAGTGTGGACGTGCCTCGCCCGAGGCAAACGCAAGCGCGGCCGCAATGCCTCGGGCGAGGCACGTCCACACCAGCCGAGCTGCCTCGCGCGGCAATTTACTCGCGAGGCGGTGCGTCCGGTGTGGACACGCCTATTGAGGAATGGTCTGATTTGTTCAGTCAAGTTCTAAAATATAGATGTGATTTATGGGATAAAAAGTAAAAACTTATGAACACAATCTTATTTGTGCGAGTTCACACATATTTTTGTCCAATGAATCACAAAATTTAAGAACTCAACCATACAGGAACTAGACACTTAAAAAAAATACTTACAGAACTTACATCAGTTATCATTATTACTGCCTCGGGTTCCTTGCTATCTGCCTCGTCCATATCCAACCCAAACTCATTGACATTCATATTCTCGTCCTGGTCTACAATATCTTTTAATATCTCATTCTCCGTGATAGCTTCAATGGGTTGCCGACTGCGGGACGCTTGAAGATGTGACTTCAACTTGTGGTATGACAGTTCACACTTCTTCCGGAAAGCATAGTAGTGCTCTAGGTCCTTGTAACATGTTTCACAGACCTGATTTGGGAGATTGTCGTCACGTTTTACCTGCAAATTTGGACAGATTATGTTTTCAGGGTTCCATACCCACTGGGTAAAAACGGGATTAGTATGACTCCACTGTCAGTCTGTCTGTCCGTCTGTCACCAGGCTGTATCTCATGAACCGTGATAGTTAGACAGTTGAAATTTTCACAGATGATGTATTTCTGTTGCTGTTATAACAACAAATACTAAATAGTAGAATAAGTTTTGGTAGTGGGTTTGCGGTTGGGAAATGGTATAATTGCTTGCTATAGATACTTTATCAAAATGTCTATGTAATGTTACTCAATTAAAGTAGGGTTTAAACTGCTGGAATACATAGAAAGGATCCTATTATGATCAAAATCTATACTTGAAACAGGTGTAAAAGATTCGTCATGAAATATTGAAAGTGGAAATAGCGAAATACTAATAAATAACTTTACCAATATAAAAATAGCAAAATACTAATAGATAAATAACTAATTTAGGTAATACTCTTGGTGTACCTACTTAAATTGTGATCGTTTCTTTTATTGCATGACTTGTTAACTTCTAATATTGTGAGTACTTAATCAATTTCATACTCTACGAGTCCTCCTCCGTTTAATTAATTGTAATATGTAAATAGGATTTGTTTTGATCTAAATGTCTGTTGGTCGTCACCTCGGTATTTTATTATATGAACTCATAGTGTCCTACTGACGTAACGTTGGTATTCTAGTTATGTTCTAAAGTTCCTACATTTTGCGACCTCATTAATAAATACTGATTCTTTTCAAAACAAAGCTATTGCAATTTTTTTATCTTCTAATCCATTTCCTTAAAAATGTACATATGCGATAAAGAAAGTTAAAAAAAACTATCTTGTAAATTGTTATTAATAATAGGTTTTAAATACCGATGTCTCTCAGATGGTACATCGGTATAAGTGCAACGCAAAAACCAGGTCGTCAGTCAAAGGTTAAATACTATTTCACTTACGTCCAAGCCAACACAGATCATAATCCTCATAGCGAGCGTTGAGCAGATATTATCGGGGTCTTCAGTGAATATGGGCACGGCCGCCTCCGCGGTCCCCAGGCACAGCCGGCACAGCACCATCACACCCTCGATGTACCGGCACTCCTGCGCCTTCCGTTTGTAGGTACGGATCATGTCCACAATCACAAAATACGCAGATTGATATAAAATGATATATTTCTGCGCGCGCTCATCACGAGGATGACGCGACTGCTGCGCCCCAACGTAATGGAAATTTGATCGTTTAAGGCAGGGGAGTGCCTGTTTTGGACTCAAGGGTTTCAGTCATATAATATAGTTTACTTTTTGGCCTATCAACACTAAATTATCAGCGTTTCCAATGTTTTGTTTGACAACTTTGACATTTTAGTCCGACCCCGTGCCCGAATTCACGAGCGTTCAGAATTCACATATTTTGTAAGAAAAAAGATTTTCATTGGCACAACTTATAGGGTCATTTATGTTTTTGATATCCTGCTAAATTTTCCAAAATATTTTTTTGTTATCCCTCGCTACTAAAATATTTTTTAAGAAAAAAAAACCGACTTCAATGTGGGTAGCCAGTGAAGGATTATTGTAGATAGTGCACTTAGATTCCATACAATGAAATAACTTGCTTCATAGATTAATATGTGACTTGCTTAACAAACGCAGCGGAGAGGACAAATCGCCAAACGTGAACTATGTGTCGTTGAAGAGTTCCGTTCTGATCATCATTAGCAGTTCCACTTCATCAAATGTCACTCTTTTGAATGAAAATGCTTGATTTGTTGATAAAAATACAACAGTCACTTTATGTATGCCTTTAAGATTTGAGGAATTCCCTCGATTCCTCATTGAACTCATCATCAGAACTTGAGCTTGACGAAAATTGGTCCTGACAATCTAACTTGCTTAACAAACACAGCGAAGAGGACGAATCGTCAAACGTGAACTATGCGTCGTTGAAGGGTTCCGGTCTGTTCATCATCAGCAGTTCCACTTCATCAAATGTCACTCTTTTGAATGAAAATGCTTGATTTATTGATAAAAAGACAAAAATCACTATGAGTAAGCCCTTAAAATTTTAGGAGTTCCCTCGATTTTTCATGGATCCCATCATCAGAACTTGAGCTTGACGAAAATTAGTCCTGACAATTAAACATGCTAAACAAACACAGCGAAGAGGACAAATCGCCAAACGTGAACTATGCGACGTTGAAGAGTTCCGTTCTGATCATCATCAGCAGTTCTACTTCATCAAATGTCACTCTTTTGAATGAAAATGCTTGATTTGTTGATAAAAAGACAAAAATCACTATGTGTAAGCCCTTAACATTTGAGGAGTTCCCTCGATTTTTCATGGATCCCATCATCAGAACTTGAGCTTAACGAAAATTTGTCCTGACAATTAAACTTGCTAAACAAACACAGCAAAGAGGACAAATCGCCAAACGTGAACTATGCGTCGTTGAAGAGATCCGTTCTGATCATCATCAGCAGTTCTACTTCATCAGATGTCACTGTTTTGAATGAAAATGATGGATTTGTTGATAAAAATATAAAAATCACTATATGCATGCCTTTAAGATTTGAGTAGTCCCTCGATTCCTCATGTATCCCATCATCAGAACTGCGTTTTGACAAAAACGGGACCAATCTGTATATATATACTTACAATCAAAAAAGTATTTTCAAAATCGGTTCAGACATGACGGAGTTATGGAGTAACAAACATAAAAAAAAAACAAAAAAAAAACATACACGCCGAATTGAGAACCTCCTCTTTTGAAATCTTGAAGTCGGTTAAAAAGGGATAAGTATCATGAGTGTATAGCTTATTTATTACTTTCACTGTTACTGCACTTTATGGTCAGCCAGACTACACTCGCGATCAAAAAAATCGACTCAAACTAATTTTTAATTTCATCGTTTAATATCTCAGGAACCAATCATGAGATCAAAAAAGCAACGGTACCATTTTAGAGCTAACAGTGTCAGCTTTCAATACGAGCATGTTTTTCAGGCGAAAAATTTCAGTTCATGAAAAACAAGCTAGCATACCAAGGAGGTGTAAAATTTGGGTGCAAAAATGACCTTAACAACGAAAGAAAAAACATTTTCATGAACGAATAACAATTTATTTTTATCTTTAATACCTGGTGTTACCACCAAAAACCTTTTTCACACATGCCATGCGTCTCTTCATTGAACTTATCAGCTTCCTGATGGTATCCTGGGGGCATGCTTCCCACTCTTCGACCAAAGCTTCTTTCAGGGCCAAAATTGTCTCCGGAGCAGGATTGCGAGCTCGAACCTTGCGTTTCAGGTAATCCCATAAGTTCTCGATAGGATTTAAATCAGGACTCAGAGGTGGCCACTTCAGAGTCGGGATGCCAACTGCGTCAAGGTACTCCTTTGTGACGCGGGCGGTATGACAAGGGGCGTTGTCTTGCATGAAATGGAACCCCTCGTCAAAGAACCCGGCGTAGGGGACGACATGGTCTTGCAGGATGTCGGTGATGTACCTGTCTGCATTCAAACCACCGCCTCGACCCCCGCCATCAACAAAAACCAGCTCGGTCCGCCCCTCCATGGAAATCCCCGCCCACATCATGACGGAACCTCCACCGTAGGCGACTGTTTCAGCGAAGCAACACTGGGCGAACCTCTCTCCAGGTCTTCGGTACACCCGTCCTCTTCTGTCGCTGCCATGGAGACACACTCTGCACTCGTCGCTGAAGAGTACGCGGCTCCATTGGTCGTAGGTCCAATTTTCGTAGGTCGCCACGAATTCCTTCCGAGCGTCCCGATGCCTCTGAGTCAGTTTGGGCCCAGTAGCAGGTCTTCTTGGGGTAAGGTTGGCTTCCTTGAGTCTCCGCCGAACTGTTGAGGTGCTAACAGGCACAACCCGGTTCCGCATCAGGTCTTGCTGGATGGCAACAGCGGTACGGTGGCGATTACGAAGACTGGAGGTGGCGATGAAGCGGTCATCCCTCTCCGATGTGCACCGCTGACGGCCAGATCCTTGTTTCCGTTTCAAGGTTCCAAACCGACAAAACCGACGATAAACTCTGGAGACAGCAGACTGGCTTAAATTCAGCTGCTCAGCAACAGAACGCTGCGAGAATCCTCGATTCACCAAGGTGACGACTTCGGTGGCTTCAGCTTCGGTGGTATCCATTTTTCGAAGGTGATTCCGGTGTAAGATTGCGAGGAGATGTGCACTGGTCAACTTCTGATAAGCGAATGATAAGAAATAACCGGTTACACCGGTTTTTATTGGTCTCAAGAGGGCACAACTCGTGCATATCATAACCATGTAAAATGCCATTTTGTACAAAAACTGCGATAACCTAAAAACTACGCAACTGAGATCGATGTCTTTTACTGTTTTTTGTAGCTGAATAAATTCGTAATAAAATTGCATTCAAAGTTTTATTAAAATATTTCCCGCTTTCCGGAAATACGACCAAAAGTAAAAAATGTTGCTTGAGTCGATTTTTTTGATCGCGAGTGTATAATTATGATTTTTCTTAATATTTGATTACCTTAGAGAATTAGTTTAATACAGTGGTTTGTTAAATTGATACACATATAAGACTGTAAGACTTATATAAAATCCGAAAGTTCTCTATTTTTTTTACAACTTTATGACGAGACCATGGAAGTCTTACAATGCCAGATTTTAAAATTTGATATGACGCATAATGCGACCAATATTATTTTTATCATAAGTGCTCAACAGGAAAGGTTCGTCAAATAGTATTTTTATGGATTACGGAATACGCATTGACTGAGAACTATTGGTGCTCTACTGATACTGACCTCGCAACTAATCACCTGCGATTTTCAATACATTGCGGTTTTTGATCCATCGATTGATTTCGTTGCATCTACGACAATGTATAAAAATCACCGGCGATTTTTGCGTCAAAATTGCGCCGAGTACGGCGAGTACAGAATAGACCTCTATGGCTAGCAAGCTAGTATGTCTATGAGCTAGGCCGATAGATGTCGCCACATGCTGCAACAATGTTGCTAGACTTGACATAATATATTCCTCAATTTCCATAGACTATATTATACGGTGTTCAGACTTAGACCAGACTGTATGACGTACGAATACGAAAAAGCGCGGTCATGAGCGGCGTTAAAAAAAAACCTTTTTTGGTTCAATGTACGTTGCTGCTTTTCTCTAGAACAATGCTGCTCTTCGATTCGCCCTAGAGTGTTGCTATATTTTTGTTTGATGTACATTGCTACTGCGCTCTTAGGCTGGCCAGACTATATATACGTAAAAGGCGCAAAATACACTTAGCCCTGCTTAGCACTTCAGCCCTGAATCCAGTCAGCATAGAAAAAAATCTGTCGGAAGGCAGAAATTTGTCTAATGTTGACTAAATCTTTGTATGGGCCCAGTAAGAGGCTAACACTACTCGATGACCTTTAAATTGACTACTTGTTTTTGACTACTACTGACTTTGATTGACTATAACTTGTTTTGGAAAAGTAAAAAAAATATGTTAATATTCTTTATATTTGAAAGAAGTTTGTTAGTTCCGATACACGATTAGAGGCAATCGGCTCGATAGAAAATAATTCCAAAGTTAGATCTTAAAATAAGCTTTAAACAGTTGTATGAAAATTAAAATTAAAATGTTTATTTGTTAATAATATAGGGTACATTATTTAAAGGTTGGAGTCTCCTAGTAAATATTGAATACCTGTTACAGGAGACCCCGCTCTTCCATAATAAAAAGTATAGTCATGAATTAACAAATCATCATCAACTTCATCGTTGATACAATTACTACAGCCACACTCCAAGTACGATTGTAGGGTTCCATCAAGTATTTCGCTTTCCAAAAGGGTTCCGTCACCAAAAAAGATTGAGAACCGGTGCAATAGTATATAAACAAATTAAGTTAAGTTTAGTTAATTTATATATACACACACACACACGCACACACACACACACACACACACACACACACACACACACACACACACACACACACACACACACACACACAATGTGTGTGTGATTGATTAGATGTGTGTGTGTGTGTGTGTGTGAATGCGAGCGTGCGTATATTTGTGTTATAAATTTTAGTATATTATGTACATCTGATATAGTATTATACATGTACGTAAGAGTGCTTCCACCTCCTCGTAATTTAGTGTTTAGTTACTTGACTTATGCGTCTGTAATTAAGGACAAAATTCCACCACACGAATAACTTCGATATTATATATTTCTCAATTAATGCGTAGTTTTTTTTAATTCATCATTTTGCAAAATTTGCAATGTGCGCCCATACCAAGGATGATATAGACATGGATGGACAATATCCATACAAAATCGCGTTCCCTTATTTCAGGTTAAAGCCTTTTTTCCCTTATTTCAGCGTTAAGCGCCGAACAAAGTATTAGAAACTAGGATTTAGTGTCTGTGGTGATCGATAGATGACGCTAGTGCTTTAGCCTGAAATAAGGGGACGCGATTTTGTATGGATATTGTCCATCCATGTCTATATCATCCTTGGCCCATCCATACTAATCGTAATACAGTGTCAGTGTTTCTCTTTCACTTGTGCTGAAAAAGATAGGGTTGGAATTTAGCTGTTGTCAGCCCCTTAACAAAATTCAGCCGGAAGATGGCTTATTCCACCTTTTAGCTGATTTTCGTCTATTATTATTATTATTAAATTATTTATTCATGTAAAACAATTACAGGTTTCGGGAGTTACAATATTGCGCCAAACTGGAGTGACCAGTTTGTTGGCGCGTCGCGCTCAATCACATAGGTACTTAACAATAAAGTAATTGTTTACAATAAATATGTGACTTATGTCTTTTGTTAGTAGGTAACTAAATGAAAATAAACAGTAAAAATATGCATATGTCTACATTCCGAACCGCATATACTCAAGTGTGTAGGTATTTGTTTACTTTACTCATTTGGAAGAATTTACCCCTAAATTATGGGAAATATTGTAAAGTAGCAACACTTTTCCAGACGCGTGGAGAGTGGGGTGGAAAATTCATAATGTGTCAAAAGGTCGAGAACATTTGTTTTAGCCCAGTGATGTGAAAAACCAAGAAGTAGTCGAGTCGATGACTAGTTTTTTTAGTCGATAACTACGTTTTTTTATATTACTAGGTAGGTACGGTAGGATTAGTATATTTGTAGTTTACATCAACTTGTTTAATATAATTAACTATTGATTTTTGAGCTAGCTACGATCCGGGGGGTCTGTATAATTAAGGTTTAATGTGTAAGTAGTTATTATTGCCAAAGCCTGTGGCGGATTTCTTCTTGTACATTTTGATTGTTGTGTGACGTAGCCTGTGGTTGACCTGTTTTTGTATCTACCTGACGAAGCGTGTGGCGTGAATTGTAAAATTGTGTATAAAATAATTATTAATGGTAAATAAAGACGTACATTAACTATAACTATGGCCACGGAAGCATACTTGGCCATATTGGCCCAAATACGTCAGTGAAATTTGTTTTCCCAAGGTGCAACACTTAGTTAGCTAAATTTTGTCGATCATAGACAAATATCAACCAGAAGGTGGAAGTAACTGAATGTTTGCAAGGAAACAATAAAAAAAACGTAGTGAAAAAAAAGTACGTGAATTATTCCGCATTCTGGCAGATTTTTGTGTATGTTTGGCTGAATTCCGCAGAGGAATGGAGGAGTTATGATGCAACCGTATTTGTGTAATTAATTGTATACCAAATGGTTTACTGGTTTTCTAAATCGAATACCTTGTAGGTAGTGTTTGCACTGGGCAACAGAAAAAAACTCTGTTTTTTTATGGTTTTCGCATTACTATCACATTACTTACAAAAACTTATAAGTTCAAAAGCAATTTGACAAGATAGAAAACAAAAGTTGACACCTAGTAAGAAACATCGCCAATCATCAATCAAGTTAGTTCACGGTTTAGCTTGGTCAAACTCTAGTATTTTGGATTAAGTACATCTTGTTATCGAACGAGTGGAGCGTAAGCGAAGTGAAGTTCTTACAGACAACTTCGGAGGCGGCGGAACTGCCAGCTGGCTACTGGAACGTCCGTGCATTTCAACGGCTTTTTGATTTTGCGCGTTTGTTTCGCTATAACTTTAGTATCTTTTTCTGATCTTCATGAAATTCGTTAAGGTTGTGAGAGATACATATAATTTGGGAGTTCTTGTATGAGCAGGATTGATCAAGGAGGGGTTATGGACCTAGAAGACGAAAAAAGATCTTCATAAGGGTCTTGCTATATTGGTCAACTCGTTTGCAAGTAAATCGCGAGTTCTTAGTTCGAAAGACGGACTACTAGTTATAATAGTGATAAAAATGAGAAATATCGACAAACATGTTTTTTAAGGACGATACATCACTGTTTATGTTGCTAGCATGCGGCAAATTTTCTACTGACGTAAAGTTTCAGCCAATCAGACATCAGTGTGTCAGGAGGGAAGAATTCCTATTGGTTCGTAGTACGGAACATTCCAGAACATCCTAGTGACGTTGGGTGGAGTGGCGCACGCATATAAATTTATTGAGCGTGATCCCCGCCATTTTATTATTACGAGAAAAGAAACCAGCAATCGCGCACGTTTGCTAAGCTGTTCATCTACAAGTTAAGTCTACGACTGAAGTATTAGTTAAATTTATACAAAGTGAGTATTCTTATTTTATTTTTTGATTATTTTATTTGGAATTAGGTAAAACTTGTAATTATTTGATAATTAGTGAAATTCTGATATTGGCTGTAGGTAACTGGTCCGTTACCTAAATTGTTCCGGTGTTCTGAGTCATTACCATTACTTTATCTTGTGATACCTAAGTGCTTTAGTGCTATTTTCCATGGATATTATATGTAAAGTTGTTTCCAGCAGTAATTTCTAAAAATTATTTAATATTTAATTTCCTTTGTCACCCGACTCGCCATCTGCACGTTAGCAGCACGTGGTCTTTGACCTCACGTTTACTGGAAAAGTCCTTCAATTCCTAATTATATTTCTACTTATACGCCGTGGCCGTGAGATCTAAACTGTACAAAGGTGAAATTTTCACGCGAAGCGTTCGAGAACATTCTAATCGATTTTCCGGTCGGTTTATGGCCGCGCGTGTGGGGGATTTTTTTAAATTCCATACTCCAGATTAGTAGGCGTTTGTCACTCTAAATTTAACTTTTTTTTCTAGATGGCGGCCAAGGCACCAGCAGTAGGAATCGACTTGGGCACCACGTACTCCTGCGTGGGTGTGTTCCAACATGGGAAGGTGGAAATTATCGCCAACGACCAGGGCAACAGGACTACGCCCTCGTACGTCGCCTTCACGGACACCGAGCGTCTCATCGGAGATGCCGCCAAGAACCAGGTGGCGATGAACCCCAACAACACAATTTTCGGTAAGTTGAACTTTTTAAGGTTAGAATGATGGGTTTTCCTAAATGCCTTAACGTAATTTCTCGAAAAAACCAGCAAGCGTAATGAATTTTATATAATCTAACCTTACACCATACCAACTTGTCTTGAGTCATTCATTATCATAAAACTGCTATAACTCCGCTTAGTTTATAAAAACCGGTTTCTATGCAGCTATGCACCAAGGAAACAATCAATATTGCACTGCAGAACTACGTCAGGTCTAAAATCTAGGACGCAGATTAACAAAGGATCACACACGTTGTCCTCGCGTGCTTGGCCGCCATTTTGGTCATGTTGATAATGTATGATAATGCTATCAGTGTGTTAACCGCATACCACATCCATTTGTGCCTAACATGAAGGATTTTGTATTGTTCATAATTATAATTTAGCTACTTTAAAATGCTAACTAGTTTTACATGGTGTGAATGAAATCAACCAACCCACATTAATAATAGTACAATGGTTTGTACCCAAATTATCATAGGTTTAGGTTGTATGTAGGTGGATCTCATTTTAGAATGAGTAATCATAATGAAATAAGAAATTTCCAGTATATATTGGTATTTTAACTATGAGTCATAGTTGAAGCCAATCTTTAGTTTTGTTTATGATGACTAAGCAGGAGATGATGCAATTATTTGAAAATTTATTTATGATGTGAAGTGCTTCCTTGTTTATTTCCTGTTATTTTTCAATTCCGGTTTATTGCAGTTTCAATGATAGATATTTGTAGTGTTCCATACCTAAAGGCCCTTGTGCTCATTTTTGGTTGTGATATTATTTTTTAATGTATTATGTAGCTTATCTAACATAGATTTAGTGTAGTTATTTAATTGGCTTTAGACACAACATTCGGTGCTTGATTATCCATATTTTTTTATTCAAGACACTTGGAGACCTTATACATCTCTAAGTATAATTTAGAAATAGTATGTTTATTGTATACTAGAATCACTTAAGTACTTTTTTTTATATTATTTAAATTCAAAGTTTGTTTCTAACTGTTGATGATGGATTATTATAATTTGGAAATTTATGTAGAAGACACAGTTCAGGTAAGAAAGTATATCAAACTTGTATGTAATTTATTTTCAATAGTCAGATTTGGACTCTTCTTTTTTCTTTGGTATTTTTCTTAAACTATAACCTATTGTTGGTTAATCTAACCTTGGTTTGATATGTTTTCTTATAGAACAACGCACTATATGTATTGTTTAGTTTTGATGTACTGTTGTTTTGAAAAAATAAGTCCCGCCGAGTTTCTTGCCGGACATAATTCTTCTCGGGTCAGAGGTGTAGGGTTAGAACCGGTGTAGTTTGATTTTTTTTCTCTCTCTTTTACTTTGACGTGTAAAAGTGCCCTTGTGGCCTACTTACTGAATAAATGTTTGAGTTTGAGTTAACATAGTTTATGCTTATGGTTGCATTTCCACCAGAGATGAGCGAGGAATGTGTTTGTTATGAACCAATTCTAAAGCTACGTCATGCGAGGATAAACAATAGAAGTGATTCTATTGGTGCTGTTAAACGCATTCCTCGCAATGCATTATGGCTCATCACTGGTGGAAACGCAGTCAAACTCGAATTCAATCATAAGGGCTCTTTAGCTATGGAATGCCACATATAAAAAAAATATTCTTAATTTGATTTTACTTTTATGATGATAACCAATATACTAGACTAGAGTCTCTGAACATATTGAATGATAAAAATAATCTGAGGATTACATACTATACCTTTATAATTTGTTGCATTTGAATATGGACATAATTTTGCACTTTGCTTGTTACAGATGCCAAACGACTCATCGGACGCAAGTTCGAAGATGCCACAGTACAGGCCGATATGAAGCACTGGCCCTTCGACGTTGTCAGTGACGGGGGCAAGCCAAAGATTCAGGTCAGCTACAAGGGAGAGAACAAGACTTTCTTCCCCGAGGAGGTGAGCTCGATGGTGCTCACAAAGATGAAGGAAACAGCTGAGGCATACCTTGGCAAAACGGTGCAGAATGCAGTAATCACGGTTCCAGCGTACTTCAACGACTCACAAAGACAGGCCACAAAAGATGCGGGTACCATCTCTGGCCTGAACGTACTCCGAATCATCAACGAACCGACTGCTGCTGCGATTGCGTACGGATTGGACAAAAAGGGCGGCGGCGAACGCAACGTCCTTATCTTCGACCTGGGCGGCGGCACCTTCGACGTCTCCATCCTGACCATCGAGGATGGGATCTTTGAAGTGAAGTCCACCGCCGGAGACACTCACTTGGGTGGAGAGGACTTTGACAACCGCATGGTCACCCACTTCGTACAGGAGTTCAAGAGGAAGTACAAGAAGGACCTCACCACCAACAAGAGGGCGCTCCGCCGCCTGCGCACCGCCTGCGAGCGCGCGAAGCGAACCCTCTCCTCCTCCACCCAGGCTAGCATTGAAATCGACTCTCTCTTTGAGGGAATCGACTTCTACACCTCCATCACCCGCGCTCGCTTCGAGGAGCTGAACGCGGACCTCTTCCGTTCCACCATGGAGCCCGTGGAGAAGTCTCTGCGCGACGCCAAGATGGACAAGGCCCAGATCCACGACATCGTCCTGGTCGGAGGCTCCACCCGTATCCCTAAGGTCCAGAAGCTCCTTCAGGACTTCTTCAATGGCAAGGAGCTGAACAAGTCCATCAACCCCGACGAGGCTGTGGCCTACGGCGCTGCCGTCCAGGCTGCTATCCTCCACGGAGACAAGTCCGAGGAGGTCCAGGACCTGCTGCTGCTCGATGTTACCCCACTGTCTCTCGGTATCGAGACCGCTGGTGGCGTCATGACCACCCTCATCAAGCGCAACACCACCATCCCCACCAAGCAGACCCAAACCTTCACCACCTACTCCGACAACCAACCCGGTGTGCTCATCCAAGTATTCGAGGGTGAGCGTGCCATGACCAAGGACAACAATCTCCTCGGAAAGTTCGAACTCACCGGCATTCCCCCCGCGCCCCGCGGTGTTCCTCAAATCGAGGTGACGTTCGACATCGACGCCAACGGTATCCTCAACGTGTCCGCCATCGAGAAGTCCACCAACAAGGAGAACAAGATCACCATCACCAACGATAAGGGCCGTCTGTCCAAGGAGGAGATCGAGCGCATGGTCAACGAGGCCGAGCGTTACCGCAGCGAAGACGACAAGCAGAAGGAGACCATCCAGGCCAAGAACGCTCTGGAGTCTTACTGCTTCAACATGAAGTCTACCATGGAGGATGAGAAGCTTAAAGACAAGCTCGCTGACACCGACAAGCAGACCATCCTAGACAAATGCAATGACACCATCAAATGGCTCGACTCTAACCAGCTGGCTGACAAGGAGGAATACGAACACAAGCAGAAAGAGCTGGAAGGTGTCTGCAACCCGATCATCACGAAGCTGTACCAGGGTGCCGGAGGCGCCCCCGGAGGTATGCCCGGAGGCATGCCCGGGTTCCCCGGCGGAGCCCCGGGCGCCGCTGGAGCCGCGCCCGGTGGCGGCGCCGGTCCCACCATCGAGGAGGTCGACTAAACATTCCATACGCAATACCATCTGCTAATTAAAGTCGAATAAACGATTGAAACTTATTATTTTGTTTATATTTATTCCAACAAATCTGGCCAGCAATTTGTGTTGATAACGTATTTAGCAGAATTTTCTTTAGCATAAAACATGACTGAAGTCCGTCACAGACAGCTATAATATACACGGTGCTCGTGAGCATTGCGAGAGATTTTAACCACGAATTCCTCATGAATTCCTGAGGTCGTAAGGATTATAGGTCAATTTTTTTTGCTTTTTTTTTTCGAGTTTTTAAATGCTTTTGAACATAAAAACAAAAACTGTCGATTAAAATAAATTAGTATATATATACCTTTGATAATTAAACCAACTTTCTCTGAGGTCAATACGAATAGACTATGGGTGAAATCGCCATCAAAAAAGCGTTTTGCACTGAATCAAAATAAAAAATGTTTTTTTATTTAATTGGTAGTAACTCTAAACTAGGCGAATTCCAGAAAAGTTTCGACATTTTAGTCTCCAATTATGATCTCATGTTACACCGTGTATATTATAGCTGCGTATCGTATGTAGACTATACGTAATTAATATATCGTAATATACCGAGCTGCTGTATAATATATATTTTGGTATATTATAGCACCGTCTGTGACGGGCTTGATTCTGCTCTCGTCTGCTCCAATGTTACAAATTGTTGGCTAAACATAGCTACGACTCGCAGACCATGGTCCTGCTAGCCCAACCTTTTAGTACTATGCCTTATAGGAATAGCTGGATACCGTTGTCATGACACTGGGACCCAGGAAAACTGCCCAAAGACGGGGACGGGGACGTAGGCGTCTCCCGCGTAATGACGTCATCAAAATGGCGGTTTACCTAATTTAAAGTAACTATCGGGCATTTGCTCTTGGAAAAGTGTAGGGTGTAGGCAAAGATGAGGAAAATTTATTCGAATACGAATTAGAATAAATTACTTTATTCGCGAATGACGAATACAAATTTTGAATATTCGCCACTATTTATTTGTCGAGTAAATTATTCGACGTATACTCGTAATACACTCGGATAATTTATTGAATTAGAATTAATTAAAAATAAATTATCTGCGAATAAGGTAGATATTCATGGATTACAGATCGCTAGGGCAGTTAGAAAAAATATACAAATCGATGATTATCAGGCAAAAAGTTTTATTATTTAGTTCGCAGGTATATTATCCACATTTTACTTCGATTTTATTAATGAGAATAATCTAGTTTTTCAAAACTTCATAATAGGTAGGTACTTTGCGGTAGGTAGGCCGAAATCTATTTTTTAGTAACCTACTTATACAATTTTCTAAAATTTTTGGACTTTTTAAATTCTTTGGTGGATAAATGTGATGTGAAACTTTTGATCACCAATTTCACGACAAAAATATTTGAAATGTTTGAATTTGTAGGTATACAATGCAATGTTTCTTTCCATACTTTTGACCTGGGGTGTACCTGCGATACAATATAATCCCTTGACCCTAAAATAAGCTAGCGTTGCAGCTGTCTAATAGTTGATCGAAATAGTAGATTGTTAACCAAGGGTTGAAAGCAGGGACCGGAACCGGTAACCAATAAAGGGGTATTAGATTGGGTATTTGATAGTTGTTTTTAAAAACCCTATCAATTTGGTAAGCGTATCGTTTGACTTTCTGGAATTAGCCTAGTTTTAGAGTTGTCTACTTTGTCGTTACACTCTTTACAGAGTGGTCGTGGCCAAAATGTACTAATTTATTTCAATCGACAGTTTTACCAATAACATTTATATTTTTATGTTCAAAAGCATTTAAAAAATCTAAATAAAGAAAAAAAAAATTTTTTTGGCGAAATCGACCTAAATTCATATAACATCAGCGCTGGCTAAAGCTTGATTCACACAGAGCGCGGGCGCGGGCGGGCGCGTGACCAAGCGGGCCCGCGACGCTTTTGTATTCAGTAGTTTTATATGACCATCTTCACACACGCAGCGGGCGCGGGCGGTCGCTTTTTTGCGAACAAGCAACCGCCCGCGCCCGCTGCGTGTGTGAAGGTGGTCATATAAAACTACTGAATACAAAAGCGTCGCGGGCCCGCTTGGTCACGCGCCCGCCCGCGCCCGCGCTCTGTGTGAATCAAGCTTTAGTACTACTTATGACCTCAGGAATTTATGGTTGAAATCTGTCGGGTTACTCATATTCTCCATGTATAATAATAATAATAAAAACAACAGTCCATCTTGAATTTTAAAACAGAAATAATTTATACACCCCGAATAAATAACAGAAAATAACTACCATGACGATTTTTCAGTAAAAAGTATATAACTGCCAACTTGGATTAAAAAACAAAAATAATTTTCGAAATCTACATCTCCAAATTATAAATATTATTTGAAACGGGGTATTTACCTCGCACCCGAACGGGTGCCCAAAAACGCTTACACATGGTAAATACCCCGTTTCAAATAATATTTATAATGTGAATGACCATGTGAGCTTAAAATCGTATATTCCATTATTAGCTGAAAACGACTACCAATCCCTACACCAATTCATGGGATTAGATTGCGAAGCGGACCACAGCCTCAACTGAGCCGTGGCAAAAGCCGGGACAAACGCTAGGAGGATGAATGTATTGGTTTGTGTCAAATCGATTTGAATATGAATAAAAATTGTGTTTTTATTCTTAGTCAAAATAATTATTGCCCAACTCATCAGTACGTGCGAACTATGCAAAAATAAACTGAAGGTAAGACACATTTCTTTAACAGGAATTATTTAAAATCTTGAAGCAAATCAAATTATTTTGTTCAATATTTTTTTTATATAGTAGTGTAACTGCTTAAAAATTGCAAATCAAAAAATATTTAATTTAATTTATTTATTTATCAGATAACAAGAGATCCATTTTTTGTTAGTTTACCTATGAACTAAGATGTTAGTAATTATACTAATTATGAACTAACACAATTGCACAATTTATGATTATTAATATTAATAATAATAATAATAATATGAGTGTTAGTGAGTGCGAGTCCATCGAACCTATGGGGGCTATCACCATCAGCCCCGATGACGTAAGTTGTGCAATCCGTACGGCCCAGAACTGGAAAAGTCCCGGCCCGGATGGATTGCACAACTTCTGGCTAAAATGGTTTCGGTGCTCGCACTCGCGGCTCGCAACGCAATTTCAACAAGCCCTCGAACTTGGCTCCCTCCCGCCTTCCTTAACAACTGGTGTAACCTTCCTGCTCTATAAGTCCGGTAGTACCACGGAAGCGAAGAACTACCGACCCATCACGTGCTTGCCTACACTTTACAAGCTCCTTACATCCATTTTGAGAGCAAAAATAAACGCGCACATGGTCGCAAACAACATTTTGGCCTCAGCTCAAAATGGATGTAGGGTTGGGTCCCGTGGTACTAAAGAGCTCCTTCTCATAGACATGACCATTTGCCAACGAGTCCGGCGGAACAGGGGGGCCCTCTCGACCGCTTGGATTGACTACAAGAAGGCCTATGATTCGGTGCCTCATTCATGGCTTGAGAGGGTCTTAGAGCTGTATAAAATTGATACAGCTTTAAGATACTTCCTTGGCGCGTGTATGAGGCAGTGGACCACAGTTCTTCGTCAACCAGGAGGTGGGGATGACCCCTCTGGCCCGCAGGACTTTATAAGGATCGAGCGAGGAATATTTCAGGGCGACAGTCTGAGTCCCCTGTGGTTCTGCCTAGCTCTAAATCCGCTCAGCACTCTGCTGAAGGATTCGGGGCTAGGTTGCCGGCTTCGGAGAGAGGGTGAAGTCATATCTCACCTTCTGTACATGGACGATCTCAAATTATTTGCACCAAATAACCGAGACTTGTTGGAGCTACTGAATACCACTGAAGTCTTCAGTAGTTCCATCAAGATGGAGTTTGGTGTTGATAAATGTGCGGTTATGCATGTACAGCGGGGGAAAGTAGTAAATTCAGCAAATTTACAGCTTTCTGAGACCATGACGTTCAGATCTATCTCTGAATCAGAAACCTACAAATACCTTGGTATGTCACAGTCCTTGGGTATTGAGGATGCGGGTATTAAACAGGCGTTGAGGGAACGCTTCTTCGGACGGCTGACAAAAGTACTCAATAGTCTTTTGTCAGGCGGCAACAAGGTGCGCGCCTTCAACGCCTGGGTGATGCCCCTACTCACATACTCCTTTGGCATACTAAGGTGGACACAGACCGAGCTGGATGCCCTGGATCGGAGGGTCCGTCTATTGCTCACCACACACCGTATGCTTCACCCACGCTCGTCTGTTATGAGATTGTACACCCCACGGAAGTGTGGAGGTCGCGGCTTTTTAAACGCCAAAAATCTCCACAACCGTGAGGTGTACAATCTTAGGAATTATTTTCTTAACAACGAGTGTGGGATGCATCGTGATGTGGTGGCAGTAGATAAAGGCCTCACGCCGCTCTCCTTGGCAAACGAGAACTGGCGCAAACATGTGGTGCTAAGCACCGAGGATCGCAAGGCGGTATGGAAGAGCAAGGAGCTACACGGGCGGTTCTACAGGGCCCTCACGGGACCCGACGTAGACCTGCTCGCGTCGGTGAACTGGTTACGATTCGGGGACCTCTTCGGAGAAACCGAAGGTTTTGCCTGTGCAATTACGGACGAAGTTATCATGACGAATAACTACCGGAGGTATATCCTGAAGGACGGTACGGTCGACATTTGTCGGGCATGCCGCCGTCCCGGAGAGTCACTCAGGCATATCATCTCCGGTTGTTCTCATCTTGCTAACGGCGAGTACTTGCACAGACATAACCTCGTAGCTAGGATTATACACCAGCAGCTTGCTCTTCTATACGGTCTTGTGGACCACGAAGTACCGTACTACAAGTACACACCTGCGCCAGTTCTCGAAAATGGTCGTGCCACGCTCTATTGGGATCGATCTATTATCAGTATTATCACGGACAGGACTATTGTAGCCAATAAGCCTGATATCGTGGTAATAGATCGACCGCAACGCCGGGCCATGCTCGTCGACATCACCGTCCCATGTGACGAGAACCTCGTGAAGGCCGAGAAGGACAAGTCCAGCAAGTACCTAGACTTGGCTCACGAGGTAACCGCCATGTGGGAGGTTGATTCGGCGATCATTGTGCCGATAGTTGTTTCTGCGAACGGTCTCATAGCGAAGAGTCTCGACCAACACCTAGAGAGACTTTCGCTACGGGGTTGTGGTTGGATCAAGGGTCAGATTCAGAAGGCGGTTATCCTGGACACGGCGCGCATAGTCCGAAGGTTCCTCTCTCTGCGACCCTGACCACCGGCAGCCTGGGCCTTGCTCCGTTGCCGGCGGCACCCTAGGATAGGTTTTTTACAATGTTTTTATTGTTTTTCTATGTTTTAGATGTATTTTTATATTTTACTTTTATAAAAATATTGTAAAAACCTAATCCTAAGAAGGAAAATAAATAAAGAATAATAATAATATTATTATTTATTCATTTTATTTATTATTTATTATCTTTATTTATTTTTTGTCTCAGGTTAGTTTTTATAATATTTTTACAAAATAAAATATAAAAATACATCTAAAACATACAAAAACAATAAAAACATTATAAAAACCTAACCTAGGGTGCCGCCGGCAGCGGAGCAAGGCCCAGGCTGCCGGTGGTTAGGGCCGCAGAGTGAGGAACCGTCGGACTATGCGCGCCGTGTCCAAGATTACCGCCTTCTGAATCTGACCCCTAATCCAACCACAACCCCGTAGCGAAAGTCTCTCAAGATGTTGGTCGAGACTCTTCGCTATGAGACCGTTCGCAGAGACAACTATCGGCACAATGATCGCCGAATCGACCTCCCACATGGCGGTTACCTCGTGAGCCAAGTCTAGGTACTTGCTGGACTTGTCCTTCTCGGCCTTCACGAGGTTCTCGTCACATGGGACGGTGATGTCGACGAGCATGGCCCGGCGTTGCGGTCGATCTATTACCACGATATCAGGCCTATTGGCTACAATAGTCCTGTCCGTGATAACAGATCGATCCCAATAGAGCGTGGCACGACCATTTTCGAGAACTGGCGCAGGTGTGTACTTGTAGTACGGCACTTCGTGGTCCACAAGACCGTATAGGAGAGCAAGCTGCTGGTGTATAATCCTGGCTACGAGGTTATGTCTGTGCAAGTACTCGCCGTTAGCAAGATGAGAACAACCGGAGATGATATGCCTGAGTGACTCTCCGGGACGGCGGCATGCCCGACAAATGTCGACTGTACCGTCCTTCAGGATATATTTCCGGTAGTTATTCGTCATGATAACTTCGTCCGCAATTGCACAGGCAAAACCTTCGGTTTCTCCGAAGAGGTCCCCGAATCGTAACCAGTTCACCGACGCGAGCAGGTCTACGTCGGGTCCCGTGAGGGCCCTGTAGAACCGCCCGTGTAGCTCCTTGCTCTTCCATACCGCCCTGCGATCCTCGGTGCTTAGCACCACAGGTTTGCGCCAGTTCTTGTTTGCCAAGGAGAGCGGCGTGAGACCCTTATCTACAGCCACCACATCACGATGCATCTCACACTCGTTGTTAAGGAAATAATTCCTGAGATTGTACACCTCACGGTTGTGGAGATTTTTGGCGTTTAAAAAGCCGCGACCTCCACACTTCCGTGGGATGTACAATCTCATAACAGACGAGCGTGGGTGAAGCATACGGTGTGTGGTGAGCAATAGACGGACTCTCCGATCCAGGGCATCCAGCTCGGTCTGTGTCCACCTTAGTATGCCAAAGGAGTATGTGAGTAGGGGCATTACCCAGGCATTGAAGGCGCGCACCTTGTTGCCACCCGACAGAAGACTATTAAGTACTTTTGTCAGCCGACCAAAGAAGCGCTCCTTCAACGCCTGTTTAATACCCACATCCTCAATGCCCAAAGACTGTGACATACCAAGGTATTTGTAGGTTTCTGATTCAGAGATAGATCTGAACGTCATTGTCTCAGAAAGCTGTATATTTGTTGAATTTACTACTTTCCCCCGCTGTACATGCATAACCGCACATTTATCAACACCAAACTCCATCTTGATGGAACTACTGAACACTTTAGTGGTCTTCAGTAGTTCCAACAAGTCTCGATTATTTGGTGCAAATAACTTGAGATCGTCCATGTACAGAAGGTGAGATATGACTTCACCCTCTCTCCGAAGCCGGCAACCTAGCCCTGAATCCTTCAGCAGATTGCTGAGCGGATTTAGAGCTAGGCAGAACCACAGGGGACTCAGACTGTCGCCCTGAAATATTCCTCGCTCGATCCTTATAAAGTCCTGCGGGCCAGGGGGGTCATCCCCGCCTCCTGGTTGACGAAGGACTGTGGTCCACTGCCTCATACACGCGCCAAGGAAGGACCTCAAAGCTGCATCAATTTTATACAGCTCTAAGATCCTCTCCAGCCATGAATGAGGCACCGAATCATAGGCCTTCTTGTAGTCAATCCAAGCGGCCGAGAGGGCCCCCCTGTTCCGCCGGACTCGTTGGCAAATGGTCATGTCTATGAGGAGGAGCTCTTTAGTACCACGGGACCCAACCTTACATCCATTTTGAGCGGAGACCAAAATGTTGTTTGCGACCATGTGCGCGTTTATTTTTGCTCTCAAAATGGATGTAAGAAGCTTGTAGAGCGTAGGCAAGCACGTGATGGGTCGGTAGTTCTTCGCTTCCGTGGTACTACCGGACTTATAGAGCAGGAAGGTTACACCAGTTGTTAAGGAAGGCGGGAGGGAGCCAAGTTCAAGGGCTTGTTGAAATTGCGTTGCCAGCCGCGAGTGCGAGCACCGAAACCATTTTAGCCAGAAGTTGTGCAACCCATCCGGGCCAGGACTTTTCCAGTTCTGGGCCGTACGGATCGCGCAACTTACGTCGTCGGGGCTGATGGTGATAGCCCCCATTGGTTCGATGGACTCGCACTCACGTTCAACAACACTCATCCACTCGCCCTCCGTGTGTTCAACGGGCGCTGACCAGATGCTACGCCAGAAATTAGTCATGGCAGTAGCATCCGGCAGTCGCACGTCGGACACACGGGGGTCGGTTTCCTCCCACCTTCGGTATACCTTCCTTTGGTCACTTTGGAAAAGACGATTCTGCTTGAATCGGTCCACACGCTCTCTGTAACGGCGAATACGGCTTGCCCATGCATAAACTTTCTGCTTCAGAAAGTCGATGCGCTCTACGACGTTGGCCATGTAGTCGCGGGGCTTGATATCCGTCCCCGCGAACGCCTGGTGCACAAAGCGCATTACTCGGGGGCGGTTATTGCCCCCCCTGAAGCAGATCAGCTTTGCAATGAGAGTCCTAAATGAGTTGATACGACGCTCGATCCGCACCTGCCATGCGGGGACACCCCCGGCGGTCCTAGGTGCACGTTCAGCGTCCGGAAACTTGACTCGAGCAACACGGCACGCCGCGATGGCTCCGCAGTACATTATCGAGTGCGTATCATCTAAGTCTTTACTAGTCCGCAGGAATGGATCTAGCAAATCATTTAGGACTGCCATTAACGCTAGATTGCGTCTATTCATAGGCAAGCGTGGTAATCGTGGCCTAGGGATGTTTGTGGAGCGATACTGCGTAATTGCCTCTTCCAAAGTCCTCCTCAGTTGCTCATTGGCTGAACTACTCACTATTATTTATTATTATTATTATTATTATTTATTTATTTTTCTTTCCGTTCACTGAGTACGGTGCATGTAACCGCCTGCAGTGAAGCAAGTAGGGGCAGTCCAACCTGTCCCCTATCATCCTCAGGATGGTGTTGGGGCTGGCACGCACCCGACGCACCAGGGATGCAGCCCTCTTGCGCATGGTTGCATAAAAGCAATCTACTCTAGCTTCTGCAAACATCCCTGATGCGCTGCAGAAGCGCGGCAGCCCCATCATCACCCGGAACGCGTTATTGAACTGGACGCGGAGGGCCCCGTAGGCCCGTTTCGTGTAATCACGCCACAAGCTGCACGAGTACAGGGATGTACAGTAAGCTCGAAATAACGTAAGTTTCACCTCCCTAGTAGAGCGTGCAAACTTACGAGCTATCATATTGGCCCGGACCGACAGGGCCCTCCGCTCCCGTTCTATATCTTTATCGTCTTTGAGGTCCGACGTGACGACGTGCCCTAAATATTTAAATGACTCCACCCTTTCAAGGATTGCTCCATTAAGTTTAATGGGTGTCACTTCAGCTGTTCTGCCACGTCCAACCTCAAACACCATATACTGGCTTTTAGTCGCATTGTACTTCAAACCATGGGTTTCGGCATAAGACCCGCATATTTTTAATAATTTGCGTAAGCCGCCCACGGATGCACTTAGAAGAACCATATCGTCCGCATAACTGATATTATTAAGACATACGTCGTCAATATGACAGCCGACATGCATTCTTCCAAGCCCATCCAAGAGCTCATTTATGTAAAGGTTGAATAGCGTAGGTGAGCTAAGACCCCCCTGTCTTACGCCACATTCCAGCCTATACGAATCTGAGAAGGCATCCGCCCATCTAACACTATTGACCTGGCTTCCATACCAGTACCTTAAGATGTTGATCAGCCCTGAGGGAAGTTTAATGCTTTCAAGCTTCTTCCATAAAATCTCGTAGGAAACCAAGTCAAAAGCCCTAGATAGATCGAGAAAGCAGGCGTAAATCGGCGAATTCCTGTCCACATAATATTTGACCGTGTGCTTAAGACACAATATCGCACTTTCTGTGGATAGTCCTGGTCTAAATCCGAATTGATTATGACTTAAACGCACATAGTTGCTTAATCGTGTATTAAGCACACTGTCAAATACTTTGGCTATTATTGTAGCGAGTGATATCGGCCTATAGTTGTTTACATCGGATAGGTCCCCCGTCTTATTCTTAACTATGGGCACAACAATCGTTCGCATCAAATCATCAGGTAGATAAGAATGCGTCACACAAAGGTTGAAGAACATTGCTAACACTCTAGCTAAGTGGGGGCCGGCGTGCTGAAGATGTTCAATGCTGAGACCGTCGTGCCCCGGTGATTTACCGCGCGACATGGACTTGATAGCCTTATCCACCTCCCTGGCCGTGAACACCGGGCACGTTATATCAGTCTCAGCATTGCTCCTCTCCCCCGCCTGTAAGTGCAAATGCGGCTTAACAACAAAATGGTCTTTAAAAAGATTAGCAATGTCCCTCGCGTTGCTTATACCGTTAACACTGACTGGGAGACCAGCGCGAGATTTCAAACTGTTCGTAGCCTTCCAGAAAGTTCGGAAATCTTTATTTGAGTGACAGGAGGCAATTATATCCATTTTGATCTGATGCTGGTGATCTTGGCACCATTTTAACCTTGATTTAAATATTTTTCGGCTCTCGCACATCTCATCAAAGAAAATTCCGTTATTAGGCTTTCCATGTAAAATCCACTCGTGAAATTTCGCTCTTGCCACCCTATGCGCTTCACCGACATGCCTGTTCCATCCCACTACCCTGTTTCTGCTTTTGGGCTTTCTAGCTTGCCTAGTAACGGATGCAGCTCCTTTGAGAACAGACACTACGTCATTGTACATTGATTTAACAGTATCTTTATGGCTAGTTATGTTACAATAGCTATCGGCACAAATTCTAAATTCTAAAGGAAAATCAACAAATTTCAAACGTTTGTTACATTCGTCAGTGTAATCCAAAACTTGTTTTCCCGTTCTTTCACCCCATAGTACCGACTGTTTCAAAGCACCAATTTTCGTATTTAATCTTGGCGTAATTAAATTTAAATCAAACGTGAGTACAATAGCCTACAATAGGGTAGTGGTCAGACCACGTGACATTGTAATCAACGTAAACAAGTTGCACAGTCTGTAATGCAGATTGAGTCACAATAAAGTGATCCAACCAGCGCCTACAACCGTGCGCCTCGCTAATATAGGTATAGGTATCCGATAGAACACCTAGCATCTTAACGTCGACACAGCACCAGTCCTGCTCTTCACAATAACTCATAAGTTCGATATAAAAAAGTTCACGTGGGTGTGCGTTAAAGTCACCCATCAAGTAAACAGATTCTAAGTCATAATCACTAATGATAGCACTTACTGCGCTGAGACAATCCGTAAATTCTGGAAGGTTTACTGCACAATCCGTTGGCATATAGACGTTAATCACTAAAAATTATATATTGAACAAAATAATTTGATTTGCTTCAAGATTCATAGATGGCAGCACCATCTCTCTCGCTATACCAGAATCACGTAAGTAATTCGGATAGAAGGTGCAAGCACGTACTGCGCATGCCCTTAGAGTATGGTCAACGGCGCCTAGCCGTTTCAAATTCAGAGATTGCATATACATGAGAAAATTTGTCAAGTTCCGCCGTGACCGGGTGGTCTAGTGGTCAGGACGTCAGCCGCGAAAGCTGAAGACGCCAGTTCAAATCTGGCCTCGGACACCGGAGGGTTTGGTCACTTTTTCTGAAGTATATGACATCTATTTTCAGTTTATATATACTATAGTAGTGTAACTACTTAAAAATTGCAAATCAAAAAATATTGAACAAAATAATTTGATTTGCATCAAGATTCATAGATGGCAGCACCATCTCTCTCGCTATAAGGTGAGTCGGGGCAAGAGTATCATACTTTTATTAAAGTTAGATTCAACTAGCGTTTGTGATCTTATTATTGCATTAATTCGTATATTAAAGCCATAAAATATAAGTAAATTTAATATATTTTTCATTAAAACTACTAATCAAGCAAAGAAACATATAAAACATGCACTAATTTGTAAAAAAATATAAATCGGCATGACTGTTCCTCTTGCCCCATGACTGGGATAAGAGTATCGTACGTACATAACTTGAACTAGGTTAGCTCCAGTGGATTTATTACGTATTTATTAACACAGTTGGTAGACGCTGTCAAGAGAATTAATACCTTAACAAGTTGAAATATGGTTCAAAATTCTGAGAAAATGCGTTTATACATATTCTGGGCTAAGAGTATCATACTAGGTGTTATCAGGGGTGACAAACACAAACCACCCAACACTTAAATAAAAAATAAAAAATGCTATGAATTTTTTAATTCACTTTGAAAATTATACTATTTACGAGTAGGTATTACAGTAGTAGTAAACTCAAACTCAAACATTTATTCAGTAAGTAAGCCACAAGGGCACTTTTACACGTCAAAGTAAAAGAGAGAAAAAAAAATCAAACTACACCGGTTCTAACCCTACACCTCTGACCCGAGAAGAATTATGTCCGGCAAGAAACTCGGCGGGACTTATTTTTTCAAAACAACAGTACATCAAAACTAAACAATACATATAAGTGCGTTGTTCTATAAGAAAACATATCAAACCAAGGTTAGATTAACCAACAATAGGTTATAGTTTAAGAAAAATACCAAAGAAAAAAGATGAGTCCAAATCTGACTATTGAAAATAAATTACATACAAGTTTGATATACTTTCTTAACTGAACTGTGTCTTCTACATAAATTTCCAAATTATAATAATCCATCATCAACAGTTAGAAACAAACTTTGAATTTAAATAATATAAAAAAAAGTACTTAAGTGATTCTAGTATACAATAAACATACTATTTCTAAATTATACTTAGAGATGTATAAGGTCTCCAAGTGTCTTGATCTATATATTCTATATAATAAAAAAATATGGATAATCAAGCACCGAATGTTGTGTCTAAAGCCAATTAAACTAAAATTAAATATGATTAATAAAAAGTTACGTAAATGTGTTGCCCCAGTTAGCCTAAACAGACCGGTCTCCACAAACAGCACCCGTTCACGAGTATGACGCATATCTCAGCCATCGCCTCCCTCAACCTTTCTTCGGGAAAGTGGCGACCCGATCAACGACGCCACCATAAGCAGAGCCTTTTAAGCGAGCATGACATGTTCAAGTTGGCGGGCTTTATTAATTAATAAAAACTAGCCATGTTTAGTCTGGTGAGAAACACTATTCTGTGCTCGTATTTTAGTACATGCGTGAACTAAATTACAATATAAAAGTGACATAGAGATGTACATGTCTCTAAGCGTCAGGATCATTAAATATATATCTATACATATAAATATTTGCGAATGTAAGACTTAGAGATGTATAACGTCTCTAAGTGTCCAAATACTAAATAAAAACAAAATAAAATAAAAAACGAAAAACTAGTAACACTGGACACTAGTAAAGCTGCTTCATAGAGTAATGTACCTAATAATTTCTCAATTTGTATTGTACTAACCATATCAAGCTACAGGCTTAAAGGCATCGTTATCCTCAATGAATTCCTTTGAAGTATAGTGTTCTCTCTTCAACAAATAGCGCTTAACATGAGACTTGAATTTATTTAGTGGCAAATTCACTACATCAGCGGGGACTTTGTTATAAAAACGTGTACAGTTCCCAGCAAAAGACGTACGAACCTTACCGAGGCGGTGGCCAGGCTCAGCAATCCTATCTTTATTTCTAGTGTTATAGTTATGGATATCACTGTTGAGCTTGAATACATGGATGTTTTTCCGCACATACATAATGTTTTCAAGTACGTATTGAGATGCTACGGTAAGAATATTTGCCTCTTCAAATTTTCCTCTTACGGATGCTCGACCGCGCATTTTATAAATGCCACGTACAGCTCGTTTTTGTAGCACAAATATGGTCCCAATATCAGCCGCTTTACCCCACAACAGAATTCCATACGACATAACACTGTGAAAGTAACTGAAGTATACCAGCCTGGCAGTTTCACTGTTTGTTAGATGGCTGATACGCCTCACGGCATAGGCTGCAGAGCTAAGTTTCCCAGCTAGGGTGGCTATATGTGGATGCCATTGTAATTTCGAGTCTAAAGTGACTCCTAGGAAAACAGTTTGATTTTCGAATTCCATTGTTTCATCATTTATTATAATCTTGCTGCTGTTAATCTGCTTGACGTTGGGAAGTGCAAATTTGATGCACTTCGTTTTCTTGGCGTTCAAAAGTAGGTTATTAGCCGTAAACCAATTTACTACTGTGGAGAGTGCACTGTTAATACTATCGAAGCTGTTTTCTTTTCTGTCCACTTTAAATATCAGAGATGTGTCATCGGCAAATAACACTATATCATGTTTATCTTGCACAATTTTAGGTAGGTCATTAATGTACACCAAAAACAGGAAGGGACCAAGTATTCAGCCTTGAGGCACTCCGAGTGCTACAAGGGACCCAGAAGATTGAGTTCCATTAATAACCACTCGTTGTGTTCTATCCGATAGGTATGATGAGACGAGGTTAAGGGCACCAGCTTTGATCCCGTAATGGCTTAGTTTTCTCTTTAGATTTTCGTGATCAACGCAATCAAATGCCTTCGATAGGTCACAGAATATTCCAACAGCATCTTGTTTTTTTTCCCAAGCGGCAAAGATGTGCTTAAGAAGAACAGCACCTGCGTCAGTAGTCGAGCGACCTCTGGTAAAACCAAATTGATTTCTGGCGAACAATTCGTTTCGGTTAAAATGTGACACAAGTTGATTTAGAATTAGTTTCTCGAAAACTTTGCTCAGTGCCGGCAGTATTGAAATTGGTCTGAAATTGCTTGGTTCTGTTCTCGATCCTGATTTGAACAAGGGGATGACTTTGCTGTGCTTCATTATGTCTGGAAATATTCCTGTATCAATACATTTGTTAAATATATCAGCTAAATGTGGTGCAATCGATTCAACAATGGAATGTAGAACTTTAACAACATCTTCAGTTTTCTTTAAATGTTTTAATAACTAAGTTCGGAGTAACATGAAAATTTAAAGATATCTGTACACTCTGCTATATTTGTTTTCAGTATTGCCTCAGCGACATCAGGCGTTGAATGAAGAGACTTTGTTGTTTCTACCGGTATATTAGAGAAGAACTGCTCAAAATGATCCGCAACTTCAAGGTCCGAACTCACTAAATTATTATTAATACGTAGGATGTAGTGCGGATCTTTGATTTTACGTTTCCCAGTTTCATCGTTGATTACTTGCCAAACAGTTTTTACTTTATCCTTGGAATTTCGGATCTTTTTGGACAGATAATCAGCTTTAGCAGCGGCACACATCTTCTTCAAAGATTTAGAAAAGTTCCTGACATAATCTAGGAATTCCGGACTTTTATTAATTCTTCTCAAGTCATATAAATCATAGAGCCGTCGTCTTTTTTCATGAATATCCGGCGTAGCCCAGTCGCTAAATTTCGTCTTGATCTTGCCTTGCACCTTCTTCGGAATGAAACAGGCATCAAATTCCCTTTTAATACAGTTAAACAACTCAATACTCATACGGTTAGGGTTTTCCTGGGTAAATGGAAGATAACATAATTGTTTCGCGATATTCCGACTGAATAAATCTAATCGCCTTTCGGAAATTGGTCTGCACATAGTGACTTGTGGAATATCCTTAGTTTTTCCGCTAAAAGAGGCTTTTTGTCCACAGTGGTCAGAACTTAAGTTGTTTATTATAGATTTACTAGTCGCGTCCTTGTTACTGAAAATGTTATCTATACATGTAGCACTGGTTGCTATGATTCGTGTAGGCTCACAAAATAAATTTACTAAATTGTAGGATTTGAAAGTACTAAGTAACCTTACACACATGGATGAATCTTCAAGTAAGTTGATATTAAAATCACCACATACAATAACACTTTTATTACTACAAAAAACACTTGTAAGAACTTCATCTATCACTGACTCAAATGTGTTATAGTTTGCCAATGGAGGCCTGTACACGCATATAATTATAAATTCTTCTAACTCGACACAAGAAAGTTCAATATGACGTTCCACAGACAATTCAACAATGTCTTTCCGCTCCTTACTTTTTATATCATGTTTTACCATTATTAATGACCCGCCGCGAATGCAGGATTTTCTAAAAAATTTACTTACTACACTTTGATTGTGGAAATTAAACATAAATTCACGACCTTTAAGCCAGTGCTCCGTTATACAGAGGATGTCAATGTTCGAGTGTTGTACAAACAAATCAATTTCCAGTTGTTTACTGGTAAACCCTTGAATATTTTGGTGAACTAAGTACAATACATCAGTTTTACTACTTATGCTAGCATCACAGTTATGTTTAGGAACGGAGCCGGCTGGTGCACTCGTTGTCGTAGCAGTCAGTTTAAATTGATATCACCAGACGGTTGCCTCTCTAAATCTGAGCCCCTGCAGTATGAATCGGGATTCGTCTTAATAAAACTATCACCCGCCGTGCTAGTCACGACGGGGTCTACAATATTGTATGCTAACAGGTTAGCACAATCTATAAGACATCTTCTCGGAAGGTAAGTCCTATCACGGGGCATAATAAAATCCTCAATAAATTTATTTGTATCAAAATACGAAATCGTACTACTGTACAAAGAAAGATTATAAAATACGGAGTTGTAAGAATATACCCTCTTATTTATATGACTCGAAATTCTGTATGGTAAGGCACAGATAATTATTTTTACAGAATCTCGCTGGGCAATATCTGAGAGGGTCTCGGATAATCTCAAGATATCTCGTTTAGTGCAATCTATACTATTTCCTAAAAACACTACAAGCGTGGAATCGCGGTCATACTCGCCGACCGATATACATTTGATCAGACGATCGAAGGAGGCGCCCGGGTGACAGTTGTTAAGGACGCCTCGCGACAAGCGCTCCGCTAGCAGCGCGCCGAGCGCCTCGTCTGTATACAGAACGGTGCGGCCGGGCGCAGGCGCGGGCGCGGGCGCAGGTGCGGGCGCGGGTGTGGGCGCAGGTGCGGGTGCGGGCGCAGACGCGGGCGCGTTCGCGGGGACAAGCGGGGCGGGGCGCGCGCGCGAGAGTGGCGCCTCCATCGGGCACGGTGGCGGCGGAACCAGCTTGACAGGGCACGATAGCGATGGAGTGTGTTGGACTGAGCGCGACGGCGATAGATCCAGTGCCACTGGGCACGACGGCGATGGGCCCGGCTCGACAGTGCATGGCGGCAATGGGCCCGGCTCGACAGTGCACAGCGGCTGTGGAACCAGCTCGACAGTGCATGGCGGTGGTGGACTCGCCTCGCCTGGGCACGATAACGGTGGAGTTGGTTCCACTGGGCACGGCAGGGATAAATCCAGTGCGACATCCAATCCAGGGCACGACTGTGAAGGACCCAGCGATGACTCCCGGACGTCCAGGCTAAGGTCAGGCTCGGGCTGGCGATGCGGAGTGGTCGCACCGGAGACGCGCGCCAGCAGCGTGGCGCGCGGCGCGGGCGCGGGCGAGCCCGGCGCAGCCAGGCGACTCGGCGGCCGGGGCCAGTCCAAGCGCAGAGGGTAGCCGCTGCCCGGTGCTAGAACATTATTCATAAAGGCTATGTATTCCTGTAGCGTTTTACTAGATAATTCATGCTTATCATTAAGAGCTTTTAGCTTTGACTCTAATTTGCTTAATTCAGCAGAGCGATGATTCAGCTCCTCTACTGTCTGGTCTAATTGATATTGGCACTTTAGGAGTTTACATTTGGAATTTAATGATTTAAATAAGAATTTGTGGCATTTCAGCAAAAGTTTAGATTTTTTTATGAATCTATTCAATTTTAAATATTTTTTTATCTTTTTTCCTCCGTTCAATAAAATTTTCCCATCACTGTTCCTTATGCACATGGAACTTGAAAAATCTATATTTTCCATAAAAGGAGAGTCTACTATGCTGTCATTTACTAAATCTACTTCAAAAGTATTTAGGCAGGTACACTTTTTATAAATTATTTTGTAAAAATCTTTATTTTGTTTTAGTTATACTGTTATAGCGGCAACAGAAATACATAATTTGTGAAACTTTCAACTGTTCTGCTGTAGCTAGCTATCGCGGTTCTTAAGATACAGCCTGGTGACACAAAAAAAAACACGTTTGTTGTATGGGAGCCCCCTTAAATATTTATCATATTCTGTTTTTTAGTATTTGTTGTTATAGCGGCAACAGAAATACATCTGTGAAAATTTCAACTGTCTATCACGGTTCTCGAGATATAGCCTGGTGACAGATGGACAGACAGACAGACGGACAGATGGACAGCGGAGCCTTAGTAATAGGGTCCCGTTTTACCCTTTGGGTACGGAACCCTAAAAATTCGCATCCTCAAATGTCGAAAAATCGCATACACAACGTCCCTGAATTGAACAGAACCAATTTGTAATAAAAATGACAAGTTATAAAAGGTTTGTCAGCCCTGACATGGGGTAAGAGTAACATATGACTCCCTTCCTCCGGACTGAACTGGCACTCTTGTCCCACTTAAATAATTTGAGGTTAAAATTTTATTGGATTGATAAAAACTTATAATCGTTAGGAATTACAGAAAATAACGATGTAACATAAGAAATAAACTATAAATATTCGACTCATCGACACACAAATCCGGATTAATAGCCATAAATCACACAAAAGCACTTTTGAATTATACACGTGCAATTCCACTTATCACAAGTCGTAACCTGTCAAAATGAACCGCGTTTTGTTTCAATATGGCGTGTGGCAGAGACATCTATGATTTGATGATGGAACGCCTGTCTGTTTTACCGACGGTACAAAAAGGCGCTCAATACAAAAGAATTAGCTGGAGAAGCTTTCGATCCTCTTCCCCCGATGTTACTCTTGCCCCGCCTGACCTTACCAGAATCACGTAAGTAATTCGGATAGGAGGTGCAAGCACGTACTGCGCATGCCCTTAGAGTATGGTCAACGGCGCCTAGCCGTTTCAAATTCAGAGATTGCATATACATGAGAAAATTTGTCAAGTTCCGCCGTGACCGGGTGGTCTAGTGGTCAGGACGTCAGCCGCAAAAGCTGAAGACGCCAGTTCAAATCTGGCCTCGGACACCGGGGGGTTCGGTCACTTTTTCTGAAGTATATGACATCTATTTTCAAAAATTATTTAATTTAAAGTTGTGTACGCAAGCAGAGGACTGGACTGTGAGTGTGACTTTTCCAGAATGAATAAACGACAGCAAATCTTATATTCACTCAATTTGTTCCGCCGCCACCTCTCCTGTTCCATTCAAATGAGAAAGATAGAACCGCCTGCCTGCGTGGAAAAGAGACAGGAAAAGGGTAACCCAATGATAGGGTAACCCTATCATTAGGGTAAGACTTTAATAGGGTTACCGTATCGAAACGATTAATCAAATGAAGGGGTTTTCCGGTCCCTGGTTGAAAGTGACCCATTTCAACCGAGATATTTCTGGCGCTCGAACGAAGTGAGAGCGCCACTAGTTCGAGGGTGAAATAGGGGGGTGGGTAATTTCACCCGAGTTACACACTCTGCTTTTCATTTCGACTGTGAGGAAAGTACAATACCACACGTACATTTTATAAAACTGGTATATAAAGAATAATCTATAAAAATGTTAAGTAAAATTTGAACAATTTGAAAAAGACAAATGCAATGTTTTGCCGGTGGTCGGGGAGCATCCGGCATCCGGGCATCCGGGTGGACACCGGCTCAATCCACAATTAACACAGCTAATTACTTTCCACCCTAGGGATGGAAAAGCAATTTTCCACCCGACTATCTACCCAGGAAAATAAAACTTTCCGAACAGGAGAGATGAAAAAATATTATTCGTGTTATTTATTCGAATAAAATAACAAATAAATCATTTATTATTCGAAAGGGTAGCCAAATGATTTAATCGCGGATAACTATTATCATTCGTAAACAATTTTTCAAGGATTAGTTGTTTATTCGAATGAATATTTAAATGAATAATTATTCGAATAATGCTAAATGAAATAAAACAATTAAAAACGGATTTTAACGGGTCGACCCGTTGACCACGAACGCTGTAAAGTGTTTGAAACGTCGGGATGTAATTTAAACTCAATACACGCGATAAAATCCGTTTTTAATTGTTTTATTTCATGAATAACTATCGCGGCAACCGAAGACAATATAATGCTAAATGAAGTCGATTATTTTTTTTTTCTTTAATTTTTTTTATGTCCGCTCCAAAAAAGTGGTACGGAATGGTACGACTCTGACTGCTTATCAGTTTTATATACTGCGTCGAGTATCGCCGCAGCTTGGCCATCGGGCCTACAAGCGTACTGACTGCCTGATAGGTATAGTAAGCGGGCAGCGAAGTGTATAAACGCTTGTCGCCAATTGTTACAAGCGCGAATAATCTCCATTCATTTGTGGATATTATCATTATGCTGGTGGTATGAGGAGTTTTTATGAAACATCTAGGTAGGTAGGTGGTGTAAAAACAGATAGTCCGAAAACACTTGTAAGGCATCTACGAATGGGTATGCATATGCATATCTAATTAACCTGCTATGTTCTATTGTTTGCTCATATGTCCATCCATAACTGTACCTATACGTAACAATGTGACACGATAAGAAACTCAATTAGTTTCATACATTTTACCTCTTGACTGCGCCAGGTCAAAGTCCCAGCAAACATTTTAGTTGTTTTTTCCTAGGCTTAAGAAGATATAAAAATTTAGGTTAAAAATACGCCCTAATATTCACCACTTTTGTTAAAAGCTCTGGTGGCCTGGTGGAAGACGTCAGACTTTCAATCTGAAGGTCGCGGGTTCAAAAACGGCGGGGCTACTGAATTTACCCTATACCACTGAATTTTTCGGAACTTATGTGTACGAAATATCATTTGATATTTACCAGTCGCATTTCAGTGAAGTAAAACATCGTGAGGAAACCGGATCTAATCCCAGCAAGGCCTAGTTTCCCCTCTGGGTTGAAAGGTCAGATGTTAGTCGCTTTCATAAAAACTAGTGCCTACGCAAATTCCTGGGATTAGGTTGCCGAGCGGACCCCAGGCTTAATAGAGCAAAAACCTGGGACAAACGCTTAGGAGGAAGAAAGACCTAGGTTATCTTATCTATTTCTAAGTAAAATAATAATAATGGTAAGTAACAAATTGGTCCTAATTTGTTACCATAATTATTTAAAAAAAAAAAAAAAATATCTATCTAAATAATCTTCTGTCTTTTGATACCACACATGTAGGTGAAGTGCACAATTTGGATGAAATTTGCACTTTTCGCAACGAATCAGCAGCCATTAAACCCTAAAAATGCTCAAATTGGTGTGCCTATAATATTTGAAGAGCTCCTTCGATTTCTGCAGGATCCCATAATCAGATCCTGACCTGGTGACAATGGGAAAATCTGTAACTAGGTTATATCATAATTATGCAAATCGGTTTATCAATGACGTAGTTCTATTTAAAAATACAGAAGAATTAAGAACCTCCTTCTCAATTAAAGTCTGTTAAAACTTAAAAGTTATACCGACCGTAGGTATTTGTGTACATGTTTAGTAGCGACCTTTTTACCCGCTACCATAAAACAACAAACCTAGGTCATGCCTGAATAAGGATTAGACATATGTGCCGCCAAGGTGCCTCTATAGCTGCACAATAACCTATTTAGCGATTCTGAAGGCCTTTTAGACTTCGTTTTGCTCTTATATGGATGTGTTGTTTGTCCGGAAGTAATTTTGCTATGCTTCTTATTATAAGAGGAAGTGTGTGGCGTTTCTTTCATAAAAAAACTTTGATTTCGAGGTTCGTTTCCTCCTCCATTATTTAATCTACAAACAGATACAAAAACAAAATAAACAGCACATTCAAATCGCACTTTCTTCTGGCGTCTATTATTTAAAGGATATAAGGATACCTACACGGAATTGACAACATTTTGAGTTATATTATAGCGCTTTTTAGGGTTCCGTAGTCAACTAGGAACCCTTATAGTTTCGCCATGTCTGCCCGTCCGTCCGTCCGTCCGTCCGCGGATAATCTCAGTGACCGTTAGCACTAGAAAGCTGAAATTTGGTACTAATATGTATATCAATCACGCCGACAAAGTGGTAAAATAAAAAGTGGAAAATTTTTTTTTATTAGGGTACCTCCCCTATATGTAAAGTGGGGAGTGATTTTTTTTTTCATTTCAACCCTAACGTGTGATATATTGTTGGATAGGTATTTAAAAATGAATAGGGGTTTACTAAAATCATTTTTCGATAATGTAAATACTTTTGGAAATAATCGCTCCAGAAGTAAAAAAATATGCGTCCCCCCCCTCTAACTTTTGAACCATAAAATATGAAAAAAATTTCAAAAGTAGAACTTTATAAAATCTTTCTAGGAAAATTATTTTGAACTTGATAGGATGAATAGTTTTTAAAAAAAAATTACAAAATAATTTCTGAACTAAGTTTGTAATTTAACCATATAAGCAGGTGTTTATTGTACCTGTAATTTCTACAAAATTACAATGAAATGACGTGCTTTCAAATAAAGTAAAAACGGTGAAAATCGGTTCACGCAATAAAGAATTATCCCATAAAAATCATCTTCCATACTTTAAGCTCGCGCGCAATAGTTTACTTAATTTGCCGATAGATGTCGCTGTACGTGGAACTCTCAAATCATATCCTACATGGCGGTGTTATTAACTCTTAAGTGGGGACACTTACTGTGACGGACGGAAAACTACGGAACCCTACACTGAGCGTGGCCCGACACGCTCTTGGCCGGTTTTTAAGTTTGGAACGATTCAATTAACCATACTATTTTCGTAACTAGATGATTTTTATGAGTTAAAAAGTGGATTTATGTTATAAATTCCAGCTGTAACAGAAGTTGTTACTAATATTTCATTGCAAGCTCTACATTTGGATACAAAAATCTCTTTTACGAAAAAAGGGACTGGACATGTTGAATTTTAACTTTCGTGAGACATAGTAACACTACAAGCGAGTACAGCGGCGCCGTTTCGTGTTTACACAATAGACATGTTCTGTACTGTACCCTTCATTTACTTTTTATACAAGGACGGTGGAAAATAAGTGTAAGTACACGACCTACCGGTGGCTTAGCGACCACTACAGCCTACAGACGCTTGCAACTCCAAAGGTGTCACAACCGCGTTGCTGAATTTTTACTTAAGTACACAAACATTCTTTGTCTTGACAAGGTAACCATTGGTTGTTAAATTGGCATTTGTTAGGGTTCCGTAGTCAACTAGGAACCCTTATAGTTTCGCTATGTCTGTCCGTCCGTCCGTCCGTCCGCGGATAATCTCAGTGACCGTTAGCACTAGAAAACTGAAATTTGGTACTAATATGTATATCAATTACGCCGACAAAGTGGTAAAATATAAAGTGGAAAAAAATGTTTTATCAGGGTACCTCACCTATACGTAAAGTGGGGAGTGATTTTTTTTTCATTTCAACCCTAATCTGTGATATATTGTTGGATAGGTATTTAAAAATGAATAGGGGTTTAGTAAAATCATTTTTTGATAATGTAAATATTTTCGGAAATAATCGCTTCGAAAGTCGGAAAAATAGTGTCCCCCCCTGTAACTTTTGAACCGTAAGTCCTAAAAATATGAAAAAATTTTTGAAGATGCGCGTTATGATAAACTTTTTAGGAAAATTATTTTGAACATTATAGGTCTAGCCATTTTTGAGTTATTTCCAAAAAACTTCTTCCATAGGTATCAGATACGACCTTTTGGCATTAGTCTGGATCTTATTCCATTGAAGCTACGGAACCCTCCATTATGCGTGGTCTGACACGCACTTGGCCGGCTTTTTTTAAGCTGCAAACGCTGCTAAATGCTTAATCTAGCGGATTGAACACTTATTTGCTGCCATCCTAGTTTAAAATAAAGTATAAACGTAGTTTTATTAATAGATACCTGCAAGTATGTACGGAACGAATGTACTGACGATTAAATTCAAGAAACCGTTGAAATATCGCTATATTTTCGTAGAATCTAATGTAAACATAATACTCTTGGAAAACAGCTGCAAAAATTAAAATTGAATTGGAACGAGCTCCAATCTATTTCAGTTTAGTTTAGAATGAGACTGGTTATAAATACCTACATCGAAGAATCTTCTAGTTAGCACACGTTAACCGTATCGTAAGTATTCTTGTCTGCCCTTGTGGAAGGTTGTGCGATTAGACGGAGAGCTAGCCACGTCAGATATGACACAATAATGAGAGCGACGAAAGCCCTCGCGTTAGTTTGCTCAGTTTGCTGTACTATGCTTATTTATAGATCCGGACATCTGGCAGCTGTAAAGTGGTGGAGGTCAAAGATTGCAAACCACTTTAAGAATACAAATCCTAGAGTTCTGGTTTTGATGCAGTATTATGAAAAAATATTTATATAATTAGATCATATCATTGCCAAAAGTTGCTGATGGGGGAAAGTAGTCCAAAACGACGTATAATGTAATTCATAGTTTGTCGCCTACTGTTTCTGTTTCCGAAATATTACGCATTGTTTTTTGTTCTACTGTTAAAATATTATTATAGGCCCCGTCCTCTATAAATAAGATAACTTCGGCCGTTTTTACCTATTTCTTTTTTCGTTCGTATTACTTTTTTCCAATTCAAAAACTTTGCTCTGATATCCACCCATTAAAAGCTGCCAGATGCCCGGATCTAGCAATCTTACTAGATGGGTTTCATTGCTCTCATTATTGTGTCATATCTGACGTGGCCAGCTCTTAGACCAGATTATATGACATCGATTGGATTACGGTGAGAGGTTACTCAGGCATTTAGATCAAGTGTAGGCCGTCACATAAACTACCATTAGGGTGCATTGGGGATTGTAATAGAGTCAACTTTCGGAATTATCCGCCACTTTTTTCCTATCGGAATTAGCCCAGTGCACCCTACATAAGTATGTATCATTAATTTATTTTATGACTTATGTAATATGTAATAACATATGACTAAGGGGAGTTAAGGGTAAATATGACACGTCACGTCAGTTTGCTAGAAAAAAATACCTACCTATATGCTTAACAATGTATCTGCTTTGAATGTTTTTTAAAATTAAATACGTGGATAGAACTAGGTTTGGCAAAAAGCTGTTATTATTATGCGTATACATCAAGCATTTTGCAACATGATATTTGTAATGTAATAAAAAATACTGATTTCGATTAATAACCGGTTCGAGGTGATGAAAGCCTAGAAAAAATGACCACGGTCGGAAAAGTGGAAAGTGAAAGACCAAGTTAAGAAGGCCACTTCAGGCAAACTCCATCAAGCGGTGAATGCTACGGGAAATCGAGACCGATGGAAACAAGTCACAAGGACTGCAAAACCAAGTGTTCACGATCCTCAGTAATGAGGGACCGACAGAGAAGCGAGAGATAGAAACAAAAAAAATAAAGTGTAATAAAACTTCATGATTAATTTAAACATTTTATTTATACATAATTTTGTGCTATAACAAACCAACGGGACATTCGAACGTTCCTACAAAATATCACGATTACATGTAAATCGATTCTTTAGTTAATTAACTAGAATTAAATTAACCGTTCAGCAAGCGTTGGCTGGGTATGAGATTCGGTGGAGATTTATCTTTTTAACTTTAATAAAACGAAGGTTTTGCAGAAGTTCGGAAGGGGACAGTTATAAACGAGACAACGCGAAGGTGGCATTCGTTAAAAAACAAATCTTTGGATATGCCAAATCAAAACGGCATAGTACTAGTAACTCATCTCTACATATTCTTAAAACCTTTTTAATCAGGCAGTCAAGAATAGGCATGATGAATTTATTTCATGTATGGTAGGTATCAATCGATTCGTTTTGTTGTAAGGATCAAATGTCTATATGGAGCTAATTGCGTCAAAGCACCACAAAAGTCAGAAATGAGATTCTAAATCTGTCACTCCCTTTTATTGTTTCTCAAATCGCTCATAACAAAATGATATGCAACAGTGACGTCACGGCTGCATAGTCGCCCTGTTTAAAGTATGGAAAATTTATGAAATTGCTATTTTGACGGTAAAATATTGCGTTTATGCATATGGTTGCCGTAAAATTTATTTTACGATAAAATGAAAAAAATCGAATGGTGTCATAGTTTTTTTGAATTTCACACTTTTTAAAAATCGTAAAATTTTAGAATTTTGAAGTCTCGTGAACCAATCTTTGAACCATTTCAATAGTTTTTTTTTAAATTTTACTTTATTAGGATATGTTTATCATTTTGCATCCATTCAACTTAATTTTATTACAAAATTCAACATGTGTCATCATCCCTATACAATTTTCAGTTATGTAATTTGGCGTAGAATAAGAACTAAGAAGCTTGATACATTTATATAAAATAACCAACGAATCTCAACTCCAGTTAAATTTCCTATTGTATAATATCTATCCTT
Source organism: Pammene aurita (assembly GCA_947086415.1). Taxonomy (NCBI): domain Eukaryota; kingdom Metazoa; phylum Arthropoda; class Insecta; order Lepidoptera; family Tortricidae; genus Pammene; species Pammene aurita. Next base: position 2,639,499 of record OX352298.1, read on the forward strand.
AAATGGTATAACTATATACATTACAATAACGAGTACAAAATGAGTCCATGATACTATCTATCTCGCTCGCACGTCCAGGGTACCTGAACTATAAGGCCTGGCCTAAGCCACATTTCATGCAAACCGACTTATACTATTACTTACATTTAAAATTAATTTATATATAGGCAGAAAACTTGCAACAGTTGCAACATAGAAAAAACCTCAAATTTAATTATATTCTCCAAAAGATAAATATTTTTCATTAATCCCTTGAACGCCTTTTTAAAAATAATGTTGGCGTTTGCGTGACGTTTACCTAAATAAGTCCAACGAATATGTTTAGAGAAACATAAAATTAAATTTAAAAGAGTCAGCGGCAGACAAGCTTATTAATATAAAAAACGTGTCAACAAATTATTTAAAGAAATTTAGGATAAGGACGTCAGCAAGGTTAACCGCTCAATTAATGGATCTGGATATATTTTATACTAGCTGTGCCCGCGGCTCCGCCCGCGTGGAATTCGGTCTGTGTCAGTAAGCGGCTAATTCACCCCTAATTTCTCTCCCGCTACCCTGGAGGCGGAACTTGAAGTAAAGTTGACAGATGGATACGCTAGAGGACAGTAGTCCTAATAAAATATTTTACAATTACCACTGAATGAACTACACTCATAAATGTATACTTTTTTTATTATATTTGTTTTTGGCATGATTTAAACGACATAGAGAGTAGTAGGTGTATATCGGACGATACAGGACCACTTTTGTATTTATACGTTCATGTCCACGGCAAATATCACCCAGATCGATCCTCCCGTCAAATCAGTTGGGGGGTGAGGGAAGGGGGGGGGGGGGTCACAAATGCAGAAATGATTTTTTTCTATTTTAGGTGCACTTGGAGGGGGGGGGGGGGTCCATGACCCATGCAAATTTAACTCAATCGAGTGTAGTGGCTACCCCCCCCCCCCCCCCTTTTAGACGTTGAATTTTTATAGGCTACGTATAACCTGGCTGGGGATTTTCTAGAATTGGAATTAGTAATCCTTAATTGGGTGATTTCCGGGATAACAATGAAAAAAAAACCGGCCAAGAGCATGTCGGGCGATGCTCAGTGTAGAGTTTCGTAGATGCTGCCCTGTTACAAAACATCCGTTCTAAAGGTCGTTTATTTGGCGGCGCTTACGTCAGTTTACTATTCGGCACTTCCTTTCACTATGCGTTTTTGACTAATAATTCAAAAACGGCTGAACCGATTTTCTTCAATATAGTTTTTATTGAAAGTTCTTATCAGGCCTCACCAAATTTCAGCTTTCTAGTGCGAACGGTAACTGAGCTAGACCGCGGACAGACGGATGGACATGGCGATGTAACTGTTACGTAATAAGGCCTAATTATGTACAGAAGCATACACTGCTTTACCTACACACATATTAAAAATCCATTGAAACCATTAGAATGACCACCATTACACCGCCATGACCAATATTATTGCGCCGGCGGTCGGGGGAGCGGATTTTCATTACGTTTTTACCACACTGTCACAGATAATACACTGATGTTACGTTATTGGTTGCAATAATGTTGGTAATTAATTACATACGGTTCCGAACGCGGAATAGAGGATTTATGATATTGGTGTAGATCAAGATATTTATTCGTCAATGTAAGCACATTACAATGCACTAATGAACGTCAGAGAAAAATAAAATACGTGAGTGTCGTGGAAAGTGTGTGAATCAAGTGCGATTGGAACGAAGTTATGTTACTTAATTTTATTTCATTTTTTACTTTTTTGTAAATTTTGTGGTTTTAATTTTTTTTGCATTTTTTAAAAATTTTGGAAATTTTGGAAATAGTGGAAAATTTGGAAATTTTGGAAATTTTGAAAGTTTTGGAAATTTTGTGAAATTTTGGAAATTTTGGAAATTTGGGCAATATTGGAAATTTTGGAAATTTTGGAAATTTTGGAAATTTTGGAGATTTTGGAAATATTGGAAAAATTGGAAATTTAGAAATTTTAAATTTTTGACCTTTTCGAAATTTTTGACATTTTCGATATTTTTAAAATTCTCGACTTTTGAGGTTCTCGACTTTTTTCACTTTTATCACTTTGCCACTTCTCAGTTTCACTACACTTCACTTCAGTTTATTCTATTTTATATATTTTTTATTTCATTCCATTTTACATGTTTCTCAATCGTATGGGTGTCGCGTTTTCGTGACGTGACGCTTTTTCGTAACGGTCACGTGACTTTTTTTCGCCTAGGCCGAACCGTCCGATAAGGAACTTCGTTCCTAAACTCCACCGGTTCTAACCCTGTAGGTGTACCTCTGGCCCAAGAAGTATTATGACCGAAAAGAAATTCTACGGGACTTATTTTTTTCAAAACAGTAATACATTATTAGATCATAAAGATACAAAATAATGCGTAGTTCTTCAAGAAGACATATCAAAACAGCTTGAGAGACAGATAATGTACCTATTGTTTAATTATAAAGAAAAATAAATCCTAATCTGACTGCTTCACAAAACGTTTGATATGTTTTCCTACCTAAACGGTGTCCTATAAATGTTAGATGATTTTGTAGTAGTTTTTTGGTTTGCTGCAATAACCCTTTTCAAATATTTCTTAAGAGCGGGTAAAGGTAAATTTAAAGCATCGACGGGTAACATGTTATAAATATGAACACCTTGACCAAGAAATTACAAATTATTTCAATACCAACTTTCAACATAAAAACTTTCAACCCCCTTTTCACCCCTTCCAGGGTTGAGTTTCGGGATGAATACTGTTCATTATCCTTTCCCGGAACTCAAACTATCTCTACACAAAATTTCATTATTATCCGTTCAGCCGTTAACTAATTAAAAATACTTGGAACGTGTTCTGTTATCGATTCTAAGTATCTCCAGCCAACTTTTTTCGAATATATTCCATGAACAGACTTTCGACCCTCTTCAGCTTTATTATATGTACAGATAGTTTTTATTGAAAGTACCTTTCAGGCGTCACTTCCATTATTTTTTTCAAATTTTTTGGACCTACGGTTCTAAAGTAAGATGGGGGGGGGGGGGGTTTGAAGAAGAAACTATCCTTTGTCATTTCTCGAGACCCATACTATCTCTATACCAATTTTCATCTAAATCAGTTCAGCGGTAAAAAAATCCTCATACCTCCTTCCAACCCCCTTTTCACCCCCACAAGGGTTTGAAAACTATCCTATGACGTTTCTCGAGACTCAAATTATCTCCATACTCATTTCTATCTAAATCGTTTCAGCGGTTAAAAATTCTCCATACAAACTTTCAACCCCATTTTCACCCCCACCAGGGTTGATTTTCGGGATTAAAACTATATATTATCCTTTCCCAGGACTCAAACTATATCTATCCAAAATTTCATCAACATCCGTTCAGCCGTTTTCACGTGATGCGCGGTCAAATAAACAGACAAACAGATAAACAGATAAACAGACAAAAATTCTAAAAATTGTTGGAACGTGTTCTGTTATCGATTCTAAGTATCCCCAGACAACTTTTTTTCGATTATCTTCCATGTACAGACTTTCGACCCTCTTCAGCTTTATTATATGTATAGATTATCTTTAATGTAAAAAAAATATTTGAGGCAATGAAATCGATGAACATAGGTATATTGTAATTAAACTAATGAACTAGGCTAGACTCTGACGCTCAGTCGAATGATTACCATTTCGAATTGCTCTTACTATAGAAGGTACATAATGAGAAGTTAAAGATCGTTTACAGGGAAGTTCACCTTAGTGTTGGAATTAATTTATGAGCGTCAAAACGAGGTTAAAACTGTCTTCATTTATTAAAATTCCAGAGCGTCGTAAGGTAAATGTACGTTTCCACGAACGCTTAAGACCTGGATGTACGTTTCATTTTTTAATAAGATCTGGCATTTTCATACGATTATTGTCAATACTACAATGGTAACTTGGATAAATTTGTAATCATTTTATTGCACTTAGAAATTATTTGTATGGTTGGAATCATTAAAAAAATATTTTTAAAGTTTTTTAGACCGCTTTTTTGATTTGTACCATTAAGCGAACTAAGAAACGTGATTTGCATATAATACCGAATCCGGTGACCACTTTACCGAACTAGAAGAAAAATGTATGGAAATATGGTGATGAGCGATTCTCAAACTTTTATCTCACTGTTTAGATAATAGTATCTAGCATCTAGCTGCGCTCAATTTGCGTCTCCAGACATTACTGAAATACTTCATACAAAACAAAAAGAACATTTTTTTTATAATTAGTTAAAATACCTAATCATTTATTTTTTGACAAAACAACTTCAACATAAAAATATTATATTTTTCTGGAGTACTCAACTATATATTTATTCTATAATATTTAAAAATTCATCGACTAACAAAATATAAATTAACATCATTATCGTTTTTTGCGAAAATACTAAATATACTATTGTGAAACGTAATAGAAGTTTTTTTGAATATGAATTTTAAAGTTTAATTTTATTTAAAAATATACAAAACACAATTTAATATTTAATCTTATTAATATAAAATGTTTCTTCATACAAACCGGCCCATCATAAGCAGTCCCAGAAACATGTTTAAATGTTTAGAAGCGCTGGCCTTTATAAAAAGGCAGAAAAAATAATACATTTGAATGTCGACCTAGCTGTGAGAGAAATAAGGATGCTATTCTAATGTCTATTGAATAGAAACGAGGCCACGGCAGATTAGAATTCGGTAGCTGAGACTATGGGCACGATTTACCGAACGCGCGTTCGGTAAATAAACCATGGAAAACATGGTTTTTTTTTTTTATACCACGACGGTGGCAAACAAGCATACGGCCCGCCTGATGGTAAGCAGCTACCGTAACCTATGGACGCCTGCAACTCCAAAGGCGTCACATGCGCGTTGCCGACCCTTTACAAAAAGGAGGATTCACATGTGGAACCTAATAGGCGAACAAATTTTCAAAATAGGACCTGAATTACAACAATTGTGTTATAATCACAAATCTAACATTGAAACAAATAATTAAAAGGATTACAAATCCGTTTATGTATTTGGTTTTTACTAATATTGTCGTAAAATAACTATAAACTTTTATTAAAAATAGCTTTGCCAAAAGGCTTATTTTGAACTCAAAAAGTCGCAAAACTACAAGATTTTAAACGCGGATTTACTATAGTATTTGCTGTCTACAGATGTTCGGTAAATGCTCATAAAATTACAAATACTTTTCATTATTTGAAAAGTCTAAAAGTTTATAATAATAGTTTATAATAAACCAGTAAAAAAATAATTTCAAAAACATACGCTTTTCCTGATTCCGTACGCTGTTCGGTTGAACCATCTAGTCAAAAAGTTAGGTCACATATCACCGGATTCACATTTAACTTTAATTCTGAGAATACTACTGCACTATATGCACTTAAAATACTAAAATACATAAGCTTATTAAATAACAACACTCTAAATCCACAATTTGGAACCCACATTTAGTTTTAAACGTTTCTATGATCTTAAGAAATGTACGCGATTTCTTAACGATTTTGTTAAAGGCGCCCATACAAAGTGGCACTCGACCGACTAGATCCGTTGTCATGTCGCAACTGAGCCCCAAAATGGCCGTCTCTGACGCGTATTCGCAGGGGTAGGTATTTAGCTCACAGGAAAAAATATCACAGCGTAGTATCTGCTGTACGTATTCGACTTATAGCTTAAAATGGAATATATTCGGCGAAACAGCACGTTCGCTGAAGCGTACATTTACCTTACTAATTATTTCCGCGTCAACGTTGCATGTTTTACTTTCCGTCATTTTTTTTTACGTTGATTGATTACTTTATCGAATAAAAGACAATCTTGATTCTGTTGCACATCTTCTGCCGTAGTTCTATACAACATTATGTAGTTTTGGTTTCATGAAAGTCCATTATATTTACAATATTCTTAACTTTTTCTCACATCGTTCTATTATAACTTAAGCAATATACGCTTCTTAAATAAGACTGCATTTTAACAAGGGAAAACGGTGTATACTTAATATTTAATAAGTTGTTTGTGTGTGGTAGGACATTACAGATTTAACTAAATTTACCCCCCAAATTACAACAAATATAACACAAGACCACATAGGGTATCACGAGAGTTAATAAAAGGCATACAATTAGTTTAATAAAAAAACATGACAATGGTAATGTCGACAATGTGGTAGAGTTTTGGTGAAAACAGAGTTGACTTGAAGAAGTTGTTTAGGTAGTAAAGTAAAAATAAAAAAAAAGATAAAAGATATTTATTTTTCAATTTAGGCACATTACAATGCACTTATGAACGTTAGAGAAAAAAAACTACCGGTTCTAACCCTACACCTCTGACCCGAGAAGTATTATTACCGGCAAGAAACTCGGCGGGACCTTTTTTTTTCAGTCGCCATCAAATATATCGGAGCGGCCAAGGTACTCAAAATATCGGAACATGCACTTTATCGCATATCTGATCGCGACTGTACCTTTAGTTGAAATATTTATAGTTCAGAATCGATTTTTTATTTGGCTTCTCTAAAATTGCGTGTAAATTCTCTTAATACAAATAAATACGCTGTCACAAAATGCTACGAGATTATCAATGTGTATTCCGTAGGCATGTGACGTACATACGCGTCTATTGTTATCATTCTAATGTATAATGGACAATCATGTGTAATGTTTACAAACACCAAATACCTCATGCCATTTCAATTCCTAGAGACAGAGAACTGAGAACCACACGGTTCTCAGCTGGGTGTAGATTGAAAGACGGCATAAAGGAATGATTGAATAATACAATGAAAGCATGTCTTCGTTAATTTGTAAAAACGTTTTGGAATATACTTTGTAAAATTAGGTATCAGTCCGGCAACGTCCAGGATTAATCGTAGACCCGTGAAAGATAGAAAATACAATTGCATAGAATAGAAGACAAATCTTCATTGTATAAGTCATTCAATCATTCCCATCATGTTAGGCATTGACTACTTCGCGCATCAGCTCCGAGATATCCATTAATTTTTGTACAACTGTGTCAATATAAAATGATCTTTTCATCTATCCTAAAATCTCCAGAGCTCATGCGCGATCCTTAATCTGGTTTACATCGAATCGATCGGAAGAATCCTTTCATTAATTAGCTGCGTTGGTAGCAATAAGCCTCTAGACCACCTTACTTCCTAAAAAACCTAAAAAGTAACACTGGTCAGTATATCCTGTTACAGAGGTCAGCTCGACAGGCGTAAGACATGCAATTTTCTAGGATATAAGATGATTAGAAGCTTTTTCAGCATCTATTATAATTATTGGTACTTTATAGCCTCTTATTCAGTCTTTTAAGCTCATTGGTAAGCGTCAGGACTCTTCCAATCGCAAAGGAGTTTACTTTGAATGGTTCACACGTACTTCCATCTGTTTTTGCTCTTATTTTGAGCGTCTGAATCTTTTTTTTTTTTTTTATTCATCAAGAAATGAGACCACGTTAATCCATTCTAAATAAGCCCTTTAGTTTACTCATAAATATCGTATAGTTAGGCAAAGCTACAAATTGAGATTTGACTTAAGTCATGAAATTGATTTTGTTAAGCCGATGATGGTCGAAATTCGTGGGGTCTAGGCTAGAGTTAGGTTTCTAGATCACTTAGTTTATTTTATAGGCATAGCAGTAAGAGGAAGGGAGATTCTACATATATTAAATGAACGTTGACATTACTTCGGGAAGGGTGAGGCAGATATAAGAGGATTTTACCTGCTCTGACAAATAATACAATAACAAATCAGGTGATGAAAAAACATATACGGCGGTTGAAAAAAAAAAAACATTTTTTTAACTTTTTTTTGCACTAGAATATAACAAACTAATCAGGATTATTATTTCTTGTCTTTAGCAGGATTTATATTTGTTTTTAAAGCCGAATAATGCAAGATATCTCTGTTTTCTAAAATGTTAAAGGAGTATAATTTCCAAATTATATATGCAAGAGCGGGCGGAGGTAAGGCATTTGGATAAATCTAGATTATCGTGCTATTGAGTCTAGCTAGTTAAGACTAGAAAAAGTTCTATTATTAATATGTGGAGTTAGACCGGACAAAAGTTAGTGCGATGGAGAACAGACAATTTAAAACTGTGAGTGACACATAAATAAACAAGTGAAGGTTTAGGAATTAGTAGTTTATGTAACTTCTATATAATGAAAGGTATTAAAATACGAGTGTGGTTTTATGAAACGAACGAAGTGACTTTCATGATAATATCACACGAGTGCTTTAATGCCTAATTATTTACAGTTACATAGTTACACTGCTTTATCTACACAAATATTATAAATCCTCAATGACGTGTTCGGGAACTATTAGAATGACCGCCATTGCACCGCCATGGCCAACTTGATTGTGCCGGCGGTCGGGGAGGAGGATAACCGCGGTCGGGGAGGAGGATAACCGCGGTCGGGGAGGAGGACTGAATTGTCATAAAGTTCACCGATATCGATGTAGTAATGAATGTTCATACATTATTACAACACTGGCACAGATAATACACTGATGTTACATTACTGGGTGCAATAATTTCTGAACGCAGAATTGAGGATTTATGATATGGGTGTAGACAAAGGCTATTTATGGAATTAAGCAATTACAATTTCAGTTTGGTTTCCATTGAGATCATTAGAAGTAAATTCACAATGATTTAGGTATTCACTCATTGAGACTTCAGCACAGCTCAAGATTTAAGAATTGTCTTCTTTTACGAATGTAGTACCTACTCGCGCACTTACATAACACCATGTGTGGACGAGTTTAGTGAAAGAGCCCACTATGTCGATTTACAAGGACACATCATCATTTCACTAATAATAGCGTATTTTGTTTAGTTTTAGGAAGTACTAATAACTCCACGACAACTTCTGTCGACGACGTGGGACCTTTTTCCCCGGACTGACACATAAGCCCTAGAAAGAACCACATAGACAAAGGGCACTTAATACCCATAGCAAACAGAAACTGTAATGAATTCCAATTAAAAACCCTAGTTTTCAGTAAGCTACAAACATACGTACGGTTTTTCCCCAAGTTCCCCATCGCACTTAGAAGATAACTATTCAGATTTGTTATTTATCTAGTTTCGATTTAATTACCTATGTATAACAACTATTGTAAAAAGTTACAGATGTTACATTTCGAAATTTTTTATTAGTGATTTCTGACCACTAGTCCCATAGCGATATAGTGCACCCAATATATGATTTCAAGCTCACATGGTCATTCACATTATAAATATTATTCGAAACGGGATATTTACCATGTTTATTTGAGTTTATGAGCACCCGATATTTCGGCGCAGTTGCATGCACCATCATCACGGAGTAACAACACGGAACAACACGGAGTATCAGTTACTCCGTGATGATGGTGCATGCAACTGCGCCGAAATATCGGGTGCTCATAAACTCAAATAAACATGGTAAATATCCCGTTTCGAATAATATTTATAGTGCACCCAAGTTAAATGAAAAGGTTTCAGGAAGCCTATTTACGCTTGAGCTGTCAATTTCATTCTATTAATATTTCGGTACAGTTATAATTTCATTCTGTATAATTGATATGCTTTACCGACCAACCCGAATTTCAAAAAGAAACATCTGTAACGGAATTCGTATCCTTATATTTAATCCGGCTTTAAATATTGGGTTTTGTTAATCGGCTTACAAATAAACGCGGGATATTTCGGTTCAAATTGCTTTTACGATACCAATTCCCACATTTTGTTTCCCAATGGCGGTAAAGTTTGTAACTCATAAACAATTGGTATAAAGGTACACATATATGACACATGATCATATTTGAGCATGCTTTAAGCATGCTAGTTTTAAGCATGCTTATAAATAAAAAAATAAGCACGCTTAAAACTAGCAAATTTATCCCTCGCAAGTGTGAATAGCAGCAGACCATGCTTATTTTAAGCGAGATTACAAACATGCTCAAAATATGAGCAATGTGGGTCAGTACCTTTAGATGGCTATCACACTGCTGCGGTTTCCGTATGCGGTGCCGGTGTGCGAGCGAAATAGCGCTCTGCATGCGTATAGCGCTGTCTCGTTCACCGAAGCGGGACGCGGCGTCAGTGTGAATCCCGCCTTAAAGGAAGTCATGTCCTACTGACTGGGCCAATGTTTATTTTTTTTTATTTCAATTTATACACATGCTCACATTTGAGCATGCTTTTACAGTTGCTAGCAATAAGCTTGCTTAAAAATAGCACGCTTGCTAGCAAGTGTGAATAGCTGCAGAGCATTCAGCATACTATTTTAAGCAAGCTTAATAATATGCTCAGAGAATCACATTTAAAGGAAGGCTATTATCCTACTGACTGCGCCAATGTTATTTTTTTTTTGTTTTAATGCTTGTTTGAAATACTACCTGGTATGATATGTCTGATGGAAAATTCGTATGTAGGGTTGATTAAGCTTTCAGTTTTATAACAGACACACCAACTAATTATATCAAATTATTATAAACAGGGAAGATCGGTATAAGCATGTGGTTCCTTAGTATTATTTTATTGGATAATCAATCAAAGTCATTGTACATGGCGCTTTCAACGATGTTATATGCAGGAATGTGTACAAGAGTATAGCTTTTTAAGCTATTCAAATTTAGTTCTGCTACCGTAACAGCAATTTGAAAATTTGATATTGATTATATTGTAGATATCTGTCGACGACGTACATTTTACACACATAATACATATCCTTGTAGCATCACATACAGCAACACTAATCTAGCCTAGCTTAAAAGCCAAGCATCCAAATGTCAAATCTCTTATTAAATTTGTTTTTCTAATCACTGTTTTCATACCACAATCACTAGCAGTCCTTTCAGCCAGTTGAAACCAATTCCTAATTTAAATTTGGAATTTTAATTCCCATCGGATGCGTTCCAAATACAAAATCGGAAACAGCGTTCACGCTCACGTTCATTTGAATTTTCTTTTGGGTACGTTCCTTTTGACTTTCGGTTAGGCTCAACGAAGAGGCAGTTTTTTAAAATTGTTTACATCCAGGCGTAGGCTGGGGACCCGTCGGACGACAGTGAGTCGAGAGAACGACGCACTGCTTTTGAACGCTGTTGTCAGTAGAGCGACGAACTCGAGCAAGGGTTTTCGACACCCTGCATTTGTTGGTCGGGGTTTGTTGACAGCTGTAAACATTAAAAGAATATGTAAATTTAAATGAGGGATTTTTAAATAGCGAATAGAAGAGCCACAGTAAAATGGCATTAATCCAAGCCGGCTAGCATATGTTACGTTGTCGCCTGTCACTCCATACTTCGAGTCGCGCTTGAAGTATGGACTGTCGCGTCAAACGTCAAGTTATGCTAGGCGTTCAAATTGCATAAAAATATTTTACTGAGAATGACGAAGTATCATTGCAAATCTTATAAATGATTCCATTTAATTTTACATCAAGGTTGTAAGTTCTAGGAAGTGACGTCAAACCGTATGCGACCTAAATTCAACTATATTTAACTAAATAGTTCATTACGAGTATAATTAAAATAAAAAGGAACATATAGTCGATCGCATGAGTTTGACAAGGAACGACGTGGTCACATGACAAACACAAACATTTAAATGTATTTACAAACAATAGGTAAAATGATATCAACTTGTTCTGTCATCGTGAGTTCGTGACTTAGGCAAAAACTCCAGATTATTTTTGGTTTTATGTGACGCTGTTTAAAAAAAATGGAAATCGTTTGCTAAAATTAATTATCATTTGACAGACAGTTGGCACCACTTGGAAGGGCCAGGAACAACATTCATACTTCTCTAATTTCACATACAGATGGCAGCAGTCCATCCGTAGAGTTGTTGGGAGAGCGAGGAGACGGAGTAGGCGCATGTTTAGGTATCTCTCTCCCCGCATTCATTTTGTCATGTAACTGAGCAAGACGCATGCTCATCTGTCGCCTCTCCTTCTGCTCTCGTTCTTTCTCCCAACGTCTAGCGCTGTAGCTCCTTATAGAGGATGAACTGCTCTGTACTGAACTTATACTTGGACGTCGGGAACCTGTGTCATAAAAATGATGGTTAGATTATGAAATCGGGTTTTATGATGTCTGTGCGTGCTATGCGATGGTGTGTTTGAGGCATAGCTTAAATGTGTTGATAGATTTGTTTTTTTGCAAAGTTTGAGAGGTGTAAAAAGCTTCTGAAGTTTTATTGATATGCGATAATAGTAGTTTATGCAACTGATACATAATGAGGGGCCTAATTATGTACAGTTGCATACATTACTTTATTTACACACATATTGCAAGTACTCAAAGATGGGTTCAGAAGCCGAAGGCAATTGACCTGCATTACTAGGTAGCTGAAACATACCCACAGGTGTAAGCTTAATAAAAATAAATAAATTATAACCGATAAGGAAAGTATATTTATTTATTATAATATAGTTAATATAAACATTTACATTTTCGCAATTAAAAATGTTTCGACAAACAATAACTGACAAGTTGATAACAGAAATGGCGGCCGTACAAACCATAGAGAAAATAGAGAAATATATATATATGTACAAACTTCTGTCGCGAGTTTTTTTTTAATATTAGCCAACGAACGAAGTCCTTATTCTCATGTCATCCGAGATCAAAATGTCGTGCGGTTTATGTCAAAAAATATATCGTACTGACGATTCATATCGACAACATTTTAAAATCTATGGATACTAGAATAGAAACCCATTGAAATTGTGTTGGTTTTGACAGCTGTTCCGAATTTGAAACTCATAACTTAACAATGTTGGAGCATGTAAAGTTAAAATTACATTACTGCCCACAAAACAGAAAAAACGGTAGAAGCGGCTTACGTCGTGATTAGTACGAGAACCAGTGTCGCCAAAACGCACACTAATTTAAACACAAACACATCAGTATCTTAAAGATGATTGGCTAAATTATCTTGCTTAAAAAGTAATATGAGCCATGACCGGTTATATAATTTGAACTTTATGATTAATAACACATAGTCGAAATTGTATTCGTAATACTTATTTCATACAAAGTAGCGTCATCTAGCGTCGAATAGCTTGACCTACGGTATTTCCAGTTCAGCAACTCGACAACAGATGTCACAAATAGCAAAATCTTCGTCTATATTCTTTCTCCCTTACAGTTGCGTGGTCTTAGTAAGAGTAAGCGAGATAACATGGAGGTAGGGCTTTACGTCGTAGGATGCAATAGTGATGTAGAAGAGTCGGTGTCATATCGATAAATAATAATTAGTATAGTTTTCCAAGTAAATTAGGTACTTATTTTTTTATCAATACATACAACAATACATAGTTGCGACTTGCGACATGACGTGTGAAATATTTTTTTTTAATAATATAAGTAGCATAAACTTGTTTGTTTAAAAAGGTTATGTATCATAAATAAATTATATTGTCGTTTTTCAATACCACGATGAAGGCAAACAAGCATACGATCCACCGGATGGTAATATGGAGCTTCCGTAGCCTTTGGATGCCTGCAACTCCAGAGGTGTCACATGCGCGTTGCCGACCCTTTACAAAAAGGAGTTTCATTGTGTTGACGACTAAAGAAACGAGAGGATCCCTCGTCCTGTTACAGCTCTTTCTTTGGCAATCCTACTCACCGGCAGAAACACAACTCAAGATTTTTCGTTTTTATCCGACTTAAAAAAAAGAAGGTTCTCAATCTGACCTGTATGTTTGTATGTATGTCCGTTTGTTCACGATTATCTCGTCTTTTGCCGAACCGATTTTGGAGCGGTTTTCAAAAAAGTATTTGTTACATTCTGAAGAAGGTTTTAGTATACTCGTACAACAAGGCGTTCATTTATATTTATATATTATACCTAAGACAATTTTTGCCACTTTTTGACATCTTTATGTAAGAAAAAACAAGAATAATAATAAAAAAAAACCTCCTATCGTAAGTAGAAGTAAGACATGGTCAATTTCCGAGTTTATTCCCCTGAATCGTCTTACGTAATAAATGAATGACAATAATAATAAATACGTAAATACATAGTAAATAAATGAATTACAGTACTTACGCACGGAAATTCAACACTATTATTATTGGTACGTTTCCTCTTTAAAAAATATTTAATTATTGAAATGCAGTGAGTGTTAGAAATAAATTATTAGGAACACATAATGTTAACATCAATCAAAAACCATTACGTATATATAAATATCGATATCGATAAGTTTTTTCCAACATTTTCCTCGCACTAGCTTGAGTAGCGGCCGATAGTTGAGACATTCGAGAAAGTTCTTTAGTGTTATGCTAAATAGATATCGACCTTATTTCTTTAAGATACAGTTGAAGTTTCTATAACGTATTAAGAAATGTTTTCCGCAAAACGAAATATGTAATAAATATTAAAAAAATAATGAAAATAAGACTTAACGATGGTATGAAATGCCACAATGGGCAAGATTTGACCTCCGGCTCTCGTTTTTGTACTATAAAATAGCACAATGAGGCATATTTGTATATTTTTCTATACTTTTCAATGCACATCAGTCTCGTTTAACCGCTCGTGCCGTCCGTGACGAACTGACTGCTATCTGTGGTCAGGGTTTGAGTTGCTACTCTTACCTTTGCCACACGCGCCGCGCATACGTTACGTTTCTATAGTTTTTTCTGTTTTGTGTTACTGCCACAGAAAAGAAACTTATCATAGTGAAATCGTTTGTTGTAATGCTGGTCATTGCCTACGGTTTTTGAACGCATTTTAGAGGACTTACAATATGAGTGTAGATAAATGAATAAAGTTGGTTAAAATTGAACTAGACAAATAAATGTGTGCTTAAATGGTACATTAGGTAAATCAATTGTATTTTAACTTTTAAATTTAGCATATTTAAACGACATTGACAGGCGGACGGCATAGTTTTTTTTTCTTTCGTTATCTCAGAATTCGAAGGAGCTTAAAATTAAAGCGTTTTGTTTTTCGATGATCAAAATGGGAATGAAGTAAATAGTTTTGAACAAATACTTGCTTACGTTAGTCAAAATGTATTTATTTAGGTAACAATTACGTGTACCTACTCTTTCCATTTTCATCGAATCGAAATAATACATGAATATTCAACCAATTGCAATATGAAACATAAATAAGTAATTGCATCATGTTCAAGTATTCAAACGATTGAGTACGTATTATTTTCTTTAAGCATTTGAAATATCATTAATCCAGATAAGGTTCCAGTGGCGATGCGTCAAATACAACTCGCAATTTAGTTTATTTTTCTTCCATACTATGATGGAACATTTAATAGAGCATGCCACTGAAACCTCTTTAAATATTTTCTTCCTTTAGCTCCTATGAACAACACAATTTTAATACATTGTGAGGCGTGGAATACAACATGTGGTTAACAGTGTGACATGAACATCGCAACCAAACGCCAACATGCAACAGTTTACGTATAGCGGCGTAACTATAACATGTTATTAAGGCACATACGTTACACCATGTATAAAACCCCACATCTATATATAACAAAAAGAGAAAGATGCCATATTTAGTTGTTTTTCTTTAAGTGTTTTTGGTTCACACTTTCCATTTATGTGGAACCTATAGGTGCGTTTGGAAACAGTGATGATAAGAAAGGCAGGTGCCAAACCTACCAGAAAAAAAACACTGGAGAACCTTATGACTTGCCTTGTCTTACAAGTACGCCGCTATAAAGCTTGAAGCGAGGTGCGTGTGAAACTGAGGCTGAGCCCACCTTAGGCCTCCCTACTTAGAAATTGCCTGCGTCGGTGAGTTCTAATTTTATTTAAAAATTATAGAAGATATACGTGTAATAGGTATGTAAATTACAAAGATACTGGGAAACAGTGGCGGCGCGTCCATATAACTCAATTCTCGCCGGCATGCCTAATTTTCAGACACCTAAGCAGTGTTCCTAAAGTTCGTTAAGAAAATTCAAGTCAAATTAAGCTCCAGCTTACCAAAAATTGTTTTTGACCTGCCGCCACTGGGGACACAGACAATTTCAACAGGATGCTCGACTTAAAGTGTGATTGGTGTGTTTTTAGCCTTTTTGTGTTCAATATTTAAGCCAATGTGAAGTGATGTGTTCAAGTGTAAGGTCAACTTTACCTCGTTTCTTTATGCCATTGCAAATATATCCGTATACCTATAGCTTATGACAAGATCGGATGAGAAACGTGTTTTTAGCAAATGCAAGTATGTTATAAGTAGCGGTTGAGAATTGAAGCCTTCCAGATTCCGATCTTGTTCATTCAATAGTGACATCATTCGGATTGGAAATACATTAACAATGGCATAACATCAACAGTGTGGTAGAAAGAGATAGAAGGAAGGACCATGGCCATCTTGCTCGCGCCACGGGAAGGCGCGATGGGTCGCGACGAACACCACGATTTTCAGAAGACATGCCTTCGCCCCCCCATTACTTCTAACGAAGAAAGCTTCAAACATGGCGTCACACTTACAAATAAAGCTCACATGTACGATCCATCGTTTTTGGTTTATCACTGATGAGTCCAAATATGCCATTAGGGATTAAAGGATAAATTATTGATAAATCTGATATTGGACACAACAGAATACTAAGTAACCAACTACTAATTTAAGAATATAAAGGTATGTAAATGTTGCATAACAGCTATCTGTATCGGAAGACGAAAGGTACCTACATATATGTAATCATCATCATCATATAAAAATAAAAGTACAATAAAGAAAAATCACCCAAGAAAATTGATAAAACACCCAAAAAAAATTGTTGTAGACAAATGTTTGACTATTATGGCAGAGGTACAACAATCACTGTTCAGTAAAAGGTACTCACTCAATTGTGAATCTTGTGATGTAGATGGTTCTTGAAGCCTAGAACAATCTGTTCAGAATCACATAACTGAGGGAAATTGATACACAGACACTCTTGCACAGCACTCTATATCCTCTCTACTTTAAATAATATACATGATAAAAACGTCAAAGGCATGGGACTAGACGAAGGAAGTAAATACTAAATAATACTATAATACTCTTCGTTGTTCTTATTAAAAGTAATAAACACCGAAATTGTGGAAGAAATAGGTACAATCGAAGAAAGAAAAATGCACAACAAAAACAATATTTATATGGGATGTCAAGGAGAAGAAATAACTTAGTCAGCCGAAAAAGGAAATATTATTTAATTAGGATATTCGTTAAGTTAAGAGGCGTAGAACTCAAAATTTTTGGAGCTTTGATACCTGAATCTTGTTAGGGAGTCGATCCACCATCATCGGCTCTAGAAGAGAAATACAAGGGCATGTTGGCTTTAGTCAAGGAATGGCACAGGAAAAAAGAAAATGAGAAAAAAAGCAATGTATGCTGGAACAAGAAATATTTGGCTTCAAAGGAAAGGATCGGCATATTTGGAGCACCGAGTGCGTCGTGACTCGCGCCACTAACATCAACGCAACAACTAACGGGACGTCCCATGCGACACTGCGGCGGGACGAATGCCGGGCTCTCGAATTTCTAGCACCGAATTTCCAGGATCGAAACAACGAGATTATCTTATTGATATCATAAACATTCATCTTAAAAATGATAGAAATTGCTTGCAGAGAATACATAGATGCCTGGGCTGTGCCTTTTTTTGTGGTTGTTTGACTTGGCAAGGGCACTGCTGTGTTTCTTTAAATGACTATTAATGACTACAAGATTTCGTTGCCTCGATCCTCACTTCGTAGTGACTGATATTTCTGATGTTTAGCTACTATGTTGTGTGTGATTTTGAATAATTTATATTTACATTCATTAACTATGTCGACATACTCGACATTAAATGAAAATACTTAAATCCAGATATTATCTTCTACAACTTTTGCTTCATCGAATTTAGAGTTATATACTTTGACATATCTTTTGGCTGTGTGATGTCATGAATGAGTCTTGTGTGATGTGTAGTACTTTATTCTTCTTAGCCTGTTTTAGTATCCCACTGCTGGGCAAAGGCTCGCCTTTTTTTCTCCAGTATTTATATGTACTACATTTTTTTAGAATGCTGCTGGAGATTCATATTATTTATTCGATTATTGTTATTTATTATACAATGAGGTTATGACAAGGAATATCATAGAATATTGGTATGTAGGTACCTACTACTTCTGACAGACTTTAGACTGAAGTTTATGTTTATAAAGTCGGAGGTTTGGGTATTAAAAGCAGGTTAACAACAACATGCTCCACGACTAGGTCATCCAGGACAGTGCGATGACAATGAGGGTAGAAATTCGAGAGTCTGTTATTTGAGCATTTGAAATTTAAATTCTGAACTGATCGCCAAAGCAATTCAATTACTTGTGAGCAAGAAAATTGGCAATACATTTTATATCCTCGACTCGTCGTTTATCTCTTCTATTTGTGAATGTGAAATAGACAGCCCACGTCTGTCACATTAATTGAATTCCGACATTGGATTTGGGACTGGGAATTGTATTCCGACTCAGCGCAAGTTGAAACTACTGTATTGTAGAAAAGTTTAACTATATGATCTCGTTCCATTTATCTACTCTACAATCATCGTCAAAATAATGTTAGGACTTACAGTACAAGAGCTCTGGGGAATAGCCAACAGTCGGTGCACGGCACGACACATTTCCTTCCATTTTCTTAGTTTGAAAATAAATGAAGCTCGGTTGAAGGTGCACCTTCACGTCTTGTAGGTACAAGTTCTTTTTTAGCCTATCGCATATTGTTCTTTTTTTGTTGTAGCTAGCTAGGTTGAGCTAGCTCTGATTGTCTTCTCTTTTAATCTTCAGTTTCTAGACGCTTATGGTTTTATTCGCAAACGTCTGTCAAATCTATTATGCCGAGGATAATCTTTAGTCCCTATCCTTCATTTTGATATTTCTGTTTGTTTGCCTACGTAAAATTAACAGAGATTTGATTTTTTTTAGATATGGTCATCATTCCGCAGTTTGGTCCGGTATCGCCTCCTCACATGCCGAACGTATCGAAACTACTCCACTACACAATTCGATTGCCAATTTTTTTGAGATGTATTGTTTGAAGACCAGTTGCAGAACACGGCAACCCGCAGTCGCCCGCCGCCACACCGAACGTGCATTATGGGAAGGCGCGCTGCATACATCGTTATCACCTTTGGCGGCGCACTTGGGCGCGTGCGCGCCGCCGTCCCTTACGGCCTTCAGGTGGCGCGAGATTAGCAAGATGGCCGCCGTGCGCGCCGCACCTGCGCGCGACGCCGACACCGCCACCCCGCGCCGCGACGTGCGCCGCGACGTGCGCCCCGACCCGCCCGACTCCAGCGTCGCGCCCGTGCCGCCCGAGCGCGACGAGGCGCGCGACGACGCGCGCGTCAGGCTTAGTGTGCCACCTGGGATAAATACTTGCCGTTAGCCACGTTACACTACAAGGAAGACGACGTCATGAATAGACTTGCATCGATCAGATAGGAAACGGAGCCTAATCCCAATATAAGGCATTGTTTATCCGCAGGGTTAAAGGATCAGAGGTTGCCAATAGAACCGTGGAAAAGAACCAGGCTAAAACATGGATGGATGGCTTATAAAGTTACCGGTACCGGTGTCGTTGAGCGAGTACAGGCACGGCGGGGTGAGACGTGCATCAGCGAGATGCGCAGGGTGGTAGCGCGCGCGCGTGTACAGGTGCAGCACCATGCACAGCAGCCCGGCCAGCACGAAGATGCCCGACGCCACGCCGAGCAGCGTCGGCATATCCGCCGTCAGCAGCACCAGGTCTGCAAGCAAAGTTTCAGGCGTTCCAGCACACTCACATAACGTCACTATCACTATAGTCGAAGCTTCTATTACCTTCTATTGTAGTTACCTATACTCGACTAGTGTTTACCTTTAGGTATGCATTTTTCAACCTCTGTTTTTTATGTTCTGTAGTGTGTGCTTTATTGAATAAAATTTATATCTATCTATCTATTATCTAAGGGGTAGATATAAGTTATCTACTTCTTGGTTTGGTGATAAACTGATTATGAGGCTTGAAGCTAAGTAAACTAACTTTGATTTAACACCAAGCAGTTTGATTCTGGCCAAGCCGTGTTAATAATTTAGAGACTAGATATTAGTTTACTAACGGTGTGGTTTGTTTCAGTAATATTACTGGATAACATCATATTCAGCGCAACGATGGAAATCCCTTTGCTCAATGGTGATATCATTGTAAAAACATCTGTTGTATAAAGTTTAAAATGGGGCGGACCCAAGATAGAGCCCTGTGGCATACCTCTGAAGATAGTAAAAAATAATAGTATTTTGTTATAGAAAGAAGTTTTAGAACACTACTTGCGTGGGCTGGCTGTGACTGGTGTTGTGGTACCTGGGATCGCACTGAAAGAACGCTTTATGGTTGACTAACATGCATGACGCGAGAGTGTCAAAGGCCTATGCTAGAACATCACCTTCAGTGCAGAACACTCTCTGCGTCGGCCGACTGTGACTGGTGCTGTGGTACCCGGGATCGCATTGACAGAACGCGTTGTGGTTGACCTGCACGCATGACGCGTGAGGGTCGAAGGCGCGACACGTCTGCCGGTAGAAGCATTGCTCGCCAAGCTTTTTCGCTGGAATGAAAAAAAATAAGATTACAATTTAGTACTAACAATAATAACAATCATTACTATGTCATGACTTCAGAAGTATTATAAGTACTCTATTTACATGTCTGTCGATGCTAGGTATATTTAGCTGTTAGGTAGGTACCAAAATAAAGAGATATTATTGGGTCTTAACAAACACATCCCTCGCTATATCCGCGCACATCTCTAGTAGAAACGCAGCCTAATCCCGATGCCTACGTATCCTCAGGATATAGGCTAAGCATTTTCCATAGGTTTATACGTATTTAGTAGTAAAGTTGGAATAATCTGGATATTAAAAGGACATTAGCACATCTCATAAACTACCAAGTGTGGTAATGAAAACGTAACTCGTTTAAAATAAAGAAAATTACAAGGAGTTTCTTGAAGCTAGGAGATAATTAACTTTCTGAAGAAAATAAAGATCGAATAGTAGGATTGGGACTATTGGGAGGGTTAGGGAGTCTAAAAGAATGCATCTACGAGAATGGTGATTTGGAATTATGGAAGCAATTTTTTTTATCTACTCTTCTGGTGATCATTACACTCATTGGCAGTATAGAGAGTTCATGGGTGGACTAGTGGGACAAGGTAGGTATGGCTGCCATTATCTACGAGTATGTGAATTGCCAACGTTTGACCAGAAGTTGAAAACGTTTCCCAGGATACCTTCAAAATGATTTTTGAAGGTATTCTGAGAAACGCTATAAGGAAAACTGCTCAGACAACCGCCGGATGGGCTCCCAAATAGAATAAATCCTGGAAAAGTTGGACTATTAACCATTTCAGATATCAAGTTTCCTTAATCATAGAACATTGAGATACAGACCTTTAGCGCAGCCGCGCGCGACTCCAAGTGTGACCGGGTGCTTGGGGTCGCATTGGCAAGAACTCGACGTAGGGTCGCAGAACGCGTGGAGGAGCGCCGGGTTGCAGGTGAACTCGCACGGTGACCCAAGGTACTTTCCCTTTTCTGGAATAAGACAAATATACATTCGTTGAGGTGACTCTGGTGAAAGTAATTCCGCGGTAGAATTCGAAATGAGGAGATCCGGCGACGGACCACAGTAGTAGACATCGGTTCACGGATTGCTGCTGATATGGGCCTGGACCGGACATGATGCCGCCGAGATGATGGCAGGTGGAACCAGCGTGTTCTAGCATGGATACCTCGTTCTTAAAGACTAGATCCTCCTCGAACCACATGGCAGGACGATATTAAAATATTGCAGGTTCTCTGGAGGAGAGAAACAACGAAGGCTTCTTGGAGAAAAATTGGAGATGCGTATGTATGCCTAACAGTGGGCACATAGCTGCACAGAACCGATTAGGGGAAAATAGTATTGATTCGATAAATGTACTCATATTGTCATTGATTAAAAATTTACGGACAATACCCAACATTATAAAACCTAGCAAGTAACAACGTAACTCTGAATTATTCAGATAGACTAAGTACCCAAACTTTCTTTTACCGAACGATTTTAAATTAATTTTACGAACGGTTTTCATTAAAGGCTTTGGCTCCGAATCTGTCGTTTACTTCCGGTTCCGGCCGATAAGGTTTTCCAGGAAATTAAAATCGAATCAAATAACCGTTAACAATTTCGATAGCGAATTATTTTTATTTATGGCGCCTTCCAAATTTAAAAGAGAATTTTTTTCTTCCTTGCTCAGGGGATCAATTTCGACAACAGAAAACTTAGGCTCTAAGTGTGACCACTTTGACACATTCTAGTATATGTTTCAAACAAGTAGTGATCGATGTAAATATACAATCAAAGAGAAAGCTTCGCCTTATCTTTTCAAACAAAAAAGTCTGCCAAAATCTGAGGGAGACGAGGTAGCAGACAATATTCTGTTTATACATACGTGCTCGCGTCGCTTCTTTTTGGAATCGCCTGCGAACATCTAGTAATGATATTCTCTGTGAGCTATCCAGGTATCTGGAATATCCCATATTTAAACACTGGGTTTCCGTGCACAGTGAGAGGAACAGGAAGTAACCTGTTCCTATCTGTGACTGTCTATTAGTGTAGGCATCTGAATAAGTTTTCAATCTGTGTTAAGTATTATTGTTACTTTAATTTTACTTTTATATTGATATGGATAATGAATTATAACAATGGAGTAATAGATAGTCGACTTTACAAATGTTAACATATGGTTTATTATCGGAATGCAAATGTCATACAAAATCAGCTAAGTATCATATTTGCTTGTAATTTCAAACAAAATATAGAAGACAGTATTCTTTTAAATGTGGATAAGTGTCAAACTTTTAAAGTAGTACTGCCCATCAGAAAAATAAACGATTATATTTGAACCAATTCTGTAAACGAAGCTTGGTTTTTGATTTGGTTTAAATCTTCTATCATAAAAGTAATATTGTACTTACATGTGAAATTATATTCCATCTTTTTGTAAACTAGACGTAGTAGAACACATCCAAAAATAATACATAAAGACATTTCCACGGAGCTCTTTACCCACTGAAAACGATGACCAAAATGCGTGTAATAGATTTTTGAACTAGTTTTAATGAACGGGTATGATTTTTCTGCCTATCCCTTTGACAGAGGGTCAAAGTCAAAGTCAAAGTCAAAGTCAATTAGTTTATTTGTACAACATGGGTATATAGTACAAACAGAGGTACAGGTCTTACAGAATTAGAGTAGCATCACCATGTCGGGCCACAGGACATACAAATTTTAGTGTTTTTTCTTTAAATCTGTAACTACATGTTAATATTAATTGCAGTCGGACAAAAAACCCTTAACAGTATAATATGTACTATCCACTAAAAACTCAAATAATTTTCTTTTGAAACTTATAATATTTTCTATACTTCTTATTTGTTTCGGAACTTTATTATAGATTTTTGGAGCCATACCAAGTATACTTTTCTTTAAAAATGCTGTGTCGGAAGACATTGAAGCTATTTTATTTCTTAAACGAATACTCTTAAATCTTTTAAATAAGTGCAGGTTGCTTTTAACAAAAATAACTAATTCATAAATATACAAACAAGGCAGAGTCAATATACGTAGCTTTTTAAAGTGTGGTACGCACGAAGCTGGTAGCTGAATTCCACATAAAGATCTAACGCATCTCTTTTGCGCTTTAAATGCAGTTTCTCTATCAACTGAGTTTGCCCAGAACATGATACCATACCTTAGTGTCGATGTTACATAAGCGTGATAGGCCGTTAAAATAACCGGTTCATCAACATTTTTTCTTAGATTATGTAGGAGGTATGAAAATTGATTCAGTTTCTTACATATATTGTCAATTTGATTATTCCATGTTAACTTATGATCTATGCCTATTCCTAAAAATTTTGTCACATCTGTTTCCTCAATTTTTTTACCCTTATATGATATATTTAAATTACGGGTATCATTTCGTCTATGTTTAAATGTCATGATTTTAGGTTTTTCCATATTAATTTTTAAATTGTTGTTTGCTAACCAGTTAATTACTGTTTCTAATGTTTTGCATATATCATTTTCATATATTTCTGGGTCTTTACAAGGAAACATTATAGTGCTATCATCAGCAAAAAGAACCATGGGATACTCGATAGCTCGTGGTAAATCATTGATATAAATAATAAATAATAGAGGGCCTAAAACGCTTCCCTGAGGTACACCGTAATGAACATGTTGAACTTCCGATGAATAAGTGACTTCGGTTTTTTTTCTAACGCATAGTCTATTTATCTGAGTGAACTGTAGTCGATTTCCTAAGTATGACTTAATCAAACTATGTACATTACCTCTAACTCCATATTTGTATAATTTGTCTAGCAATATTTTATGATCTACAAAATCGAAGGCTTTCGACATATCCATGTAGAGTGCTGATATCGGAACTCCTTTGTCCATATTTGTTATTACTACACGCATTAGGTCAAAAATAGCCATATTAATAGACTTACCCTTTCGAAATCCCATCTGTTCTTGTGTAAATAAATTATTTTTTTCGAAGTATGAGTAAATAGAATTGTGAATTACTTTTTCTATGACTTTTGAAAATATGGGTAGCAGTGCCACAGGTCTATAGCTAGCCAAGTCTTCCTTATCCCCTCTTTTAAATAGTGGTTTCACAATACCAATTTTTAATTTTTCTGGAAATTCACTTCTCTATGCATAAATTAGTTATGTGGCTAATCAATGGTGAAATGATACTGGATACAGATTTTACCACTTTTGTACTAATACCGTCATAGCCTGTACTATGGCTATTTTTTAATGAGTTAATTATAATTTCAATATCTTTCGAATTAACAGGATTCATAAACATAGAATTAGGTAAATTGGATGCCGTTGTATTCGTCTGGTCATGTTTATGATTATTTGTAACATTATTTATAAAATACTGATTAAAAGCTTGCGCGATTTTTCGAGGAGATTTTATACGTTCACCATTAGATACTATCTGCTGAATATTGTCTATGGGTTGTTTAGATCTACATTTATTTATAACATTCCATGATGCCTTTGTTTTATTACTAGATTGTTTAATATAATAATTATTTTGTGTTTTCTGGGTAAGCTTAATAATTTTCTTCAATCGCTTTGAATAACTTTGAAAATTTGTTTTATCCCTAACTTTATCATCAGAAAATCTATATTTCCAAAGTAATTGACGTTTTCGCTTGCAACAGGCCTTTAACCCTTTGGTAATCCATTTTGGCTTTGTAGCTAAAGTAACTTTAATTTTTCTAATAGGGAAGCACAAATTATAAAGTAATTCGAATTGTTCAGCAAAACAGTTGTATGCTTCATTAGGATTGTTTGCCATATAAACTTCACTGAATTGTAACTCTAATAAACGATCCCTAAACTTATTAATATTTTCTAGACTGTAATGTCTCTTTTCCTTATACCAGTAAGCAAGAACACATGTTTTTTTAACGGGGCATTTTATAAATTGGGCAGTGTGATCCGAGAGCGCAAAGTCAATCACTTTAGCTTTACTGCCTCGCACATTGTGAAGAATATTGTCAATACATGTGTTGCTAGATAATCTAGTTGGCTCAGATATTGCCATTCTTAAATTATAGGACCACGATAAGTTTTTGAATTCTACGGACTGTGGCGTTCTCTTGAGCATATCGATATTAAAATCACCACATATAACTACTTTCTTCCCACTAAAACATAAATTATTTAATATACGATCCAATTTATGAAAAAATATATCAAAACTATGTCTATTGTTCCTCGGTACTCTATAGATACTAATTATAATTAATTTGTGGTCAGTTAATTCTACACCAGCACATTCCATTACATTTGGTATTGATATACTATTTAATTCGTTCAACATGCTATATTTATGAATACCCCTGACTAGAATACAAGATCCACCATTTCGGTTTTTCCTCGAGTAAAACGCGGCTAATTTAAAATTAGGAATAGACAAATATATTTCATCACCTAACTGCATATTGTGCTCTGTAACACAAATAACATCAATTTGAGTTTCCTTATCCACAAGCTCGTGTATGTGTATACTTAACAAATCAGATTTATTTATAAGACCATTGATGTTCTGATGTAATATATTAATATGACTGTATACCATAAGATCATTATTTACCGATTTACTAATTGATTGTCTATTGTACCTAAAAAATTTAACTGATTATAAAATGCTTTGTTTACATTGATCAGAACATTATTCAAGCTGCGAGCTAGTTTATATTTCCCTCTAAGGTTTAGTTGGTAGCCTTTGGTATCGTAGTCTCGCACACCAAAATAGACACTATTGGGTGTTTCCAGCCATACATGGGAAAATTTCACCAACTTTCTATGCAACATAACATTAAAGCTATTAACATAATCATTATAATCTTCATCATACTTATTTAAGCTATGGAGGATATCACAGATAACTACGTTTGTATGAGTACAATTTTTGACTGTATATTCTAAAGTACTTATAATTTTATTTAACGGGGTAATATTATAATCACTCCCACCACACATAATTACTACGCAATCGCTTTTATTGAAGTCTTTAATTTTTTCTTCTATGTTTTGCAGTACACGCTGGGTTGTTCCATATTGAATGATATCGGCCGTACAGTCATAATCGTTTTTGCGAATTTTCGATAAAGGTAGTAAAAGATCAGCTCCATGAAAATCTGATATAAGCAACAACCTTGGTTTGTTATTAGTTTTGTGTTTTATCGGTTTCTTAACTGGCGTCGCTTGTATTGAATGAGATTCTCGAGGCAAAAAAGGTCTTCCCGACAAGTCTAAACTACTTTTCTCAGCTATAGTATTGTTTATGTGTTCGGCAACCTTCGGAAGGAACAACACGGTTAGTGCTAGATGTGACAACTGGCCGTGGGTCCAAAGTCCATGTAATTTTTAAACGAAGAAACGGTTTTTGTCGTATTTCTTTGTCAAATCTCTTTTTTTAATGGTTAAGTTCACTATACACAGTATTTAAACACGTACAGATCCTTGTTCACTATCACTATTTCATTACATTACTCTTATTCACGTCAATGTATCCTAAATTTTTTAGTTTTATTTTTTTAACACTTTAAAGTTATACTGCACTGAGATAATATATCCACAGTCGCAACTCATAGTTTATCACACTTTAAGTCTATTTTTAGTCTATTTTCTTTAAAAAATCCATTTTAATCACATATAAAACACGGAGCTCACTGTTTACGTGACGGCGAGCGCCATCTACCAATGGAGGGGAAATAGATATGTATGTATGTATGTAAACACTTTATCTATATATATATTTATATATATATATATATATATAGATAAAGATAAGATAAACATGATGTCTAAAATGAATAAAATGCATTTTATTATATGAAGATACAAAATGCAATTGTAAGATCGTTACCTAAACGTGTTGAATATTGTATTGAAAAAGGCGGTGGTCACTTCGAGCACCTACTAAAATAATTTAAAGTATGTGGAAACAATGCATTTTATTCATTTTAGACATCATGTTTCATACAGACATTTACTGCTTAAGACCTACACAATCGATATCTAAATAGAAATAATGTAGGTTTTTTTTTTCAAAACAACCGGGTTCGATTCCCGAACGGAGTACAGATGTTTTTTAAAATGTATGAATGCAGTTTTTCTTATTATTAAAATCGATGACATGGTTCCTCAGAACAGATCTTCGTATATCTTATAGTTTCAGACTTTCCCATACTGACCGATTTGAATGAGACACCCAGTATAACTCAAAGGCGACTGACTGACATAGTGATCTATCAACGCACAGTCCAAACCGCTGGTTCTAGAGATTCCAAATTTGGCACGTAAGTTTCTTATAAGGTCTAGGGGTGCGCTAAGAAAGGATTTTTCAAAATTCATCCCCTAAGGGGGTGAAATGGGGGTCCAAAGTTTGTATGGGGAAACAAGATTAGTTAGTCTATTTTATTCAAAACTTCACAGAAGTATTCCTAACAATAAATGAGTAAGTACGTGTTGCAGGTTTTTTGAGAATTCAACCCCTAAAAGGGGGAAATGTGGTCAAAAAGTCTGAAAATCAACATGGGTATTGTTTCTATGGTTTATCGGGTCGTTGATTACGAAAACAACAACGATTTTAAAATCCGACGTGGCGGACGTGAAATACCATCTCCCCTGTTAGGGTACAATGGGGTTGAAATGTCTAAATATCCATATGGGTGTCGTTTTTGTTATTTTTTGGGACGTCAATTAAGAAAATGGCATCGATTTTGAAATTTAATATTGTGGACATGAAAATTCTTGAAAGTATTTGTGCCAAATTGCAATCTTCTTCTAAATATATAAAAGAAGAAACTGACTGACATATCAACGCACAGCCCAAACCGCTGGTTGTAGAGATTCCAAATGTGGTACGTAGGCCCCTTATAAGGCATAGGCACTTAGAAATAATTTTTAAAAATTTACCTTCTAAGGGGGGAAATGGGGTTCAAAGTTTGTATGGGAAACGAGATTAGTTCAACTATTTTATTCGAAACTTTACAGGAGTATTCCTAACGATAAATGAGAAAACAAGTGTTTCGGCTTTTTGAGAATTCAACCCATAAGGGGGAAATGTGGTGACAAAATTTAAATATCAACATGGGTATTGTTTCTATGGTTTATCGGGTCGCTGATTAAGAAATCAACACTTAAGGGGGTGAAATGGGGGTTGATAGTTTGTATGGGGAATTTTTAAACGTTGAACCAATTTAGATGAAACTTGGTATAGAGATAGTAAATATGTATACCGGGAAACGACATGGGACAGTTTTTATCTCGAAAATCAATCTTTAAGGGGGTGAAATGGGGGTTTGTATGGAGATATTTTTACCGCGAACCGATTTAGATAATTTTGTTGTGGATATAGTTTGAGTCCCAGGAAACAATATAGAATATTTTTTAAGCCGAAAATCAATCTTAGAGGGGTAGAAGACATATTGGTAGTTTGTATGGCGAATTATTAACCGCTGAACAGACGATTGAAATGAAACTTGGTACATATTATATAGATTGAGTCGCGGTAAACAATATAGGATAGTTTTTATCTCGAAAATCAACCCTCTAGGGGGTGAAACGGGGTTGAAAGTTTGTATGGGAAATTAATAACCGTTGAACCTATTTAGATGATTTGGTATGGAGATATTTTGCGTTCTGGGGAAGGATATATAATAGTTGTTATCCCAGAAGTCATTCCTTAAGGGGGTAAAAAGGAGGGTGGATTACTAATGCCACGCAAATGAAGTCGCGGGGAAAAGCTTCTATTCAAGAGTAGAAATCTGTATTAATCATAATCTCTCAGTAGTAAGTCGTTGATGTCGTAACAATTAAACAATTATTGCAATAATTTCTTTAAAATAAAAAATGAGGGAACCGCCGTCTTCAAAACGTGGTATACCGAAACCTCCAGAATGTAACGAATACTTTTCCGAAAACCGCTTCTAAATCAGTTCAGCGAAACGCAAGATGATCGCGGACAAACATACATTCCTACATGCAAACATACGAGTCTAACTGAGAACCTCCTTTTTTAGTACTTTTAGTACGCGGGCGAAGCCGCGGGAAAAAGCTAGTTGTACATAAAACAGGACAAAATACAGTCATAACAAAAGGAAATACAACGTACAAAGGCGAACTTATCCCTAATAAGGCCTAAGGGCTATATGTAATAAGGCCTCTCCAGGTATAGAACTTTATTTATACAATGGATCCACGTTTCAGGGTTTGGCATGTCGAATAACGTATGCGGAATGAAATCTGGACAAAGTTTTGAAGACGTAAAAAGTAAGTAAAGAAATAAACTCAAATTTTATATAAATGCCAATTGAAAGCTTATACATCAGTTAATTAATCCCGTACTTTTAATAGGCATTGGATTCTTTATCTTAAAATTATGGTTAATCGAGGAGAACAACGTCGCGAAACAGTATGTAATTTCTGCAGTATTAATTCCCTATGGCTAAAAGGGAAGACCGTGGAAAATTTTGTGGAAATGGGATAGAGCTAAAGAGCTATTTATAATATTTTTGCGTCCTTTTTCTTTACAAAAATTGCCACAAGAAAGCCTGGTTCAGGGAAACATTCCAGCATTAGCCAGTTTGCTGAGAGAGATCGATTAAAGAGAATGACAGCCCGCTGAGTCACAAAATCTTATAGAGAACTCAGGAAGGCATTCAAATGTGGCAGTAAAACTGTTTTAAAATATCTTGAAGACATAGGTATCAGTTAACAATTAAGAAAAGTTAGGCCCATCGTCTCCAAAAATTTTTAAAAATAACCGAAAATACGGCCACGTCGTTTGGTCAAAAAATTTAAAAACAGGTGTTTTTTCATTTTTGGATTTTACGAATGACTGTTGTTTAAAATGGAAATTCGTGGAAAGGTAACTATTATTTTGAGAACACCAATAATCTTACGGTCAAAAATGTGAAAAATGTCAAGTATACGAAGCTTCCTTAAAAAGTTATCCGATGGAAGATAAATTTAGATCTTAAAAAATCTGTACATTGTTGTTGTCGACAGTGATGGACATAAGGTACTACAACTTTCGTTTGAAACCTCGCATTGGAGTAAACTTACTCTGGCGTTTAATGTGAATAAATACATTATTAAAAACCATGAAAGATTATAAAAATAACTATGCTATATTTATTTTATAAGAAATCGAATGTTGTCCAGATTTCATTCCGCATACGTTAGTGGTCTAGGTAGTAAGTCGCTCATTATTTGACATGTCGAATAGTGGTCTAGCTCTAGGTAGTAAGTTGCTCATTATTTGACAGAAATTCTGGGTGCATTATAAATCGTCTTTCCGATTTCTGCCGACCCCTAAATTAGGGGACTATAACCGAATCTCTGGCCGTTGACTCGTTGAAAATTGTGTCTGCAAACGTCACCGCTATCCCTTGCGGTTATCGATACATTGCGGCATTTCACAGATAGATTGAAATCGGGGCACCTCAGTGGCCTACAATCTATGAAAAATGCATGCGATTATCGCCAGTATCTGTGATATTTGTAAACGGTTTTGTAGAAAAAATCCGTTGCACATACATGCAATAGACCGCTTTAAAAGGCATTCTTCAATTTCCTGCAGCTGCGAGGGGCCTTGGAAGTTTCTCGTTTAATGGGATAGTCTTTGTTTCTATTTGATGCGATGTTGCGAACAACTCCATTGTTGGGTAAAACTTACCTAGCTATAGATAGCTGAGCTTTTTTTGTTGTTTTGAAAAACAGTTACAAATCTGTCGAGACGTCGTTTACCAAGGTTTATTATTGAACTAAATAGACTTACAGTGCGTTGTAAAATTTGTCAATGTTAAGTACTATCTGAAATGAATTAGGTAGGTATTTTTTACAGGGTTATATTATAATTATGGAAATAAAATTGGCATTATTGCGTCACAAATACATAACACGCTCTATACATACATGTACTGTCTCTCCAGATAAGATGTCAGATATTAATAGGTATATATTTGCAAGTTTCTGTAGGTATGTAAAATACTGTAAAATAAATTAATTCACGTAAAAACACTCATGAAAGTAATGAATTGAAGTAAAACTGAGATGAGAAATTCCACGCATAGGTGAAGGTATGAAAATGTCATCTTAGTAACTACAGGGCCTAAAAGTCTTAAAAGCGTTTTTACAATTTTGTTTTTAGGACCTTTTGTTCTGCAAGAGTCTCGTCTATCACAAGATCTCAGTGAGAAATTAATTACCACACGTATCTTTGTGTTTGTAAGTACAATTGAATTTGTGCTTTAAAAGTGGGCGTTAGGTATCAAATTCTTTTGAAAGGCGTAGGCTTTCATTTGAGCGAGTGACAAGACTTTTGTTTGCGAACTGAAAAAGGCTTGACGACGTATGCATTAGGTATGAGTAGGGTTGGCGACGTATGTATATTTATTTTATCCTATGTAAACTTAATAAAAATAAAAACAATATTGTCCTCATTGCCTAGCTTTCTAATATAATAATTTGAATGATATTTTAAATGTATTTTTTAAAAGCCAAGATTGTCCCACTCCCTCTGCTGGGCAAATGCCTGTTTATCTTCCACTAATCTCAGTCGTGGTCTCTGTTTATTTTAAGTATTGGACACCGAAACCTTTATGGTTCCGTCATGGGGTGAAGTGCCATTACATTAGTGACAAACCATAGCTAAAGAGACAGCCCTAGCTTGACGTCACAGTTAGGGCTATTAGGGACATGTTTGCAGCCCGTTTAGGTAATTATTCGGCTTATGGAAGCTGTCTATGGTGTTGGATGAAGGTGATTGAGATCTTGTGTTTGAATGAATGCCACTTTTGAGCCTAATTTTGAACTACGGGGAAATTTTTGTTACATCGAAATAATATTTTCAGTGACTATAGTGCCATCTTTAACCGGACGTAGATAGCACTATAGTTATTAATGTCAAACACGGAAGATATTTCGATTTAGGTACTTGAAATTGTCCCGCATTCAAGAATGCCCCCCTGTACCTTAATCGGATTAATTTAACCAATAACCAAAAAAACAACTGACATTACAATATTTGCCTTGATTGTCACGTTTTTTTCATGATAAGATAAAAGTAAGGATGAATTCGGTATATGGTTAGTTAAAGACATATACATATAATCTATTATCGCCTTGTAATGCACTCGTGCGCAGTAGCCTCGAATGCAATGCAGTTATCTGGGCTCCGTATGAGGAAAATATCATTTGATGGTGGAACGCATACAAAATAAATTTGTTAGGTTTTGTATTGGCGAAAGTATGGAGGATATCCATTTTTTCCTCTTATGTATCCAAATTTATTTGTGCTTGGTATTGTAGGGTACAATGAGCTGCGAGTACGCAGGGAGCTGTGTCTGGCAACATACATATTTAAATTATTAAGAGGTAAGACATTTAACGGCCAGGTGTTGAGGTATGTTTGCGTGTACGTACCCGATAGGTACGTGTGGCGTCGTCGCCGGCCACGGCTGCTAGCGGAACCACACGGGCGCACCAACTTACTAGGCATGGCACCGATGACGCGTGCAATACGTACCCTCAACGTAATAGCGGAAAGTATCGACTTATTTTCATGTTCTCTGAATGAATTCACAAAGGCTGCATTATTTATATTATGTTATAGGAGAAATGATATAATCTAGTTCTATTATGTACCTATATGTATACTCTAGTTTTTAATCTCAAAAATAGTTACACTATTGTCTTATGCTTAGCACCTGTAAAAATAGTTGTAAGTGTGGAAATAAAATAAATTAAATAAGATTCAAAGAAAAAATTCAGTCACTGGATTTGTCTTTCTTGCTTTCCTAGTCTCCCTGACCTAAATCTCTGTGAACACACTACTTGTATTATAGGCAACACTACAGTATATGGACGTCTACTACCGACATATGGGTGCCGACTTTCAATACTGGAAGATAAAGCGGAGACGTGTTACATATGTATATATTGTGTATGTACCGTACGAGCGAGCGGAAATTATCTCGTTCAAGTAACAATATAGAGGTTCCGTCAATGTCTGTTGGTATTTGTGAAAGAAATGAAACGAGACGCTAAATATTGAGTATTGTACTCGTACTAGTAACTAAATATTTTGAAAAAAATCAATGCTAAAGTTCTCTTCTTATTCACTTAAAATATAATTTGTTTAAATTAATAAAACACAACGAGAAAAATCTAACAAATAAACACTGACTGAGTGTATTATCTATATGAATTTGTACGTCAATTTATAAGTTAACCTCAAATCATTGTTTTTTGAAAAATATTTTTTAAAATTAAGTTCAACGAAAATTTGGCATTTTCACTTTTTTCATAAATAGAACAAAGAGGTAGTCAACACCAACAAACCCCCTTCGAGTAGCATACCTAAAGTAAAGATACAATAATTAATAAAATAAAATATCAAACAGTCAAGTTACAGATCGCCATCTTTTAACTTATCAAAAGCTCAAGCTTTACGAAGTTAAAATAGGAAAGTTCTCAAAGAGAGAAAAACTTGCAAGCCTTAAATACGGGCCCCGGAAAGGTCACTTTATTCGATAGTTGTTTGAGTTTATTTTCGAGGACTGTATTAAGGCCAGGCGGGTCTCTGCTTTGTAGTAGGGACTAGGGACTTACTCGTATTTTCGAAATGTAGTGTTCCTAGACTTATATAAAATCCCTGGAAGTGCTAGCAAGATTACCTTTATTATATCGAAATAATATGTGAAATAAAGGACACAGACCTAATTATATTAATCCCAGTTACGCTGACAGCATAAGTACCCCTAACAAACATGACATAATTACTGAATCAACGTACTGGATGAGAAATACAAAAAGAAACGCATTTGCAAAAAACCCGCAACCCTCATTGTCTGTGTCCCAAAAAACATGATTATGTAAGCTTAAACATGTTTTCCACAAAACAAAACAGTACAATACGAGGTCCATTTTAAAGCACACTTTCACAATAAAACCCGGCAAGCATTAACGGTGTGACATCTGGAACTCTTGGCCGGCTGCCAGCGGCCAAGCCTTGGCTCACTACCGTTATTGCGTTATTTCAAACTTTTTATTTTTTCTGTTTTTTAGCGAACGCCTACTTGATTATGCGAGCAAAATGCGGTTTGAATAACAGTGCTAAGATGTTTTTTGC
Organism: Pammene aurita; assembly: GCA_947086415.1. NCBI lineage: Eukaryota > Metazoa > Arthropoda > Insecta > Lepidoptera > Tortricidae > Pammene > Pammene aurita. The sequence continues at coordinate 2,674,320 of OX352298.1, forward strand.
AGGCGCTGGAATATGTGTTTCATGATCTGATATGTCTATTAGGAATGGAATGACTTTTGCCCGCGGCTTTGTTCGTACACACTACACAAAATGTAATGACACAAATTCAATTAGAGTACATAAAATTCCTCCCATTTAAGATGTGATTTGCATGATAAAATGTTTTAAATAGGTAAACTGCTAGATGACATCTGGATGCTTTGAAATGCGGTTATTTTGAGGAATATCCAAACCGGTTTTAAGTTTCGAGTGATACCCACTATCTTACGCAATGGAAATAAAAATTGTATACCAAAAACACGGTCGAATAAATCAGTTCAGTTCCTGTTCATTCGTTAACGGAGTAAACATATAGTGTGCTGTTTGATATACAACTCGTTAAAGGCGGCTTATGTAAGTTATATATATAGCACTTTAACAGCTTGTGTTATGTAAATAGCCTGTTATTTATTACACAGTGGCTGATGTATTCGTGTACCGACGAAATAAATTGCCTGTTCAAAAAGTTTTCAGCACTCTGGTGAAATACAAAGTTGGGTGACAGGGGATTGAGAGGATTATGTTTTCATTTTAAACTTATACATAATTATAGCTGTATTGGTAGTAAGCTCAATGTAAATGAGGAGGCATGACATTCAAAACTCCAAATATAGGTCATATTTTACTTAGTCCAGTGCTCCTCGTATGACCACGCCACGATCGCCAGACGTTCAGAGCAGCATTCGGATCTTTGACATCAATTTGATCACATTTTGTAAAAATGTTGTTTGACTGCCAATTTCAATCAATTGGTGCAATTACACCTAAAATACACATTCTAGCAATGTACGAGTATGAAGCAATTTTGAGCGAAACAAAATTAAATTTTGAAGATAATTTATGTATGAAATGTCGTGATTACCTATACAAACAGCCTTTCCTTATCTGTAACAAAATCAGAATTATGCCGTGTAACTAAAGGATTGTCCCACTTAAACACGTAATTTGTCTACGCAGTCCCATCGTGAAACACGCAAAACTTTACGTTAGAGTTGAATAGTGTCATCGCGAGGAATCACGCAAACCCGTGGTTCTACGATATTGCAAACTGTCACTTTCGCTACTTCTCAACTAGGGCAGCAACACATTTTAAACTGAATTTGGCATTGAAATTATTTGTTAGTAGGGTACTGGAGCACTTCTTCAACATGTGCAGATATGGATCCAGGAGGTGCATTAGAGGAATTCTTTGTTATTTTTCAATGAAAAAAAACCGGCCAAGTGCGAGTCGGACTCGCGCACCGAGGGTTCCGTGCAAACCTGTAGGTATATAGGGGTAGTAACTTTAAAATATTTTCATTATATGATGTAACTAAAAATTTACGCTTAACGCAATTTTTCCTTTATCTGTGCTATAAGACGTTGCTTCGTACCAAATTTCAACATTCTGAGTTCACGGGAAGTACCCTGTAGGTTTTGATTCCCTTGCGAGCGAAAATTTGCGGAAATTTTCGGCATAATTGCTGTCTCTTTTCATTGCGTTGGCTTAGAAGTCTGATTTTTTCACAGCTCCAAGGGAAAGTAGACCTGAGTATTTGATATAAATATCAGCTTGATACCTCCACGCGTTCCTGAGAAAAATGGTCTTGACAGACAGACAGACAGACAGACAGACAGACAGACGGACAACAAAATGATCCTATAAGGGTTCCGTTTTTTCCTTTCGAGGTACAAAACCCTAAAAACTTATGATTTGCACAATAACTGCTTTTTTGTTTGTGACTTGTGTATACTTTGTGTCTATTATTTGAGGTGTGCAATAATAGTACATTATTGTCGAGGAGGTCTTGTAACTAAATACATACCTCGTTCAGATATTATCTATTGTAATATGTATTATGGACATGGTTGTCTATTAAAATATGAACATTAAGGATCTTTATTATCATTTTTTTCATTCAAAGATAAAGGTTAAGAATCACGAAAATTGCTTAGTAATGGGCCGGGCGTGACAAATTATTACTTCAATACAATAACCAATTAATCCAAAGAAACATCAAGCGGCAACATTTCGTATATCAAAAATAGATATATTATGTACTATTATTACCATGTACATAACTTTGGATGGTTCTCATCTCGTTCTCATAGCAACTACGGAGAAGAAAGTTGACAAACAATACAATTCATATTATTAAAATGCAGGACAGTGAGACGCTGTCAAATAAATTTACAACTTAATACAATGGCAGAAAACATAAAGTAACCAGAAGTCCAAAGATAATTACGATCCTTTTCATTTGAGTCAAGGATATTTTTATTGATTTGTTTCCCATGAATGGAGGTCAAATAAAATTGAACCTTATGGAAATGGCATAAGATAAATAAAGGACAGAAAGGCAAGAGAGTTACGACCCTTTTCATGCGTCAAGATCCATCTTTTCCTAGAAAATCAATAAATAGCTATTTAATAAATTTGGGCATTAATTTAAATTACCAGGAATTGATTTGTTTTGATTCTGATAGGCTAGGAGCTGACCCGGGATTGGAAGTGGCATGGTGGAGGAAGCGTTCAGGGCCCGTCTGGTTTAATTGCTATATTATCCTTGATACTGGGTCTGGGTACCTGGCGGTTTTTGATGGGTGGAGGTCGAAGTGACAGACTATCGAAATTATTGATTTGGAAAATATGAATACCAAAATAGGTAAAGGACCACCAAGGTATATCGGATAATGTAGTTATTATATATAAATTCTCATAATAATTTGTAATTATTACATTCATTCATTAATTGCTTCATAATAATGTGTTACATAAGGTCTTACATAAGGCAAGGTTTTACATGTTACTTAGAAAACTAATGTAACTATAATAGTACACCAAACCCGGAATTCCAGGGTTTGTTTTACTGAAGTGGATTGCATTCTTTGGCCTCCGCTACTTTACAGTTGCCAGATATTTCGGATATAAAAGTGGGCATAGTGTGGAGGACTTATTGGGAGACTTCATTGATTTCATTGTCAGGTCGTTATTTTTGTGGTTGACTCTCCGTCAAAAGTTTTGCATGGGAACATAGATTTAAGTTATTAATTTTGACGGGGTAACAAATAAAATTGAACCTTAAGTCAATAGCAGAAGACATATAATAAATAGAAGGCAAAAGAGAGTTATGATCAAGTTGACTTGAGTCAAATTGATATTTAAATTAATTTAATATAAATTTTGGAAAAGAATGGAATTTAAAGGAGCCCGAACCTTAAACGGAAGGAATAAGATTTAAAATGAACTAAAAAGGGCAAGAGGATATAAGACCTTTTAGACTTGAGCAGGCTGTCCGCAATACGTCCGCATTAAGTCGGCATTATGTCGGCATAAAAAGTTATAAATAGGGGTGCAAGGGACGCGCTGGGACATTCAATTCTTAATTGTCGAACGGATAAGTGACTGGTTTTGGAAATCGTTATTATTGGTACGTGTGAGTGAAATTTTCAGTGTTGCGAAGCTTCGGGCTAGAATTAAAATCAATATGATTTTGTTTCGGCTCAGAGTTAAATCTAGACTTTGCGGATCCGGGAAACTTTGAAAGTACCTCGGAAATGTAGATCTAGATATTTTGCGGCGGTGAAGGTTTCATTTACTATTTCTTGTGGTTTTTAATTGTTTTTAACTTATGTTAATGGGAGTTTTCATGTAAATTTTCTTGAGTGTTTATTTAAATAATAGAACCAGTTACTGTCTAAACCTAAAAGTGTGGTTATTCAGCTCTATTTCAACCTAACTGGTGTCAACAGAGATAGAGCTGGAGTTCTAGTTTTGTGACGAGCATGTGGAAGCTCGGCGTTGCTTTTTACCAACACAGTAACGTTACATCACCATGTGGTGCCACACTGAACACGAGAGGCCAGCTGTAAGGTTAGATAAGGGCCTCAATTCGATGTTAAGTTGCTGGCCAGCTTGTGACAAGACTTGTCGAAGCCTTACAGAGATCGTGTTCGGGTCTTGTTAAATATATGTAAATATTCTTTATATACACCAGATAGGGACCGATCTTACTTCCACCGCCCTGACGTTTTAGTCGTGGAGGGGGAGATCTGCACAACACCATATTGATAGCTTTGCAATCTCGGATTCATTGGCCGAACTTTTACAGCTTAGGTTTAGGGATACACTTGAGTATTGTCTGGAATATTTGGGCTATGGTAAGTACGACAGATATTCCAGAAATACTAGCAGATGGGGTTAGTGATAGATTAAATTCATACACAATGGGGAAGTAGGCATTTTCTTAAAGCCTTTCATGTTTTTGAAAGCATCATTTTTTATAAAACTTCGTTTCGTCGTTTTTCGATAATATCCTGATTTTAACGTTTTAAAAGCAGCATTCTAATCTTTTGCAATATTTTCAAGTCTATTTGTGAGTTTTCTGGTATAATAAAGGTATAAATAAACATTTCATTGGTTTTATAGTATTCATATAACTCTGAATAACAAATCATTCTGAAACAGTAGTCTGATTTGGTCAGTGGCAAGCAGAGCAGTCCATTGTATTATTTCAAAGTTACATAATGCTTAAATTGGTTAGATTGACTTCATAAAATTTGTGGTCAACAACTAAGGTTGGTTCTTGGTTCTACATGTTAGAAAACTCAGAAATAATGACTCAGTTTACAGTTTATGGGATGGACAAGGGTCTTTTGGCGTTTAGATTTGCTCTCATGTTGTTAAATGAGACTAAAAGGTTGACGATGAATATTTTGGCGGTTTTCTTCATCACAACGTCACCTAAGCTTCCAAACCGTTAGTAGAGTCGCTCGAAGGGTCTTACACTCCTAGGGTTAGGCAGGTAGGACTAGGAAGCCTCATTGAATTGGACTGATGAGTTTTGCAGGAGCCTTAATACCCCATCGGGCAAGGATGTAGTACCTTAGTGTGATATTCACGCTTATCTTAGCACTCAGATGTTGATAGGAGTAAATTCTATAATATATGTAGGTTTTAAAATGGACTTATTCCAGGAAGTTTGCTACATCCTTGTTATCCTAAGGACTAATAAGCCGTTGGGGATCATTACCAAAAAAATTTATTTATTTTTTTAAGCATTTTACCTTACATTTTACAATAAAAAAATTATCATTCTGAAATTTTTATACCAAGTGACTCTGTTTCTTGTGTTCTCATTCTATTACTTATTCGTTAGGTAATTCAGGTACATTTATGTGTTTTATTATCCTCCTGGAGGTTACAAGGGGTTAGGTTGCTATTTCCACCGGAGTCCGAAGAATAACTGATCTCACGTTAAAAGAAAATGGATTACTGCAGTACAACATGGGTGTCCTATCACTAGACTGATCACGCGTTTGGCCATTAGTTTAAGTTTACGTTTACTTTCACGTTAATTAGTTTAATTAGTTATATATTTATTTTAGTTACATATTAGTTCGTTAATAATGTTTAAAGGTCATATATTTTTAGGGGGGCGGGGGGAGAGGTACATTTTGATGCCGAGACCAGTGGATATGTTATTAGGGTAGTTTTTATTCAAGAAGCCTTTTAGGCATTTTGTTGCTGTGAAAATAGAGACGTGAATCAGTTGTTTTTTGGATTTTGGAGGTTATGGCAATTTTATATTTCATGAGTTTCCTATTTGACATTATTTTCAATAATGCAGTTACGTATTTGCATTAGAAAGAGGCAAAAATACATAACTATTCGTAATATAGTTACATACTGCAAGTTTTAATTCATATTTTCGTTCAAATAACTTTAGTGGTAACAACAAAACTTAAGAAATAAATATGGGCTGGTATTACTTTTGAAACAAACTTTGAGTTCAGTAAGGCTTACCTTATGTTAGATTATTCCACCAATAGGATGATTTGAATTCGCGCAGGCGTATTTTCAACCATAATAATAACACAACTCACTTGATAGTTCACTTTGAAATTAACATGGTTTTCTGGAGTTTTTCATTCACAAATTTTAGTTTCACACAATAAATAAATGACCGAGGCACTTTGTCTTATGGGTATTTAATTATTTATCGCACTTTTAACTTCAATATTGGTAAAATAAAACATAAAAACCGGCCAAGAGCGTGTCGGGCCACGCTCAGTGTAGGGTTCCGTAGTTTTCCGTCCGTCACAGTGGGTGTCCCCACTTAGGAGTTAATAACACCGCCATGTAGGATATGATATGGGAGTTCCACGTGCGGCGACATCTATCGGCAAATTAAGTAAACTATTGCGCGCGAGCTTAAAGTATGGAAGATGATTTTTATGGAGTAATTCTTTATTGCGTGAACCGATTTTCACCGTTTTTACTTTATTTGAAGGCACGTCGTTTCATTGTAATTTTGTAGAAATTACGGGTACAATAAGCGCCTGCTTATGCGGTTGAATTGCAGACTTGGTTCAGAAATTATTTTGTAATTTTTTTTCAAGAACTATTCATCCTATCAAGTTCGAAATAATTTTCCTAGAAAGTTTTTATAAAGTTCTACTTTTGAGATTTTTTTCATATTTTTGGAACTTACGGTTCGAAAGTTAGAGGGGGGGGGACGCATATTTTTTTACTTCTGGAGCGAATATTTCCGAAAGTATTTGCGTTGTCGAAAAGTGATTTTAGGAAGCCCCTATTCATTTTTAAATGCCTGTCCAACGGTGTATCGCACGTTAGGCTTGAAATGAGAAAGGGAATCACTCCCCACTTTACGTGTGGGGGAGGTGCCCTAGTAAAGGAAGGATTTCCACTTTTTATTTTGCCGCTTTGTCGGCGTGATTGATATGCATATTAGTACCGAATTTCAGCTTTCTAGTGCTAGCGGTCACTGAGATTATCCGCGGACGGACGGACGGACGGACGGACGGGCGGACAAAGCGAAACTATAAGGGTTCCTAGTTGACTACGGAACCCTAAAAAGCCGGTTGAATGATGTTTATCAACATTTTGTAACTGTCAGAAACTAGGGATGTGCTCATGACGCCGTTGTCGACAACATTATCCATTGCGCCGCCGGGAGATTTAGCTGATGCCTGTAGAATATATCGTTCATTTGTCTGCGCCGTGTTCTTTCGAGTACGTGAGTCATAGAGAGGGGAATATTGAGTTTCGATTTTCGGCGTTCGTGACCTGCAATGTGGAATCATTGTAGCACCTTTTTGTTTTGATTGCCTCTAGATAAACATGAGAGGCGAACATTATCGAACGAGCGGACTGTGGGCGAGGCGAGGATCTTGCAGGCGATTTCGGACACGGCGTAACTGTCAGCTGTTTTCCTGGAAGTCTGCTTAGCGATGGTTTTTGATTAGTTGTTCCGCGATAACTTTAGTGTTTGTTTTTCTTTTATGGAATTTGTTGGGGTACTAGCAGAGATGAGCATGGTGGCGCAGAGCAGTCATCATGAGAGTCGTGTTGAATTGATCAGCTCATTAGAAGGGAGAACGCGAGTTCTTCGCGTCAAGGCGGGATACTAGCAGGCACATAATATAATTATCATTCAATATGCGATTTATTTTACCAATTTCAAATGCAAAGTGGGGGATCATTATTTATTAATTTCGGGACTTAGATTTATATCTAAGTTAGATAAAATGAATGAAAACGTAGGGGAAAACCTTAATTGTACAACGAAATTTAAAAGTTGAAGACATATTTGTGTCGATTCGCCCAAATATAACGCCAACGCTGTCAAGTTAATTGTGTCGCATCCCTAGTTGATAACACTATCTCAAGGTTATAAGTTCGGAATTTTACATTCAGAATGCGATGAAATAAGTGTTCATATATTAATCGTTTCTTTTACCTATGAATTTACTTTCAATAGATACCTACCTTTTAAATCAATGCCAGTAACAATATATATTCATTTGATGTTTTGGATTTTAATTGAATAAGGGTTACCGTTCCTTTTGCTCACCAGTTGGCGCCACTGTTGACTGAGGTATTGAAATATAGCTGTAATTTTTATTAAGTACGTTTGTGAGAGCCAAATTCGAGCTTGAATAATATTTAATACAATGGACCGTGCTATAGGGATGTCGGCGGGGCCGCAGTGTAGCGCGGATCCGCCTTGTTTGAAAGAATAGGAGAATTTTCTTGGTTCCGTTTTTAAAACATTCACATTTAATGTCTAGTAACTCATATTTGCCATAATTAATGTCCTGGTATGGCAGTGTTCACAACATTGTTAAATTGGAAATGATTCTGCTAATCCCATTTAATTACTATGGAATTTGACATTTCGAAGACCTCGGTCTACACTGGCGCCCCTAACGGAGGTTTCTTACGCCATAGTCCTCATTGGTATTTACTGTTACGCAAGGTATCATTTTTTTAAGAATGACATGACATTTGACGTGTCAAAGGAGTCCGCATATGTCGGCCATTTTGTCTCTACCATGTTTCTAAAGTAAATGACATACTAGATCGATTATTGTCTAGGAGCACAGTACGTAGGACATAGTGTTGACGATAGATGGCGCGTAAATAAAATAATCCGGGAGTTTTACTTTATTTTTCTTAGTACCTAGTTATGTTTATAGGAAACGGGACACGTAAACCCGTCACATTTGATATTTATGTATTTGAATGAAACAAAACACAAGATAATTTTAATTTTCAACCATCAAGGATTCGGCGTTACACAGGTTCATCATATCATTCTATTTTAAGACGGTTCTCTTGATGCTGCTGTCCCCTAAGGGATCCATTTCTCTCTTCATGCGATTTAACACAACTTCGGAATAGGTAGTCAGCTAGAGTTGAACCCTGAAAACAAGGAAATAAATAGTTACTTGTACATGAACATATTAGTTTTGTTCGCTACTTCGCCGCGTACTGGGGGTGGCGAAGGAATCATTTCTCAGTTTGTTCCGTGTGTTTGTACGTATGTACGTATGTAGGATACTTCTAGATTATCTCGCGTTTCTTAGATAAGATATGGTAGAATAAGACATAGCATAATAAAGTTTGACTTGACAGAGAGGGAAATAACTATTTAAGGAAAATAGTCATTGTTTTTTTTTTCCGTAGTGTGTACAAAACTGTTGATGATGAACAAAGTCAAATCTACAAACTCTGATACAAATTAGCTAAAATAGGGAAGTAGTTGAAATGAACATTTTTATTTTAGAACTAGCGTTAGTCTTTGAGTTATTTAGGACGAAGAGAATTAATTTTCATTAGGACTGGAAATTATTATTGGAAAAGCAGTACAGAACTCCATGCATACCTTATTTTTCTACAGCGTAAGTAAATTAGACATGAAATCTAAGCAGAAATCTGAATCGAGATGGACAATACAGTCAGATTTAAGTTTCCTTTGTGTTGTCATGTACCAGAGACGGAAGATACCCACAGCAGTCTTGCAATCTGTAAGATGAAATATAATATAATCAATTCTTATACAAGAGGAAAAATTATGAAAATAAGAAAGGTTAGGATCATAGTATTTAAAAAGAAAAAAGAAAAAATAGGCTGATACTATAATCAAGAAACAAATAGGAAATAGTGTTTACATATCTATGTTTTCAGAGCTAGTATTGTGTACGACTGTGTAAAAAGGGCTCTTTCAAGTTATTTATTTACGGGGGCGTATGGGATATCTGTCATTAAGTGTTTAGGTATACTTTGAGTAGGCTAAATGAAGTCTAATTATTCCGAAGAGGACTTCAAGTTATTTATTTGCGGGGGCGTCCTTAGACTAGGTATGGGATAGCTGTCAGTAAGTAAATATTTCTAGGTATACTTTGAGTAGGAAAAATTTAGTCTATTTATTCCATAGGAATGGGTCATTAGGATCAAGGACATTATTAGTTCGACAGCATCTCTGAATACTAATTATTAGTAAATGTAATAAATTACCTTTTATTATTGATCAAGAGCAGTAGCGTTGAGGTTGCTTTGCCTGGACACGGCAGTTTCAGCAAGATGACACGTCGTTAGGCAGTCTGGAAGCGGAAAGTTACAAAAACTTAGTGAAAGTAGTTTTCATATATACAGTGATAACACTGATAACCAAGAATGACATTAGAAATACCTTTTGAAAGAATGATACTAATTACTGAACAAATTAATCAAGATTGAAGATTATTATTTTTGACTGAGAGCGATAGAGACATTTTTTAATTTTTGTTACTAGGTACTGTCAGGTCATTTTTAGACTATAAATAATAGAATCATTGAACTTACTTGAAAAATGCAGTTTGTCTTCGAACACAGACTGATATTTTCGGGGGTTGCGGCATCATGTTTTCGTCTCCGGGGGCGTGTTGTCTGGTTTTGTGGGCAGATTTTGTTTGGTATCAACTGGAAACGTCAATCAGGCATCCATTTGCTGGAAAAATTACACCTTAGTTAGAAACTTATTGCCTTAAGAGCATTAATGTGTAAAGGTGACAAAATTTTAGAAGAAAAATTAATGATATTTGACATCAAACATTTTTTTTGAATCTGTGTTTTCATTATTGTCTTGGAAACAACTATGTTTCAGAAGAAAATTGATAATAATGATGTTATAGATTAAGATTGTTGAAAATGATCCAAACAAAAGTCAGCTTAGCTTGGAAATATATTGAAACATTAGCAATAAGGGTTATTTTTAAAGAATCGAGACTGTAAACTTACCAAATTGGTGTTGAGAGTTGGTTTTATCTTAAAGTTTTCATGTCATTTGCTTTCGGAGTAAGTGATTCTTGGATCTTGAAATATCTGTATTGATGGGATTAAGCCACGTGTTCGGAAGGCGAAATCGGTAAAACATTCTAGATTTCAACTCAATAGTATTCAATTCACTGTAGACTTGCATTATTGCGGTGTTTTGGCGAAGACAAAATAGACACTTATTGTTGTTGTTTGGCGATGTTTGGCGGTTTCATGTATATCAGTAGAAACATGTGGACACCTTTTAATATATTTTAAGAAGACGAACCATCAAATCACTTCACGAAATCGAGATTAGTAATATAAATTAGAAACACCGGTTCCGTTAAATTTTGACAAGGAAGCGGAGCAGAGATCTCTATGACATTTGTCAACGTTTAAAAGTCAAACTACATTTAAGCGGTCTACACATGTCGCGACGTTGCGTCAATATAATTCGGGGTTGTGACGAATTTTGTGGTTCACACATGATGAGAGATAGATAAATTTTGTAATAGTTTTTCTAGCCTGACAGCAAGTTTTGTTTATTTATTCATAAAAGCAAGCTGGTTTTTGTTATGTTGAAAACATTTCTCCGTGATTGTAGTGTGCAAACAGTAATTTTGTTATTATATTGCATTTTATTTCCTTTATTATTTCGTTATTTTAGCATCACTGCATAATATATTTTCCAAATATTTAAACAGGAATAATCGTTTAAGAAGAAAACATTTTAAACGGAACCATGCTTTTGTAACATAATGTGCAGTTTGACATAATTATTTATTTATAAGGTAATAGCAAAAGGTTTTATACTTGATAATAGAAACGGTTTATATTGCGCATCATGTAAGATGGTGATAATTATTAAAGAACATGACACGATTTTGAAAATTTTTGTCTCGTTCTGGCTGTCATTCCCTCTCATTCTGGTCGCTTACATGAGTACTGTAGATACCTTTTATGCCATTCCGAATATTTGTCTCATTCTATCGTTTCTTCTCACTTTTGTCGGTTGACTGATTGTTTACGTCAGTAGACCTAATTACAAGTGAAAAACCTTGGCGTGATCATGGATCGTTGTCTATCATGGGTGCCTCAGGTGAGTGAGGTGAGCAGGAAGATGTTTGCTGCCATAGGGTCTCTCAGACGGCTCCGGAATTTCCTGCCAAATGCTACTAAAATTGCGCTTGCTCGGTCGTTGCTTCTCCCCATTCTTGGTTATGCAGATATCTCCTATTTGGACCTAACCGAGGAGCAACTTAATAAGCTTGAGCGTATTCAGAGTGCCTGCATTCGGTTCATTTTCGGATTGCGCAAGTTCGACCATGTTTCTAGTTTTCGTTCTCAACTGAAATGGCTCCCTATCCGTCGCCGCCGTAACTCTCACATACTTTCTTTACTCTTTTCTATACTTTTTAACCCTGCAACTCCCCGCTACCTCAAAGAGCGTTTCTCTTATCTTGGTTCTATTAGATCCTCTCAAAAATTGCTCCTAAAAGTGCCGTCTTCATCTTCCAAATTTTATAATTGCTCATTTACGTTCCAGGCCGTTCGTTTGTGGAGTTCTCTCCCTCTCAACATTAAACGCGCGCAATCTATTGGTAGCTTTAAATCGCAACTTAAGGAATGCTATTTGTCTCTTCCTTGGGTTTTTAAGTTGACACTGTTGTTTCTTATTGTGTGTATTATATATGTATATATGTACGTATATGTATGTTTATTTTGTATTTGTTTGGGTATGTATATTCATATGAATGTGCTGTGTTGTCTATTTCGTCTCTTTTGTTTCTATGCACCACCTACTGCTTATTGTTTTTCTCTGGTCTCCGCTACCCAGGGGTTGTCTGGAAGAAGTCGCTCATTGGCGATAAGACCGCCTGTTGTTACCTCTACCTAGGTTTATCTAATTGTAAAATTTGTGCTTGTGACTGTGTGAGGTGTGCAATAAAGAGTATTTATTATTATTATTATTATTACATATCTGATCACATCTGATTTAACAATGCATAGAATTAATTTTAAAATTTTATTTATTTTTCTTAAAATAAGTTGCGGTTTTAATAACAGTGAACGGAAAATAAATAAGAAGAGATAACATTTCTCAAGACTTTAGTACTTAAACGGTTTTAGCGTAATTTATAGGACTGGCAATACCTATTTATGCATAGTGACATACGCGATCGTTCAGAAATGCAGTTATGTACTGAAATTGTTTTAAAATATCTGTGTTTGTTTTTGTTTTATTGTTTACATAATATTTATTATAAGCAAATAAAATTGCAATCGAGTTTAAAAATAAACATTTAAGTCAGTAAGGAGATAATATTAAAGTACGAGTTGATTTAGTTACCTTTGGGAAAAATCATATATCCGAACAGATCAACAGAATGACAATTGACAGTTCAGAGAGGCCGGCAAAATGCTAGCTTGTAAAAGTTCATGTTTTGGTTGAAAATAACTTTCAAACTACTTTAATGCAGAATTTTACGTCTTAATTTACATCATTAGCAGTCGATTGTGCATTTAGGTTTGGTGATTGTGTTTTGTGTGTATTTCAACAAGGACGGCGTGCCGCGAACTCTTGTTTTTCATCTAAAAATGCGTTTTGATGATTTAGATTGCAATAAAGTGATGTTTAATTCTAGTACAGAGACCTTTTTGTGGCTTAGATCTCGTAAAAGATTTATCAAAGTGCGCGAGTATAGTTGTAAAAGATGTGTGATTATAAAGTTCAAATTTAGTAGATGATTAGCGTGTTGATTTTAAAGTCAATATATTTTGACGCTGGTCGAATATTACATCGAAAACATGAAAATGATCCCATCAATTCTTCAAGAATGGCTCATGAGATTGTACCAGTCTGTGCTGTGGACAAACGGATCGCTCTATACCAGTCAACAAGAAGTGAAGCAGAGTTTTCTGCCTGCACTTAAAGTGGTTCGACCTGCGGATTCGGAGGTGCCATACAGTAATAGAGGGTTTGGTCCGAAGCCACATCACATTATCTCCAGTTTGACTACATCCATGGAATGCAGAGTGAGAACTTAACATGTCTACACCAGTGTTGTCAAGGGCTTCTTGTGTTGTTCCATGGTACCAATGAAGCTAATATACTGAAATAAGGCTATTGGTAAGTACATTTAGCTCAATCAAGTTCCTTCAAATGTCTGAATGAATTTATCTGTGAAATGTTATTATTTTGATACATCATCCAGTTGTTAATTAAGTTTATTGCATTTATCAAAGAATTCTGGAGTCTTGTTGTGCTGGATTCAGTTGCGGATTTTGTTTTGGAGCATAATACTGAAAATAATATAATTACAGTAAAGCATTTTTTTTTATTATCAAAATTGTTCCATAAGGGAGAAGGGTATTGGGGGCGTGGCCCCACTCTGTCGGATTTTCCGCTATATTACCGGGATTTTTCGTTGAGACGTGACGGGGGCTTGGTGTATTTAGCACTAAATGTATTTAAGAGAAGGAAATACGTGATAAAAAAATTGTAATATACGTGGGAAAATAAAATAAAATCATAGTTACTTTTTCTAAAATATCAAATTAGTTTTCCCTGCTTTAGTTTTTATTTCAGTTGGAATAATTTGATTATCATACAGGCTGTTCATAATCATCGATATATATATATATATTATTATTTTTTATATTTACTTTTCTTATTTCTGGGTTTTTTTTTTTTTTTACCAAATTTTCAAAAAAAAAAAACCTGGGTTTTCCCTAGAACTGAAGGAAGTGAAATGAAAAGTAAGGGTTGGGAGTTTTGGTCAAAATGAAAAAAAAAAAAAAATTGTTGCGATTTGGGCAATCTGGTAACATGTGTTGAAATAATAGTAAAGATTCAGCATAAAATTTGATTGTTGACATTTAACATGATGGGGAGATGGTTGTCATAAACATTAATAACTTTCAAGTTAGAATATATTTCTTTTACATAAATATTTTAATAACAAATTAGAACAAAATATATTAAAAGCAACGTTTATTATATTATAAGTGTTTATTTTAACATAATAATTCATGTTTAATGCTGATTGCACATCATAGCTTTGGCTGTTTGTAGAGATCGTAGCGAAAAGGCGCATGAGGAAGGGAAAAAGGATGTTATGAATAATTAAACATTAAGCTTATCGTTATGTGGATTGAAGTAAGAGATGAAAGTAGGATAATGAAGGAGGGTGAACTTTTGCATCACGAGAGAAAGGATTGATACAGATAGACATTGTCTGGAGTGCGATCAAACCTAGAATAGTCGGTATTTGCAGGGGAAATGAATGGGGGGGAACTGGGACAAGCTAGTTGGCAAATTCTTATTTGGTAGGTTAAAATCGTTTTACGATTCGATCCATTTATAAGGATAGTTTTTGCTGACTAAATACTATACAAGGTACGAATTATCATGAAAGCACACACCTCATCTGGTATAAGGTATATTCGACAATTCCACATTAAAAATGATGGTGAGTCATGACAAAATAAAATAAAATACATGGCTGTTCTTGTTTTGATAGATTTTTTTTTTTTTTGCAAAATAAATTTTAATTATTCTATTTCAATAAATTTGGGCCGTGATCATTTAGTGGTTGGGACCCTACATAATGAACTTCTATAAAGGAATTTTCACGTCACAAGTTATTCATTATAAAAAAAATGTGGAAACTTTGAGGTTGTTTTGTGATAAAAAAAAAAAAAACGCATAAAGTAATCTTGAAGGTCTAATTACTTCATTCCAGCATGTGACACGCGCCAAGAAACATGATTGCGAGTGGCAAGGCTGAGAAATCTGGTTCGATTTTTGACAACGGAATTTGAACGCTTCGTACTTATAAAAAGAGTTTTTTTTGTCTTGCGTGGGAAGTTTTTGTGAGTTCACTAGTTGACTAAAAAGAGTCTATCGGTTAATAGGGCGAAATAATACCCGACACAATCGTGGTTAAGGCACAAAAACGGGTTAATAGGACCTACCAAACTCACAATCTGGTATCTCTGGCAAGATGAATATTCTTGGGGAAAAGGTTGTCAAGTGCTTTTGTCAGAAATCAAAGGAGCGGATTTCAAAGCTGTGCAATTTGTAGTCATCCAGTATTGGAGAACACACCCACACCACACGATTAAATCAGGGAGGGAAATTACCGATTAATCTAGAGTTACATTGAAACTTTTCATAAATCACTGTAGTTGCTAAAGTGATGTATTACAAATTTAAATGGGGGGCGACTGTAACTAAATACATACCTCGTTCAGATATTATCTATTGTAATATGTATTATGGACATGGTTGTCTATTAAAATATGAACATTAAGGATCTTTATTATCATTTTTTTCATTCAAAGATAAAGGTTAAGAATCACGAAAATTGCTTAGTAATGGGCCGGGCGTGACAAATTATTACTTCAATACAATAACCAATTAATCCAAAGAAACATCAAGCGGCAACATTTCGTATATCAAAAATAGATATATTATGTACTATTATTACCATGTACATAACTTTGGATGGTTCTCATCTCGTTCTCATAGCAACTACGGAGAAGAAAGTTGACAAACAATACAATTCATATTATTAAAATGCAGGACAGTGAGACGCTGTCAAATAAATTTACAACTTAATACAATGGCAGAAAACATAAAGTAACCAGAAGTCCAAAGATAATTACGATCCTTTTCATTTGAGTCAAGGATATTTTTATTGATTTGTTTCCCATGAATGGAGGTCAAATAAAATTGAACCTTATGGAAATGGCATAAGATAAATAAAGGACAGAAAGGCAAGAGAGTTACGACCCTTTTCATGCGTCAAGATCCATCTTTTCCTAGAAAATCAATAAATAGCTATTTAATAAATTTGGGCATTAATTTAAATTACCAGGAATTGATTTGTTTTGATTCTGATAGGCTAGGAGCTGACCCGGGATTGGAAGTGGCATGGTGGAGGAAGCGTTCAGGGCCCGTCTGGTTTAATTGCTATATTATCCTTGATACTGGGTCTGGGTACCTGGCGGTTTTTGATGGGTGGAGGTCGAAGTGACAGACTATCGAAATTATTGATTTGGAAAATATGAATACCAAAATAGGTAAAGGACCACCAAGGTATATCGGATAATGTAGTTATTATATATAAATTCTCATAATAATTTGTAATTATTACATTCATTCATTAATTGCTTCATAATAATGTGTTACATAAGGTCTTACATAAGGCAAGGTTTTACATGTTACTTAGAAAACTAATGTAACTATAATAGTACACCAAACCCGGAATTCCAGGGTTTGTTTTACTGAAGTGGATTGCATTCTTTGGCCTCCGCTACTTTACAGTTGCCAGATATTTCGGATATAAAAGTGGGCATAGTGTGGAGGACTTATTGGGAGACTTCATTGATTTCATTGTCAGGTCGTTATTTTTGTGGTTGACTCTCCGTCAAAAGTTTTGCATGGGAACATAGATTTAAGTTATTAATTTTGACGGGGTAACAAATAAAATTGAACCTTAAGTCAATAGCAGAAGACATATAATAAATAGAAGGCAAAAGAGAGTTATGATCAAGTTGACTTGAGTCAAATTGATATTTAAATTAATTTAATATAAATTTTGGAAAAGAATGGAATTTAAAGGAGCCCGAACCTTAAACGGAAGGAATAAGATTTAAAATGAACTAAAAAGGGCAAGAGGATATAAGACCTTTTAGACTTGAGCAGGCTGTCCGCAATACGTCCGCATTAAGTCGGCATTATGTCGGCATAAAAAGTTATAAATAGGGGTGCAAGGGACGCGCTGGGACATTCAATTCTTAATTGTCGAACGGATAAGTGACTGGTTTTGGAAATCGTTATTATTGGTACGTGTGAGTGAAATTTTCAGTGTTGCGAAGCTTCGGGCTAGAATTAAAATCAATATGATTTTGTTTCGGCTCAGAGTTAAATCTAGACTTTGCGGATCCGGGAAACTTTGAAAGTACCTCGGAAATGTAGATCTAGATATTTTGCGGCGGTGAAGGTTTCATTTACTATTTCTTGTGGTTTTTAATTGTTTTTAACTTATGTTAATGGGAGTTTTCATGTAAATTTTCTTGAGTGTTTATTTAAATAATAGAACCAGTTACTGTCTAAACCTAAAAGTGTGGTTATTCAGCTCTATTTCAACCTAACTGGTGTCAACAGAGATAGAGCTGGAGTTCTAGTTTTGTGACGAGCATGTGGAAGCTCGGCGTTGCTTTTTACCAACACAGTAACGTTACATCACCATGTGGTGCCACACTGAACACGAGAGGCCAGCTGTAAGGTTAGATAAGGGCCTCAATTCGATGTTAAGTTGCTGGCCAGCTTGTGACAAGACTTGTCGAAGCCTTACAGAGATCGTGTTCGGGTCTTGTTAAATATATGTAAATATTCTTTATATACACCAGATAGGGACCGATCTTACTTCCACCGCCCTGACGTTTTAGTCGTGGAGGGGGAGATCTGCACAACACCATATTGATAGCTTTGCAATCTCGGATTCATTGGCCGAACTTTTACAGCTTAGGTTTAGGGATACACTTGAGTATTGTCTGGAATATTTGGGCTATGGTAAGTACGACAGATATTCCAGAAATACTAGCAGATGGGGTTAGTGATAGATTAAATTCATACACAATGGGGAAGTAGGCATTTTCTTAAAGCCTTTCATGTTTTTGAAAGCATCATTTTTTATAAAACTTCGTTTCGTCGTTTTTCGATAATATCCTGATTTTAACGTTTTAAAAGCAGCATTCTAATCTTTTGCAATATTTTCAAGTCTATTTGTGAGTTTTCTGGTATAATAAAGGTATAAATAAACATTTCATTGGTTTTATAGTATTCATATAACTCTGAATAACAAATCATTCTGAAACAGTAGTCTGATTTGGTCAGTGGCAAGCAGAGCAGTCCATTGTATTATTTCAAAGTTACATAATGCTTAAATTGGTTAGATTGACTTCATAAAATTTGTGGTCAACAACTAAGGTTGGTTCTTGGTTCTACATGTTAGAAAACTCAGAAATAATGACTCAGTTTACAGTTTATGGGATGGACAAGGGTCTTTTGGCGTTTAGATTTGCTCTCATGTTGTTAAATGAGACTAAAAGGTTGACGATGAATATTTTGGCGGTTTTCTTCATCACAACGTCACCTAAGCTTCCAAACCGTTAGTAGAGTCGCTCGAAGGGTCTTACACTCCTAGGGTTAGGCAGGTAGGACTAGGAAGCCTCATTGAATTGGACTGATGAGTTTTGCAGGAGCCTTAATACCCCATCGGGCAAGGATGTAGTACCTTAGTGTGATATTCACGCTTATCTTAGCACTCAGATGTTGATAGGAGTAAATTCTATAATATATGTAGGTTTTAAAATGGACTTATTCCAGGAAGTTTGCTACATCCTTGTTATCCTAAGGACTAATAAGCCGTTGGGGATCATTACCAAAAAAATTTATTTATTTTTTTAAGCATTTTACCTTACATTTTACAATAAAAAAATTATCATTCTGAAATTTTTATACCAAGTGACTCTGTTTCTTGTGTTCTCATTCTATTACTTATTCGTTAGGTAATTCAGGTACATTTATGTGTTTTATTATCCTCCTGGAGGTTACAAGGGGTTAGGTTGCTATTTCCACCGGAGTCCGAAGAATAACTGATCTCACGTTAAAAGAAAATGGATTACTGCAGTACAACATGGGTGTCCTATCACTAGACTGATCACGCGTTTGGCCATTAGTTTAAGTTTACGTTTACTTTCACGTTAATTAGTTTAATTAGTTATATATTTATTTTAGTTACATATTAGTTCGTTAATAATGTTTAAAGGTCATATATTTAGAAGGGGGGGGGAGGTACAGTCTTCACCTCCTCGCACGTCACTACTTCAGCACATTGATGGCTGAGTATTAACGTTTAAACGGACGACTTTAGGAGTCCGTTTAATTTAATACGAAGCCAGCAATGGCCCCTTCACGCCGAGCCCAATATAGTGCTTTATTCAAAAATAATGCAAAACAGCCAACGTTGATGAACAACAAACAATAGTCAATAAATAATATATTCAAGATAACTTATAGGTTAAAAGAATGACCACTACCACGAGCATCGAATTTCGATTCGAGTCCTATAATTATCTCCATCTCCATCGTTTCTCATTTTGACTGAGAGAGACAGATTTATTCGAAACTACATTTTTTTATGTTCGCGGTACACACTCAGCTTTACAAATACAAATAATTTATTGTACGAAAGTGAGTATTGATAATGATATTATTTTGCTTGTAGTGCGTCCCTATCAGCCAGTGTTTGGCGCACAATTTGTTGTTTCTATTGCATGTCATTGAATATCTAGTATGTCAACACTGAGTGTAATATAGGCGGATGTCAAAAAAAAAAATATAATTCTTAAATTAATATAAGTCATAATAATAATATGTCAACGTCATGCTATAGAAATAATTTAAAACTACAAAAAAAATTAACTAAATATTACACAAGCAGAAAAAAAAATCGAGAAATGTCAATTGTGGAATAAGTATACAGTATACATTTTCAAAGTGTTCATTAATATTATAATACATTTTATGTAAGCACCATTTATACAATTTATGTTTAAATTCAGGGAAGTAAACAGTCTTTAAGTCTTCTCGTCTTCAAGATTTTCAATCATTTGATTGAAAATCTTTATCGACATATACAGTACACTTTTTTAAAGAAAGCTGTGTTACAATCCGGGTAGCTTAGATTAAAACCATGGTTCTTAGACGTAGACCTAGGATTAGCTGGCATTATTTTGTACTTATCTATATGGGTTTTTACAAACAGACATATTTCATATATATACGATTTGGGTAACGGTAAAATCTTAAGTTTTATGAAGAGATGTTTACAAGGGTCACCGCCTTTGCCGCCTTTATATAGTTTTATTAAAAAGTTTGAAGTGTATTTTTCTTCTGAATTTACCATAAGCTATTTGAGATAAGTAAAAAATCGGTACCAACATTATAAATAACAAATACCGAGGTTGTGTTTTGGCTGTTTAGGACCTTTACCTTTCTTTTTGTATGGCTGTTGAACTTTTAAAAAAAGTTTGTACCTCGACAAAAATGGAATTTGTATGCAACATTTATGTCGCGAAATAGAGCCTGCAATTTCCGTAACTTTTTAATTTTTAACTGACCATAAACTAGGCACTTTGCCGCTTAGTTTTTAACCGTAAATGTCAACCTTGCCGGACATTTTTGAATAAAGAGTATTTATGTTATGTTATGCTATAACTGGACTCTGGTGTGTCTTTTATTCTACTTATGCATTAGCAATAAGTTTTTTTTTAAATATTAACCTGCCATTCATCTGAGCAATGCACAATTGTACGGTCAGCAGCTTCTGCAGCTGACTGTACCTACGACAATAAAGTAATAACAAAGCGATTCTAGATTTCATTAAAATTAAAACTTCATAAACATGCGTATAAATAATTGTGGTAATTTCCAGTGATCGTAGAATTTGCAACAAAACCGGTGCAGTAAAGTTTTATTGCATGTGAATTGTTTATTTAATTACCAACCATCTCTATCTTTACATTATTACTTAGTTTTAAATGGCTTTGATTTAATTTGATAGCAACTTGAATAGTTTAATAGCCTCAAAATAATAACCCTTGCACTGCACCAAAAATGCTGCAAAATCTAAGATCACTGATGTGTAATAAAATAACCAGAACTGCAACTGGAAAAAATAATTCCTAGAACGATCGCCGTATGTAGTTTTAATTCTTGAGTGTATGCAAAGGACTCGAAAACATTCGAATCCAAGCTGAATTATACCAAGCTTAAAAATCACAGTAATGCGCTTACCGCTGCTAAATATCAGCTTTTAAAGCGTTTAGCAAAGTTTTAAAACGTAATGCAATGCAATATACGTGTACCTAGTCGGTTACTAAGTTCTGTTACTAGAGTTTTCACTAAATAAATAGGAATAGGTAGCAACATTTTAATTATTCATGTATATAATTTAAAAAATAGTCAATAGATTACAATATATTGAAATGAAAATTATGGTCGCAGTTTTTCAGAATTCTTTATAACACTCGGAAAAAGGCGTAAAAAATGTACGTCAAAATTACACTCCTTGTTAATGTTGATTTTAAATTCTATTTATTTTTAATCATGTTTAAGACGCAAAAGTCTTGCACAATTCGGTAGCTATTTTATTTCGCTTCAATTTGATATATGTATTGTTCACGTGGTCTGCTCAATAAAATACTAGACAACACGTTGCAAGCCTGCTTGTTCCATAGCAGTCTAAATCTATGTCTTTAGTGCAAAACTTAAAAATAGGCAATGTTTCAAATGGGAATATCTGTACGATAAAATCGCAAGGAAAATAAATGGTGGTCACGAAATTACCTATAATAAACAGGTTTCTTACAAACAAGCAATGGAACCTTCTAAACAAAGGTGCAATATTTATTTGATTCACTTTTGTAAAGTATAATTTTCATAAATTTACCGCGTGTTTGCGTTTCAGACAATCTTGAGCTTTACAAGGATTTCCAGTAAATTTCCCATCTGATTTGTATATTATTATACCATATTATGTTCATTAGAAATTAAGCTATTAAATCATTGCTTAATTTTTTTATTTCACTTTTTATTTTATATTTTATCAGTCAGAAACCTGGTAACAGAACTTAGTAACCGACTAGGTATACTCTGCGCCCTCTGCGGCATGGCGCCTATACAGGGTGGATCAGTAAACGTGAGCAGGATTAACACTTCGGATTCAGTTAATAACAAGCTGTTGTTTGATATCAGTATTAGTGTGATTAGCGCTAAAAAAATTAAGTAAAAAATAAAGAGTTATAAATTATTTACGACACGCATGGTCACTCTACAATTAGAAAACTCTGTCGAGTACTGATACTCTCTTGTTTTTTTTGTGATATGTGTCAAATTGACGTCTGGTTACTTTGGAAACATCGTATCTCACTTAATTTGGCAATATTTTTTTAATTTGAAAAACGTTATTGTATCACTTAAACATGATGGCGGCCGATTCATTATCGTTAACGAAGTGTGTAGGGTTGTTCCTGCTTACATCTTCTGAATCACCCTGTATATATTGCAAACGAGAGTAATTGATTCACGACGGCCGCAGGCCGAAGTGCATTAATGACTCGAGTTTGCAATATTCTTACCCCTGAGTTACACACAATGTTATTCATCGTAATCAACTTACATGTATAGATATCATTCTGACAACAAAAGAAGACGAAAATGATAACAAATCCGTAATATTCCGATTTTAAACATAGAATACCCTCCCGCTTTCCACATTGCGGTTTGCTAAAAGTTGGAAACTTTTCTCAATGCGAGCGTCAACTGGCAATTGCCACGGCCACGTCGCCACACAATAGTTCCCGAGCTTACAAATTGTGTGGTTTGCTGCATTTTTGGCATTGTCATCCGGATAAAGCATAATGCTTTAAATTTCCAACAGTTTGTGTTTGGCTTTGTTAGACATACTTATTTTATCACACATTAAAACAGCGGCGGATATACTTGAATAAAAATGTAGACGTAAACTTTTAGAAAGATGTTACAACAGTTAAAGCTTGTATATAAGAATAGGTTATAGAGCCGGACCACGCAAAATTTTGCAAATAACTAAGTGAAAGTATGCGTAAATCTCAAATGTATGTAAAAACTGACGTTTATGCTGGCAGTACTGCAATTTGGCTTTGCATAGTAGGTATTATCACCGAGTAAATAATAGTACTAGTTATACAGAGGTCCCTCTGACGTTACGAATCATGTTGTCCCTTCGTTTTTGGTAACATTCGTATGTTTCTGACTTCCACGACACAGGCCTAGCCCAGTGTGGGAGTCACTGATGATCTGTAAATGTTATATAAAAAGTATTTATGGTCAATAAAATATTTTTTTTTGTCTTAACGCATGACAAGTTCTCTTTCTTACTTAGGCAAACGTATCGGATACGTCGTGTCAAATTCAATTTTTTTGACAGAGATGCACACCCTTTGGTATTATGCAGTCTCTAAGTACATCTAACCAATCGCGGTGTTTTGAAGTTCCACTGCCAATTGGCGAAATAACTTTCAGACCGACATTGACACTACCCTGTTATATGTTTTATTTTGCTTCCACTCGAATTTATATCACTTATTGCTAAGTCTCGTCTCACATTTAATATCAGAATATCTTTCAAGAAGTTCCCCGTTGGCAATAAAGCCGTAAAAGGGTATTCAATTTCCAAGCAAACAACAAAGTTGTCGTAAATATATATAAATAACATAAGACAATCGTTTACAAGTTGACAGTATTCAAAGGACCCTTAATTAATGGAGTTAGTCGCATAGTACAGTCAATATTGATGGTGTTTTTTGGAAGGCCGTTATAAGTAGGTAAGGTAAACATAAGCACCCAAAAATCTGTATAACTTTGAACAAATACTTGGAAATAGAAATATAGTGACAATTAAATATATCGATAAAAAATTTACCATAGCTTATGGGTTGGTCATATGAATATTTTTTTGCGCAAAAATGTACTGAGCTACCAACATTTAATGCTAAACAGGAGTAAAATCGTGGCAGGAGCAATAATTATCCCACCAAAAACAAAAATGTGAAATGAGAGCCAAGTTCTTCGCCGACAAAAGAATTGAGATCTACATGAGTGCCAAGTTCTGTATAGAAAATCCTAAAAATTCAATTAAGTACAAGTGCAAGAACGTGCAAGATTCTAGGATGCAACTCAACTCAACTCCAAACTGCTGATATGGCAAATAAATCAACCACTGCCACATAGCTGACTACCGGTAGGTAATGAAACTAATGAAAGTGCCCGATAAAAATTATGTTTTACCAAAAATTTCACAAACAAATGGACTTAAGCCCAGATCACCTAAACTCCAAACTGCTGACATAGCAAAAGTTTCAATCAGGCTCTTTCATTGCCAGCCAGCTGTGTGGCAGTCTGCCAAGCTCATACCAGGATAACCTACAATTATGTTTCACCAAAAAATTCACAAATCGATTCAAGCCCACATCGCCTTTAATTCCAAACTGCTGGCATGGCCTAGGTTTCAATCAAGCACTTTCATTACCTACTGGTAGTCGGCTGTGTGGCAGCCTGCCAAGGCTATTGATCGGCAGATTGTTTGGCATGGCCTTATTACTGCATTATGCTTTGATGGGTACTATCCAGGGATAGTACCCATCAAAGCATAATGCATCAAAGCATAGGTCAGGACCTAGCCTTGTAATTTTCGATGACAAGGGTCGGATGAGAAGCCTAGATTCTTGGTAACATGAAGAAATATTAAGGAAATTGTTTGGTTTATCTGACTGGAGTCAAATAACCTAGTTTACTAACAAAGTAAAGAGTTATTTGATTGTAACAGAGGGTATCAGTTCTTCTTTATCATTACATTTGGACCATGTCTTTAAACTACGTCCGGACCCGGTATGTCCTTAAACCATGTCCAAAAGAGAGGTATGGGTACTGCAAATGTCACCTCGATATTTCTGGTGGCGCACAGCTCAGCGAATGTCATCTTGATAAAATCTGGAGCAAAGCCCGATTGGGGAGGTACCTCCACCTTACAGAAAACCACAGCCAAATAGCACTAGACTCATACTCATAGTGTTGTGTTCCTGCTGGTGAGTAAGGTTGCCAAAGGGCTCAAAGCGGACCCAGTGTGTTGACGACGAAAGACCCTCTAGTTCCTTTAGTCGTCGACACAGTGAATTATCCTTTTGTAAAGGGTCGGCAACGCGCATGTAACACATCTGGAGTTGCAGGCGTCCATAGGCTACGGTAGCTGCTTACCATCAGGCGGGCCGTATACTTGTTTGCCACCGTCGTGGTATAAAAGAAAACATCATGAGAAACATAAGTTGCTTATCAACCTTAACAGAGGAATCAAATCTCTGAACTTAATATGAGTGCCGATAAGGAATTCCGTTGTGGTAAACTGCTGACGATTTCCACCTTACCAAAACTTTCCGAAAACAATTGTGTAAGCTGTCTGATGACACCCAAATAACTATAGCTATGCCTATGTACATACACTATTTGAAGAGCTCCCTCGATTTCTACAGGTTCCTATATAAGACGCTGACCTCATGACATGGGATCAATTTTATTGTAACACAAACAAAAACATAGTATTCAGAATCGATTAACGGTCCTGGAAATCATACATAAAAAATAGTAGATAAAGATTCCGACGAATTGAGAATTAACCTTTTACATAAACATCTTGAAGTCGGTTATAATTAGTTATAAAGGACAGGGCATGAAACCAAAAACTACAAGTGTGTATTTAATGTTGTATGTTAAATGGATTTTGTTAAGCTGAATAAATTTTACATTGACATATGTAGTATACATAAATACGTATTATTTTGGCAAGTTTCCCTTATCTTCCCTTATAAAGTTAATTGACATAACATAAGATTGTACATTACGGGTGCATAGCATAGAGTATGAGAAAGTTAGAAAAATATACTTGCAAAATGCATTCCCCTATTATACAACAGACAAACAAAAAGTGTCACTATACTTTATAAACCAGTGTAAAGTCACCTGAGGCGCGAATTTGTACTAAACGGCCCCGTCCCCTTTGAGATACATTTTATGATGCAGTTCGCTAAAAGGTAATTACTGTAAAAGTTTCTCGTTTCATTGCAATAGTAGTTTATGTAACTGTTACGTAATAA
This sequence comes from Pammene aurita, assembly GCA_947086415.1. Classification (NCBI taxonomy): domain Eukaryota; kingdom Metazoa; phylum Arthropoda; class Insecta; order Lepidoptera; family Tortricidae; genus Pammene; species Pammene aurita. Next base: position 2,700,703 of record OX352298.1, read on the forward strand.
GGGTCCTTAAAGTACGAGTGTGGTTTTATGAAACTCGCCGTGTTTTAAGGCCTAATTACGTATGGTTGCATACACTGCTTTATCTACACACATATTATAAATCCTAAATGATGTGTTCGGAAACCAGTAGAATGACCGCCATTGCACCGCCATGACCAACATGATTGTGTCAGCGGTCGCGCGGGCGCGTGCCGGCGCGTGCCGGCGCTCGGGGAGAGGGCGGATCTTCGTTACGTTACCGTAGGTAATGAATTTTCATACGTTTTTACCACACTGTCAGAGATGTTATGTTACTGGTAGCAATAATGGTGGAAATTACATACGGTTTCCGAACGCGGAATAGAGGATTTATGATATTGGTGTAGATAAAGTTATTTATATAATAGCGAGTATGAATTCGATGCAAGCATCAAATTTTATGCTTCTACGGATTTTTCCAATAGTTATTGGACATCGTCAAACGTACTTCTGTACGTTGTAGTGCAGGTTTATAAATTAAATTTTCTGTTGGTATTGGTAGAATCTTTATTGTTGATTTCCTTTTTTTTAACGACTTATCCTGTATTTCAATAAACAGTTTATAATCAGATATATAGGAATTGAATATAAGTTAAAAAATAAAGGAGCACATAACTAAGTTTTAATATGTGTAAGTTATATAAAATGCCAGCTATACTTTTACTCGCTTATTCATAAACGTCTTACATACCGCATTTAACTAATTATCGTTTTTCTTAACTGTCACTTTGACAGTCGTGTTTGTCTTGCCAGTTAAGTAAACAGCCTTGCTAGCATGACCTATATTGTTGCGAGACTCTCCATACTTCAGGCGCGACTCGAAGTATGAAATCGCGCGCGACTACGTATGTTATGCTAAGCCGCCAGACATGTATAACATTATTTAACTAAATGTAGCTTATAAGACGTTTATCTTATGTTATGTTAAGAGGTAAATAAATATGCTGAATCAAGCCCCTTGATACTTAAGTACTATAAGTTGCCGGCTATACATATATTACTAATACAGATGAAAAATTCCCAATGAAAAATCACAACCCCTCCAAATAAGGCCACAAACATTTCACACTTCAACTACAGCAAACCACAAAAGCTGCTAACCCCATTAAACCCCGGCTAGCCTGATAAATAACCCAACAAATGGGTTTCGGTATCAGGCAGCCCGCACTGACCCACTATTGGTAAGATAGGCGGTCCTAATAGAAGGCTTATCTGGTATTGTGTAAAAATTGCAGACGACAGTTACAGTAGTCTCATATATTTACAAGCCAGGCAAGCTTTTTGATATTATACGTACGTACATCTTGTATACATTACATCGTGTAATGATATTTCGTTTTTAGGGTACCTTCCGACGCTTATTGGATCATACTTACAAATACAAACTTTGGTACTTTGTAAGTTTCCAGTACAAAATATAAATCTGATTCCAGTGTCGTCGTCGTCGGTTCTCATCATCGTCATGCAGGTTCTAAGTCAGGTCGCGTCGGGTTGGGTCGGGTCAGGTAGCGTCGGGTAGTGTCGGGTTTCTCACCTAATATGTTTAATCCTCTCCTCATCATAATATTTAGTCAAGGTGATGCATATATTATCGTCCTCGCTTCAGGACAACAAAGAGAAATGGTCTAATGATAGTAATGATGGTACCCAAGAGATGGTAAAAGAAAGGAAGGAGGTCAGATGATGAGATGGGAAGATGATTTCAGACACGCAGCCGGAGGAATTTGGAGGAGAAAGGCTCTGGATAGACGTAAATGGAGAATTTTGGGAGAGGCCTATGCCAAAGGCAACAAGACAAAACGTCTGATGAAAAAGGCTATCAGATCAGTAATCAGTAATATATTATCGTCTTTGGACTCTAGGTCGGGCCGCGTCGGTACGGATCAGGCCGCTTTGGGTCGGGTCAAGTCAGGTAGCGTCGGGTAATGTCGGGTTCCTTACCTGATATAGTAATCCTCTCCTCATCATAGTAGTCAAGGTGATGCTCATCGTCTTCGGGCTCTAGGTCGGGCCGTATCGGTACGGATCGGGCCGCGTCGGGTTAGATAGGGTCGGGTCGAGCTCCTCATCTGATATATTAATCCGCTCCTCATCATAATAGTCAGGTCAGGTCTAAGTCGGGTCACGTCGGGTTTTTTGGGTTAGGTCGTGTTCCTCACCTGAATTCATCCTCTCCTTATCATAAAAGTCAAATTGACGCATTGGGTCGGGTCGAGTCAAGTAGCGTCGGGTAATGTCGGGTTCCTCACCTGATATATTAATCCTCTCCTCATCGTAATAGTCAAGGTGATGCTCATCGTCTTCGGGCTCTAGGTCGGGCCGCGTCGGGTCGGGTCGGGTCGGGTCGGGGCGGCGGCGCGTCGCGTTGGGGGCGCCGCTCACGGCCAGCACGCACACCACCGCCAGCGGGAGGACCACCTCCATGCCGACATCACAAGCGTCACGCCCACAGCGCTGTTGACAAAAACAAGTCTTAAACAACATGGAATTTTTTTGTACATTTAACGGTTGGTTCGGTCATCAGGTCATCACATCACTGAACTAACGATTCTTAAGGGAGAGTGCGAAGTGCTTTGCGGATATCACTTTTGTGTTGCCGAATGAGGATGAAAATCCACAATGGATTTGGACATGGTTCCTACTCTCTTTTGTTTTTTAGAATCCATGATATATGTATTTTGAAACTTTTACAGAGTGTATGGATTTTCTACTATTGCGGCGCCATCTATATTAATTACTCTAAGTAGTCCACTAGATAATGGAATAGAACCTGTAACGCACAAGGGAGCATGAGTGAATTGTAGGGGGCAGCACCTGTTATGGGTTTAAATAGCTTGTGTTTTTAATTTAGACCACAAGGTGGCGCGTAAAGTCGTTACCACATTCATATTTTTCCCAGGCTTTGTAACTACCTATTAGTTTCATGTTTTTTTATGTGTAGGATTTTTTCAATATAAATAAGAAACGTCAAACATTAACGTTTCAAGATAGATCTCTTTTTATTTTTTATTGTACAGATTTTTTAGCACTATATATGGACGACAAATTGACGATGAGGCTTGAATTGAGGATTCTTTCAGTCTTGCCCGTCAAAGGGTTGCGTTTTACGGTTCCTGCTGTGAAATAAATGTTAACGAATTCTATAACTCAAGTCGCAATCAAGTTTGATATTGTGTATCCAGCGTACACAACTCTCTGTGTATTTACTCTTGCTTTATAGACGGAGAGCTAGCCACGTCAGATATGATACAATAATGAGAGCGACGAAACTCCTCTTATCTATGCTTATTTTTAGATCCAGACATCTGGCAGCTGTAAAGTGTTGGAGGTCAAAGAATGCAAACCAATTTAAAAATACAAATCTAGGTTTTGATGCAGTATTATGAGAATTTATGTAAATAATTAGATGTATCATTGCTAAAATTTCTGTTGGGGGAAAGTAGCCCAAAACGACGTACTCGTATAATGTAATTCATAGTTTGTCGCCTACTGTTTCTGTTTCCGAAATAAGATGCAATGATTTTTGTTCTAATGTTAAAATATAGGCCCCGTCCTCTATGAATAATACAATTTCGGCTTTTTTTACCTATTTTGGTATTACTTTTTACCAACAGAAAAAAATTGCTAATCTGTTACTCTGACCTCCACCCATTAAAAGCGGTCAGATGCCCGGATCTAGCAATAAGGATAGTTTTTAATCTTACTAGACGGGTTTCGTTGCTCTCATTATTGTGTCATATCTGACGTGGCCAGCTCTTAGTCCATTAGCTTTTACGAATTAAACCAACCAAAATACTACACTTTATACGTTCTGCATTTCACAGCCAAGCGACCTGACACCAATTTACTTCAGAAGCTATTATACTTCTTATTTCCAAGCAATATGTCCTAGAAATGCAAAGCTATTAATGTTGACTTAAGTCTGATAGCGCAATAATTGGAGCATTTGCCTTACAAAAGGTGGAGTAGAAAATGTTTTAATGGTTATTGGTAGGCTATAGGGTGGTTATTAAAATACTAGATTTGAGACCTTAAGGGGGGGGGGGGGGGGGGATGCGTTGGCCGCCATCTTGGTTTAAATGTGCCATAAGTTCGTTTCTGAACCTTGGCGCTTAAACGGTTATCAGTATGCCTAAAATGTCTATGCAACGTATGAAGAACATAAAATTGTCTACAATATTTCCATACACAATACATCTGTAAGTCTTACAGATGTAAAGATACAGGGGGTGAAAAGGTGTATATTTTCTTATATCATAAGAATTTTATTTATTACCTTCAAAGTTTTGTGCTTCGAGATAAGGAAATGAAGTCTCTACCACAGTTTTGTCATCTTCTAATGATTCTTTTAAAAGATATTCAAAAGTTGAATTCACCCCTAGAGCGCTTATAGAAGGGGTGAAAGTAGTAAGTCTCACACACAAAATCAGTGTTCTATTACTCATCATAAAAAACTACTAGGCGTTGTCAGGTATATCTATGGATCAATTAGGGTATAATTAATTTAGATTTGACAAAAAACATATATGCTTTCATACAAAAAAAATTTTTTTTAAAGAAAGTGCTTGAAAATATTTTTATTTTTTTAAACTTCATATAACTGTCAAGTTATTATTAAAATATCGTATAGGCTTTAGCATTTTTTACATAATGCTTGAACAGTTGACTTTATTACAAAAATGTCTACGAGAAGTATAAAGACAATGAGTATGAGTAATTTTTTCCTTTCTTTAACTTTGTATCTTCTAAGACGTACAGAATAAATACAAATACAAAAAAAAATAGAGTCTTTATAATTTTCGTAGACATTTTTGTCATAAAGAGAGCTGTTCAGGCATTATGTAAAAAATGCTAAAGCCTATACGATATTTTAGTAATAAGTTGACAGTTATATGAAGTTTAAAAAAAAAAAATTCAAGCACTTTCTTAAAAAAAAAAATTTTTTTCTATGAAAGCGTATATGTTTTTTGTCAAATATAAATTCATTATACCCGAATTGATCGATTGCTATACCTGACAACGCCTAGTAGTATTTTATGATGAGTAATAGAACATTGATTTTGTGTGCGAGACTTACTAATTTCACGCCCTCTATAAGAGCTCTAGGGGTGAATTCAACTTTTGAATATCTTTTAAAAGAATCATTAGAATATGACAAAACTGTGGTAGAGACTTCATTTCCTTATCTCGAAGCACAAAACTTTGAAGCTAATAAATAAAATTCTTATGATATAAGAAAATATACACTTTTTCACCCCCTGTATCTTTATATGTGTAAGACTTACAGATGTATTCTGTATGGAAATATTGTAGACAATTTTATCTTCTTCATACGTTCCATTGAAATTTTAGGCATCCTGATAACCGTTTAAGCGCCAAGGTTCAAAAACGGACTTTTGGCACCTTTAAACCAAGATGGCGGCCGCGCCCTCCCCCCCTCAAGGTCTCAAATCCAGTATTTTAATTAGAACCCTATAGCCTACCAATAACCATTAAAATAATTTCTACTCCACCTTTTGTAAGGCAATGTATGGAGATGATTCCCCAATGATTGGATTATGACTCTTGTGCTGCGCGGTAGAAATTAAAAAGAGTTACATGCAATTTAGAACTCTATTCTGTTTGAAATATGTTCTATATAATAGTGTCCAGGGGTGGTTTTTCTATATTAGTCCCCTTATTTGTTACCGACACGCTGTCTGATCCTTGATAGCGTCTTTCTAGTTGGCCGCGTTCGATATTTCAAGCGCCTGGCAGTTCTCCTAGAACAAGAGTGACCTAAATCCAGATATCTTTACGCCAATATAGGGTATAAGTATTTGGGTATTTGAATCATAATCGTGTGAAGTTCATTCGCTAGTTTAGAAGGAATGATAATAAGATCTACTGATATAGGTACCTAAGTGTCCTAAGTAATAAAAAGTTCAGTGAACATCAAATACAACAATTTTATTAGAAAACATCTCAATCTACTTTTCTTGCCGAGTCAGCTTTCCTTACAAATTATACTAATTTAAGATGAAACGGGCAATATTTTGTGTCGTGACCAGACTTCTATTTAAATGTCAGTTCTTATCTGGCGTCTTCAGACTAGGTCAAACTACTTTAATTATTCAGTAGATGGTGGACTGAATTGCTAACTATTACGAGCGACCGAGACTTCGGTTATGTTGTTATGTTGTTCGTACTGGTTATAGTTTGTTAATTAATTTGTGTGCTTATTTTTTATATCCACAGCACTGGCTTCGTCCAGATCCCCAACACAAAAACATCTGCAACATGCTTCGTCAAATTATTATTGTGTTTCGCGTTAATATAGTACTTCAAACTCCCTTGTGTTGGGAAGCTGGACGAAGCCAGCGCTGTGGATATAAAAAAATAAACACACAAATAGTTTTATTTTATTTTATTAGCCTGTGTTAGTGTCCCACTGCTGGGCAAAGGCCTCCCCTTTTTTTCTCAACTCAACCCGGTCGTTTGAATTTTGCCACCATTCTGTGTAAAAAGCGTCCAGGAGTGCGATTTTTGAATCTCACCAAGTGACTAATTCTCACCGATGTGAGTGATTTCCGAAAGTAAATCACTCACATCGGTGAGAATTAGTCACTTGGTGAGATTCAAAAATCGCACTCCTGGTCGTCCCGCCATCTCCTCTTCGGTCTGCCTGCACCTCGGCGCGCGTCATCAATGGTGTGTCGTGGGTCCCACTGGGTAACCATTAGCCCACCTGTCCGGGTGCATGCGGCAGACATGTCCAGCACAGTCCCACTTCAACTTAGCGGTCTTGGCACCTACATCTACAACTCGAGTTCTGGAGCGTAGTTCCGTGTTTCTGATTCGATCAGTTCTACGAACACCTAATATACTACGCTCCATTGCTCGCTGGCAAACCTTGAGTTTAGATTTTAGGGCCTCAGTTAATGACCAGCACCGTAGTTTGCGCACCGTAGGTTAGGATGGGCAGGATACACATGTCAATGAGTTTGCGCTTGAGACACAGTGGAAGGTCGCCCTTCAATAGCGCCTTCATGGACCAAAAGCTCTTCCAGGCATTTTCGACACGGTTGACTTCTTTAGTCTGCCTGTTTTCGAAGGACGCTATTTGGCCCAAGTATATATACTCATTGACATATTGTATTTCCTGTCCATCTACCGTGATCCTACGTTTTGTTCTATTAGTCATCAACTGAGTTTTCGCTCGATTCATCGTGAGTCCAAACTCAAGGCTTGCCGTGCTGAGATCTTGTAGCATTTGTTGTAATTGAGATACCGAGTGGGAAATGAGGACAATGTCGTCGGTTTTTGCCTTAAGAAACCTTAAAAATTCAATTTCCACCCAGGCCGCGTTAGCAGCATACCACGGATTTGTGGCATCTTCTCTTAATTACGGTCTTCTACTGTGGGGTAATTCTGTTGAAGTTCAGAGAGTTTTTATGATCCAGAAAGACTGTGTGCGAGCAGTGGCTGGCGTTAGATATGATGACAGATGCAGACCTCTTTTCCAAAAGTTCAATATTCTCCCCCTAGCTTCTATGTATATTTTAAAAGTATGTTTTTTTACAAGAAACCACCCAGAGTATTTTATAAAACGCGAGGCGATGTTCAAAAGAGAACTCCGGGCTCAGTACCAACATCTTCTATACCAGCCAGATTGTAATTCTGATGTATATAAGAGAAATGCTATTAATATGTGTATAGTAATATTTAATAATCTCCCTAAAGAGCTGAGAATACTACATAGGAAAATATTTAAAATTAAATTGACTATTTTTATAGTGTTAAGGATTATTTAATATCTAGTGTTTATAATTTTAATTATAATTGCTAATTTGGATTTGACATATGTACCTATAATAATAATATTTTTTTTTATTTTTTATTTTTTTTGACTTAATCATGTACCTACTTTTATATTTCAATTTTAATTTAACGACATACATAGTTTCATTATATTCTGTATTAATTCCTGCATGTTAGTTTTAGTAGTACCTTAATGTACAAATTTCGCATGTTGATTATGTGTCGACTGAATACTGTTTCACAAACTAATTTATAAGACCTAATTGTACGTATTCACGCAAATAAATATTTCTATTCTAATATTCTATTCTATTCTATTCAAACCGCAGGTTTGTTCACCTTTTGCCGCCAACGTCAACGCCAAACCTTTTCCATGGGACAGCGAGCTTTTTAAATATCTCCTATAACAAATAGTAGTAACAAATAGTGACACAGTAAAAGTTCGGGTCCTGGGGAAGGACAAAGAATAGTTTTTATCCCAGAAATCATCTCTCAAGGGGATGAAAAGGGGGGGGGGGGGATTTGTATCGGGAATCAATAACGGTTAACCGTTCAATTGATTTACATGAACTTTGAGTTTTGGGGAAGGATATAGAATATAGTCTTTATCCCAGTAATCATTCCTTAAGGGGCTAAAAAGGGGGGTTATTACTAATTCTACGCAAATGAAGACACGGGCAAAAAACTAATAGGTACTTAATATTCGTGTCTATAAGCAAGGAGGCTAGAACTAACATGCATGGGGAAGCGAGAGAGTCGATACAAATTCAATCCATATTCAATTCCTATTCAATTTTATTGTGCGAAAATGAAGCGTTTATTGAGTTCCTTAGTTAATCAATCTTAGGGGTGGGTATGCGGTAACATTGACCTTCGGAAAACACTTCTTAACGTAGACAACCTGAGGTTTGGTGGACGCCATTTTGTGTTACAGACTTTTACAACGATAATACTCATCTTGATTATCTTTCTATTCCATTCGTTTATTCAAATAAGTTTTTTGAACTTTGCTTAGTTTAGGGCTAGGTTGATATATAAATAAATCACAAATGTTTATTAATTATAATAATAAATATTCGGGGACAAATTATACAAATCGTACACCTTTGATACGTACAAATATTAAATAGGGGGTATTATTGCAATGTTCTGCCAGAGTGCAGCACTAGCACATATTGTAAACCATAGACTTACTTATACATACTAGGCATAAACAGTTTTTGGAAAAGTTTTCATAGATTATTTGTAACGAATAACTATGTCATTTGTGCACCAAGGCGGTTTGTTTACAGAGGGCCTATCGAGAAACGAGAAAACCGAAATTTCGACATCTGCCTCTCTATCGCTCGAATATGCAAGAGTGATAGAGTCAGGTAACGAAATTTCGATTTTCGTGTTTGGTGGTATAGCCCTCTGTTTGTGCTAGTGCTGCCCCCTATGCAAAGTTTTGCGTAATATTCCCTATTGACATTCTATTTTATGTAACTGATTAGTGAATAAGGCTTAATAAAGAAAACGTCAAATGTAAAATATAGCAACTGAAATTTGAATGTGATATTTTTAGATGTTATCTGAGCTATCTGATAAAGAGGCTTCAGAATATATTACTTACAGAAATTATAAATAGACACTTATGGGATGTCGTTATCAATCATTGCGCTTTCTTTTCAGAATCCATGCTAGCTTTATGCCTAGCTTGATAAATTAACAGAAGATTCGCATACACACACTATAATGATGACAAATGCCTCGGCGAATTAGCTAGCGAGCATAACAAAGGGAGTTCTTACGTTTAACTTCAGCTATCAGCTGCCGGCATGTCTTTGAATTTTTTTTTAGTTAAAAGTAAAATAACTTTGGTACATCTAAATACGAACACCTGTAGGTGTTCATATTTAGATGAAATCTGGGGAAAGATAGTAGTGGTTAATCAATTTTATTGATTAAAATAGGAGCAGAGTTGATCAAGGGGCTGTGAATATGTAAGGCTCAAAAGTGAATAAATATCTTCATGCGAAAATAATTCATTCTTGAGTCTCATTAGCAGAGCCCGGAATATTCGCAGCAAAACAAGACTGTCGCAATCTAGCTAGTGTTAGAAACATTTTTTTATCGATATCGAGTATTATTATGTCAAAAAGTCCTGCCGATATATTTACATTATTTTATAATCATTCGTGACAGTTAATTTAAAATATGCAAAAGAAGTAGTAAGTTAAGGGATTGTTTTATATGTGTTATCCATCTAAATCTTAACTATACTTTATCATATTAAGTAATAAAATAACCCTTCCTTTTAGCTTTGTCGTAATCGGATAACAAAGAGGTAAAACTTTGAATGACCTGACTATACCACCTCATTGAAAATAATACACACTTAGGAAAATGAGTACTCCGTAAGACATTGAAAGTCATTTCATTTAGTATGACAGCTATCGATATCGATCATGTTTTTTTTCTAACACTAGCTAGATTGCGACAGTCTTTTGTTTTGCGGTGAAAATTTCGGGCTCAGCTCATTAGTTTTTAATTTATTTGTCAAGTGGTTTCTCGATAACATTCAAAAATTTAATAAAACTCAAATGACAAGAAAAAAAATCAAGACAAGAAATCATAAATCTAAATTGATAATACGTAAAACGAATGAACGTGACTAAAAATGTAAAAATGAGGACACTAGAAAACGGATCCACCTTAATAGGGTTTAATTTGACAAAGACATGAAAGGCTGAACTTAGTCATCTACCTATACCAAAAAGACACATATTTTTGTGATCTACCCGCGAAACTGAACCTTGTAGCCGCTCGATTAAGACCTACTATATTTTTTCTAGACATGGAGATATGACTTTTCGTTTTATCAAGGCACTGACCTCATGCTATTATTTTGTCCTGTTCACGCAAAAAATCGTATATTATTCGTCAGCAATGTCACTTACATCCTTATACAAATAAGGTCACGTTTGATAAATCACTTTTTCTTTTATCTGATACAAGTTACAACATTTTAGGTCCGATCCATATGTTGGGCCAAAGTTTGCTCTAATACATAACTGCGTCCCTTATATTGGCCTACGTTGGGCCAACGTAGGGTAGGGCATTCATAGGCGGACCGTAGCCGTAAACGTAATTGCAATATAATCGTTTAGGTAACAACGCCAATGGAAAATAAACGAAAACGTATATGAAATAAAGGGACGTAATATTTAAGTCACAGCTCAGCAAATGTCATCTCGCTCAAATCTGGAGTAGAACCGGACTGGCGAAGTACAGTCGCCATCAAATATATCAGAGCGGCCAAGGTACTCAAAAATATCTGAACATGCACTTTATCGCCTTGACAATAGAGGCGTTGTTCAGATATTTGTGACCACCTTGGCCGCTCCGGTATATCCGATGGCGACTGTACCTCTGCCTTACAGAAAATTAGAGAAAAATAGCAATAGACCCTACTCATAATAGTGTTGTGTACCTGCCGGTGAGTAAGGTCGCCAAAGAGCTCAAAGAGGATGATGCTCTGTGTCCCTTTAACCGTCAACGCAAAACGCAATATATATAATTATATTTACATATATATATTTATGGAAATGCAGCATTTAGCAGACGCAGATTATGAAGCTATAAATCGATATCGCAATAAATATTCATTAACTCTTCATTAACACAGCCATTTATTTTTGAATTTTTTTCGAGCAGCAATGTCCCTACTGCGTATACTCGTACACTAAATTGACAAATCAACCACCGATACCGTAATAAAGAACGGGATACACAATCGGCCCAAAAAAATGTGCTGTGCACAATAGTGCTGTAAGAACGACTCGTACAGCAGTTTCTCTGGCAGTCTTATTACGGTAGACTGGCCGATTACAAATTTTCACGAGCCATATTTCGGTAAATCTTGTTTAAGACTGTATTGTACCTCTACTATATTTTTACTCAAAGACATCATCAATTTTATTGTTAAAGTAATCATGTAGGTAGTGATACATTGCTACTGAATGCGCTCCTGGTATCAGCACCAGAGTGTGACCTGGTGGCGTGGCGATGGGCGAATGTGTGTAATGAGTGTTTGAGATTTTGCGAGCGGATGGATAATAGGCAGTCAAGTGTGTTAGTATGATAATTTTGATTAAGTAATAGTAGATATCTATGTAGTTTCGCAGTGTATTAGTGATAAGACTGTAATGCTGTGTAAACTTAAATAAACAATAAACAATTAAACAATTGCGTGGCTGAAATATTTTATTAGGAATATTTTATAAAACATATGAAAGTATGTTTATTTGGGTCTATCTAGACTGTAACCACCCTTAGCGAATGCGGTTATATCAAAAATACACGCTGTATATATTACGTCACCGATAAGCGACTAGTAAATATCAATTGATATTTCATATATAAGTTCCGAAAAACTCGATTTGTTGAACCTGAAATCTCCGGATTGAAAGTCTGACGTCTACCGCCAGGTTACCAGCGGCGCTAAAAATATTAAATCATGCTATAAAAAATTGGATATTAGTCGTGGTTTGCTTTTTTCTTTTAATATTTTTACCTGTTTTCTTTTATTTGTTATTTCACCTGTTTAGCGTGTAACAGTTGTTCGCCACGAATCATTTCTATTTCTATTTCAAAAAATGTAGCGTTTGGCATTTATTTTATAGCAAGATTCATGACTTCAATATTGACGAAGCTCCCTTATTTCATGTCATAGTGTCGACAAAGTGCTTCGGTCAAAGGAGATCGTCAATTCTGGGCCACCTGATATAAACCGTATACAGTTTGTACTACAATGTAAAATAAATACTCATTTTATTACTAAAGTAGACAAAATATTACAAAAAAATGAAACGGGAATTAGAAATACTAAATAAATAAACATTATGTTGATCTTTCCGCGATTAAAATACAGCAAGACAAGTCGTTAACGTCCTTATGGCATTGATATAAAGTTTAACTTCACCTGGACTGAAAAGGGTTTGTTTTTGGTTTGACACTGTCAATATCTACCGTTACATAATCTGCATTTTGATACTGTTCGGTAAGTTACAACATTGTAATATTAAAATAATATCTAAGCCTACGAATACGGAAGTTTAAATTAGAAATCGACTGTATTAAAACGCCTAAAGATTGAAAATGCGTATTTTTGCATTTTTGATCGGAGTTTGAATATTAAAAGTGGGTTTCATAATGGCATAATATCATGCTCCTTCGATAACGAAACGCATCTTTTTTTCAATTTTGCAATGTCAGATACTAGTGCTATCGCACTTAACGGTGGTAAACCTTATCCCTTTGCAATAGGTGTTAGGAATGTTCAGTTAATAGTATCAACGATGGTTTGACAGCCGTCTTTGTTTACCGAAATACAGGAACTATAAATACGATCAAAATATGACTTTTTATTATTTCATCATGATTCCCGTTTTGTTTTTAAGTCCGCTTTTGTACATTTTCTTTAAAAAACCAGTATTTTTTTTACATTAATGTATAAATCATAGGCATGCACGCTTTCAAAAATTGTCCTCGTCAGATTCAAGTTTTAAATGCATGATTTTTCAATTTTCCCATTAGATTTCGAAACTTTTTTACCACCGTCCTGATCTAGAAATTATGACGATTTTTTAAAGGTTAGAGTCATTCCTAAACGGTCCTAAATAATCTGGGCCAGATCACCTAACAAAAATTGACGATCTCCTTTCCGAAGCTTTATATGCCTTAAGAAGCGTCTGGCTTTTGTGAAGGACACTTTGTAAACAACAGACTTTGATTGTGAAAATCGCATTATTATGAAGTTTCCAAGAAACAGCTGGGGGCTCGCCACTCAACCGTGAAGAGAGATTAATCTGTTAAATATTACTTCTAAGTTCGATCTCCATTAGATAAAAGGTTTTGGTTAAAGTATTTTGTTATTTATTTGAAATGTATAAAGTAGATAAGATATGAATAAAATTATTCAAGCCGCTAAATAAACAAAAAAATACTTAGCAAAACATTGTAATTTCTGGCGTTTCTGAAACGTTCTTCACTCAGCTTAGTGGTCTTCTGTAAAACAAATCTTCCAAAAGATAAGTATATACCAATTTCTTCTACCAAATTTTACAGAAGCTCTTTTACCTTTCGGGCCGTTCGATTGTGGAATGCTTTGCCAGTAGATGTAAGATGTGCTAAGTCCCTTACCATTTTTAAAAATCAGTTGAAACAACATTACCAGCTCCCTTAGGTTCCCTTTAATATATATAACATTTACATATGTGTATTTTATGTATATGGGTATGTGTATGTATTTTTTTATTAGATAGAGAGAGATAGAGTCTTTTTAGCGAAAAGACCGCCTGTTACGACCTATGTTAAATGTTAACTTTTTATGTCGTACAATTTTTATACTTGGTGCTATTAAGAATATATTATTATTATTATATGAAAATTAGAACAATATTATACACCGTGGGCTGGAATAACCCGACAGATCTTAACCACGAATTTCTAAGACCAAAAGAAGGAAAAATTATTATGCGACTTTAGGTCAATTTCGCCAAAAAAAAATTTTTTTTTCGTTTTTTTTCCATTTTTTGAATGTTTATTGCACATGAAAAGCAAATGTTATTAATAAAATTATCGCCTAAAACAAATTGGTACATTTTTTTTTGGAAAAATTTAGTTTCTGCAAAGTTTTCCTTGTCACTTTGATATCTGTCAATAAGGACGTGTAAACTATGTCCAATAGTGGCAACAACGCCATTAGAAAGGCGTTTTGTGATGAGTTATAATAAAAACTGTATTTAAAAAAAAATTGTATTAACTCCGAAACTAGGCGTATTCCAGAAAAGTTTATAGGACATTTTAGTATCCAAATATGATCATGAATACACTGTTAAAATCTGTCTAGTTATATGGGCCCACGGCGTATAATATTGTTATTGTTCATTTTAGGCACAGTAGTCGTTGGTGAACGTCAGAAAAAAATTACCACCGGATCTAACATCCTGAGATGAATTATGTATGGCCGAAAAGAAATTCAGCGGGACTTATATTTATTTATTCAAAACAGTTATTCATAGTTCAGAAAAATGCGACTGTAAGTTATATAAAAAAAATTCAATACCTAGTTTAATTAATCAATTTACAATTCTTTGCCTTTAGGTACATTTTATAAAAAAGCTTGTAAAAACTTCAATTTGCAAAGTCATTAATACCTATCTGGTCTGCTGAACCAAAATCAAGCGTATTCTATTACAAATATAATAAAACTCTAACGGCCGCTACCAAATCTATTTACTTTGTAATAACTCAACAAATACCGATTTAATCGCTCATTTGTGGAACATTAATAATTCAGGATTTGTAACTAAAGCCACAGAAAATTAACTAACAAAGACTGGCAATCGCTATCATCACTACATAGTATAAAACAAAGTCGCTTTCCGCTGTCTGTCCCTATGTATGCCTAGATCTTTAAAAGTACGCAACGGATTTTGATACAGTTTTTTTAAATAGAGTGATTCAAGAGGAAGGTATGTATGTATAATACATGCATAATATAGTAGAGAAACACTGATAATTTTAGAGGTTTCTAAAGTGATGTCGTAAATGAACACATTTTTTGCGCTTACATTGCAAACGCTGGCTGAATACGAGATAGATCAAAATGATGTACTACGGATTCATAATTGCATACCCAATTTCTGAATGAATTCATTTATAAATTGGGTATGCAATTATGATCCCGATGGTACTATAAGTACAGTATTGTACACCTTAAAAGGCCTACAAAAAAGTCCCGTGCGAAGCCGGGGCGGGTCACTAGTAAATAATAAGTTGACTTTCAGAAAGTTGATATGAAAGTTGTTTTACGTGTCTAAGGTGTTAAGAATAGGTCACAGTGTCTTAAGCTATTGAAAATGCATTTAAGCTCTAGAAAACCGACCAAGAGCGTGTCGGGCCACGCTCAGTGTAGGGTTCCGTAGTTTTGTATTTTTTTTCAAAACTTTATTTGAAAGCACGTCACTTCATTATGATTTTGTAGAAAATTACCTTATTAATTATATTGTACCTCTACCGTCCAAACCCGTCATAACCAGATGGGGAACTTGGTTGAATGCAGCATTCTATTATAGCACATATTTGGAGGAAATAAAGAATGTTGTTACAAAACTAAATTCCAAAGATGCCATTTGTATTAAAGAAACTAAAAAGGCTATTTCTAATGTTAGTTTAAAAAACGAACTTGATTTTATAAAAAATTCATTAGAAATTATACCAGAAACGATTGCAAAACTAGACTCGTTACAAGTTTTCGACCAAGCTGATACTGTTTTACAATGGTGTGCTACAGTTAGTGTTTTAGACAAACTGGAAAAAGTCTTAGATCGGAACTCTGACTTCGACGATATCCAAAATTTGGTCACAAAGCACCATGATAAAGAAATACCTCAATTCCTCGAGAACACAACGTTAACTTCAGTGGACGTGGAACGATCGTTCTCGACACACAAAAGGGTGTTTGATAATTGTAGAACTCGTTTAACCCCGGAAAATATAGAGAAAATCATAACTATCCATTCCTATTACCATTTCCATGACGAAAATGAAGTAATAATTGATGAAGATTATGACACACTAATTCCAACAGCCAGTACTTTCTCAAATATGTAGAATTATTGCTTATAAATAACTGATAGAGTTGACCTAAAAATGTTTCATTAATTAATTTTGTTATAGCCCCTAGAAGCTTCAGTTTAAGTTTGATTTGTTGAGTTATATTATAGCTTTTGATTCGACCGATCGCGTTTCGTCTGCTGAAATGATCGTTATATTTTCTAGGTTTTTTTTATATCACCGTTATAATAAAAGGCATTGTAAATTAATATATTACATTATACTATTTATATTAAATGTCCTTTTTTTACTTTATTCTATACTGAATCTTGAAGCAAATCAAATTATTTTGTTCAATATTTTTTGATTTGCAATTTTTTATAAGTAGTTACACTACTATATATAAACTGAAAATAGATGTCATATACATAGGCTGCTATTTATATATCCGGAAACCGGGATTACAATCTTCCTAAATAGCATATTTGACCTCCATGGTAAAATTTGAACTTTTTTAAGTACTGGCCGGTATATTTTTTCTTTCTTATTAACGCTCGTGTTTTGTTTTTGACGGGTTTTAAATGTCATCTCGCAGCAAGAATGGAACTCACTCGTGAAAATATTCGTGCTATGATTTATTATGATTTTCGGCGTGGTTTAACGCAACAACAGTGCATAGATCAACTAACTTCAACTTTTGGTGATGAAGCCCCATCTAAAACTACTGTGTATCACTGGTTTAGTGAGTTCAATAGTGGACGTAGTATGCTTACGGACGAAGTTAAGGCAGGTCGCCCGAAATCGGTCGTTGTACAACAAAATATCGAGGCTGTGCGAAAACTTATAATGGACGACCGACATGTTACGTACTGCGAGATAGAGGCGACTCTGGGTATTTCTATGACCAGCATTAATAGCATATTACATAATTATTTGGCTGTAAAAAAAATTTGTTCGCGTTGGATACCCCACAACTTAACAAAAGAGCAAAAAGATGCTCGCGTCGAATGGTGCAATAAAATGTTAAAAAAATATAACCGTGGTGACTCAAAAGCCGTTTATAACATCTATACAGGTGACGAATCCTGGATCTATGCATACGATCCCGAAACGAAGCAACAATCAACGGTATGGGTGTTTCAAAATGAGCCGAACCCTACGAAAGTTACTCGTGCAAAAAGTACATTGAAACAAATGGTGGCCTGCTTCTTCGGTATTAATGGCCATGTAGCTACAGTGCCACTAGAAAACCGTAGAACGGTTAATTCAGAGTGGTACACGACCATTTGCTTACCGGAAGTAGTTGAACAAATTCGTAAAACTAACCAGCGACGAAGAATCATTCTTCATCATGACAATGCCAGCTGTCATACGTCACGCGAAACAAATCTATTTTTGGAGGGTCAAAATGTGGAATTAACGGGTCATCCGCCGTACAGCCCTGACTTGGCACCCAACGATTTTTATTTATTTCCAAATATAAAGAATAAATTAAGCGGTCAACGATTTTCGACCGCTGAAGATGCTGTCGACGCATTCAAACAACACGTTATGGAGGTACCTCAGGCGGAGTGGCAGAAGTGCTTTAAAAATTGGTTCACGCGAATGCAAAAGTGCATAGATCATCAAGGGGAATACTTTGAAAAACAATAAAACCATTTTCAGCCGTGTACGTTTGTTTGTTTTTTTGTTTCCGGATATATAAGTAGCAACGTACTTCAGAAAAAGTGACCAAACCCTCCGGTTTCCGAGGCCAGATTTGAACTGGCGTCTTCAGCTTTCGCGGCTGACGTCCTGACCACTAGACCACCCGGTCACGGCGGAACTTGACAAATTTTCTCATGTATATGCAATCTCTGAATTGGAAACGGCTAGGCGCCGTTGACCATACTATTTTACGACTAAAAATTCCATAGAATCTTTCTAGATTCTACGGGATTCCACGGTATGCTTCAAAATGTCCTAAAGCCTTTAAAATAACTTCATACTTTTTGACTTTGACTTCGAAAATATCACATATGGCGGCTCCAAGGATTTTAGAACCACGGTATGCTACGAAAAGTCCTAAGCCTAGTTTTTCAAATAAAACACCCTTATTTTAGCGTATTCTATACGGTAAAATCATTAAAAGTATACCACATCGCTGTTTTTTTTCGGAATCTAAATAATATACAAGTTCAGAGTCCATTAGCTCGGCCACTTTTGATTTCAGAGAAAAAATTCTCGATTAAAACACCCTTATTTTAGCGTACTTGTATTCTAAACGAAAAATCATAAAATGTCAATCAATCATAAATCATAAAACGTCCCGTCGATGGTTTTTTTTTGAAGTCTAAATGATTGATTTATTTTTCTCTAAAATCAAAAATGGCCGATTGGACATGGAACTTGGATTTCATTTAGACTTCGAAAAAAACCATCGACGGGACGTCATCATAACGTGTACTTTTTATGGCTTGTCCGTATAGAATACGCTAGCGTGTTTTATTCGAAAAACTTTTCTCTAAAATCAAAAGTGGCCGAGAAAATGGACTCTCAACTTGTATATAATTTGGACTTCGAAATAAAACCAGCGATGGGGTATATTTTTAATGATTTTACCGTATAGAATATGCTAAAATAAGCGTGTTTCATTTGAAAACTTTTCTCTAAAATCAAAAATGGCCGATTGGACATGGAACTTGTATATCGGGACGTCATTATATTGTGTACTTTTTATGATTTTTCCGTATAGAATAAGCTAAATAGGCGTGTTCTATTTGAGGAACTTTTCTCTAAAATAAAAAATGGCCGAGATAATGGACTTTTTGATTGTAGAGAAAAGTTTTTCAAATAAAACACGCTTATTTAAGTCTATTATGGACTTGAACTTGTATATAATTTTTAAAATTTTTGAAATTTAGAAACTTGGGATTTTTGAGATTTTTGAAATTTTTTGAGATTTTTGAGATTTTTAAAATTTTTGAAATTTTCGATCTCACTTTCACTTTTCACTACACTCATTATTCTATTTTTTATTATTTTACTTTATTCCATTTTACATGTTTCTCAATCGTATGGCTTTTCGCGTTTTCGTGACCTGATGCGTTTTCGTGACGTTCACGTGACTTTTTTTCGTCTAGCCCCCATCCGCGAACCGTCCGATAAGGAACTTCGTTCCAAAAACAAAAATAAAACAAAAGTAAAACAAAAATAAACGAAACTAAAACAAAAATTATACGTTGCGTTTTCTACCCATAATTCACGATGCTTGAAATCTTCGAAAATGTACTCAACAGTCTAGTCACAAACAACGCGGTAAGCTACCGCTTAAAAGGTACGTACGGGCAAGACACGCACGAGTTCATTGCCCCGTCGCTGGCTTCCCGCGCCCTGCTCCTCCGCTCAGTTCCTTTGTCGAGTATGTCAGCTTTATCACCCCGCGCGCGCCTCCGTGAGCAAGTACCTACATCGTAACTGCTAAGATGCCAGCGCCTGGTTGACCCATGGTTTAGCTTGTTATGAAGCGAGCCGGGGGTCTACTTCTAGAAGTCACTACAGAAGCACGCCGAACAGGCGTGCCATCAAGGTCACGCGCTATAGTTAGGAAGGAAGATTTCCTCTGAACGCAAATCTTGTTTCTGAATTTTTGACGAAATATCATTGATGAAAGTGACACAAATTTAAATATCTACTTTAAAGTCCCTTTTTGATTATTATAATGTGAACTCTGATGACTTTAATAATTTTTAAAACGATGACAGCCTAAAAAAACGAAATTACCAAGAAACTTAAATTTTCATTGCGTAATTTGACACATTGATTTTATTGACGTATTTTAATTTAAGGTGATGATATAGTTAATCCTTAATTTATGAACTCTAATATTTTATACGTAGTTTTTTAGCGTTGTCATACTATATCAAATTGCACTCGACGTAAATGACACAAACTGGTTTTGTACAACAATAAAACTGTTCTAAATACAAAACAGTTATATTTTAAACTCTAATATTTTGTTACTCAAGTTATGGCAAGCTAAAAAAGTTAACCTCAAATTATTGAATTACAAAAAAGCACCAATTGAATATGACACAAAACGCACTGAAAGATTCTCATGTACACACTGTATTTCCAACTTCAATAATAAGTGACTTTAGAATTTTCGAAACTTAACCCTCAAAATATTGCCAGCGGGACGGGGCTATAAAGCAATAAAATAAACCAAGACCGCTGCGACGCGAAGCGGCTGCAGAAAGCAAAATTGAGCGAGACGTCCAGATTAATGAGTTTCGACTTCGACTCAACCTTGCTTTTGGCACCACTATAGTTCGGACCTTGTTATAAATTAATCTAGTCTTTTCTTGGCCTTCCATCTGACCTCCACTTGTATTACCAATTTAACCTTCTCAACCTATTCTAACGGGATTTGCTTAGAGCGATTCTTACGGCTTTGTAAGTGGGGTAAATCCCTTTAAACGTTGGATATATTAGCGCCTTCATTAATAGAGGTTTCATAGAAAAATACGAACCTAATGAGGTTGAAAACCCTCAGAATATAATTATTTCCAACTGTTAGGATTGCCATTCGGGGCTAATATAAATACAAAAAATCAACCATGTGTAACCGACAGGACTTTATTTATATACACCGTCGGCTCGAGTAACCCGAAAGATTCTAACCACGCATTTCTGAGACCAAAAGAAGGAAAAAATATTACATGACTTTAGATCAATTTCGTAAAAAAAAATTTTTTTCTTGTTCTTTTTTTTTCAATTTTTTGAACATGAAAAGCAAATGTTATTTATAAAATGATCGCCTAAAAATAAATCGGTAATTTTTTTCTGTAAAAAAATAGTTTCTGCAAAGTGTTCTTTGTCACTTTGATATCTGTCAATAAGGATGTATACACTATGCCCAATAGTGGCAACAACGCCATCAAAAAGGCGTTTTGTGCTGAGTGGTCTCAGTGGACGAAAAAAGGGTCAAATTTGTCGACATGGAGTTACTAGTACTTCCTAAAGCTACACAATGTACGATCTATTAGTGAAAAAAATAAGTGCTTAGCTTATGTAAGTCGACAAAGTGACCGTTTCACTAAACTCGTCCATATAATTGCTCCGGATTTCCTTAAGCAGTCTAGATAATAACATTTCTCTGTTCCCGAGCTACCTTTAGACGAGAGTAATTCATTCAGCCACCGTTAATTACTCGTTCTCGCATTTTGATTACTTCTCGAGAGTTCTAAGCAGTACAATACAAGACGCGGATTTATAACTTTACAATTTTGTAATAAGATGCTAAATAAAAAGCTGAAGCAGAGCTCTACATCATGGACATATTAATTTATTTCCTCGCAGTAGTCGTGATAAGCACTATCTAATCTATGTAATGTCTCGGCCGAAAGCACTATAGGTGGACTCGTACTCGAACTAACTCATCGACCTATAGCTCACTTTCAAGCCTCTACAACAAGAACTATTGACATCACCTGTGCAAAGATCCGCCGGTGAAGATTTGATTATATATCTTACGCGTTCCGACTACCTCATATTTAGAAAATTTACCTCATATAAAGAAATATAGGAAATGTAGAAAAATCCACTGCCTCAGGCGAGACGAACTCGCAACCCCGGAACACATGCTTGTCGCTCTGACCAACTGAGCTACTGAGGACACTTACCTGAGCTGAGCTGCGAATATTACCACCATATTTTTATTAGGTTTCCGTACCCAAAGGGTAAAAACGAGACCCTATTATTAAGACTCCGCTGTCCATCTGTCCGTCGGTCACCGGGCTGTATATCATGAACCGTGATAGTTAGGCAGTTGAAATTTTTACAGACGATATATTTCTGTTGCTGCTATAACAACAAACACTAAAAAACAGAATAAATAAATATTTAAGGGGGCTCCCATACAACAGACATGATTTTTTGCCGTTTTTATAGATAATGGTACGGAAGCCTTCGTGCGCGAGTCTGACTCGCACTTGGCCGGTTTTTTTTACATTTATTTCGTCCTAGGGGATCACCTAGCGACATCTTGCTTTTGCTTCGCTTATGCCCGCTTAAAGATGTTAAGTAAATTATTGTTAACTCTTATGTTACGTGATGTTATGTTATGTGTAATGGCCATGCCACGTGTTTTGAATGGGTTACGGTTAATTTAATTATCGTTTAGTTAATTAGTGATTGTGTACGATGGCCGGCACGCGACGGTTTTTATAATAAGGCTACATCGATAGCGGTTTACGACTATGTTCAGAATTTTACTGCATTTTATTATGCGTGTTTTAGAAATATTTAGCTAGTTATAATTTTATTAATGAATATAGGAAACAAATAACTAGAATATAAGATGAAATATGGTTCCATGCTCTTGCTTGAAATTTATGAACTCTATTGCCTAGGTTACCTTCTCTATTGACGGCTGGTAACTATAGAGCTACCAAAAGTGAGTCTATAGGTAATAACCAAGGAAATTATTTTAACTTTAAAACACATTTAGATACAATCTAACTTCAATACATTAACTACGCAACACCTAGCGCCTAAACGTCTCAATCGGAAATGTCAGAATTTGCTTGACAATTATTCCAATGCAACTCCAATATGACTTAAATATTGGTTGATTATTTGTTGTGTTTTGGAGTTATGTTTGAGATAGATTGTGTTTTTAATGCATTGTTTATGTATTTTAAAATTAGAACACGGCACCAGGAATTTGGTGATCGAATGTGCGTTTCACATCATCATCATCATCATCTTCTTATCCAGGCCGATTTCGGCCCTGGCGACTGAGTGTACTGGCTAGGTAGAGTGTCGGTCGTGAGCTCTCAGGTGACAGGCGTTCCACATAGTTGCATAGTGAGTAACTTATTAAGGCTGGTGTTTTGTAAAGTGGAGGTACTGGAGGTGCATCTTTAAATTCTAGATTATACGTTTCTGGAATATCTAACCTAGGTATTAAAACAAGACTACTGCAACCAGCAGTAGCAATTAAGAGCGATTAATTCAAAATGGCCTGACCATACATTTATTGTTCAAAGAGCCGCGTGTAGTGATCATATTAAACACCTCGTCTGTATTGTAATTTCTACTGCTGACAGTGCACAGTGGCCTGGCCTTAGGTCATAATAAAAAAAAATGCATGTGTCATTTTTAAATATCCAATGATCGTTTATTATTCACCTATAAATGTACTCCCATCGGGTATAAATAGATCTTGGATTATTAACTATTTTCATTCTCTTACGAACCTCGAAAGTGACCATATCACACGTTTCTGCGCGCTCCCTTATCAGCGACTCATTAAGCGAACGGTCATTAGTACTGAACTCCTGTGAAAGTTGGTATTTTAGTGATAATTAGTATTATGGATCTTCAAGAATCAGGTACGTTATTTTGTTTTACATATAGATTTTGTTCTGTACATATAATATATAGTAATAATAACGGGTCTACGCCATGACTAACTTACATGCGAAACATTATATGAATTTTTTTTTTAATGAAAGTTTTAGTTATGTTATTAAACTCGCTGAAGGATAAAATTACCTTCATTTAAAAGCTTGATCTTTGTAGATTAATAGACATACAACTTTGTTTGCCTCATTATGCCACTTTAGTATTTAGAACCCTGCTACGCCAAAGTGGGCCTACGCGTAGCGGTACTACGAAAATATTACGTTACAATATTAACCATTTATTTTTATTTTTTTCATATGATATGTACGTCGGATCATTTAAAAGGGGATTTGTATTTGAACTGTGGCTGTCTAACAACATTTGATTGAAATGGTCCCATATGCAGATAACGTGAATACTAGCAACTTAGAAAAAGTCATAAAGTACATTTGCGAACGAATTGTGTTTTTTTCGAAATCGTGTTCGAGAACCAAATCTAAAGTTCTAATGGAACATTCCGAATGGTTCAACGAGTTGCAAAGTGTTAATCTCCTTAAAACATGTACGTTAACCAAAAATACCTTGAACGTGGAATCCGATCAACAATCCGCTATCCGCTGAAATCACCGGTATACAACAGAACCTAATAGAAAGGTGTGAAACTATTTTGGAGTGCATATGATCTGGATATAAAATAAATGTAAATAAATAAATTTGACGAGTATGCTACAGAAACGGCGAAAGAACTGATGAAGATATACGATTGGTATCCTTTACCATCTTCTGTACATAAAGTGCTCGTACATGGTGCTATAGTTATAGAAAACGCTTTAGTTCCTATAGGTGAATTGTCCGAAGAGGCTGCAGAGTCAACGAACAAAAATATAAAGATCTTTCGACGCAACCACACACGGAAAATGTCTCGGGATCTCACTAAAAAAGATCTTATTCACAGGCTTCTGTTGAATTCAGATCCATTTGTCACCTCCAGTAGAAAGTTGCCCCGAAAAAAAAATCTACTCTCTCTATTGAAATTTTAAGTTTATTAGATGTTACTGAATAACGTAGAATTTAATGTTTGAATTTATGTATTATTTAATTTTTATATGCACTTATTGTTTTTATTGATATTTGTTTTACATGAATTATTTTAAAATGTATATTTATTATTTATATTGTAAGGCCTGTTATGTTTAAGAAATAGTAAATGTCTAGTTGAAGGAATAGTAATAATCATATACTTTAAGGTATTTATAAGTTTTTTGTTTACCTAAACACAATGTTTTTTCATGTACCTTATGTTTCTTAGTTTTTATTAAATTTAGCATGCAATATACCTAAATACGTGTTTCATTGAACTTTACTAGTTGTAAATAGTATTTTAAAAGTATTTGTTACCAGAAAACAAGATAAATAAAAATCAAATTAATTATGACCGACTTACTTAGGCGCGCCGGCCACTGTGCAGTGCTAACGGTACAGTCGCCATCAGATATATCGAAGCAGCCAAGGTAGTCAAAAATATCTGAACAACGCCTCTATTATCAAGGCAATAAAGTGCACGTTTAGATATTTTTAAGTACCTTGACCGCTCAGGTATATTTGATGGCGACTGTACATTATATGCCAAATTACCGCGGACCAAAATCAACTCTTTTTTGCTTCATTGCCCTAACTTCAAAGGTTTTTACTTTACAGCTAATATTTCCCTTTAGCAGCATTTAAAGCTTTCATTCATAAAATCCCACTATTATAAACTTATGATGCATTGCGCTATTTACTGCACTGCAGTTTAACTTCAAAAGTTACTTTCAAATTTAAACATAAAGCGTTAAGGTGCATTATCGCTTGTGGTTGAGGTAATTTTGTAGTAATTTGCACGAAAATAGATGACGTGACGTAGGTTATT
Organism: Pammene aurita; assembly: GCA_947086415.1. Classification (NCBI taxonomy): domain Eukaryota; kingdom Metazoa; phylum Arthropoda; class Insecta; order Lepidoptera; family Tortricidae; genus Pammene; species Pammene aurita. Next base: position 2,726,420 of record OX352298.1, read on the forward strand.
ACGAGCTGTAAGGCTTGTACAGTCAGCAACGAATGTTGCCGAACGAAATGAAATTACAAAAGTAACTAGACACATAAATATTACAGGAGATACTGAACAGTAGACATGGGTCGTTCACGAGTGAGTGATTTAAATGAACTATATCATTTGATTCAACTCACTCACTCTTCAACTCACTGAAGATTTAACTCGCTCAGTAACTCATCTATCTCAGTGATTATAATTACAGTATTACTTGCTCGCTCTTTCTTACTTACTCATGATTCGGATGAGCCGGCCGAGTCAAACTAGTGACACGATGCGATTGAGGCGAATATGCGAACAGATCCACTGAGCGAAATGAGCGAAACGAGTAATACATATCTCCGCGAGCGAAATATATAAATCAATCTTTTCAATTCAGCGAAACGTTTTGCGCATCTCGCAAACAACTGTTTTACGCGCTGTTCAGTAACTTATACCTATATAGTGTAATATTTATGTGTCTAGTGACTTTTGTAATCTCATTTCGTTCGGCAACTTGCATTGCTGACTGTACGTGCTGGGTTGATACCTAAAGCTAGTAGTATTTGGTACTAGCTATTAGGTTCTGAAGCGGTGATTCGTGGACCAGCGGCGGTCCATGGAAACACCTGAGTACTGTCACGGCTGTGGTTTTCCGGAAAGTGGAGGTACTTCCCTAGTTGGGCTATATCTATATCTAATCTATGTAATTGTTACGTCATTATGAATCAGAATCCGTTTTCCTTAAGTGGTCTCGGTTAAGCGTTCTATTTTTAGCTGTTTGTATTCAACGTCATTGTTTCAGTGAACAAATGTTCGGATTCCATGAACACTTGGTTTCTAAAGGACCATTGTGAGTCTAATATTATTCAATAATAGTTAATAATATTCAATGTTGTTGCTTACTTAATAATATTCAATGTTGGTAGGGAGAAATCAAAATCGGTAAATGTCTTTGATTAAAGTAAAAAGAGTATTTATCAAAGGTAAATGTACATCATTTCGGAAAGAAAACGCTGTTTGGTGCTCTGCGCTGGATGTTTTATTTATAAAGGACTAATTGTCGTCTACTATTTGGAGTAGAAGTCGTTACAAACTTACGTCCCCGTTTTCATCTTCTTACTTGGTCTGCGTAGAAGGTAAAAAAACACCCTGATCTTGAACTCCATAGGGGTGAATTTCTGAAAATCCATTTAAATAACTGTAATATGGCAATTAGCCACTTTCAGTGTTTAGCAGTAACACTTTGGTTTACTGCGACATAATGCATTTCGCTTGTCTAAGCACGGCCAACGTATGTATTAAATACAGGTTTTTAGTGAATAAACCGACATTCTATACCGAGCCTTAGTGCCTATCATTTACCAACCAACTATCCCTCACCATCTGAAGCTGAACATGCTTCAGAAGTATGTTCAATGTTTTAAGATTGTTCATTTGTGCGGTCCGTTCCGTGTCTAATCCGTTCGTTTAAGGCGGATAGCGGACGGATATAGGACGGACAGTGGACAGACGTACGGCAGACACGTCCGTGCCAAATTCCCGCCACACAGATAAGATAAGATAAGATAAATTGTAGTGCTAGACACATTGACGGATTTGTCCTTTGAACATATCCACTGATCCGGCAGAGGTAACGCTAATGTTTTATACACGGTGCTCGCGAGGAAACCGCATAATTTTAACAGCGTTATCCCGACCTTATTTAGAAACTAAAATGTCAAATAAACTTTTCTGAAATGCATCTTGTTTCGGAGTTATAACCAATTAAAAAAAAATATTTTGATTATAACTCAGGACTGAACGCTTTCTTAACGGCAATTTTACCACTATGGAACTCATTATAGGCATCCCTGTTGACAGACATCAAAGTGACAGGAAACACTTTGCTATAACTTTGATTTTAAGAAAAAAAAAGTAGTTTTATTTGTTTTTAGGCATAGTTTTGTCATTAATATTTATTTTTAATTTAAGAATACGTTCAGAAAACAAGAAAAAAAAAACAAAAAAATTTTTTTTTGGCGGAATTGTCCAAAAGTCATATGATATTTTTTACTTCTTTTGGCCTCAGGAGTACGCTGTTAAAATTATGCGGTTTCCTCGCGAGCACCTTGTGTATATTCCTCGACCGTTATTTCTATTTACTTTGGGTCGCCCTCTTTGTCCATCTTCTCTATTGCACACGATTTTGTGCGGTGTCTTTATTGACGTTTGCTTCTTTGAGATCTTTCTCGATCGTCGTCAACCAAGTGGATGGGCGTCTTCCCGGAGCGTTACCGATTATATTTTATTTGGGCGTTTTATTTATTTATTATTTATTTAAACTTTATTGCACAGTAACAAATATACGGTTACAAAAGGCGGACTTAATGCCGTAAGGCATTCTCTACCAGTCAACCTTTAGGCCAAACAGAGAAACATCAATGGTGCGGGTGCGACGTATGTCAAGAACATGGAAATAAACCAAACTGAGTTTGCAAAAACCGGCCAAGAGCGTGTCGGGCCACGCTCACTGTAGGGTTCCGTAGTTTTCCGTCCGTCACAGTAAGTGTCCCCACTTAAGAGTTAATAACACCGCCATGTAGGATATGATATGAGAGTTCCACGTACAGCGACATCTATCGGCAAATTAAGTAAACTATTGCGCGCGAGCATAAAGTATGGAAGATGAATTTTATGGGATAATTCTTTAATGCGTGAACCGATTTTCACCGTTTTTACTTTATTTGAAAGCACGTCATTTCATTGTAATTTTGTAGACATTACAGGTACAATAAACACCTGCTTATACGGTTAAATTACAAACTTATTTCAGAAATTATTTCGTATTTTTTTTTCAAAAACTATTCATCCTATCAAGTTCAAAATAATTTTCCTAGAAAGTTTTTATAAAGTTCTACTTTTGAGATTTTTTTCATATTTTTAAAACTTATGGTTCAAAAGTTAGAGGGGGGGGGACGCATATTTTTTTACTTCTGGAGCGATTATTTCCGAAAATATTTACATTATCGAAAAATGATTTTAGGAAACCCCTATTCATTTTTAAATACCTATCCAATAATATATCACACGTTGGGGTTGAAATGAAAAGAAAAAATCACTCCCCACTTTACGTATAGGGGAGGTACCCTAATAAAAAAAAAAAATCCACTTTTTATTTTACCACTTTGTCGGCGTGATTGATATACATATTAGTACCAAATTTCAGCTTTCTAGTGCTAACGGTCACTGAGATTATCCGCGGATGGACGGACGGACGGACGGGCAGACATGGCGAAACTATAAGGGTTCCTAGTTGACTACGGAACCCTAAAAACGTCAATATATATAGACTTATAAGTACATGGAAATATAATAAATACAGCAACAATATATACATAGAAGTTTATAAGTATACAAAAATATACACATAATATATATATATATATATATATATATATATATATATATAAATATACATAAATACAAATAATATATATAGATATACCTGCTACTAAATTTACTATGAAGTATCAATCATGCGAATTGTCATATAGTTAAATGCTTGCGCAGCTTGCGCTTGAACGTGAATTTAGTTTGAGCTTGACGTATGCTGAGAGGAAGAGCATTCCAAAGGCGGATGGCGTGAACGGTAAATGAATTATCCATGGAGCCGGAACGGTAAAGGGGCACATAGAGAAGGAGTTTACGAGAGGTGCGAAGCTCGCAGCCTGGACGAGCAGCGACAAATTTAAATTTAGATCGCAAGTAATCGGGCGCAGCTGAGTCATTTAAAATGGAGAACAGAGAACATAAAATCTTGAGACTTCTACGCTCACGAATACGAAGCCAGTGAAGCTGTCGACGGAAAGCAGACACGTGGTCATACTTTCGAAGCCCGAAAATAAACCTAATGCAATTGTTCAGGACTCGATCAAGCTTATCCAGAAGCCCTTGCGTCACATTGGTCCAGCACACATCACAATAATCAATAACAGGGAACACGAGAGCTTGGATAAGAAGAAGTTTAGTTTTGACCGGTAGAAAGTACTTAAACCTATAAAGTGATAGCAAGGTATTGGTTACTCTGCGAGAAATGTCGGACACATGAGGTTCCCAGCTTAAGCTGCAGTCAATTGTCAATCCCAGGTTTTTCACTGTTGATGAAAATGGTACGACACTACCCTCGAAGAGAATCGGTGCAATATGCGCGAAATCGATATTTAATCGCGGGAGTTCGCGATAATGATAGCCTGACACTTGGAAGGATTCACGGCTATTCCAAAGTTTTTAGACCATGATGAGATACGATTAAGATCTTCGTTTATTTTCGAGATAGCCACGTCTACATCGCCAGCCCTCACTTGGTTGTGCAGTTGGAGATCATCTGCATATAAATGGTAGGCCGACTTAATACAAGGTGTGATGAGATTAATAAAAACAGAGAAAAGCAAAGGAGAGAGTATACCACCCTGGGGAACGCCCGAGGTGAGGTCACACCAGTCAGACAGCGACTTATCTGCTCGGACTGCCTGGCGGCGTCCCTGCAGGTATGAAGCAAACCATTCAGCTGCTGACGTCGAGATATTCAAATGTTCAAGTGCAGCGAGGAGAAGATCATGATTTACCGCGTTGAAAGCGTTCGAGAAGTCTATTAGGATCATGACAGTTACAAGAGAAGATTCAATTCCAAGCCTTACATCTTCAACGACCTTAAGCAGCGCAGTAGTAGTGCTGTGACCAGGGCGAAAACCTGACTGCAGTGGTGTGACAAGATGGTTGGAAAAGATGTAGGCAGACAATTGCTTGAGAACAACGGCTTCAAGAACCTTTGATAGGAAGGGGAGAATAGAAATTGGACGGAATTCTTTAAGTAACTTGGGATTCTGGGTTTTCGGCAGAGGAATAACGTAGGCATTTCGCCATGCGGAAGGAAATGTGCCTGATGACATTGATAAATTGACAATATGAGTGATAATTGGTACAATACACTCCAAAATGTATACTATCATAATCCTACTTACCTCGTCATGACCAATCGCATTTGATTTCACCGACAAAATCACTTTACGTATCTCATCGTCAGTAGCAGGGGAGAAAGAGAACGTGGACTTAGAAGGCGATTGAAGGGCATTAAGGCGTGAAATACTGTGAGATATAATTGTGGGGTCTACGGTGGAAGTTTTAGAAAAATGATTATTGAGATCATTTAAGGGAAACGGTAAAGAAATAGAATTGCAGTGAGACTTTCCCACACCAATAGATTTCAGAAATTTCCAAGTGTTGGCTGGCGAGGAAGCAATGACATTATCGTGAATATATTTCCGTTTCGCGGCTCGCACCATCATATTACAACGATTCCTGGCATTTTTATATGCAGCCCAATTTTCATCACTACGATGTCGTTTGTACTTACGAAACGCCCGATGTCGTCTCGTCATGGCAATACGGACCAATCGAGTAGTCCACGGAGCGGGCGGCCATTTCAGCTTAACGTTACGGACAGGCGCGTGAGTGTCGAATAGTTTTAAAACCGCCGTGTTTAACGAATCTACCGCCTCGTCAATCGTCGGTGCTGTAAGCGTGGGTTTCCAGTTGATCTCACGGGCATCGCGCTTCAAAGCATTAGTATCCAGTCCTGCAAAGCTTGACGGAGCGTTACCGATTATATTTTATTTGGGCGTTTTACCCATTGATTTATTATGTACTAGCTTTTGCCCGCGGCTTCGCTCGCGTTAAATTCGGGGTTACAAACCATACAAACTTCCACCCCCCATTTTAGGGAAGTGGGGGGTTAGAAAGAAACAAAAAGTAGACTATGTCACTCTCCATCCCTTCAACTATCTCCACTTAAAAAATCACGTCAATTCGTCGCCCCGTTTTGCCGTGAAAGACGGACAAACAAACAAACAAACACACACATACACTTTCCAATTTATAATATTAGTATGGATTCTACTAGATGTGACATCTAGAACAAATTTTGTGCGCCATGTTTGGCGGTTGACAGCTTTGACTGAATCAAGGAGTAGTATAGACTTGTAGTGATTTTCACTACAATTTTTGGGACAAAGAATTTCTTAGGGATATCGTCTTCTGCTACTCAATGGTTTTACCAATTATATAATGGATAAAATTTGTAATGTTAAATATTTGACGTGAAAAGTTTTACAGAAGATCAGCGCTGGCTAAAGCTTGATTCACACAGATCGCGGGCGCGGGCGGGCGCGTGACCAAGCGGGCCCGCGACGCTTTTGTATTCAGTAGTTTTATATGACCACCTTCACACACGCAGCGGGCGCGGGCGGTTGCTTGTTCGCAAAAAAGCGACCGCCCGCGCCCGCTCCGTGTGTGAAGGTGGTCATATAAAACTACTGAATACAAAAGCGTCGCGGGCCCGCTTGGTCACGCGCCCGCCCGCGCCCGCGCTGTGTGTGAATCAAGCTTAACGCAACATGCTGAGATGAGACCATTTCGTGACACTATTACCTACATTCTACAATTATCTGCAATTTATTTGTTCTTTCTGTAATGTCACGAATAAAGATATTTCTATTTCTATTTCTAAAATTTACCGTGGTCCGGCTGATTTGTTAAGGATTTTTTTATCAAAATGATACGTAAACCAATTGTCCTTCCGCCAACTAATGTCACTAAATCGGTTAGCGTAGGTATCGTAAATATTGCTGAGGAATTCCTTTTTGTTATTTATTTGACATGAACGTGTTTAAACGATCCGAAAAAGCTAAACATCAATTTCACAGGTACAATACTTTTCAATATCAAATTAAAATCAAAGCAAAAAGAGATTAGTTTCTTAGAATAGGCCTGAACGGATTTAGTTTGTTAAATAGCTTGCATTTATTATTTTACTTGACGTTTAGAACATGGCATTACGATCATGGTCGCAGTCTGACTGTCTGACTAGCGAACATTTTTATTAACTTTGAAATAACAAAATAGTAACTGTTAAAGACAGGATGTATACAGGATGATTGCAGGAACAAAGGGGATATTCGTGTTTGCTCCCAGAATGACCTTCATTCGTCCTTGATCTCTCGTTAACATCTGGGGTGAACGCCCTCTTGTATAAGTGGAGCGGTTGGGAGTTGCCAAGTTTTCGATCAACCCCCGTCACGTGTTTGTGAGGGATACACAGATCTCCTCAAGTACTAGTCGGAGCAAGGGTGTAAAACTACTGATCCATTTCAGGCCATAATTGGTATTGTATTGCGATTAAGAAAAATTGGGCGAAATAATATTTGGACGTCAAAAACAAACTTTTTGGTATTGGGCACGTCTTCGGGGTCAGCCTACCCGTCATACAAAACCGTTTTTTCCGCGTGAAAAATTTTTTTTTCTTAGTTTTTCCTAATTAGAATACCATACCAATTATCCCCTTAAACGGATCAACAGTATTTTTGATACACCCTGTATAATGGACCGTAAGTCAGGAACTGATTTTCATGACCAATCATGTCCCAATATGTGACAACTTATAAAGTGGTAAAGGGCGATGTACTTATAACTCCTCGTGGATGTCACCTGCCGCTCCGTTGAGGAATGGCAGCCATTGAATCACTTTAAAAAAATGGCTATTGCGACGTGATAAAATTTTAGAGATGATAGTTTATATGCTCTTATAAACATGCAAAACCGTCAGTGTATCGAGGTGGAAAGGCCGTCAACTGATGCCCTAAAGACCGTAAGTTCACGTCACCAGCTGGTACTAACTTAATAAAAATCTGATCTAGGTCTCAGTCAGAGTTGCTGCCAGACGTCTGTCCACTGTCCGTCCGCTATCCGCCTTAAACGAACGGATCAGACATAGACCGGACACATTAAGAATCTTAAAATATGGAACGGCCTCCTAGCCTAGTTGGTAGTGACCCTGCCTACGAAGCAGGAGGTCCCGGGTTCGAATCCTGGTACCCAGAAGGCTGGCCGCGTTATCGCGCTGGATAGCTAAGCCGATGCTGATCCTCTGGGCGAAATAGTGATCGGCCGTCTGGTCAGGTCACCAGAAGCCTCAATGGGGTTTTAACCACGAACCGCAAACATGTTGCTACAGCCAAGTGCAGAATGATTGCGACGCTTCAGGCCCTCGACTGAGAACAGTGGCCTATTTGATAAAGCTACAAGCGTTGATTTATTATGTATTATACTAAATGTGACATCTAGAATAAATTTTGTGCGCCATGTTTGGCGGTTGACAGCGGTGACTGTATCAAAGAGGTATAGAGTTGTCGTGATTTTCACTACAACTTTTGGGACAAAGAATTTCTTAGGGATATCGTCTTCTGTTATTCAATGGCTACAAGTGACAATTTACAAGTCTCTTTCTAATACATAGGGTTAAAAAGAGACTTCCGCTTGTAAATTTTCACTTATAGCTTTATTAAATAGGCTACCTACAGATTTTATTACACCAGGAACATTCTATACGTTGTGCTTTTCGTGGTAAGTAGATAACCATTAGGGAATGCAAGCCGGTTATTTTTAGTATGGGAAATAACCGGTCTTAGGGTAAAAGTTGGTTATTTTCATACTAAAAATAACTATGCTTAATAACCTTCATTCTATTTTATGCGTCATTCTAACCTTCTTAATTTGTATGTTCTGTGTTCTCTAAACTTTATCGGATGCATTGGAAATAAAATAATGCTAATTATGTTTTTTTATTCATAGATTCATAGACATAAACAAAAAGGAAGATGAGTGACGTTCATAGTAAACAAAACTGAAATGTGGTCCTGCACCTACACACTTGTAAAATGCTACACACCGCTATAATGTATGTGCATCATGGGCAAAAGAGATAAACCTATGCAGTTAACACGGGTATGCAAGGGAGACCTCCATATTTTGCGCATTGCACAAAGTGTGACTTAGAGACTGTCACACGACTAATTCAATGCCGGAACCTATATTTGATGGCACACAATCGAGCGCCTGGTACCATATCTCCTTTTTTGTATAAAACAATGCATAGATTAGATAAGTAGGTATGTTGAGCCAATCTATGTACTAAGAACCATAATTAGCTTTACTTTTTTGTACCCAATAGGTACCTATTTAACTATTGGTATTGTTATTACTTTTTTTAGGTTTAATTAAAAGTAAAATTTTGTATATTTATCCACTTAAAAACTAATTACGAATGCCATTTAATAATTTCGCAGCGTTACGCTACAAGGCTAATATGTCAGCGAGGTGAACCGTCCGAAATTCGTTTTAAATTCGGTCCATCGGGAAATGCCCCGCAAATGACATTTTGTTAACACCTTGATTAAATTCACGTGCGCTGAAACGAGATTTCGACGCACATTCATTTAGTGTCGACTATTCTGCCCACCGCTCATATCCAGTCAATCAATTTGACTTCTAGGTCCACTATATAACTTTGTCATTATAGCTCGAGTAGTGTTATTTTGTATTTTATACTGCAAGGCTCCATTGTCGCCTAGGAATCAAAATGGTTAACTATACTTTGAAAAATCCGTTTGAAATAGTTTTTTTTGTTACTTAAGTCTTCTATTCTTTCTCCTAGCGTATGTTCCAGCTTTTTGCTCTATTGAGCCTGGGGTCCGCTCGGGAACCGAATTGGCGTAGGCACAAGTTTTACGAAACCGACTGCCTGACCTTTCAACCCAGAGGGGAAACTAGGCCTTGTTGGGATTAGATCCGGTTTCCTCACAATGTTTTCCTTCACCGAAAAGTGATTGGTAAATATCAAATGATATTTCGTACATAAGTTCCGAAAAACTCAGTGGTAGGTACGAGCCGGGGTTTGATTGGACCCGCGACCTTCGGACTGAAAATCTTAATTGCGTTTTACCGCCAAGCCACCAGCGCATGTTTTACTTTGTCCTTTGGGATTTACTTGACCCTGGTTTTATGAATGGTTTGAAATTATGGGACATTTCCATTAGGTTGGACCCGGGGTATGTCCTTAAACTACATCCGGACTTGGGTTTGTCCTTAAACTACGCCAAAAAGAGAGGTATGGGCACTGCGAATGGCATCTCGCTAAGTGTGGTAGGGCACGTTCAGCGAATGTCATCTCGCTCAAATCTGGAGCAGAGCCCGACTGGGGAAGTACCTCCACCTTACAGAAAACCACAGCCAAATAGCACTAGACCCTATTCATACATAGTATTGTGTTCCTGCTGGTGAGTAAGGTTGCCAAAGAGCTCAAAGAGGACCCAGTGTGTTGACGATGAGGAACCTTCTTGTTCCTTTAGCCGTCAACACAGTGAATCCTTCTTTTTGTAAAGGGTCGGCAACGCGCATGTGACTCCTTTGGAGTTGCAGGCGTCCATAGGTTACGGTAGCTGCTTACCATCAGGCGGGCCGTATCCTTGTTTGCCACCGTCGTGGTAAAAAAAAAACCAGCCAAGTGCGAGTCGGACTCGCACACCGAGGGTTCCGTACAAACCTGTAGGTATATTGTTTAAAATTATTAAACATATTTTTATTATATGATGTGACTAAAAATTTACGGTTTTCGCAATTTTTCCTTTATCTGTGCTATAAGACGTTGCTTCGTACCAAATTTCAGGATTCTGAGTTCACGGGAAGTACCCTGTAGGTTTTGATTCCCTTGCCAGCGAAAATTTGCTGAAATTTGCAGCATAAACGGCTGTATCTTTTGATTGCGTTGGCTTAGAAGTCTGATTTTTTCACAGCTTCAAGAGACAGTAGACTTGAGTACTTGATATAAATTTCAGCTTGATACCTCCACGCGTTCCGAGAAAAATGGTCTTGACAGACAGACAGACAGACAGACAGACAGACAGACAGACAGACAGACAGACAGACAGACAGACAGACAGACAGACAGACAGACAGACAGACAGACAGACAGACAGACGGACAACAAAGTGATCCTATAAGGGTTCCGTTTTTTTCCTTTCGAGGTACGGAACCCTAAAAAGGTTGACTTTAACTAGGCGTTTACATTTCTATATTTTTTATTAAACCCCTAGTTTGATTTGCTTGCTAGTTCAAAAATCATAATTTATTTGGTCAGAGAAAATAACCAAGCATGACTTAAATCCACAGCGCAGGCTTCGTCAAAAAGGATACAAAACGACATCCGCAACAAACTTCGTCCAATAATCTACTACTTCCTAGTTTAATTAAGGTAACCTCACAACGTGAGGTCTCTTTTTCCACATTTTATTTTAGGTTCTGCCGGGATGATCTTAGGATAATAAGACACGAACGCTATTTATAGCCGACCTTATTCCTTATTTTTTCTTTTGCGAGTAAGGAAAGTATCTAGAAATGTAGTGATACAGGATGTAAAATACTAGTGATTCATTTAAAATCAAAATTGGTATCGGTTTTCTTTACTTGGTTAAAGTAAAAGTATTTTTTGTGGACATGAGTCATTGTTTTAACTTCACGAAGTACCTATCTTTTTTTTACATATTTGCAACTAGAATAAATAAATAAATATTATAGGACAATCTTATACAAATCGACCTAGTCCTACGGTCAGCTCAATAAGGCTTGTGATATGGGTAATAGGCGATATATATAATAGATGGATATGAATAAATACTGTTGGAAATAAAACACTTCCACATCAAACTTGGGTTCTATAATCAAAGGTTTTATAATAATATCAGGCAATCGGCTCGAATTAACAAATTTACAAGATAAAGCAATGTCCACCCACGCGTAGTGTAGTAAGAATAAGTGACAGTTCTACCGTGTTCCCGCCTGAATTGACAGCTACTGTCAGTGTCACGCTTAAGGCGTTCTATACACCCTACATAATAAAGTGAGGTATAGACGAATATCTAATAATACTTATATAATACATACTTAACTCAGGAACAAATATCTGTGATAAACACACAAATAAATGTCCTTACCAGGATTTGTACCCGGTACCTCTTGCTTCGTAGGCAGGGTCACTACCGACTGGGTTAGAAGGCCGTTAAACTAACTATTTATAGACTTTTCAGACAGCTGACAAGCTGTGATGATGTTACAATATGAGTAATAACTCTTATTTGAAGCCCCAAACACTGGCACTCTGTATACGACGATATTAATGGCCTTGACTGTATCATTAAATATGACAGCGAATGTTGTCTTAAATAAAGTAAAAGCCTACAGGTTGCTGGGGAAATGTGAATAATATCATAAATTAAGAACGACCCGAGGGTTCCTTGTAACCTTACGCTGTATAACGTAAATTAGGTTCGTACATACGCAGTACATTCTAGGGCAAAAAAAACCGGCCAAGAACGTGTCGGGCCACGCTCAGTGTAGGGTTCCGTAGTTTTTCGTCCGTCACAGTAAGTGTCCCCACTTTAGAGTTAAAATAACACCGTCATGTAGGATATGATATGAGCGTTCTACGTACAGCGACATCTATCGGCAAATTAAGTAAACTATTGCGCGCGAGCTTAAAGTATGGAAGATGATTTTTATGGGATAATTCTTTATTGCGTGAACCGATTTTCACCGTTTTTACTTTATTTGAAAGCAAGTCTTTTCATTGTAATTTTGTAGAAATTACAGGTACAATACACACCTGCTTATACGGTTAAATTACAAACTTAGTTCAGAAATAATTTTGTATATTTTTTTCAAAAACTATTCAACCTATCAAGTTCAAAATAATTTTGCTAGAAAGTTTTTATAAAGGTTTACTTTTCAGATTTTTTCATATTTTAAAAACTTATGGTTCAAAAGTTAGAGGGGGGGGGGGACACATTTTTTTTTACTTCTGGAGCGAATATTTCCGAAAATATTTACATTATCAAAAAATGATTTTAGTAAACCCCTATTCATTTTTAAATACCTATCCAACAATATATCACACGTTAGGATTGAAATGAAAAAAAAAATCACTCCCCACTTTACGTATAGGGGAGGTACCCTAATAAAACATTTTATCTGACATACGTCAGATAAACGTCAGTCCATACATGTGTATGACCACTGGTCATATGTTTTCGGCAGAGGGGAACGCCTGTCAATGGTAACTCCGGTTGGTTTAATTATCTAAGTCTTTACTCGTCGTAACAATGTACAGCATACAAAAGTAAAATGTATTAGTGTATAGTATATATATATACTAATACATTTTATTTCTTATATAGTATATGTATATAGCGTATATATTGATCTGGCGGAAGACCCTAGAGCTAGACTGACCCGACATTATACCAAAGACATCCCGGACATCAGCCTGTACGAGATTAGAATGGCTCTTAAACAGCTCAAAAACAATAGGGCACCTGGTGAAGACGGAATTACAGCCGAACTTCTGAAGGTGGGTGGTAAACCGGTCCTTATGGCCCTTCAGAAGTTGTTCGACTCCGTTTTACTAGAAGGGAGAACGCCTAAGGCATGGAACAAAGGTGTGGTGGTATTGTTCTACAAAAAGGGCGATAACGCGTTACTGAAGAACTACCGACCCATTTCACTTCTGAGCCATGTCTATAAGCTGTTTTCAAGAGTCATTACGAACCGTCTCGCACGCAGGCTAGATGACTTCCAGCCTCCCGAACAAGCCGGTTTCCGAAGAGGCTTTAGTACCGTAGACCACATCCATACGCTCCGTCAGGTTATACAGAAGACTGAAGAGTATAACCTGCCCCTCTGCTTAGCGTTCGTGGACTACGAGAAAGCCTTCGACTCGATCGAAACCTGGGCTGTACTACAATCTCTCCAGAGGTGCCAAGTGGACTATCGCTATATCGAAGTGCTGAAGTGTTTGTACGAGAACGCCACTATGTCAGTCCGACTCCAGGACCAGAACTCAAAGCCTATTCCGTTGCAGCGGGGAGTCAGGCAAGGAGATGTTATTTCTCCTAAACTGTTTACCGCTGCACTGGAGGATGTTTTCAAGACTCTGGACTGGAGAAGGCTAGGCATCAACATAAACGGCGAGTACATCACTCACCTTCGGTTTGCTGACGATATAGTAGTCTTGGCTGTGACCATGGAGGATTTGAGTACGATGCTCGATGACCTCAGTAAAGCCTCCGAGCGAGTTGGTCTAAAGATGAACATGGATAAGACGAAGATCATGTCAAATACCCATGTAGCCACAACTCCCGTTACAATCGGAGACTTTACACTCGAAGTTGTGGACGATTATATATACTTAGGACAGACTGTCCAGTTAGGTAGATCCAACTTCGAGAAAGAGGTCAACCGACGAATCCGACTCGGTTGGGCAGCGTTCGGGAAGCTACGGCACATCTTTTTGTCCAATATTCCGCAGTGTCTCAAGACGAAAGTCTTTGACCAGTGTGTGTTGCCAGTGATGACATATGGAACTGAAACGTGGTCGCTTACAATGGGCCTCATAAGAAGGCTCAAAGTCACCCAAAGGGCAATGGAGAGGGCTATGGTTGGAGTCTCTCTGCGTGATCGCATCAGAAATGAGGCCATCCGCAGCAGAACCAAAGTAACCGATATAGCCCTCCGAATCGCTAAACTAAAGTGGCAGTGGGCGGGGCACATTGCTCGTAGAACCGATGGCCGTTGGGGCGGAAAGGTTCTCGAGTGGCGACCACGAACCGGAAGGCGCAGCGTGGGTAGACCCCCCGCAAGGTGGACTGATGACCTGGTGAAGGTTGCGGGAGTCCGCTGGATGCGGGTGGCGCAGGACCGGTCATTGTGGCACTCTTTGGGGGAGGCCTATGTTCAGCAGTGGACGTCTTTCGGCTGATATGATGATGATGATGATGATGATGATTAGTATATAGTAGTCTGAAACTTTAGGAGATAGATAAAACTGCTCTAGCGTTTTCCATTAAGGGGCTGACAACAGCTAAATTCCCTCCCTATCTTTTTCAGCGCGAGTGAAAGAGAAACACTGTGTTACGATTAGTATGGGAGCTAATTACAAATTTTGCAAAATGATGAATTAAAAAAAAACTACGCATTCATTGAGAAATATAAAACAACGAAGTTTTTAGTATCAGTGCGGTGGAATTTTGTCCTTAGTTACAGACGTATAAGCCAAGAAACTAAAGACATACGACTGTTTAAAGCAAATTTTAAGATGTAACTTTGGAATTATTTTCTATCGAGCCGATTTCGTCCAATCGTGTTTCGGAATCAACGAAGTTCTTCCCAATATAACTAATAATAACATTTTTTTTTAGTAGCTCAAAACAAGTAGTTATAGCTAAAACACTGTTTGAGTAAAGTCAATTTGAAGGTCATCGGGTGTTGTCAGCCTCTTAAGAAACAAGATTGCATAATATATCATTTCTGTTTATTTTAGATATGTTTCTTTGGAAACATTTATTTCTTATGATACAATTCATTTTCGAGATAAAAGACGGCATCTGGTAATTTAAAAAAAAGTTTGATTTAAATACTTTGAAAGATTGCTACGAGATTTCCAATACTAACCCATTTTTAAGGTTACGTTTTGCTAGAAGCTTTAAGACTTAGGTTTTTAAGATCTCCGAAACGAACTGCAGCACGAGACTATATGAAAGCCTATCAGTCAGAAATATGATTAATTTCGACCCCCGTGGCTCCAGTACTATTTGGGGTTCGTTTTACATATTGGGTTAGATGTCTGCTAGATACTTGAATATTGATAGATAACAATACGGGGTGTCGATAAGCTTCTCTACGTGATCCCTTTGTACCTGGCTTCTGCCCGTTCACAGACTATACAGACTACTCATCATTTAACTTTTACAAGGAGCACGAGGTCACCACACATAAGCTCAATTTTATTCGTAATTATCTACGATTTGAACAGCACATCTCAATAGTATTCTACATCATTTTGTAGTATAACAATCCAGGTTCACCCCTATTACTTGATTTTTGTGGATATTTTTAATTCACATCAGTAATTATCAAAAACGTTACCTCAACTGAAATAAGCGGTCGCGCTCATACTAAATTAGTACGGGAGCGCCGATGTGTGGTGCCCTCGAGGTGTACTTATAATCTATCTAGTGGTTGAGGTTATCTGTGTGCCCGTTACTTGTTCTAGGTAGAATTCAACTATCCCACTTTTATAAAAAAACGGTGGATAAAAACAATCTTATGTCCTCCCCCAAAGCTTACATCAGAATATGTATGATGATGATATCCTGGAGAAATCAAGGGAATTCTTCAAATATTATAGGCACACCTATAGTCATTTAAGTAGGTAGGTATTTTTTACAGTAGCTCGAGCATTTGCTTAGGCTAAATGGAGTCGGTTCTTTTTTGTTTTAAATTATATAATATTAAGTAAGGATTAGTAGTAGGGGTGTAGGGTTTGTGAATATATGGAGTAACCCATATACCTGCTATTTACCTAAATAACTTTGAATCGCGTAAAAATATTGTAAATACATTTAATTTTGTTTAGGATAAGATAGTTTGGTAAATCATTGTCCTTCTACGTAATTCCAATGAATTAATTAAATTATTTTCTCATGTTTTCGTTACATTGGATTTCCATTTCAAAACCTATTTACATAAGTACTTTAGCTTCGACGTGAAGTAGTGTGGTTTCGTAATGACTACAGATAACTACAATACTTATATGTAGGAAAATATATATTTTTATTGTAGTACTTACCTAATTCCTATTCTTTTACGTAACAATTATCGTCACATCACATTAAAACCACTAATTATTTAACAATAACCCACACTCGAAACATTCCGAATTCAAAAAATACAAAAACTCCTAATTTAAAAAATCACTCCACACTTTTATAGACACTGGCACAATATATTTCTTTTGTTTTTCCGCGCGTTCCTTTTTTGAAAATTAAAAAGGTGTATTTTCTTGACGAGACGTGCAAGGCATCCGTCCGGGCGGCGTTGACGCTCCGCGCAGTCGCGGTGGTGACACCCCTATCGATGGGGTACGAGCGAACTACAGGTGCGAGTGGATATATTTTTTAATAACTAGACCAGGATTTTCTCCTTTAGGATTTATTATTAGACCATTTTGTAGAGGACGTTGACGGTTCGTTTCACGCACGTGTTCTGATTCTAACCAATTTGATGATCAATTTAGGATGATGTATTTGTCTTTGAATTTTTGACAGGGGCAAGCGAAGTTACATAAATTATAGGTCACATTTTACTAAAACTTCTCAGAAAAATATAGCATGCCTTTTCTAACGAGTATATATTTGGTATTAAGTGACTGTCTCTAGACTTTTTTGCTCGTAAATTGTGTTTTTGGCATATTGCCTTGGTCGTACGATACTTATGCCAAATTCAATTACAATCATAATAGTAATTTAGAACTATAATGATCCAAGTCCGTTTTGTTTCACGCAATTTTATAGCTACAGCATTGTATTATATAATCGCATTTATGAAGGTTACACTTTGCATTATGATCTGGGCAATAAAGCTAGGTACTTTTCTTTTTTTAATTATTTTCTTACGTTATCTATCTGCAGGTTTTAATACTTTTAATTTTAGTATCATAACGATAAGACTAAAAATCGCCGATATAATTCAGCTATCAATTCCTCTTACCACACATACACACTTTAATAGCTTGTTAAAACTTACTATTATAGTGTAAACACTGAATACGTTAAAGAAACGTTTACCCGACCCGAAGTTTTCCGACCTCGTCCGATTTCACACGAAGCTCTACAAGCCCTACAACCAAAAAGTCCTAAGTCACTATAAAGCTAGTATGGAGATAAGGACTATTGAAATTAGAAAGGTTACGGTGTGAAGTTGCTGCGTAAACCATTTAATTTAGACCCATTCTCGTCATGACACGGGACATAATAAGGCGTAACTTCTAGAATAAAGGGTCCTCCTTATAATGGTTTCAGCGAGGCATGCGCAGAAAGATTTCGTAAGGCTATGTCCACACGGCTGATATAATTTTATTAAAATTAAATAATATTAAACAAACGTTAGGATTTACCTCGAGTATAAATATATTTTTGGTTACAATGTTTCTACACAGTTAAGTAACGTTACGACACATTGTGTATACTTAATTTAAAGTGGTAACGAAGTTTCTACACTGTTTCTACACGTTACCACTTTTTGTTCTTAGTTTTGACATCTGGTCACAAACTGAACGCAAGGTGTATAAAAATGTTTCGAAACAAATGTG
Source organism: Pammene aurita (assembly GCA_947086415.1). Lineage (NCBI taxonomy): Eukaryota > Metazoa > Arthropoda > Insecta > Lepidoptera > Tortricidae > Pammene > Pammene aurita. Next base: position 2,744,496 of record OX352298.1, read on the forward strand.
ACCGAAAAGTGTGAACACTGCGTCGACTCTTAGTTACTAAAAAAAATCTAGTCGCATTGTGTGCACACTGTTACCACACGAAGAGACCAAAACACAACACAGTCGCGAAGTGTAGCAACTGTTTCGACACTTCTGGGTTTATGTTACTACTTTGAAAATCCTGCGACCAGAATGGTTATATAGGTATCCTGTACAACCTGAAGTGATACTAAGAAAAACATTTTTTTGTTTGAAAAAAAGAAATGGTTTCGTATGGAGGGTTCGCAAGCTGGGACCACGTGTCCCATACAAAAAAAACCGGCCAAGTGCGAGTCGGACTCGCGCACCGAGGGTTCCGTACAAACCTATAACAAGCAAAAGTTGTACTATGTTTATTACTAATTTCAATTTAATACCTCTACGCGTTTACGAGGAAAAACGTAGTAAGTTTAAAATAAAAAAAAATATATTTTGTATGATTTTACTAAAAATGTCTACTGTTCGTAATTTTTCCTTTGTCTGTGCTATATAAAGTTTCTTCGTGCCAAGTTTCATGTTTCTGAGTTTACGGGAAGTACCCTTTAGGTTTTGAGTTTCCTGCGAGTACTCAGTTTCAAAATATGCGACTTAAATTGCTATTTCTTTTGATTTCGTTGACATAAAAGTTTGGTTTTGCTACATCTGAAAGGTCCTATAGCCCTGAGTATTTGCCATGAATTTCAATTTAATACCTCCACGCGTTTACGAGGAAAAAGGTAGTAAGTATACGTTGCTTCGTGCCAAATTTCAAGTTTCTGAGTTCATGGGAAGTACCCCGTAGGTTTTGCGAGTGCGTTGATTTTTAAGTTTGATTTTTTTACAGCTCCAAAGGACAATAGACTTGAGTATCCATACTAATATTATAAATGGGAAAGTGTATGTGTGTGTTTGTTTGTTTGTTTGTTTGTTTGTTTGTCCGTCTTTCACGGCAAAACGGGGCGACGAATTGACGTGATTTTTTAAGTGGAGATAGTTGAAGGGATGGAGAGTGACATAGGCTACTTTTTGTCTCTTTCTAATCCCCCACTTCCCTGAAATGGGGGGTGGAAGTTTGTATGGAGAATTTAACGCGAGCGAAGCCGCGGGCAAAAGCTAGTTTGATATAAATTTCAGCTTGATACCTCCACGAATTACGTCCATCACTAAAGCCACACTACAGGCAAGCATGCACCGAGCCCTGGATCGTGTGGCTTGGATAGCGTTGGTAAAAAGTCTCCACAAGCGTCACGTCCCTCAGCCATGAGGATACGACAGAGAAGAAGACCTCCACGCGTTCCTGAGAAAAATGCTCTTGACAGACAGACAGACGGGCAACAAAGTGATCCTATAAAGGTTCCGTTTTTTCCTTTCGAGGTACAGAACCCTAAAAATGATCGTGTCTAATAAAATTCTCTTACTTTTTCTTAGTCGCAATACTCGCAATACGATACTAATTATGTCCTCAATCACCAGTATTTTTGCCACACCCTGTATGACCTTGTTGACAGATTGGATTGTCCAATTGTAAAGCATTGGAATAACATGCACAATGGGTTCCAGATGTTTTACAATTTAATTTGTTTTGTTTTAATTGTAAATACTATTACGATCGTTTTAGTTAATATATAAAATCAACTTATTATGTGAATATATTTATTTGTATATCTTTGGACAACTAGGTGTCTGAAAAAAAACGAAGTTATTGTTAATATTATATGAAGTCATGATCGGCTATTGTTTTTTTATTTTTTTAATACTAGGTACGTGTAGGCGCAACTTTATTCCGGGTAACCTATTCCGAAACCACCACAGCCGTAGAATCTCTATGTACGCCATCCTTTTTCCACAGAACTACAGTAAGTGAGACAGCAGCTAAGGTTTCGCATGTTTTTTAAGAATAAGTTTGTGGATTTAACGTTACGGAGCGGGTAACCTAGATTTGTTTCCTTTTATGTTACTTTTTAGCAAAAAATGTATGCGTCTACTATTAGTATCAGGAGATGGATTGATATGTATGGGAAAACAAGGAGTTTGGTTTTCAACCGACTTCAAGATTTCGAAGGAGGAGGTTATCAATTCGTCGGGATCTTTGTTTTTGCTATTTTTTTTTTTTTTTTTTTTTTTTTATGTATGTTCACCGATTATTCGATGACGGCTGGACCGATTTGGAAAATTCTTTTTTTGTTTGAAAGCGTATACTTCACAGTTGGTCCCATTGTAACCATGTCAGGATCTGATGATGGGATCCTGGAGAAATCGAGGGAACTCTTCAACTATTATAGGCACACCTATGGTGATTTGAGTATTTTTTACAGCAGATCGAGCATTTGGTGTTGGAAAGGTGGATGCTTAGTGAAGTCGGTTCTTTTTTGTTTAAAATTATTTGACAATGAATTTTTGCGTTTATGTGTAAAGTTGCTTTGTAGGTACTTAACATATTTTTTTTATTTTGAAAAAATAAAATAAAAACAAATTATGTAACTTTTGGTCTTGTATTTTAGCCCAATATATTTACAAAACTTCTTAATATAAGTAGTAGGTATAAACTTAGTAACCTAGCATGCTCTTAATAATCGTTTGTTTTTAAATGTAATATTAACCTTAATTAAAAAATACCTGCATAATTAACTACTTAATGTATCACTACATCATATGAAATAATGAGCTTAGATACTGTTAACTGAGTTTAGGTACTAGAAAATATTTAAATGTTAAAATGTAGTTGCAAATATTTGATTTGTGGTTATATGTAGTTCAATATTATGGTCTGGTGAATAAGTAAGTATACAAACATTATAATAATAATAATATTTTATATTTTATATTTTTATATTTTACTTTTATAAAAATATTGTAAAAACCCTAAACTAAGAAGAAAAATAAATAAAGAAAATAATAATATATATATATATACTAATAATATTTTAGCCTATATACCTCCCACTGCTGGGCACAGGCCTCCTCTCATGCACGAGAGGGATTATAATATTATAATAAAACAACGTAATACCCGTTCGGTACTGAAGCGGTTTGCTCAACTCAATTTGAATATCAAAGTTAATACATTAGAAATGTAAGTAAATACTGGCCAATGCCAAATAAATATTTTCCTTAATTAAACCACGGATTAATTACCACATTGGCGGAAACTTCCAGTTACCGTTAGTACTTGATGCAAACAACAAATATCCGGGAAAATGTGTTTTGCAATTTTTACTTTGTATTTTTTATGTTACTTATGTTACTGTACTAACATTGTTGCAGGGGCTGGAAAGTTGGATAAAGATGGAGGAGTGAGTTTGAGGGACGACCTGTCAGGGAAGGCCCTCGAAGTTACGAGTCCCTCTTTGGAGCCCTCGGCCGAGGCATTAAATAGTGCTTTTTAAGATTACTGCGACGAAATAAATTCATATTTTCATAATGTAGAGCTTATGCTCTGCATTATTGCAGACCCATAATGTAGAACCACATGTAGAGACACAGTGTAGGGACATAATGGAAAATGAATATGTAGAGCCATATACAGTTGAATATGTGCTGACTGGTGGTTCAGCTTGGATTTAGTTCATCTATTTAATTTAATTTATTTATCATCATACGTAAGTTTACAGTATGGAAACAAAACACTTACACTTATATTGCCATATTTCCATTGCCATATGAGCATTGGCGTGAAAATTCAGTAATCTGTCCTTTTCCCTACATGTAGTTAGCCTCAACAATGCCAATGTGATAAGTAAAATAAGGAAAAAACTAGTTTTTTTCCAGTTCAGATTCCAATATTATATGCTTGTGTATATATTTTCCGGGCTATAAATAAATCTATATGTTTATCTTTTTTTTACATTAATAGGGAATATCAATTAAGTGATGTGGATGATTTTCGCTGCTCAACTTAAGATATATTTAGGTAATATGTTTTATCGCTCTTTGAAATAATAGTTATAAAGTTGTATTGTCATATAGAAATCAGGCTCACTTGGACCATTTTTTTAACAAAAACTTTAGAAACAAGTTGAATTTACACCAATTTACAAAATAAATAACAAAACTCTTACAAAATATGTATTAGTTGCACATTCGACAAATAAATTACTCACGACATCAATCTGTAGGTAAATGTCATCAACAACAGCAATGTTGGGTGTTCATAGGTTTTAGTTTGTCCTGTCCTGCAGTAGGTACTGTACCAAGAGGTAGAGGTCAATTTGAAGTAAAAATGGCATTAATTTTAGGCTAGAGAGTCATACCGTTTGTCACTGTTAAAACGTTCTCTAAAATTTACTGTATGGGAACTTTCATATCGTCAATTGATTTTACTTGCTGCAACTGATCCTTATTCTTCTCCGGGTTTTGTTCGTCTTTTCTTTTCAGCATGAAAGCCTTTTAAGGACAAGATGGCCTTTAAAAAATCACGGCTTTCATCCGCTGTGTGGCCGGTACGAATACTTAGTCCAAGCCTATTTTCATCATCAGTTCAACTATCTCTTCTACGTCGAAACCTCATATTTCAGGATCGTTATATTCGTGATCACCATGAATTGCTTTATTCTGTTATGTATTCCACGCTGGCTGTTTTTTTACCTTCTAGATGAAATCTTGTCAGTGCCTATTAACCAGCTGATAGGTGTACTGGATAATATGTTTCAATGATGACCATATCATCAAATTAAATCACTTTTCATGCTAGTTCTATAAAGCTCGGAGGACTTGGAGCGTCAGGTATTACTGAAAAAATCAAGAAGAACATGAATTGATAACTTGTGAAATCAAAACGAAGGTTGGAATTTAAGATCATGCTATCAAGAATAATATATTCTAACAAGGATATATTACCCCTTGGAAAAAAATATTTTCTAAGAGGAAATACATTAGATCCCTTAAGTGAGCCTCTGTACAAATGTTATGTATTATTTCTGTTATATTTTTCTATTTCTATTCTCTTTGTTGTACTACAAAGTATTAACTTTATAGTATTAACTTTATATTTTTCTATTTCTATTCTCTTTGTTGTACTATAAAGTTAATACTTTGTAGTACAACAAAGAGAATAGAAATAGAAAAATACTACCACTACTACATTTATAATAGAGTTAATGGGAAATGGAAAATAATATTAAAGACATTCTTGAATCCAAGAATACCTAAGGATGATATGGAGTCGTTTCCACAGAACACAGAACCAAGAACAGCAAGTGTTAAGGCTTGTGCTGTTAAAAGAACTTTCACAAACAAGGTTGGCACAAGAATCATATTGGCATGCTTGCGCACATGATATACGCGTGTGAATAAGGCTTTTGTATGGCGTTTAAAAGGTTATGAAAACGAAATCTATACTTACAATAGCTTCCTGATTGCAAAGCATTTTTCAATTTATATGCTCCAAAGGCAACGCCCACTGTTGCTCCGATCCCCGCCACAGAATAGCCAAGGATAGCAAACATATTACTAGAATCGGATGAGTTCTCCTTAGCCACCTTAAACAATTCAGCAGTTTTATTATTTGGTAAATCTGTTTCTGCCAATTTTGCTTCAACATTTTTCAAAAGGTCCTCATCCTCAGTTGTAGATTTATTTCTAAATTGATGAACTTCTGATGTATTAGCATAGTCATCTTTCATTTCATGACCAACCTCTGTAGTCATTTCTGTTGAAAACATATCAGCTTCTGATGAATTCGGTAGACTATTTTTCAAAAGGCTATCACGTTCCGTTGTAGATATATTTCTTAATTCATAAACTTTTGATGAACTCGCTGTAGCATCTGTCCGTATATCATTAAATTCTGTCGTAATTTCGTTTATAAGAACACCCATTTCTGTAGTAATTCCATAATCGTGCTTGGCCTTTGATGAACTCGCTGTAGCAATTGTTACTGTATCATCAAATTCTGTCGTAGTTTTATTTATAACAACACCCATTTCTGTAGTGATTTCATAATCGTGCTCAGTAGTTACTGTTTCTTTGGTAAGCATGTTCACTTCCTCACACTCGAGGTAGTAAGTATATCTGCTTATTTCTTTTAATTCTGTATCAAAACAGTTGATTTCAGTATCACATTCAAAATAAAATGTATTGTTATAATTAAGTGATTCATCAATATTTACATCACAACCATTAGAGAAAGATGTTACTGGAGATTCCTTGTTAAATGTGTACCTGGAAAGCATAAAATGTGAAGTAAGTGACTTGAAATGACTAACAAGACTTCTTCTGAGATCTAATAAGATCCCCTGGTTTCGGAGGACACCGAATAAATGTAGTACCTGATATTATACCCTGCTCTTACACTATTCACTTATTCTGCTGTCAAATGATTTTGATTACTCGTTGATCGTATCGACGCATATCAAAAAACCGATTATATTATAATGTACCTACTTAGTAAATGTATTCGATTAAAGTCTTCAAACGTACTCTGCTTTCTAAAAAAAGAGGCGCCAAAATTCATCAGCAACTCGGTTCTACTGAAAGTTACAACAGGCATTGACATCTCAATTTCATTGTTTTCAGCAAGCGTGAGACATTATCAATAGGTGTTTTCAAATATACAAATCATAGCATTCTATAACTGTCCTACCTTTCAAACCTTGTTGAAAATGTTAAAAACTCACCTGAGTTCATTTCAGCATGTGTGCGTAGACATGTATTTGACATCGCTGCACAACTACCTACTTACGAATCATTTTAAACTTTAACGTCATATACTTTCCAGGTGAAGTTTTGGTACTTATTAGGTCTACTGTTAACTTTGGTGGTTAGTAACAAGTTATTATAGTCAATTGCGGACTAGTTAAAGTACTTTGAACCTCATAAAGTTATGGAAATTAAACTGGTTTAATGTTTAAGTTTAAGCTTTTAGTCTCATAACGAACTAAGCTACCTTGTAAATTCTTTACCAATCGCCTTAGTTACACAATAAACTTTATATTATAGTACAGCAGCAGATGTACCGTACCTGAGTGGGCAAGACATTCAAATTATCCTGCCATTGACTTGACCGTATGTAAGCATAGACAAATTCAATAAATAAATAAACATTATAAATAGGACAACCAAAACAAGCTCCCACAATAAGCTCAATTAGGCTTTTATTGGGGGTACTAAACGACGACATACAATGTAAGAGATAGTTATAGATAAACACATAAGTACATGGAAAACATCCATAAATCAAATAAGAAATTGAAGCTGGTCTTATTTTCTTCCCTTTATGTTTTTTTCAGAATTTGAAATTGATCTAAATTACCGGAGTAACTTTTAAAAAACTTACATCGTAAGTGACGTCATATTATCATAGCCGCAGTTAGTTTCTTTAACCAGTAGCTGTGGCTCCATACATTCTCCATCCGTGTCCAAAGTTATGTGAAGTGGAATCTATGAAATACCGTTTTGTTAATAGTTCACTTATGTAAAATACAGTCGATACTTTCTATAATTTTCTACTCCAGCACTATAATCTGTCAATTAAATGGCTGACAGGTATATCAAAATAGTATTTTATACAATCGTGACATAATTAAGAGCTTTCCAGTCGAGTACCGTGTTTAGGCCACAACGCTTGCTGAGTGGCCTAAGTAAGGTACGAGATTGAAAAGCTAGATTATGTCACTATTGTATACAATACCTTTTCTACGAGTGCTCAATATAGGCAAGCCGGTTAGAATAGAGTTTGACGTAAGACCTGCTGTCTCTATATAATTGAGTAAGTTGCCCGAGCCCCCCGGCGACGGCGGCGTGGCCGCTCGGGCTCGGGCAACAGTGTCACAATATTGTATGAAAATCCTTTGTACCATCGTCGGCGATGTCCCTTGGAAAACATGGACAGAGTAAACGTTAAAAAGTTGATTCGTTCTCTTAAAAGAACATCCATAAACAACGGTCCAGTTAATTTTAATCTTACCAAATGTTAATACATCTAGGTAACATAAATCATTTTGTTTGGAAATTATACTCTGTAAATATTGCAATAAGAATAATATATTAGTTAAGGTCTTGTTTTAAGTTTTCTGCAATGCTTTAATAGGGTATCATGTGATTTTTTTTTAAATAAATAATAATACTCTGTTAATATTGCAATAAGAATAATCTATTATCTAGTTAAGCTTTAGTTATAAGTTTTCTGCAATGCTTCAACATTTGAAATGTATTTTACCTCTATAGGTATATGCAACTTGATAGGATGAATAAAATGCATTTCAACGCGAACATTTTAATGGGTTATAAAAATACATACCATTGAAATCGCAAGACAGTAACACATAATCCTCTTCATATTCTTAAACTTGAACAAAAACGTCCACTAAGACACGCTATTTATATAAAATAAGGATTATTACATTATTAATTACTCATTGGATTGAATTTTCATTGAACTTGATTTTACCTCAAACGTCAATCCATATGCGAATACCACATGGAAATATTGATGTGTCAAGCAAGGATACAAATATCAGCAAATGTAGAAAAAAATACTTTATAAGGAAAGATTAGTAGCGAGCCGAAGAATCTGAGTAACAGGGAGGTAAAGGATGTACCGAAAAGTCTTTTTCTCAAACATGCAATAATAGTAGTTTATGTAACTGATACGTTTTAAGGCCTAATTACGTACAGTTGCATACACTGCTTTATCTACACTCATATTATTTATCCTAAATGCTGTATTCTGAAACCATAGAATGGCAGCCATTGCACCGCCATGGCCAACTCGATTGTGCCGGCGGTCGGGGTGGAGAGTGTCGGCGGCCGCACGGGAGCGTGCAGGTGTACATGAGTGGAATGCCCCACTTTAAAAACATGCAAAAATAATTATGGACATTTGTAACGCTCTGAATTTATTCAGTCACCATATACATTTTTCTTATTCATTTCAGCTCATGTAGCATGGCCCTAAAATAAGTCTTTCGAACAGCACAGATGAAAAACGTACGTCTGGGGAAAAAAAAAATTTAGTGAGAATTTTAGTCAATATTTTATTTTGTAAATGTAAAAACTCTTTATTGTACAAAAACCAGTCAAAAACAATACAATAATAGGAAAACGTAAGTACAAAGGCGAACTTATCCCTTTGAGGGATCTCTTCCAGTTAACCCTTGAGTAGATGAGAGAAGAAGTGAAAAGAGGTAGACAAATGCGGCAACATGTACAACAAGGTACGAGAATGGTAGATACTATAGATGCCTACATATATACAAAAGTTATAGGAAAAGTATATATATATTAAACCAGAGAGGAGTAGAGGAGTGAGGAATCATAATAAATACACAGAAAAGGAACATCTAAGACACATACAGAATAATACAATAGCAACATATCAATCAGAGTCAGGTAACCATAACTACTTTAGCTTCTCCTTGAATAACGCGACGCGACCGACTGTGACTGTATGAGCAAAACAGGTAACCTTTTGTGTATTTATAATGTCCAGTTTATTATATAAATGGCTGGTGTACTGTAATTTTTTCCCTGATGTGTATTAAGCTAGTAGGTTGCTTATATACGGACGGAATACATGGAAAACAATTATGGAATGCAGGTGCATTGCCAAGTAACATACTTTTTCCGGGTAACACCAGATTTTAAAAAAATGTTAGGGCTTCTAGCGGTACTGGCCGGTAATGAAATGATATTTCGAATATAAGTTTCAAATAACTCATAGACGGAGAGCTGGCCACGTCAGATATGACACAATAATGAGAGCAACGAAACCCATGTACTTAGTTTGCTATACTATGCTTATTTCTAGATCCGGATATCTGGCAGCTGTAAACTGGTGGAGGTCAAAGCATGCAAATAACTTGAAGAAAACAAATCCTAGAGTTCTGGGTTTAATGAAATATTATGGGAAATTATGTAATTAATTACGTTATATCATATCCAGAAGGTTTTATTGGGGGAAAGTAGTGCCAAATGATGTAAAATGCAATTTTTAGTTAGTCGCCTACTGTTTTTGTTTCCGCAATAATAGACAATGGTTTTTAATCTAATGTTAAAATATAGGCCCTGTCCTCTATAAACTACACAAGTTTGGCATTTTTTACCTATTTTGGTATTACTTTTTTCCAACTTAAAAACTTTGTTGGTCTGTCACTCTCACATCCACCCATTAAAAGCTGCCAGATGCCCGGATCTGGCAATATAAGTATATAGTAAAGCAGTCTAACGAGACAGGTTTTATTGCTCTCATTATTGTGTCACATCTGACGTGGCTAGCTCTTAGACCATCACGACGTCCGTGTTTCAACCAGAAACCTCCGGATTGAAACACGGACGTCTTACCACTAGGCTGGCTACCAACGCTTTTAACAAGTATGTAGTTATATTTTTAATGTTTAATATTCTTATTTTTCTATCAGTCTCTCGCTGGAAGTTTTAGGTTTCAATGTTACTCGATTTAATCTCATTAATGCTAATTAAGGTATTGTTCAATGATTAAGTCACCCTAACTAGGTATTCGTTTAGTTGCATAGGATTACATTTTTTGATAACTAATTACGAGATAAAGTACTCAATAATCATTAGTTAATTAATATGATTCAACAATAATTTAACAGTAAGTGACTGCTAATTTAATTATATATTTAAACAAATACAAAACAATACATTAAATATTTATTAATAGTAATAGTATGAACATTCTTGTACCAAGTTATCATCTTAGTCAAAAATTATTTCATTATGTCCTTAAAAATATAAAACGCGCACACGGTAAGCTGCCACCGTAGTTTATGTGTAATGTGTAAAATTCATGGCTAAAGGGCACTGCATCCTCTTTGAGCTCTCTGGCGACCTTACTCGTCGCTCACTTATTATAACATTATAACTTTAACAATAATATCAAATATGGAAGCTGTAGATAAAACATGATAAAACTAACAAAGGGTCGGCCAACTGTCATTAAACCTAGCACTATCTTAAAATACATTCAAAAATAACCTTTAGAACGTTGTGATAAAGTCGTTGTCAAATGTAATGAAATATGTTAAGATTGATTGACTGCTTTACATACAGTCATTATGATTGCGTTTATTGTAAGTTGCTTATGATATAATGTAGAGAACATTTTTCACGCTACTGTTCGGACATGTGACAAAAGATGGTCAAAATCCAAGCCGGAAAGTAAGCATTTGCTGTAGCATCTGAACCACCACTACAGCAATGTTATTGTAGCGATGAAATGTCATTAGTTGGAAAGTAAATTGTCCAGTTATGTCATTGCATTCATTAATAGTAGTTTATGTAACTGTTACGTAATAAGGGTCCTTAAAATACGAGTGTGGTTTACATAATAAGATCACACGAGTGTTTTAAGGCCTAATTACGTACAGTTGCATAAACTGCTTTATCTACACTCATATTATATATTCTAAATGAAGTGTTCGGAAACCATAGAATGACCGCCATTGCACCGCCATGGCCAACTCGATTGTGTCGGCGGTCGCGCGGGCGCGTGCCGTTGGTCAGGAAGGAGCACAGGATTTACATTATGTTATCAAATTCGATGTTCGGAATTTTAAACTCATAACGTATCAATATATGAGCATGTAAAGTTAAAATTACGTTACTGCCACAGATAAAAAGCTTATCATAGTAAAATCGGTTGTGGTAATGCTAGCCATTGCCTACCGTTTTTGAACACGTTTTAGAGGACTTACAATGTAAGTGTAGATAAAAACATTACAAGATCTTTTTTTGGCACAACTTTATGTTTCAAAAATAAAATAAGGTTGTTTATCGGGCCAACTACCTGTTTAAAAAAAAAGAAACGTCAAAACCATTTGTTCACCCTTAAGCATCCCTCAAGGCGTTTTTCCTTTGTTTAGCCGTTTGTGGTCTTCTATCAAAAACGCCTCTAAGTAATGAGTCGGTTTGAAGCAAACAACAGAAAAACGCTTCTTGAAAGTGAAAAAAAAGTAAAAAGGCGGGAATGGAATACTGAATTGGATATTCTATTAAAGCATTTATATTATTATGACAAATGTTTGTTTTATTTCCTCACAGTAGTCGTGAAAAGCACTATGTAATATCTCGGTCGAAAGCGCTATAGGTGGACTCGTATCTTCGAGGGCCTCCCCTGGCGGGTCGGCCCTCGGACTAACTCGATCCACCTATAGCTTACTTTCAAGCCTCTACAACAATGTATTATAGCTTTTATGGTTTTCTTTCGCTCAAGGAGGAGAACAGCCTTCTAGTCACAGTAAGCTGTTAAGAAAGATTCTGGGACCCATTAAAGGAGACGATGGTAGCTGGAGGATTCGCAAAAATGCCGAAATCCAAGAACTGGTGGCCGAACCTAATATAATTGGTGAGACAAAAGCGCATCGTCTCCGCTGGCTCGGCCACCTCGAGAGGATGGGAGGAGATCGCTCTGTAAAAAGAGCATATTTGGGTCGATCGACTGGACGGCGTCCTGTCGGTCGTCCTAAGTATCGCTGGGCAGACAGAGTAGGAGCGGATCTTCAGGAGCTCGGCGCCCCGAAGAAAAATGGCATGAAATAGCGCAGGACCGAGCAAAATGGCGTGCTCTTGTGTCGGAGGCCATCAGGACTCATTTTGGGTCATTGCGCCAAATAAGTAGGTAGTAAGTAAGTAAGTTTTCTTTCATATGAAAGAAGCCCTTGACTTGTTGGAGAGACGACAGGATATCGCGGCTTGCTTTTGGATGATATTAGCACGGGACCGGGACAAGTGGAGTACGCGAAGTGACGCCTATGCCATATACAAATAAGCAAGCTTAGTATTCTCCGCACAACTGGTTATTAGGATCAATGCTTGACATGACGACTAAGGGGACAGGGAGGAGCGGGCAGAGGGTGTGAGGGCGCGGGCGCCCGTTGTATAAATTGGTATTCGCGTCCCTCATCGCCGCTCCGCATAAATTTTAAACACACTTGTTCATAAAGCGAAGTATTACAAACAGACGTAATGGAGATCATAGTAATAGCTTATTGCCTAGGGAGTTATGAGCTTTTTATTATCTTAATAACATTATGTTGTCTTAAAACACTATTTGTTATTTGCACGTTTGATGATAAGGATAGCATATTATTTTATTATAGGGTAAGAATATTGCAAACTCGAAACAATGAAACTATGTAATACTACTACTATAATACTACAAATATAAATAAATAAATAATAATAAATAAATATTATGGGACATGTTTACAAAAATCGACCTAGTCCCACAGTAAGCTCAATAAGGCTTGTGTTATGGGTACTAGACGACGATATATATAATAATAGATAGATATGAATAAATACTTATATACATAGTAAACATCCTTAACCCAGGAACAAATATCTGTGATAAACACAAATAAATGCCCTGACCAGGATTCGAACCCGGGACCTCCTGCTTCGTAGGCAGGGTCACTACCGACTGGGCTAGGAGGCCGTTACTAATGTAACTTCCCTGGAATATGGTATTTTTATTCAATATCTATCGAGGAAAGAAAATCAAATCGAAAACACTACAAAACCGCCTAGCCATTCCGCAGCTTAAGAATAGTTGTAGTCACAACAAATCTAAAACGTTAGGCGTTTTAAGTTAGTGCAATTGAATAATTAGAAAAAGCTCAATTGTTAAAACCTATCATTAAATAAAACAAATCACGCACACGCAACCATCGCATTTAAGCCTATGCGAACAGGAACTACAATAGCATGCTCGAAATACTAATGAGGCATACTTGTGCATTTAAATATCATTAAGAGATAGTGAACTTCATTTTGACTCAGTCGTGTCGACTAGAGGGTGTCAAACGGGTATTCAATTTAAAAAATAAGTGTTCGAATGTAGAATTCGAAATTTTAATGTGTCAGTGTTTAAGATGAAGTGGTGTGTAGTGTTTTGTTTATTTTTTGTTGGTTTTGAAGTTGGCTTCGTGGATAGTTTGACAGCCTCTCAGAAGGGGGTTTGCGTATCAAAACATACGTAAGTATTGTTGTTAGCGAGTTTAATTTACCATTAAAATAATCTAATGTAAATATTTGTAAACCAGTTTTTTTTTAAATTACACAATCAGAAATTTGATGATTTACTTCGAAATAAATTTAAACACTACGAGTATACATAGTTCGTCTAGGCTAACTCTGTGTGGACTTTATATACCCCGCAGGCCCGCGCAGAAGTATTTGTTGACTTCTCTGTTTGCCGTCAACTTTGTATGGTAGAAAATGCCTTACGGCATTAAGTCTGCATTGTGTAAATATGACACAGTTGTCAAGTGTGTTATTGTAAGGATATAGGGTAAATCGCCAGTAACTGGCCACCTTTTAGTAACTGGCCACCTTATGATTTCTATTTATAGGTGAATAAAGTTCATTTTAGTACAAGGTATAAATTAAGTAAAAATTTCAATAACTGGCCACATTTTAGTTACTGGCCACCTATACTAAAATGAATTCTATTTAAAGGCGAAGAGAACTTATTTTATTATGAGGAAAATGGCCAGTTACTGGAGATTTGCCTACTAGCCACTCGTTCAATAACTGGCCGCCTCTTACAAAAATGAGTTCTATTCACCTATACACAGAATTCATTTTAGTATAGGTGGCCAGTAACTGAATGGTGGCCAGTTACTGGCGATTTACCCTACTAGTAGATAAAAAGAACAAATGTGAGTCAGACTAGCGTATCAAGGGTTCCGTGGGTCATTCACACTCACACATTGCTAATTTATTATTTATTGTAAACCAACAGCACAAAATATTTGTAGAAATACTATAAAACTAGAAAACCAATTACAGGTTCTCACTTATAGAACTAGATTACTTATAAAAAGAAGTTACAACCCAACTTAAACACATACCAGTCCCAATAACCACAAGTTAATACAAGATACTACTCTAAAATAATCATAAAATTTATTCGTTCAAATATAAACTGCACCCACACCTACATCGGGCTGCCCATCAACAACTTAATAAATTTAGCCCTTATGGCTGGTATGCTGTCATGTCATATAGTAAAATAAGAAGTGAAACTGAATTTGTAGTTGAAGCTTGTTATAAACATTACGCATTAGCATTATAATAGTACATTATGATACAAGTGTGCTAAGTTGATCATTACATACGAAGCGATATTGTGCGCACGAACGAACGTGAGTGCGCTAAGGAAGCTGAGCTATGTAATGAGCAAGCACACGCGTGTCATACGACGTTTTTCAACACACTTGCGAGGAAATAACAAAATAGTGTAATTAATAACTTTTGATAAATACTTTAATTGTCAGAATGTTTACAAGATAGAGGTACTTACGAATCTAAGATAATTAAATTTAACTAACCTTTTTGTGATGTTATTGACTATCTGTAACTCTTTTTCAAATCATTTCATAAAATTAAAGACTTCACATTTATTGTGCAATAAATTATAGTATTTTTTTCTTACGTATTGCTCACTAGATTTTTAGGATAACATTTTACTGGTATGTATCACAATTCTTAAATATATCCAGAGGTTAAATTAAAGTTGTCTTATTATTCACTTAAAATATAATTTGTGTAAATTAATAAAACACAACGAGAAAAATCTAACAAATAAACAATGATTTGAAGTTAACTTATAAATGGCGTGCAATTTTCTTTTTTGGTAGTGCGTGCAGCTTGAGGCAAAGGCGCGGATGTATCATGCCAAACAGCCAATATTAAAACAGACAATTCGTGTTTAAAACATATTTTATTGTGTATTACGAGTAATATAATAAGTTGAAATGATTATTTTTCACAATCAGGATTGTATAATTTGTATTCTATCGTAAATGTGTATATTTTTAACATATTTACTTTTTTAGAATGCAAACTCCAAAAGAGTTACAAAAAAGTAAAGGTAATACCCGACTAAATTACAACGCGTCGTCTGCGTACATACAACTTGGTACTAGAGTACAAACGTCACTTGATCGGATAATTAAATTATTGCACTATTTCGATAATTATTGTGAAATGCACGCGTGTTTAATATCTAGGAATATGAGCATAAAGCGGTGGAATAAGAACCTCATTACGAGCAGGTGTGTTGAAAAAGTAATATAAGTAATTGCCATGCCCTTGCAGGACTCATTTTGAAAAATTATGGCGATTATCACAATGGCGCCGCAACCGGATGCGGCGACGGAGTGCAAGCGTGACAGCGCTATACACATGCAGAGCGCTATCTCGCTCGCACACCGCTAGGCTTCTTCTGCTGCTGACTGTTCTACTATTTGTGACATTTTTAACTAATAGGGAACGGATTGTCGGTTGTTAATAAGGTTCATTACTAGTTCAAACTCGTTGGTAGAAGCGCCTTATTGACTACTGACAATCCGGTACTTTTTAATTTAAAACGATACATTCATCGGCGGCGGAACCCTAAAGCTTCAACTGATTAAATATGCATTAGCCGCAATGATTCTCAAACGATATGCATTTACGCATGTATGATTTTTAAATGCAAACATGCGTGGTGTGGTTGTTCGATGACCCCCAACGGAAGCCACGGATTTAGCACATCCTGTATGTCGACTAAATAACATAGGCCTCCATTATATTAAAATATAAAATATAATGGCTAAAAGATAAGTATTATTCTCACAACCTGTCACCTAAATGAAGGTTATACGGAAACGACGTGATTCAGTTTTTATTCCAAAACGTAGAACTCACAATGAACCATTACTTAAACTTCTATAACAACTTAGCAAGCTTCGTGGCTTAAATTGTACTTGACTAAAAAGCTAGTCATTATGACACGATTGGATAACGTACGATTTAACTCGCAATACAAATGTAGGTATATCTTGTAATACAATTGTATTTCTATAATATGTATTTTTTTATTCCAGTGTGACAAAGACTAGACCTAAGACGATTCTCGTGCCGACAGGGAAGTGGTGCGGTACGAAGAAATGCACAGTCAAACAGACGCGCAAACAGGTATTTGTATTGGCATTATTAAACCTCTGACAAATCCTGCGACGTTATTTTGATACCAAAAAAAGAGAAAAAATAACAAAAAAATCATTTGTAAATTGTAATAGGTTTGTTATCAAAAATATCGGTTTACCAATGTTAATCTATCTATCTTCTCGTCTATCCAAGTAAGTCCATCTCAAGTAGGTACACTGGTACATCTTTATACTTATGAACCAAACTTCACATCAGTTTTCTTGTTCCAGAAATACACCGTAGTAACAAACCAGCTAATGTGCTGCAGAGGCTTCGTATACACCAGCGACACTGACTCTTGCGCACCGGTTTGTAGCACTGGCTGCGCCAACGGCACCTGCGTAGATCCCGACGTGTGTCAGTGCGCAGCGCCTTTATACCTCGATCCTACGACTCGAAACAAATGCCTAACACCTGTATGCGATCACCCGTGTATAGATGGCATTTGTTTTTTGAATAATACCTGTGTTTGTAATGAAAATTATACCCCATTCAATGCGACACATTGCGCGATGAACTGTCAAGGAGGTTTCGAGCTAGATTCTTCTTTAAATTGTGTTCTAAAGTGTGAAGCCCCCTTGTACCTGGATACTACTAAAAATAAATGCTTAATGCCTACATGTGATCATCCATGTATAAACGGTATTTGTTCCGTGAATAATACTTGCAAGTGTGAAGACGATTACGTACCTTATAATGCAACGCATTGCGCTGTGAACTGTACTAACGGACATTTGGACTCTTCTTTAAATTGTGTTCCTAAGTGTGATAAAGGATATAAACTGAGCTTCGGTAAATGTGAACCAGAGTGTGAACCTCCTTGTGTTAATGGACGGTGTGCGGCGCCGAATGTGTGCAAGTGTGATGCAGGACTTGTGAAGAAGAGTAGGAACGTGTGTTTAGAAAAACAACATGGTTGCGGGAAGTGCAGGACTAATGGGACTTGCTGGATGTCGATAACGTAAGTACTTTACCTTTATTATTTCCTACTACCTTCAAGCTCTAGCCTTTTAAGTTTTAGTGCCATAACATTCAAGTCATTTCATATTAACTCTATGAGCAGTTATTTATTTTTGGGGTAGTATTTAACAGCACAATCAAAATAAAACAACAACCTAACTATAATTCTAATCGCATATCAATGAATGTCTAATCGACCCTCTGAACTCGGTTTTTTGTACAATCAGTATTTTTTTGCAAAGCGACTCAAATGTTTCTTATTATTTATTTGTTGGTTGTGGTAAGATCAAGGGTCAGGTTCAGAAGGTAACCCTGGATACTGGACACGGCTTATAGTCCAGCAGTGCTTTTCTGAGGCCCTAACCACCGGCAGCCTGGGCCCTGCCGGTTGCCGGCGACACCCTAACCTGTCTAGTGAAAAATAGCTACCTCCCGTTATTTTTAGCATGTAACCAACTGCTGCATCGGTACAAGGGCTGCTATTTATATATCCGGAAACCGGGATTACAATAATAATAATAATAATAAATACTCTTTATTGCACACCTCATACAGTTACAAGCACAAATCAACAGTTACAGTTACAATCTTCTTAAATAGCATATTTGACCTCCATGGTAAAATTTGAACTTTTTTAAGTACTGGCCGGTATATTTTTTCTTTCTTATTAACGCTCGTGTTTTGTTTTTGACGGGTTTTAAATGTCATCTCGCAGCAAGAATGGAACTCACTCGTGAAAATATTCGTGCTATGATTTATTATGATTTTCGGCGTGGTTTAACGCAACAACAGTGCATAGATCAACTAACTTCAACTTTTGGTGATGAAGCCCCATCTAAAACTACTGTGTATCACTGGTTTAGTGAGTTCAATCGTGGACGTAGTATGCTTACGGACGAAGTTAAGGCAGGTCGCCCGAAATCGGTCGTTGTACAACAAAATATCGAGGCTGTGCGAAAACTTATAATGGACGACCGACATGTTACGTACCGCGAGATAGAGGCGACTCTGGGTATTTCTATGACCAGCATTAATAGCATATTACATAATTATTTGGCTGTAAAAAAAAATTTGTTCGCGTTGGATACCCCACAACTTAACAAAAGAGCAAAAAGATGCTCGCGTCGAATGGTGCAATAAAATGTTAAAAAAATATAACCGTGGTGACTCAAAAGCCGTTTATAACATCTATACAGGTGACGAATCCTGGATCTATGCATACGATCCCGAAACGAAGCAACAATCAACGGTATGGGTGTTTCAAAATGAGCCGAACCCTACGAAAGTTACTCGTGCAAAAAGTACATTGAAACAAATGGTGGCCTGCTTCTTCGGTATTAATGGCCATGTAGCTACAGTGCCACTAGAAAACCGTACAACGGTTAATTCAGAGTGGTACACGACCATTTGCTTACCGGAAGTATTTGAACAAATTCGTAAAACTAACCAGCGACGAAGAATCATTCTTCATCATGACAATGCCAGCTGTCATACGTCACGCGAAACAACTCTATTTTTGGAGGGTCAAAATGTGGAATTAACGGGTCATCCGCCGTACAGCCCTGACTTGGCACCCAACGATTTTTATTTATTTCCAAATATAAAGAATAAATTACGCGGTCAACGATTTTTGACCGCTGAAGATGCTGTCGACGCATTCAAACAACACGTTATGGAGGTACCTCAGGCGGAGTGGCAGAAGTGCTTTAAAAATTGGTTCACGCGAATGCAAAAGTGCATAGATCATCAAGGGGAATACTTTGAAAAACAATAAAACCATTTTCAGCCGTGTACGTTTGTTTGTTTTTTTGTTTCCGGATATATAAGTAGCAACCTTCTAACTTACCTTTACTAATTATCGTCATGATCTTATTTTGTTATCAAAATAATGACAAAATTACATCTAAGCAAGTTGAGAACCAATATCACTAAAACGTTTGATATCTTATTAAGCTATTTGACATCGGTTTGACATGAACTTGATAACAAGAAAATTATTATCTGTAACGTCACTGTTGACAGGGGTAGGCCTGTTCAATGTAAAATTAAATCAAATCGGTTACAAATTGTATTCTTCAAATTACGTCTTTAAAGACCTTTCTTTCACGCCTTTATATTTTTGCTTGGGTGGTAATTTTTGTATGGGGTGGTCGTTCGACAATAAATATCTTATTTTATTAAATATTTGTCGTCACTGATGGAAAGTCGATAAACACATTCTATTGTATTGCCATTCAATTTTTTATGGGCTTGATTTTAAAATGACTTTAGATAATAGAGTATAGAGTTAACCGTTGCGAGTTGATTAATCATCATCATTTATTTAAGAACTGGGCCCATGTCGATGGAGCAATTTCCTTCCTCTTTGCTTCAACTCTCCCTTTCGAAAATAAAATGTCGTAGTAGGTGTCCAAGCATCCTTGCTCGACTATTTTCTATGGTTCTCAAGAAATTTCTCTCTTCTTTTACTGTAGGTACATTAAAAGTTTCCAATGCGTCTCAGATGGTTAAATTAAATCACGCGACAACTAGCAAATTTAAATCAATGCTATTTCAAGCTTTAGAACATAAACAGACGTTATCACTGTTATCAAAGCGACAGGACGTTCATATCACTATATTGCAAAAAGGGCTTTACGGCGTAAATACACCCAAGTTAACGATTAGTGAACTTTATCTCATTGTGATAAGGTTGAGAATTGGTTAATAAAGGGTCTTTAGGATACTCAACTATAGTCTCAGTATACTGAATTTATATTGAACTGATACATAGTATACATACAAGTATTTGCTACATACGATACACATAGTTCCATTCTATTAGTATTCACAGTTTCTGATAAGGACTGTAAGGGTTCCGACGATTATGATATGATGTGATTGATGGACATTGGCGGACATACAAAAGGATACAATAACTAACTTACATTGTTAACTATAAACTCTTGTCATTCGAAAACAATATGCAATAACTATGTATATATCTAAACCACTAAGTTCTAAAAAATAAAAGTAAAAAACAAAATTTCACAAAAGGAAATGAATTAACAACAAGATCAACAGAAGTAAATCAACAGAAATATTAAATAAAATCATAGTTACTCTGATTTGTAATATCTTTTTCATTAATATTAATTTCAACAGGCATTTCCCATTTCATAACAGCAATTTGTGACAATAAACCATTGCTCAGAATATTATTGTAGGATTTTAAGGCATTTAAGGAAATGAATTAACAACAAGATCAACAGAAGTAAATCGACAGAAATATTAAATAAAATCATAGTTACTCTGATTTGTAATATCTTTTTCATTAACATTAATTTCAACAGGCATTTCCCATTTCATAACAGCAATTTGTGACAATAAACCACAGAATATTATTGCAGGATTTTAAGGCATTTATTACTTCAGAATCAGAATCATACAATCTTTTAGTGGGGAGCACTGGACCGCCTGTTTAATAGCGCGAAGTTCTATTATCATACATATTAGTCCTCTAGACAACAGACTCTAATACAACGCGCAGGGTGTCGTACTCTAATTTCAAAATACTTAAAACAATACATACACAAACTACTTAAGGTGACGGGACTGTATAATTTTAGAAAAAAGAATAATGGTAATAATAATAAATTATAAAGTTAGGAAAGGTCTTCTAAGACCAATTTCGCGAAGCGGCACAGCATCTAGTAGCAGGCCCTGCAATCTGGTTAATAATATCCCTTCACTTTATACCCCTGTATATACCAATTATGAAATACAGGAGAAAACCATTAAACTAACATGAAACCTGACTATATGTCCCTTCAGATCATGCCACATCCACGCTCCGCAAGTGCTTTGATTTCATCACAAAACTTGCACAAAAACTTACGTGTTTGCGTATCCAATCTCAAACATAACACCAACACAAAACCAATATTGTATTGGAGTTGCATCGGAATAATTTTCAAACAAATTCTAAAATTTTAGATTCAGACGTTTAGTCGCTAGCTGCAGTATCGCGTAGTTAATGTATTGGATTTATATTGAAGTTGGATCGTGCGTTACTAAACGACTGCCATATTTCGAATTTTAAAATACACAAACAATATATTAAAAACACAATCTCAAACATAACTTCAACACGCAACATATAAACCACCAATATTGAAGTTGCATCGGAATCATTTCCAAGCAAATTCTGATAATTCTGATTCAGACGTGTAGGCGCTAGCTGTATTGTCTAGTTAAAGCATTGGAGTTGTATTGAAGTTGGATCGTGTCTCAACGTGTTTTAAAGTTATATTATATTTCAATTTAGACCATAAAACGACTCTTCAACGCGCATGATCCTTATTGCCATCCCTCGAAAGAAATCATTTTTATTTATCGTATGGCTACATGTCACTGGATATAGCTAGGTATTTCTTCCCTGAGGTAGTAGTAGTGGGAAAGCAGATGATAATGAAAATCCAGTGAGTGCTGCGAGATCCAGATGGGACAGTGCAGCTGCCAAGTTTGTTACTCTTTTAACACCACCCAGGGATCCCGTGTAGGGTTGTCTAAGGTGTTTCTACGGGCGCAGAGTAACATTGATCCCCTCGAAAGAAATTGATTAAATAACTGAATCAACATTAACGTATTCTATAATATCAATTTAAATATGTATTCCCGGCGTTCCGGTTGATTCAGCGGGAAAACATTCATCGAAGCTCATTTTCATGCACGATTGTTCTCTGTCCCCGTTTGATCGGCCTTGCGACCTCAAATTGTAGTTATCAGTCGGGAGACATCTTTGAGGCCGGGAAGCCCTTTGTTGTCCGATTATTGGTGGTTGTCTCACGGGTTGGTTATAATAAAATATATAAATAATACCAAAAGAAGGATGAAGTCAATAGATTGGAACGGAAGGACATATATCGCTTGTGATTGATTCACTTATTCCTAGAACTCAAAGAGGACCCAGAGTGTTGACGATGAGGGGCCCTTTTGTTCATTTAGCCGTCAAAACGGCGAATCCTCCTTTTTGTAAAGGGTCGGCAACGCGCATGTGACTCCTCTAGAGTTGCAGGCGTCCATGTCGTGGTTTAGAAAAAATTGCTTCGTTTATTTTATGGCCGTTGTGACAACCAACCCCTGACACAACAATACCCGCTCTCTTAGCTTTCGCCCACGACTTCGGCGCGTGGAAGTTGTAAAATTACTTAGTTATTCAGTACTTTGCACTAGGGATGTCACGAATGTCTTTTTTCTCATCTTCGCGAATAAACGCGCAGATACATATTTATTAGATGAATGTACATATTTTGTTATGCCAGCTATGCTACGTAGTTAGTCAATTATAATTTCATAATATTTGTATGCCATAATTATGGTAAAATAAGGATTGAACTAGAATGTTTGTAACACCCTTTATACCCTTATTTATGCAAATAAATTTATTGATTGAATTGAATTGATAACATAATATTGATCTTTTTTTGATGCTAGTTAAATAAAAAAGTTTTACAATTTGAAATGAATTCCAAATTATTCAAAAGTGATGTTTTTTCCAGTGCAATAACCCTTTACTAATAAGTTAATTACAAAACAAATAAACACGTGCTCATTAATAAAATATGACACGTTAATGATGATCGTTAATTAATGCGCATTAACGTTAACAATTGCCTGTGACGTCACGACTCTATGTTGATTTGCGAGTGTAAGGCAAGAGCGGTAGCGATAGGCGTAAGCGTTTTTTGTAGTCGACCGTACATCGGTTATAAAGACAATACAACAAATGCGGAATTAGATTGTTTTTATATTAGTTGTAAGTATCAGAAAGAGATAAAATATCTATGGCGCGATAAAAGCTATAAATTTGCGACGTAACCGAGAGTTAACAATTGTGTTATGCAGTTTGCGGAATTGCAACATAAGTTAGTTAGTTATCCTGGGCGTTTTTCCGCAAGTCGACATCCAGTGTGCCTATTTTGCGTATTTTGAGCAACCTATGCTAATAGATACCTATAATATTGAGGAGTTTTTTCTCTATGTGTTCCCAAGTTCCCAACAATTAGGGGAATTACAATTGGAAATAGATATATGGTATTTTTCTTAAACTATAACCTATTTGGTTAATCTCACCTTGGTTTGATATGTTTTCTTATAGAACAACGCATATACTCGTATATGTATTTTTAAGTTTTTATGTACTGTTGTTTTGAAATAATAAGTCCCACCGAGTCTCTTGCCGGTCATAATTCTTCTCGGAGGTGTAGGGATAGAACCGGTGTAGTTTTTTTTTCTCTTTTACCATGATTACTTTGAACTATCTGACATGTAAAAGTGCCCTTGTGGTCTACTTACTGAATAAATGTTTGAGTTTGAGTTTGAGTCAAGGTGAAAAAAAAGCATTTATAAACAGGCATTGATTAAAACTCCGATTATCGATATATGCTAGGAATATTTTTAAATTGGAAATAAGTACGATAAAAAACCAGTTGTATTCAGTACAGTCAGCAGCAGAAATAGCTAGGCGAGTGAAGTTTTCAAAATTAACTTTAGGGCAAATGGCCCGGTTCTGGCCATTTTCAACTTTACTTATATATAGACAAACTACTTACTACTTTTACTACTGGTAGAATCATTTACAAGTCAATGGCATAGAGTTGATATAAGGGTAAATTATGGCAGCACAGATAACGCTGTCAACTTTCATGTGTCAGTTATATTCAGCTGTCAGGAGTAATGAGTAAAAAGTGGCTAGAAGTGGCTCTCGGGCTCTTTTCTGACATTTAATTTAAATTAGAAAAGATGTTAAAATCTTAACAGTGACACTTAATAGTGAATGTTTTCAATGTTTCAGTACATAAAGATTGTCATAATTTCTTATTTGCACAAAATTAAGGACGTCTGAATAGGCTAACTCCCTAAGAGTAGCCAGAACCGGGGCATTTGCCCTACACGTTCTTGTTATCTGGATAATAAAGTCGTGTCAAGATCATATTCAATTCAATTCAATTTATTTTAATTCAGACATGTCCATAGAGTGTTAATAGTAAATCTTACATCCTAGGTTAAATACTTAAAACTAATTTCCTAATAAATACATAGGTACTTAACTAGTCAGTAGACAACGCCTCTAGATTCCCAAATATTGAACATATCACCCGATTTTCTACTTTAGGTGCTGACAGAATTTTACCGGGAGTAAATAATCCAGTTCGATAGTTAAATTGAATATAAAGCCCAAAACGGCTCTGACTCTTAAACTTTAACACTCGTCGATACTTAATTTATTAACTGCCTAATGAATATAAACAATTCGCGCTCGTGATGCTTTCGCTCACTGATACAATGTTCCTTTGTGGACCAAGACAAAAGAGATAGCGGTATAAAATTGGATTAATATAAAAAGTATATCTTACATTAAGTTGTTGACAACTTTAAGTGTAATTTACGAATATTCTGTATCTTAATAAGAAAACTTTTATACGTCGAGTATTTACTTGTTTTGATTGCTGTGGAGCAAGATACTTATGTTCACTTTGCGTTTCCTCTGTTGCTATTATAGATATAATTCTGACTGATTTAAAATACACTCTATGTATTGAGTCTCCGATACTGACAAATTATCTCTCTCAAAATACAAATCCCATCAAAACATAAATGTAAAATGAGAGCCAAGTTCTTCGCCAACAAAAGAATTGAGATCTATGAGTGCCAAGTTCTGTGATAAAAAATCCTAAAATTTCAATTAAATACTTTCATTTTAAATGGCAAGAGGGATCTCACTCTTCTATGTCGGTACTTCATTAAATTACTGAGGATATGGCCACTTTATTTTACAGCTCTCGTGATTTATCGCCATCGGTTTCTATTTCTTATAGCTTGTAGTTCAAAACAAGACCGCAAAATAATAAGACAAGACAATACACTAGAGTGATATCCCAGCCCTAAGCAGGAGAACGATGGACGCATCATTGCGTTATAGTTTTTTTCTAGAGATGCGCTATTGCGCGCTTCACTGAATTGAAAAGATTGATTTATATCTTTCGCTCGCCGAGATATGTATCACTCATTTCGCTCATTTCGCTCAGTCGCTTCAGTGGATCTGTTCGCATATTCGCATCGTCTCACTCGTTTAACTCAGCCTGCTCATTCGAATCATGAGAGAGCAAGAAACACTGTAAACACTGAGATAGATGCGTTACCGAGCGAGTTAAATCTTCAGTGAGTTGAACAGTGAGTGATTTGAATCAAAATATATAGTAAGTGCATTTAAATCACTCACTCGTGAACGACCCATGTCTACTTTCTATCCAGCAGTTTAAATAAGTGATAATGTTTTTATCACGAGCATCCACCGTGTTGGCATTCCCTTTCAATCGATAATGTTTACAGGGTAAAGTGAAAACGCTTACTCTTATGACTTAAACAGCTTATGTAAGGACCTTGTCCTGGGGTATTGGCACCAGTTTATGACCTCCGGTACAGACGGACATAAAACAGAGCTTCTCTGATTCAGTCTACACCCTTTCAGTGCTGACATTTGCTGAAATAAATGCTCTTTTTCTTTTATTAAAATAAGACTATCGTCGGTGCTTAAAAGCTGTTTAAAATATGGTGGTGGTATTTCTTTGTCGTTTTGACATTTTGATATTATTCTATTATATGGATTATATGGATCATGAAGGATACTCAAAAGTGTATTGGAAATTTAACGAAATGTATTCGCTGTGTGCATGATTGTGGCGCCATCTTTTGGGTCAGGGCTCAATCTTTTTATTTTATGAATGGCTTGTACTGTATGCTTATATGAAATGTCTCCGGCTGATTTACTGTGTTGACAGTTGACCGAGTTGAGGTGACATAGGTGATGTCCGTTTGCAGTTTAATTTTTTATCACATTGTGCACTGCGATTGTTCACGTTACCCCCACCATGCACTTCGCACATAGCGAATATATAGTTCGTGTGAAACGAGCGCTTTTCTTTCAACCGTGTTACAAAGGCTACTTTTATTATTTACGAATACAAAGAAAGTAAAATACCTACATGTTGTGTATTTTGTAATAAAATTAATCATAAATTTGTAGTACTGGGGTCCGATTTTTGACTTTCGAGCGCTCGAATTCGAAGAAATTAAGCATGAAAATAATCGCACAGAAGAGTTGTCGCCATTATTTTTGCATGAAATTAAGAGTTTATAAAATCGTGATTTTAAATACCTATTGCTGTTATTTTTAAAACATTATTTCATAATTTTATTCAGAGTTTAAAATGTCAGATTCGAGAACTCGACTCTCAAAAATCACCCCCCAGGTCTTAAGGTAACTTTTATTGAACAATAAAATTGAGGTCTCATCCTTGGATCGTCATTTATTTATTTAGCCGGAAATTAAATATAAATGGGGAATGCCGGTGAAAACTTATTGTAGAGGGCGCTGTTCCAGATTCCATACAACAGAGAAAGATACAAAAGATGTATGGTCCTTAACAATGTACGGAAACTATACAGGGTGTAATCGTTAAGTGTGGCCAGGCCATAATTCCGTAAATATAACAGATATCAGAAAACTTCAAACTGATATCGAAAGTGCGTTACCCAATGAGTAAAATTACATTAATAACTTTTTTAAATAAAATCTGAACTATCCCAAACATTAACTTCAAACCCGGACCGACGTTCGGATAAAGACTAGTTTGTACGGTCTAGTCATTTCACCATTATCAAATTATTCATGAATTGTTTTATTTTATTCCATATCAATCAATTATCATGTTATTACAATTTATTCGTGCAAATAATGAATCTCAAGCAGTTTTATCTCTTACGGCACCGACGTTCTTCTTTGGGAGTGAGTCGTCGTAGGTACTAACTGTATGGGAGCGTTTAAACTTAATATTTTTAATATTAATACTTTTATTTAAAAAAAGTTATGAATGTAATTTTACTCATTGGGTAAGGCACTTTCGATATCAGTTGGAAGTTTTCTGATATCTGTTATATTTACGGAGTTATGGCCTGGCCACACTTAACGATTACACCCTGTATACAGTCAGGTTTCTTAGGCAAAATTCATCAATCAATCAATCAATCAATCAATTCATTTATTTGCTTTAAATACATGTCAAGTGGATGTTCACAAAATACATTTTAGGTGCAGTGTATTCAGCCTGCTGTTGGGCATGCAAATATTACACAATCTTAAAACTACGACTAAATTTACTATAAGCATGCAACATACGAGTACATGGACTTAAGACAGTTTAATTTGCTTAAATTAATAAAGAGACGGCCTATATTCTAAATATTCTCTAACTGAGTAAAATGCATGTCGTGCTAAATAGTCAAATAAATTATTTTTAAACTGAGGCATTTCGGATTCTCTTATGTCGTTGGGCAATTTATTATATAATTTAGGTGCTATACCGAATACACTTTTAGCGCGTAAAGCTGAGTCTGATTTCGTAGACCCGATTTTGTGTTGTTGACGAACACTCTTAAAACCGGAGAAACGGTGTTTATTTAGCTTCACGTACATAAGTATTTCAAAAATATATAGGCAAGGAAGAGTCAGAATTTTCAGATTGATGAAGTAAGGTATGCATGAATCACTTTTCCATAGCCCGCAAACAGACCGTAGGCAGTCCCTTTGGGCCTGAAATACCAGGTTTCGATCGGTTGAATTGCCCCAGAACATGATGCCATATCGCAAAGTAGCTGTAACATATGCGTGATACGCAGCAAGGACTGCATCCCGGCTTACTATTTTATTCAAATGAAATAATGCATATGAAAATGAATTTAGTCTCTTACAAATATAATCTATTTGGTTTTTCCACGTCAGATTATTGTCTAAACTTAACCCTAAGAATATTGTATTGTCAGTTTTCTCAATTTCATTATTATTATAAGTCACAGTTAAATCAGGTAACCTATTGACCCTTTGATAAAAATTCATAATTTTAGTTTTTCCGAAATTTATATGTAGATTATTACGGTTAAGCCAATTGATTATTAATTTTAAAGCATTATTTATATTGAGTTGACATGTCTCTGGGTCCTCTCCGGTTAGTATTACCGTGCTGTCGTCGGCAAAGAGAACCATAGGGTAGCCAACAGCCTGTGGTAGATCATTTATATAGATTAGGAACAGTAGTGGACCCAAAACACTTCCTTGAGGTACACCATAACTAATTTCCCTAATTTTTGACGAAAAAGTTGCTTCACGTTTCGATTTCAGACTAATATATTCTATTTGTACAGCTTGTTTTCTCCCAACTAAGTATGACTTGAGCAGATCATAGATGTTGCCACGTATTCCATAACTATACAATTTTTCCATTAGTATATTATGGTCAACCAGGTCAAAAGCCTTGGTTAAATCCATGTAGAGGGCACACACTGGCTCACTTTTATCTACAATTGTCACTACAGCTTGCAATAAATCAAAAATAGCCATATTAATCGATTTATTTTTCCGGAACCCATTTTGTTCTGGTGCAAATAAGTTGTTAGATTCAAAATAATGACTTATTCGACTGTTAATGACTCTTTCAATGATTTTAGAAAAGACAGGAAGGAGCGCAATTGGCCTGTAATTACCCATATTATCCTTTTCCCCCTTTTTAAAAAGAGGTCTCACAATCGCTATTCTTAATTTTCCCCCCTTTCATCCCTGTAGCTTTAATAATTATTATACAGTATTTGAATTTTAGAGTATTTCGGAAACCTGAGAATTTCCTTTGAGGATCAATTCGAGACGATACAGTGAGTTATTTTCGCTAAAATAAATAAAAACTACTTCCCGCCATACAAATTTAACTTTTCTAAGGACCAATGTTGGAAATGTCATTGTGACAGATGTCTTCTCCATTATTAACCGAATTTTCATCGCTCGTGATTTCTTTTACAGATGGTAGTCCATCTGTAAAAGAAATCACGAGCGATGAAAATTCCCCTGTAATTAAATTATAACTATTTATAACTTTATATACCTACGACTCTAGAACGCACTATATACATTAAATAAATAACAATAGCATACGGAATTTTACAGCAGGATGTTAACGTTATCAATGAGCAATTTATTTACTAGCTTTATTTTTTAAACCCTTTAACTAGCTAGAAAACAAGGAAGTCTTTGTATTAATAAATAATGTTTTTCCTATTGTTAGTAAAATAAGACCT
This sequence comes from Pammene aurita, assembly GCA_947086415.1. Taxonomy (NCBI): domain Eukaryota; kingdom Metazoa; phylum Arthropoda; class Insecta; order Lepidoptera; family Tortricidae; genus Pammene; species Pammene aurita. Next base: position 2,774,553 of record OX352298.1, read on the forward strand.
AGAACTTGACATAACACCATCGTGTTTTAAAGATATCCTTATTGAGCTATTTACAATTTTAAACCCTATCTCTTTAACATAAAGTAGTAATTCGATTGGCACGTAATTTTCATTACTTTTTTCAAATAAATTCTTTATACAATTTTAACAAAAAGGTTAGGGTTAAATAGAAAGCAGATTTCCGATCTGCGCGTGAGTTTCATCCCAGTTACTTGTGTTTGAGTAGAACATATTGATAGTCAATGTTCCTGTTTACAGTAACGTGACATATACTAGTATCACGTGTTCTATTGTTTGTTGTAAATAACTATTATAACTACGCAGATATTTTTATTAACGGCCTCCTAACCCGGTCGGTAGTGACCTTGCCTATGAAGCAGGAGGTCCTGTGTTCGAATCCTGGTCTGGCATTTATTTGTGCGTTTATCACAGATATTTGTTCCTGTTTTTTGCGTATTTAAGTATTTATCCGTATTTATCTATTATATATGTCGCTTAGTACCCATAAAACAAGCCTTATTGAGCTTACTGTGGGACTAGGTCGATTTGTGTGTAACATTGTCCTATAATATTTATGATTTATTCTAAAAGCTCCCAACTATGGTATGGTCCAAATAGGTCAAAATCGTTCAGGTAAATAGGCCTATTTTTTTGTAAACAATATAAATGTGACCGAATTGGGTTAATGGGTACATAAGGTATACCTCTAGTAGCGCTTTTACAGATTTAAAGAAAATGAAGATTTTGACCTAACTAGAACGGTTTAACAAGAAAATTAGGCTTTAAGTCCATTTATTTTGTTATGTCAGCAGAAAAACCTTAAATCATATAAGTTTTTGAACCAAAACTAGAATTTCTCTATTTCGTTGTGACTAATAATATATTTAAACGACGCGGTTCTTGGCCAAAATATTTTCATAAATGAATGAAAAATCTTAAGAAAAACCGAGAAAAAGATTGGAATGATTGGTGGGTTATAGTTACAGTATTATTAAAAACGGGATAGGGTAATTGTGCTAGTTTCCCGTCCAGGTCCAGTTTACCGTCCATTTGATTAAACTGCTGCAAATAAATGGGATTATTTTAAGGTCAACAAATTTTATATTTATAGTTTATTATTTAGTAGATTTTTTAATTTTTGGCTTTTATTTTGGGAAAAACTTGAATATCTATATATATATAACTCAAAGGTGACTGACTGACTGACTGACTGACATAGTGATCTATCAACGCACAGTCCAAACCGCTGGTTCTAGAGATTCTAAATTTGGCACGTAGGTTCCTTATAAGGTCTAGAGGTGCGCTAAGAAAGGATTTTTCAAAATTCATCCCCTAAGGGGGTGAAATGGGGGTCCAAAGTTTGTATGGGGAAACAAGATTAGTTAGTCTATTTTATTCGAAACTTCACAGAAGTATTCCTAACAATAAATGAGTAAATACGTGTTGCAGGTTTTTTGAGAATTCAACCCCTAAAAGGGGAAAATGTGGTCAAAAAGTCTGAAAATCAACATGGGTATTGTTTCTATGGTTTATCGGGTCGTTGATTACGAAAACAACAACGATTTTAAAATCCGACGTGGCGGACGTGAAATACCATCTCCCCTGTTAGGGTACAATGGGGTTGATATGTCTAAATATCCATATGGGTGTCGTTTTTGTGATTTTTTGGGACGTTAATTAAGAAAATGGCATCGATTTTGAAATTTAATATTGTGGACATGAAAATTCTTGAAAGTATTTGTGCCAAATTGCAATCTTCTAAATATATAAAAGAAGAAACTGACTGACATATCAACGCGCAGCCCAAACCGCTGGTTCTAGAGATTCCAAATGTGGTACGTAGGCTCCTTATAAGGCATAAGGATGCACTTAGAAATAATTTTTAAAAATTTACCTCTTAAGGGGGGAAATGGGGTTCAAAGTTTGTATGGGAAACGAGATTAGTTCAACTATTTAATTCGAAACTTTACAGGAGTATTCCTAACGATAAATGAGAAAACAAGTGTTTCAGCTTTTTTGAGAATTCAACCCATAAGGGGGAAATGTGGGGACAAAATTTAAATATCAACATGGGTATTGTTTCTATGGTTTATCGGGTCGCTGATTACGAAATCAACACTTAAGGGGGTGAAATGGGGGTTGATAGTTTGTATGGGGAATTTTTAAACGTTGAACCAATTTAGATGAAACTTGGTATAGAGATAGTTTGTGTACCGGGAAATGACATGGGACAGTTTTTATCTCGAAAATCAATCTTTAAGGGGGTGAAATGGGGGTTGGAGGTTTGTATGAAGATTTTTTTACCGCGAACCGATTTAGATAATTTTGTTGTGGATATAGTTTGAGTCCCAGGAAACAATATAGAATATTTTTTAAGCCGAAAATCAATCTTAGAGGGGAAGAAAACATGTTGGTAGTTTGTATGGCGAATTATTAACCGCTGAACAGACGATTGAAATGAAACTTGGTACATATTATATAGATTGAGTCTCGGTAAACAATATAGGATAGTTTTTATCTCGAAAATCAACCCTCTAGGGGGTGAAACGGGGGTTGAAAGTTTGTATGGGAAATTAATAACCGTTGAACCTATTTAGATGATTTGGTGTGGAGATATGTTGCGTTTTGGAGAAGGATATATAATAGTTGTTATCCCAGAAGTCATTCCTTAAGCGGGTAAAAAGGAGGGTGGATTACTAATTCCACGCAAATGAAGTCGCGGGGAAAAGCTTCTATTCAAGAGTAGAAATCTGTATTAATCATAATCTCTCGGTAGTAAGTCGTTGATGGCGTAACAATTAAACAATTATTGCAATAATTTCTTTAAAATAAAAAATGAGGGAACCGCCGTCTTCAAAACGTGGTATACCGAAACCTCCAGAATGTAACTTGTGTGTACTTTTCCGAAAACCGCTTCTAAATCAGTTCAGCGAAACGCAAGATGATCGCGGACAAACATACATTCCTACATACAAACATACGAGTCTAACTGAGAACCTCCTTTTTTAGTACTTTTAGTACGCGGGCGAAGCCGCGGGAAAAAGCTAGTAAACATATAAATAAGTATGGGCGGAAAACTGACAAGAGTGGACGAAAACTAGCACAATCACCCTACCTACCTATAAAAAAAAAATAAAAAAAAATGTTTATTCACGAAACGGCTTACAATTTTTCTACAACAGTTCTTCTGCCAAACCACAGTGTGGTTTGTTGGCAGACGAGGCTCCAGTTTACAAATTCTATAGTAAGCTATATATATATATATTACATTATATTTCCACCACCACCAACAAAACAGTAACACCCGACTGACCATTGATAGACCCTATCCCAGTGTAATAAGGTCCAGAAACGGTCACCCATAAAATACTATTTCTTTATAATATGTAAATTTAATGTTAATGTTAATACAGATGCAGTAAAATGAAGGTTTGGTTACCCTTATGGGATTTAGAATGGCAGAATTATTATTTAATGATTACGTCTTACATAAGTATATGTATGTATTTATTTATTTTATCAACGGCTACAAAATGGGTGTCCAAATACTCCAAATAGAGTGACATCAAATAACCATAAATACTTATAAAGTAATAGGTACATACCAAAGTACAAGTGCTTCCTCAAAGTGGACTCCCCTACAAAAGGTCGTATGTAACTCAACTTGCATATAACGTTTGGCCGTTTTAGAAATTCGTTATGTATACATAAATGTGATAATTAAGTATAATAGCGTTGTTGGGATAAAAAATATAATAAAGGAGCAGGGTTCAGTAATTAACTATGATAATACATTGTGTAGTTGTATAGGATGTTCTAAATACGAAATAATATAAATTAAAATAAAATAAAATAAACGTTTATTTCAGGCCATTGCCTATATTGTTGTTAGTAAAGTGGAGACTTGGTGCCGGATTCTAATTTTAAAGTACATTTAAAAAAATAACAAAACAACCTATCTCAAACATAACTCCAACGCACAACAAACAATCAACCAATATTGAAGTTCTATTGGAGTTGCGTTGGAATATTTCTCAAGCATATTCTGATATTTCTGATTCAGATGTTTATGCCGTAGCTGTAATGCGTTGTTAATGCATTGGAGGTTGGAGGTGTATTGAAGTTGGATCGTGTTTATACGTATTTTAAAGTTAGAATACGGTCCTTGTATTAATTAATGTTAGTAGGTATATACAACTTTACAATCTATATATTATTAATTTATACTGGAATGACAGGCAAACTCAGAGAAGCAAGAGAGCTCAAAGAAGATGTCATGTGGGCATTTTTATTTTAACTGGTACTTTAAAGCACGACTGAAGTCGTGTTTCAGTAACGTCTAACCGTCACATTCCTAACAAAATGTATGGGATTTGACATTGACCGTCAGTTTTGTGACGATTGCTAACCGGCCGTTAATGGTACATAGTTAAATAAAAAAAAAATAAAAAAAAAAGTTTTATTTTGCAGGCAGGACACCCATCATTTAACAAAGAAGTATAGTTAAAAGTAAAGTAAAATAAAATAAAGTAAAAACCAATTACACTAAAAATACTAACGTAGAATTAACTTTACAAATTACGACGTAAAATCGTAGTCATCAGTCATTATACTCATTATATACCTAATACTAATTAAAACTATAAAGTGACAACTTACAAAAGTATGTTGACACTCATTTGCGATTCTCACTCTGGTGAGCAGATAGCCAGCTCCTAAAAATAGGGCTATTCATGTCACGGTATACAGCAGCCAGGATGCTGTTACCCGAGCGACTCAATCTCTCCCAGAAGGAGGCGATGAAAAAGCCCGTTAACGACGGGGGACATTCGCTTCCCTTTTGCCGTCCACACAGTGAATCATCCTGTATATTAAAGGGTCGGAAACGCGCATGTGACACATCTGGAGTTACAGGTGTCCAGCTACTGTGTCATAGGACACAGTAGCTGCTTACCATTAGGCGGGTCGTATGCTTGTATGCCACCGTCATGAAATTAAAAATATGTATCATTAATCCGTACACCAGTTTTTCGTAAACGCAGCGTGCTTTATTTACTGCTCAGATTTGGCGTTATATTCTGTTTTATCTACACCCATATCATAAATCCTCTATTGTGCGTTCGGAAACCGTATTTACCGGTTGTAATAATGGTAGTAATCACTACTACCATTATTACAACTAGTAATGTAACATCAGTGTATTATCTGTGACAGTGTTGTAAAAATGTATGACAATTCATAACCACATCGATTTTGGGAACGTAATGAAAATCCAGCCCTCCTCCCCGACCGCGGTTGCCCTCCTCCCCGACCGCCGGCACATAAAAAAATTACAATTCATGTTTTGGCTTAGTCCATTTGTGTGACATGCATTTTTAAGCCAGTGTATATCTCATACATATTAAAGCTTATTTTCCCATAGTTAAACAGTATTTCTAGGTATATTTTATTACTTTAGGTTAGTATGCAACTCAGTTAATTGCCATGCCATAAAATCCTACGTTATTTATTAGCATCCTCTTTTAGTTATGGAACTACGTGCGAAAAATTTGCTATTAAGTTTTTGCGCGTGCGGCTGGCCTTATTAGATTGCACAAATAAATTGTGAAAATAACTAGATTTGATAAATGATTTGAGAAATTTTACAATTGTAAAAAGAGTCAAAAACAAATAGGCACCCTCGTGTATACTGTTTATCTACCAATTGTTTTTTAATTATTTATAAGTAGTAAATTCCAAGGATGCATTTCAAAATCTTAAAACAGTTGACTTTCCTAGAAAGGAATATATATATTTTTAACTCCAATGGAAGGGGCATTTTTGAAAATTCTACCTGTAAGGGGATGAAAATTGGGTTGAAAGCTTTACGAAATTCAACGTTAATAAAGTCTGCACACGACTAGTAAATACTTATGTGTATTTACAAGGTGTCCACGAGGAATCCGAGGGTTTTAATAGTGTATTCCAGATGATATTTAAAGTGTCGTGTAAACTTTTCTGGAATACGCCTAGTTTCAGAGTTACTACCATTTTTTTTAATTATAACTTGATGCAAAACGCTTTGAAGGCGATATCACCATTATGGAGCTTTACTCTAGACATCCTTATTGATAGATATCAAAGTGCCTAAATAAGTTGTTACGAAAAAAAATGTTTCGAATTCATTTTAAAGGGTAGTTTTGCTATTTGCATTCGCTTTTTATGTACAAAATGTCCAAAATCTCGAAAAACAATGGTTTTTTTGGCGAAATTTTAATTAATGAATTCCTAGTTTTACTTGAATGCTATTTTTATGTTAACTTACAATGTATGTACATATTTAAATTAATTAGTTTTAAAATATCAACTATGTTGCTTAGCCCTGACAGGGTAACCATGCATGCACTTAAAACATGTTAACACCTTATTGTAACAATGGTTCGCAATGAATAAATGAAATTGACCTAAAGTCATGTAAATAATATTTTTCCTTTCTTTTGGCTTTAGAGCTGCATGGTTAATATCTTTTGGGTTCCTCGTGAGCACATTGTATATTCTGCATCGTTGGTATAATATATATATACACATAAAAAAGTAAATGAAGAAAATGTCGTTCGCACGCTGCATGACTAAGTTCAACGGATACCATAAACTCAGCGAACGTGTCATATTATTGCGAAAATATTACAAATGGCAGATAAGTCACCTAGTACCAGTACCCTGTAGAAATGCGAACTGGTAAAAGGTTGTGTAAAAATATCGGTAGGTATATCGGTAAAGTACCGGTAATTCTCATACAAATCGAGTCACCAGTTGTATTTATTCCTGAAGATTATAACACGACTGTTGGAAAACAAGCATACAGTCCGCTTGATCATATGCAGCAAGCGTAGCCTATGGAAGCCTGCAACTTCAGACGTGTCACATGCGCGTTGCCGAGCCTTTATAAAAAGGAGGATTCACTGTGTTGACGGCTAAAGGGACAAGAGGCTCCTCCATCGTCAACACACTGCATGCTGTTTGAGCTCTCTAGCGACATTAATCACCGGCAGGAACACAACAGAGAGAAAGGTCTTGTAGTGGTATTTGGTTAGCTTTCTATTCCCCCCCCCCCCCCCCTGACGGAACTGAAACGGTATCTCTGGCTGTACTTAGTTTTACAAATAATCAGTTATTTTATAATTAACGGCTAGCTTAGTTGGTAGTGACTCTGCCTATGAAGCAGGTGGTCCCAAGTTCGAATCCTGGTCAGGCATTTATTTGTGTGTTAATCACGGATATTTGTTCCTGAGTTATGGATGTTTCTAAGTATTTATGTATTATCTTTTATAGATATTTATCGTCGCCTAGGACCCACAAGCCTTATTGAGCGTACTTTGGGACTAGGTTGATAAGTATGTATAAGATTGTCCCATAATATTTATTTATTTTTATAATTGAGATAATTATCAATGTCAAAAAAATCCAGTAAGTCCCGCAACTGCAGTGTCCCATATTTGTACACTTCAATTTTTCTACGAGTGCAACCTACTGAATGCAGATTGAATATTCAGGATCACTCTTGATTCGACTGACATCATACTGTGTTAAATCAAGCTAGTAAGTAGTAACAATAGTAAAATTTCCAAGTACAGTCGAGTTTTCCAATATCTATACGATTTATTGTGCATAAAATATATGAAGATAATCTTATTTATATGGGTCGTGTACGCATATGTTTTCCAATTAATCGTATGAGCGTTTTCACATTGTCCGATCCGATATCGGATATCTGATAGCTCAAGAAAAAAGAAGCTGCTAGAGAGACCCTATGGCTTTCGCTTTTTTTGCGTTAGTGCTTCCTTTTGATTATATAAAAAATATTTATGGTCAATAAAATATTTTTACTTTTTTCCTTGATTACTGGAGCAATGGACATTTGGTATTTTAAGAAAAAAGTATTGAAATCACAAATTTTAAATTTGTCTTCTTCTTGGTCCTATCCGATATCAGATCGGATAGTGTGAAAGCGCACTAAGGTTTATTGGGGTAATTTTAATAGGAGCAAAGTGGCGTGTAATTTCGAAAGTTGACTCTTATTACAATCGGATACGACTGATATTTGAATGAATAGAATGAATTGAATTAATGAAGTAGTCTTATTTAGTACAAATTTAATGTATTATAAGGACCTATTTGCATGCTGTCAAAAACAGCTAAAAAGGCTAGAACATGTCACTTTTATAACACCTTTTATGTAAAACCCTTTTTATGTGCAAATAAATGATTATGATTATGATGATGATTATGAATTTTCTAAATTACACTAATACACCCTACAGATATTGGATTCTCAATTGTACCCAATAAATACTTTGTCACCACTTTACGTAATTTGGTTAAAAGTTGTGAAAGAATGTTCGCATCATAAATCTATACATATATTAAATATACAGGTTGTAACAAAAATAGCGGTGGTCGGTTTACGGGCATAATAAAATTGGTATCGTGTTGTGACTAAGAAAAGTAATAAAAAAAATTTTTTGGACACGAAAAAAATTTTTTTTTGTCTGAGCCAGCCGACCCTCCATAAAAACATTTTTTTTGCTACAGCGTTTTTGTTACACCTTGTATACATGTAAGGAGAAAGAAATCTGTTTGTTTGCGAACTGCGCAAAAAATACTGCACAGAATTTCATGAAATTAAATAGAAATCTTTTATTTGAATCTTGAAGCAAATCAAATTATTTTTGTTCAATATTTTTTGATTTGCAATTTTTTTTTAATTAGTTACCCTCCGGTGTCCGAGGCTAGTTTTGAACTGGCGTCTTCAGCTTTCGTGGCTGACGTCCTGACCACTAGACCACCCGGTCACGGCGGAACTTGACAAATTTTTCTCATGTATATGCAATCTCTGAATGCCCTCCGAATGAAGGGAAGGGAAAATCTGGAGGGTTTGGTCACTTTTTCTGAAGTATATGACATCTATTTTCATCTTTTATTTGATTTAACATGGTCAAATACATAAGTATAGATGTCATGATTGAGTTCATTTTGTATCACATGGTTAGCCAACATATGGCATGCAAATCAAAGCCTATAATTATTATGTTACACTTAATTTACAATTTGTCCAAAAAATGTCAAACTGTATTATGGGTAGCTAGTATTATGGGCACCCTACCCCAGGGGAGTGATTTGAGGGACATCTGGGGGCTGGAATGTTACTTTAGGTTAAGAGCTTTTTGTAGTTATTAGTGCCTTTTGTTTTTTTTGTAATTCGTATGTAAATTTAGATTGAATTTTTAATGTGGTAACATGTAAATGCTGTGTGATGCTGATGTTTATTATAATAAATAACATTTACTTATAATAAAAACTTATGTCAAGAGTAATCTCCTATCTCTTAAAGTTCTATTAAGTTTAATTATTAAATTCATGTGCCAAGCAATCAATATAAAGCTGAGCTATACCTTCCTTTAATACAATAATAAATTAATTATGTATAGTAAAAGTTTATACAGCGTGGTTTGCTTCCCGGAAATATTGGATCATTTAAGTGATATACAGTAGATTTGTAATGGTTAGAATCACAAATCAAGTAAAAACAACCCAAATTCATAAATTTTTGACTGTGGTGATAACCCTATTGCATCTATGACTCATTAGAGCTAGATTAGGGAATCTCCGTCGGGAAAACTCTGAGATTAGGTTTATTTTCGAGCGTTGTCGTAATCGCACTGATGTATGAATGACGCATATTTGTCAAATAAATGCAAAAATATTAATTTCAACTACTTTATTACTTATACAGTTAACGGTGGTCATTTAGAACAATTTTAAATTTCATTCGTTTCGTAATAAAACCAATAAATAATAATAAGAAATAAAATTTTGTTTTTATTTTCAAACTTACGAGGCGTATCGAATGGAAGTAGGGGGACCGACGACGCCTGCTGGCGACGGAGAGGGGAGGCGAATTGAAGAGACAATTGTTTTTACCTGTAGACAATTGTTTATACGGTGTTCAATTCAATTTTAGTACTGCGGCATGAGTAAATGTTTACCCGCTCGTCTCGAGCTTGCTCTTCGATTCCGTTCAAAATACTAAGCACTCTTTCTTCAAGTCAAGCCGCAAGTTGAACAACGGGTCCTCCATGATGGTCATTTTGAGCTGTTCGTGGTACAATGGACTGCATTATTGGCGACACGATCAAAAACACGTAAAATCGTCCTTCGTCCAGTTGGATGTGGTGGTGGATATCTTTCTCGATATCTTCGTAAAGCTTCAGCCGCATTATAGTCGCATGTCGCGTAGGGTAATTGTGCTAGTTTCCTGTCCAGGTCCAGTTTATCGTCCACTTGATTAAATTGCTACAAATAAATGAGAAATACTTTTTTAAGGTGAATAAAGTTTATATTTATAGTTTAATATTTAGTAGTTTTTTTAATTTTAAGCTTTATTTTGGGAAAAACTTGAAGATAAACATATACATAAGTATGGACGGAAAACTGACAAGCGTGGACGAAAACTATTACAATCATCCTATAATAAGAGCAAATTTAAATAACCACGAGCAAAGGCATACATTACGTAATGACAATTTATGACAATTTTATTTCAAACACCAGATATCTTGTCGATTTCCAACCACGCAACGAGGTTCGTTAGTTATCAAAAATGCATTACCTACCTCGTGGACTTCCAGGCTGTATATACCCCGGAGCAACATATAGGGTAGTTTTTCCTCCAAAACGCACGCGTACGAAGCCGCGAGAATAGTTAGTACATAAAGGTTGAACACTCCAAAACCTGGGCATATAAAAATAGCTATAGTTATTCGAAAAATGGAGATATTTAAACTTTTGAAACAACAATTTTCTCACAAGGAACTGGGCTATAAAATGATGGTAGTTTTATTTTCTTTTATTTATTCGTTGGCAAAATGTCGAGCGTACAATATCAAAAACGTGAACGCATTTTGCACGAACATGTAAAAAATTCATGTTAAGCTACATAGATATCGCGAAAAGGCTGAAATAACCACAATCTACTGTTGGTCACGTATTAAAAAGTTTCCGTGAACGCTTGACAATAGATAGAAAGCCAGGAAGTGGTGGGTTGCAGGGAGTCAAGAATAAGAAACAGGAAAGAGTATTTTAAAGATTTTTGCCTCAAATCATACGATTTCATCTCGTGATGTTGCTAAAAAAGTGAAATTGTCTTAGTCCTATGTCCAAAAAGTGAAACAGATGGCAGGACTGAGGAGTTATAAAGCCCAGGCTGCACCAGATCGAGACTCAAAACAGAACTTATCCGCAAAGATACGGTCGCGACAACTCTATGAAGATTTTCTTACAAAATTTAAATGCGCGGTGATGGACGACGAGACGTATATAAAATTGGATTGTAAACAAATACCTGGTCAAGAGTTTTATACTAGCAAATCTCGAACAGATACTCCTGAAGATTTTGAATTAAAAAAATGAGGACAATTTCCAAAAAAATACCTTCTTTGGCAAGCAATATGTAGCTGTGGTAAAAGAAGTCGCTCGTTTATCACTACCGGGACAATAAACGGCGATATTTATCAGAAAGATTGTTTACAGAAGCGTTTGCTGCCTTTTATAAGACAGCATGCCTCACCACCGCTGTTTTGGCCAGATCTAGCCAGTTGCTAATACGCAAAATCAGTTATGGAATGGTACAACGCTAACAGGATAATGGTGGTACCCATAATATGCAATCCGCCAAATAGTCCGGAACTGCTGCCTGTTGAAGAGTACTGGAGTATTATGAAAGGAATTCTAAAAAAGAAAGGCGGAGAAGTAAAATCGGTCCCTGAGCTACAAAAAATATGGACCTGGGCGACAAAAATCTTTTCTAAAGAGATGGTGCAAAGTCTTATGAGCCGTGTGCGTAGAAAAGTTCGATTTATGGCTTACTCTGTAAACATTAATTAAAATTAAAAATGTGATTTTAGAATTCATTAAATTTGTCATTAAATGTGGTATTCATAATGTAGTTATTTATTTTCAAACTGGTTTAAAAACAAATTTTGCGTGCCCAAGTTTTGGCGTGTTCAACCTTTAATATAATTGCAAGGTTGACTGGTAGAGAGTGCATCACCTTGCCTTGTATATTATGTTTGTCTTTAGTGCAGTAAAGTTCAAATAAATACAGTATGAAATACGTTGTCCGGAATGGTATTGGTATCGTTTTTTTTTTAATCTGAATATGCTTCTACTGCTTTAATCTAGGTGTCAACCCATTGCTGCTAAAACAGAACCGGTCATGATGTTATATGAATATTTACAGTAGAATGATTCATTTTCGTTGAATTGAGTAGTAAGTTTTTTGTGCAACCCATGACAAAAACAGTACTGTGTAGCATATTTTTTTGTGTGGCGTGGCTCGCGTCCGTTTCCCAGCGTGTTCTTTTGTATTATTATATTAATTAATATAAAGGAAAACTACTTTATATTCTTTTAGCTAATTTATTAATTAAAATTGAAAAGAAGAACAAAAGAAAATCATTGCACGCTGAGCCTGAAAGTTAATAAAGAGGCATCCTCTGAATAACGTGTCAAAATATAAGATATAAAATGATAAAATTAATTAAATAATTATTAAAATACTATTTAATAATTAATAATCAAAGTGAATTTTGCCAAACATAACCAAGATTGGGTATTGTTTCAGACTGAGATTATGCCAAATACGAATATGTACTACCTAAATTCAATTCGACAACCAAATAATTTCCTACATGTACATATGTATGTAGGGTGATTGTGCTAGTTTTCATCCACACATGTCAGTTTTCCGTCCATACTTATTTTTATATTTACATTCAAGTTTTTCCCAAAATAAAAGCTTAATTAAAAAAAAATCTAGTAAATAATAGAAAATTTGTTGAACTTATAATGTTTTTTTCCCATATATTTGTAGCAGTTTAATCAGGTGGACGGTAAACTAGACCTGGACGTCAAACTAGTACAATTACCCTATAATCTTGTCATTTATGTTTATTTTATATTGAGTAGATATGGGAACAGACAGAGATCTCAAGCCAAACAGATCGGTATCGGCACTATTGTTCAATGAATATATGCAAACATCCTGTAGCCAACTCGATACCTATTAATTCGCGCGATCAACGCGCGTTCAGCATTTGATCAACTCTCGTCCTGCTGGCATTACAACAACAAGTTTAAAAAAACGAAAACAAATTAAAAAAAAAGTTTGACCCATAAATAATAGGATTATTCAAAAACCGTGCGACCGTTACATTATAATACCTAGGTGTATCTGTGGGCAGAGGAAGTGATACTAACTTATCGAGGCATTGGGAGGCCGCTTCCATTATATCACTAACCAGAGACCGATGCAGTGGTCTACGTTTTTTTTCTAATTGTTAGCGGCCAGTGACGTACGTTTTTTTAATTCTTAGTGGCCAGTGTTTTTAGACACGTCAAGTTTTAGTTTTTGTGCTTCATTTGAATGTTTCGTGATGTATTCTTGGATTTTACGGATTCTGGTGTTAGTGGTGTGTGCTGACGCAGAGCTGGTGAATACAGAAAAAATTGGATATTGTAGAGACAAAACAACGTAATTATTGATTTTATATTTTACTAACGACCCGCCCGCACCTCGACCATCGACCTCGCACGGGATAAAAAATGGTTATTGTAGGTTATCCCTAAGAGATAAGACCAGCGCTGACTTTTTTGTAGACCTTTTTAAGTTATACAATACTGTAGTAGTACATTATTTTGATCTATCTCGTAGAGTTCAGCCAGCGTTTGCAATGCAAGCAAAAATGTGTTTATTTACGACATCACATCAGAAACCTCTAAATTATTAGTGTTTCTCTACTATATTATGCATGTATTATACATATAAACCTTACTCTTGAATCACTCTATCTATTTAAAATAAACCGCATCAAAATCCGTTGCGTAGTTTTAAAGATCTAAGCATACATAGGGACAGAGAGCGGAAGGCGACTTTGTTTTATACTATGTAGTGATGAAGATGATAGTGATAGTTATTTATATCTGGGTTCTTCTTATTTCCCGCACCAATCATACGACATCAATAATATTCTTTGATTGATCTTGTATTAAGTTTGCCGTTTGTATATTTATTTTTGAATACAGTAAAGTTTACGTGAACAAATATGTCCAAGAATAATACCTATTAAGCTTAAGCATGTACCGTAAGACAGGTTCGGATAATGATTTCCTCATTTACAGAAATATTCATGTCACTGTACTTCCATACTAATATTATAAATGGGAAAGTGTATGTGTTTGTTTGCTTGTTTTTTTGTCCGTCTTTCACGGCAAAACGGGGCGACGAATTGACGTGATTTTTTAAGTGGAGATAGTTGAAGGGATGGAGCACTCTCCATCCCTTCAACTATCTATGTCACTACATAGGCTACTTTTTGTCTCTTTCTAACCCCCCACTTCCCTAAAATGGGAGGTGGAAGTTTGTATGGCGCATTCCGGGGGGCAAAGGGGAACCGTGTTACCCCGAATTTAACGCGAGCGAAGCCGCGGGCAAAAGCTAGTAGTTAATAAATAATAAATAAATATTATAGGACAATCTTACACAAATCGACCTAGGCTCACGGTAAGCTCAATTTAAGGCTTGTACGTAACGTACTAGACGACGATATATATAACAGATAAATATTGATAAATACAAAACATCCATAACTCAGGAACAAATATCTGTGATTAACACACAAATAAATGCCCTGACCAAGATTCGAACCCAAGACCTCCTTCGTAGGCAGGGTCACTACCAGGGTATAGGGATTTGGTAGCTAATAATTATACAATGAAATGAATTGTACGTGCCAACATATTTACAACGGTTGTTAATAATTAAATCAAAGACAGACCACACTAAACAACAACGTTCAAATTAATATGAACCTGGATCTAAATACCTATATATTCATCATTCACGCAGGTATTTTTGTAACATGTTCTTAAGCGTTGTTTCAAGAATCAAGATTCAAGATATTCATTCATGACGTACACAATATTACAAAAAAATTTACATACAAACAAAATAAAGGCTCTCTAGCGATAAGACCGCCTGTTGACTGCCTCTACTTTTAATCTGTGTACTGTACTGTTATATGTTATTGAGGTGTGCAATAAAGAATATTTGTATTGTATTGTATAAAGGCGTATAGGTGTAGCACCACGAAATCGACCCTGCTCAGCAAAATGCTAGCTAGTATGTCAGCTAGCGCTGGTCTTCCGTAGGGCCCACTTGGTGATGCCACTTCAGCTTTTGCATTTCGGCAACTCGTAAACTCAAGGGGGGTATTAGTTAATTTATGTTTTGTCTATTTCTAACAAACACAACTGTCAAAGTGACAGATAAGGATAAAACATGAATTATTTGTTTGAGGCCTGAGAGATGTTTATGTTTATGAATAGTTGTTCTCTTGAATTCTTACAGTATCTTCATATGACTTATCGTCTATCAAATTGACGTCAATATTCAGGATGTTTCAGTTACTACAATGTGGTATTTTTCTACAAATTGTCCCACTTCCTGGCTCGTTAAAAGGTTTCACAGACATAACCACTGTTTTATTATCTGTAACCGCAAAATTAAAGGATATAGGTATATGTTTAACAAAGATGTCGTTTAAAACTGAATCATGCCGGAAGCGTACAAAGTTGTTTTTTGCTTGTAATTGTTTGTCATAATTGGGTAACTGTTTGGGTTTTAATTATTTACACGAATTCAATCGAAAATGTTCCACTGTTTTACGCGTTAGCCGAAAGTTTAATCATATAAAATGTGACGTTTTCAAATCAAAGGTACATCATTGTCA
Source organism: Pammene aurita (assembly GCA_947086415.1). Taxonomy (NCBI): domain Eukaryota; kingdom Metazoa; phylum Arthropoda; class Insecta; order Lepidoptera; family Tortricidae; genus Pammene; species Pammene aurita. The sequence continues at coordinate 2,790,380 of OX352298.1, forward strand.
GTTGTTAATAGAGTTCATTTCTAAATCATATTTATGGCAGCAACGCCTTACTGACAACCGAATAATGAAACTTTGACTTTGAACGTCACAAATAGTGTGGTATCATAGACTGAATTAACTCAAGACCCCGCATAGCCGGGCGACCCCCGCTGCCAGGCTTGAAGTAATTTCACTCTATAGTGAGACACTAAAGTACTAGTTTGTATAAAAAAGAGACAATCTAAAGGCAACATATTTTTAAAAAGGAGTTGAATAAAAGTTGTATTGTTTGAGAAGTAGAATCTACGTTTTAATTTATTGCTCTTATTACAGGCTACAACCTGTATATATTGGTTTTGTGTTTTGTATAGAGGATTGACCGGCTGGGACGGGACGACAAAGAGGAAAATTCACTGTGTCGACGACAGGAACAAGAGGGCCCCCTCTTTGAGCTCTTTGGCTACCTTACTCACCAGCAGGAACACAACACTATGCGTAGGGTGTAGTGCTAATTAGCTGTGGTTTTCTGTAAGGTGGACGTACTTCCCCAGTCGGGCTCTGCTCCAGATCATAGCAAGATGACTTTCGCTTAACATAGCGAGATGACATTCGCAATACCCATACACTTCGCTTTTGGACATAGTTTAAGGATATACCCGGGTCCAACATATACAAATATACTTTGATTTGAATTAATAAATACAATTTGTATCGAATACAATATGAAGTAAGACCGTAGGTATTATATATTATAACCTACGCATTGTTATTGAGCGGCCGGCCAAAAGGTATCCTATTCCGGCAGTGCAATGACCTCATAACACAACCGTTCTAAACAGCAGTATACTCCTAAATCCCTATCGTGCAAGAGAGGATGATGTGCTCGGCAGTGAGTCGTATATACTCATAGACATAGGATATTAGGTTTAGCCTGGACACGGTAATAATAATATCAAGACCGAACGGGATAGTCTTATAGAAATTTCAATAGGTATAACAGAGAAAGCGCTGTTATCTTTGGTTCTTGTTATAACTAGTCTCACATTGAGAAGAAAAGGCCCTAAGTACAGTACAAACATTCGTTACACTCCACCGCTTTTTGAATGTCAGCAAAGAAACCGATTAAATTATGTAGCTACGGTATGCTATCAGCCATCTGGAAATGTTTTTTAACGGCCTCCTAGCCCAGTCGGTAGTGACACTGCCTACGAAGCAGGAGGTCCCGGGTTCGAATCCTGGTCAGGGCATTTGTGTCTTTATCACAGATATTTGTACCTGAGTTATGGATGTTTTCTATGTATTTAAGTATTTATCTATAAGTATATATATCGTCGTCTAGTACCCACAACACAAGCCTTATTGAGCTTACTGTGGGACTAGGTCGGTTTGTGTAAGATTGTCCTATAATATTTGTTTATTTATTTATATTTATTTATTTTTCAGATTAGTCGCATTATATCCTTCTTGGACGTACGCGTGTTTCAACTCTAGAGTTATAATTTTGAACAGTTTGTGTACTCAGATTCTTATATTGATGACTGTATTATTTTATTATCTATTCTGTGCTTGTACAATTTGATACGACGTAACAAAAAACTGGATAATTAGACCAGGCAAGGACGACCGTGAGATGTCAACGATATATTTATCACAAAAACTCGCGTCCCTTGTCCTTATACTTTAAAGATAATATGTGACGCTACTTTGGAAGAGGTACCATGTGTACAGATTAGGGTTAAATACATTTATTGTCTCATAACATAAGTCATAAGAAATTTACATTTCACTTCACGAGAACTTAATATTACACTAAAATAATTTACCAGTTCCACATTAAAATGAAATGCCTAATTTTAAATATAATTACAAAATAAATGCCAAAGGCGGCCAAATGTCTGGCGGTGTACGGTCAGCATCAAAAATATGTAAACATTTCGGCACTTATGTCTGTGGGATAAGACTCAAATTCGCATACATATTATTGATGCTGACTGTACATATCGAGTAATATAAGCGTAAGCGCCGACTGCCCAATGGTACCTTTGCCAAAATAATGTCACATATATCACAAAAACTCGTGTCCCTTGTCCTCTTGGAGCATTCAACCCGGAATAGACATGTCTGTCATTTTGTATACCTACAAAAAAAGTCCGCCGATTTTTGCGGGGGAGGGGAACGTCAAATGTATGCCTTCGTACGTAACGTACTAATAGCCACATTAGAATGTCAGTCCATACAATAAATTACGTAATGTGTGACCGCCGGTCATATGTTTGCGGCAGAGGGGAACGTCTGTCAATGGCGACTCCGGTTGATTGAATGCTTGTCCTTGTACTGTCGACTTTAAAGATAGTTTTTGCTATAAACATATTTTTGTGCGCGAATCACGTGCGAAGTCGCGAACCGTAATCTGGAGTGAAGGTCAAGTTTGTATTATTTATTTCAATAACAATAACATAGGTTATCAAAATTCTGTTAACCTTCAAAAAGGGTTCTTTGGTTTTGTGACAGAATAGATAATAGTATTTCATACAGAATAGCCACGTACAGTCAGCATCAAAAATATGTAAACATTTCGGCACTTATGTCTGTGGGATAAGACTCAAATTCGTATACATATTATTGATGCTGACTGTACCATTGCGCTGCCCCGAACGGAATTACCTCACCCCGCGGCAGCCGATTGATAGGGAACTAGTAGGCTAATCCGTCAGGTTGGCATTGATAAAAAGCAAAATGTCGGTGTATTGTCAAACGTCATCACGACAGCGGAAACAGCGCATTAAGACGCACGCACACATTGAAGCGTGTACAGATGTACTAGTTAGAGCTTTATAGGACATCGATGTATGGGAACCAATATTTTTGACATTAAAGCATGAGCCTTGGCACACTTGTTACTTAGGTGGACTAGAGTTGAAAACGCCCGGGGGCCAAGGGCGGATGCCCCGCTGGTGGGGGGAGGGAGGGGGTGAAGTTTCGTTCCGCCGCGCGTTCTTTCGGTCCTACTATCATCTTATTTATATATACTAGGGCATGTTTGGTATCGTTTTCGGATAAATTGAGGATGGCTATCATTTTTTGTGACATTAATAACATCTTTTCATAGAAAAAAATGAAATACAGGCAGAAGTCAAAAAATCTCAGTAAAAAAAAACTTTCTGCAATGATTACGTAAAAACATGCAACGATTGGGGCATGAAAAAAATATGATTATAAAGCCACATTAATGTAGATTCCAAAAACATATAACACATTAGAACAATTTGAAACGCAACTACGTAAAAAAAAGTTTAGAACAGTGACTCGTCCAAATATTATTACTTCATAAAATGAGGACCCCAAAAATAAATTTTATAATTGCTTGGATGTGTAATGTAACTACAAGCTTCATTGTATATTACGTAGTAATAGCTGTGTTTACGTTCGTTAGCATGTGTGTTGTTATATTATATTTTGAATTGTGAATAATCTAACCGTTTTATGATCTCAATTGACTGGTTCAAAATAAAACTAACAAGTCACAGATCTGATCATATATTATTGTTAATCTGATTATATATACTGAAATTCGTACATATATTTATGTGTAACATGTTCCATCACAAGCACACGACTCGGTGCACTTCAATTTTTGTTGAAAAGACCTGCATCTAGCAGCTCATTTCATTTTGCATCTGCACCTAATCATTTCCATGCAGGCTTCGGCAGCTACTGGCAAGCTAGTCCATGTAGGTTCCCATCTCTCATTAACTTTCGTCCATCCACAATCAGATGAACTTGGAATATTTTGGATCGGTGACATTTAACCCCATACATGAACTGCTTGAATAACTGCCCGCAGGAAATGCTGGTGCAGTGCAGCATTCGTTGGTGGAATATTTTCCAACTGGCGGTCTTTTTTCGTGAACAACTGCTTTCGGCATTCGTTCACAGCCGAAGCTGAGCTGGATCTAAAACAAAACTGTTAAATTTATCACAACTACTTACCTAACCTCTAAATTACTCATAGTTTTATGAATAAAGTAAATATTACCTACAACTGACGACAACAAACTTTTCCACAATCGCCATTGCATCTTCAGTTCTGCCATAGTATGCTGCCAGGAATCCTTCTGTGGCACTAGGGAGTGCATTCCAGGCTTCGAATGCACTCTTTTTTCCTTTTCCGTTAAAAAATGAGACTGTGTCACAACCTGTGAAGGCGTGGAACAGAGGAAGAACTTTTGGTTTTTGGGGCCCTGTAAAAGAAAATATGTTTGAATAATTTAACCCAGTCGTAACGTATACAATAAAGATATATTATTTATGACTGTTTTTACCGAGCGCGTTGGCTATTTCTTTACAGCAAAGGTACTGGTGGTGTGTCCCAGTACCAATGTGTACCCATAGTTCCTCTAGCTGAGGTGTTTGTTGCACAGTTGCGACAGCTAATACCACAACATCCGTATCAACGGTACGAATCATGATCCGTGTGTAACCTTGACTTACAGCGTCAGGAACACCCAAGGTTTAGCTCCGTGTAATCATGAAGAAGCCGACTCGAGAATGATGGTGCACGTAGCTGACGCTGTAAGCCAAGTTTCCCCACGGATCATGATTCGTACTGTTGATACGGATGTTGTGGTATTAGCTGTCGCAACTGTGCAACAAACACCTCAGCTAGAGAAACTATAGGTACACATTGGTACTGGAAAACACCAGCAGTACCTTTGCTGTAAAGAAATAGCCAACGCGCTCGGTAAAAACAGACACTGGGTTAAATTATTCAGACATATTTTCTTTTACAGGGCCCCAAAAAACAAAAGTTCTTCCTCTGTTCCACGCCTTCACAGGTTGTGACACAGTTTCTTTTTTTAACGGAAAAGGAAAAAGAGTGCATTCGAAGCCTGGAATGCACCCCCTAGTGCCACAGAAGGATTCCTGGCAGCATACTACGGCAGAATTGAAGATGCATTGGCGATTGTGGAAAAGTTTGCTGTCGTCATGTATGATAGGTAATATTTACTTTATTCATAAAACTATGAGTAATTTAGAGGGTAGGTAAGTAGTTGTGATAAATTTAAAATTTTTGTTTTAGATCCAGCTCAGTTTCGGCTGTGAACGAATGCCGAAAGCAGTTGTTCACGAAAAAAGACCGCCAGTTGGGAAATATTCCACCAACGAATGCTGCACTGCACCAGCATTTCCTGCGGGCAGTTATTCAAGCAGTTCATGTATGGGGTCAAATGTCACCGATCCAAAATATTCCAAGTTCATCTGATTGGGGATGGACGAAAGTTAATGAGAGATGGGAACCTACATGGACTAGCTTGCCAGTAGCTGCCGAAGCCTGCATGGAAATGATTAGGTTCAGATGCAAAAAGAATTGCGCTGCTAAATGCAGGTGTTTTCAACAAAAATTGAAGTGCACCGAGTTGTGTGCTTGTGATGGAACATGTTACACATAAATATATGTACGAATTTCAGTATATATAATCAGATTAACAATAATATATGATCAGATCTGTGACTTGTTAGTTTTATTCTGAACCAGTCAATTGAGATCATAAAACGGTTAGATTATTCACAATTCAAAATATAATATAACACACATGCTAACGAACGTAAACACAGCTATTAACTACGTAATATACAATGAATCTAGTACTTACATTACACAACCAAGCAATTATAAAATTTGTTTTTGGGATCCTCATTTTATGAAGTAATAATATTTGGACGAGTCACTGTTCTAAACTTTTTTTACGTAGTTGCGTTTCAAATTGTTCTAAAATATTATATGTTTTTGGAATCTACATAAATGTGGCTTTATATTCATATTTTTTTCATGCCCCAATCGTTGCATGTTTTTACGTAATCATTGCAGAAAGTTTTTTTTTTACTGAGATTTTTTGACTTGCCTGTATTTAATTTTTTTTTTCTATGAAAAGATGTTATTAAAGTCACAAAAAATGATTGGCCATCCTAAATTTATCTGAAAACGATACCAAACATGCCCTAGTATCTATAAATGAGATGATAGTAGGACCGAAAGAACGCGCGGCGGAACGAAACTTCACCCCCTCCCTCCCCTCACCAGCGGGGCGTCCGCCCTTGGCCCCCGAGCATTTTCAACTCTAGTCCACCTAAGTAACAAGTGTGCCAAGGCTCATGCTTTAATGTCAAAAATATTGGTGTTGTCCTATAAAGCTCTAACTATACCGTGCACACAAAGGCGCTCAAACGAGTTTTGTAGTGTGACGTGTCCGCCCTGAGGTTAGGTGCTCGTCTTCGTATCAATATATTATTCTGAATTACTTATTATAAACGATAACGAACATGTAGTTAAAATAAATTATCTTGCTGGGTTTATGGAATAAATTCAAAAACATATCTTTTTTTTTTCAGTGTAAATGAGACCATACCTGTAACATATACCGAGACGGTGCCATGCAGAACTGGAACATGCATCGTAAAAAGGAGGAAATTTGAGGTAAGAAAAATCAATCTATGTACAGTCACCGGCAATAGCATCTTCTTACACGAAGGTCGCAAAAATATGTGACACGCTCTTATGGCCTTACAAATAAGAACGTGTCACATATTTTTGCGGCCTTCGTGTAGGGAGTAGTGTCGGCAAACTTTTTTGACAAAGAGCCTGATGGCGCAAAATATGGAATTTTAGGAAGCTCAATTATTATTCTAAGTTGGGCTATCGATGTGCCGCGTCGACCAGATTTGATCTATTGTGGCAGCCCTTTATAATTCATTACTGATTCCCGTTGCATCTAGAAACTTCTTTGGGCTGTAATGTGTTGTACCTCACCGGGATGCAGTACATGTCGCCCTAGGTGGGTACTTCTTTTATGCATTAGTGGTCCGCAGGAGCAGAGGATGTGCAAGGCTGTTTCCTCTTTTGGAAGCTCAAAGAGCCGCAGTTTTCTGTTTTTCACTATAATATTTGATTTTTTATTTATTTTGGGGAATCTTCAAGTTCCACAGCTGACCCTACAAAGAGCCGCATGCGGTTCGCGAGCCGCGGTTTGCCGACCTGGTGTAGGGAGATTCTATTGCCGGTGACTGTACTTACTTATATATTCATAAATTGTATGGGACTCTAATTTTATAAAGATAACACATCAATGGACAAGAGTTTTTTGAAACGAATAAGGGCCAAAACACAATTACACGATGCGACGCCGTGTCGTGGCATATGGAAATATACGATGTGCATTGATTCACGACACGATATCGTATCGTAGTACGATTTACGCCGACTTCGTGTCGGACGCCGTCGATACCATGACCTTGAATAAAAAAAAACGCAGTTTCTAAATCATGAAAAAGATATGGACCGCAACAAACGTGTTCTTGTCCTGTCCTGCTGCTATTAAGATTACGCAAAAAGTAGAGATGCGTAAAACGCTTCACTGAATTGAAAAGATTGATCCATATCTTTCGTTTCGCGAAGATATGTATCACTCATTTCGATCAGTGGAATTGTTCGTATATTCGCATCGTCTCACTTGTTTGACTCGGCCGGCTCATTCGAATCATGAGTGGGAAAGAGCGAGCAAGTAACACTGTAAACACAGAAAGATGAGTTATTGAGCGAGTTAAATAACGCAAAAAGTAAAGAGAGAAACAGAGAAAATTCTGGGTCCACGTTAGTTTTGACGACACGATGTCGTGCCGCATCGAGCCACGATACGACACCGTGTTGTAAACATTTACTACAGAGTTGCGCCCAAGCCATTCGAAAGATGGTAATGTAACAGTTACAAAATATGTGTCATTATTTTGGTTAAGGTACCATTTGGCGGCGGCATTTATTGCTCGAATACATTATTTAACCCTTTATAAGGCATTAAAGTGTCAGAAATTAGGCGAAATTGAACCCTATCACTTTGAAATAAAGTTCAAATAATGGTGGGAAATATATTCCCTCTGCCTTATAAAGGCTTAATTTGTACAACGTACGACATAATAAGCGGAGAGCTAAGCCACGTGATGTATGACACAATAATAAGAGCAACGAAACCCCTCTAGTCAGTTTGCTATACTATGCTTATTTCTAGCTGGACATGAGGTAGCTGGAAAGTGGTGGAGGTCAAAGATTATATTATTAAATTATATTATGTCAATTACATTATATCATTGCCAAAAGTTTCTGTTGGGGGAAAGTAGTGCCAAACGACATATAATGTAATTCATAGTTTGTCACCTACTGTTTTTGTTTCCGTAATACGCAATGTTTTTTGTTCTAATGTTAAAATATAGGCCCTGTGCTTTATAACTGAGATAACTTCGGCGGTTTTTACCTATTTTGGTATGGATATTACTATTTTCCAATACAATAATTTTGCTAGTTTGTGACTAACCTCCACCCATTAAAAGCTGCCTGATGGCCGGATCTAGCATTAAGGATAGTATAGCAATCTAACCAGACGGGTTTCGTTGCTCTCATTATTGTGTCAGATATAGGGTTTGCATGACGGATCTGATCATGTGAAATGCATATAAGGGAAGATCCGATCATTTCATGCATTTCGGATCCAGATAGCAAATCCTAGTCATATATGACGTGGTCAGCTTTCCTTTCTTTGCTTTGCATTTGCACTATGTTGCTTATTCTATGTAGTCTTAGGGCTTACGGTGATATTTACATCGGAAGCTGCATTTTATGCAGAAACCAATCAAAGTCCAACAGTGCGGCCGGCGCCGCAAAAATGGTACCTTAACTAAAATAATGATACAAATGTTACTTTAACCGTAATATTTCTTTATTAGTGTCAACGTGACTCAACGATAGTTTAAAATCATGGTTTCGGCTGAATGCACTATTACTGACGTTTGTTTTGATAGCGTCAATCGGCATAGCTTTGGCGGCATCAGTAACCTATAATGGAGTTACTGAGTTCATTAGTAATAATGACGGCTCAGATATCGTATCGCTGTACATTTAATTAAGTAAATACGGTTCTAATTTACGTATATTTAATAACGAGAATATTGGCGTTTTGATAAAAATTGTTGTTCATTCTATGAGCGATATTGAACCTAAGTTTAAGGAGACCTTGCCTCCTTATGTGTGTTCTATCACTTGTACAATGGGTTGTGCTCTGAGGAACTGTTTGATATGATGCCCACGGCAGCTTTTTATCACCGCACCGCTCGCCGCCGGCAGGGTGTTCATCCTCACACCCTGGAGCCTAAAGGTCGTGCACTGTACGGTTTAAGAGGAATTTCTTCCCACGAATCCTGCAGGTGTGGAATGAACTCCCTGCCGAGGTTTCCCAGCGGACTACAGTGTGAGGTTCTTCAAAAAAGGAGTGTATAGGTTCTTAAAGGGCAATGCGTATGTAAATCCTCTGGGGTTGCAGGCGTCCATAGGCTACGGTAACTGCTTACCATCAGGCGGGCCGTATGTTTGTTTGCAACATGGTATAAAAAAGTACCATTGCACTGAAAATTCGTAAGCTTTATTACAATATGAAAGCCTGGTAGCTTGGACGGTCAGACATCCGACTTTCAAGCCAAAGGTGTCAGTCGTAGCTAACCGGCAGTCTATTCACATACATTAAGCTAGAAGCCACAAAGGTTTTTAATCAGCGTGCTATTTAGTTGTCCAAGGATCAACTATCCAAATGATACAATACAATACAATACAAATACTCTTTATTGAACACCTCAAAAAGAAAATCAGTACAGAAAATGCATAAAGGCAGAACAGAGGTAAACAACAGGCGGTATTATCGAATTGTGTTAAATAAACTAAGTCAGTAGGTATTGCAAAACCGTGAAGAAAAGCGGAAAAAAAACTTAATATCACAAAACAATATCCTAATTAATAAATAACCTGAAGATGGCTCCTGTTGGGCATTGGTCAATAACATAATATAATCTATTACGTCAAAGAAATTGCAGTTATATATCCAAAAATGTTGGCCGAGTAAATGGTGATGTTTTATTATATTTTTTCTATAAAAATACGTATCAAGTAAATATGTGTTAGTATTTTGGTACATTACCATTTGGCGGTCGGCGTATATGCTTCTATTGCACGAATACAAATTGAATCTGTACAACGTATGACGTAAGCGCCAAATGGTACCTTTACCAAAATATCGTCACATATGAAGAATTCGGCACGCGCGGTTTCATACTACATATTAAGAATGCTTGCTTCTTTCTAGCTTAATATTTGTTTTGTGGTCACGACACTCACTTACGACTTTTATTCTCTAAACAACAAGTAAATAGCGCGTAAAATTAATATTGAACAACAGTATATTATTCAATGTATTTGGCTGCATTGCTTTGTTTACGTCAATAATTTTATCTTTCTGACTCACGACTTTCAAATCAGGGATGATTCATTAGCATTACAATGATTACACTTACCGCAATGACCAGTGTAAGACTGACCTGTGATTACATATCATTTTTACTATAGTCCAAGTGGAGTTACAATGGTATTTGGCAAAATTCACTAGCTACCCACGTTTTTATGACGTCATTTTGCATCATTAAATGACGATTTTCGTCAGATGTAGCACCGACTCGTTAGCTCAGTAGGTTAGAGCGCCGATATACAGCAAAACTTGACCATCGGAGGGCGGAGGTTCAAATCCTTCACGAGTCAGATTTTTTTGTTTTTGACCTAGTTTTATTTTGATAATTTGTGACACCTGTCCTTAAAGGGTCATCGGGATCAATCGTATTTTCATCAGGTACTTACCACTAGTAAATCTACTTAGATTAAGTAACAATAAAAGTTATCGACTCGATTTCTATTGACCTTAAATAATCATATTTGTAATTTGATTCGCTAATGCCAAAAAAATCAAGGATGCAACCTGCTACAATAGATCAAATCTGGTCGACGCGGCACATCGATAGTCTAATTAAGAATAATAAGGATGCAACGAAAGAAACAACTTTGCAATGACTACAGGAAACACTCGAACGTAATCAACATACAATAAAACGTGTAGGTATAACCCATCGATTATCAATTAAGAATATTTTTATGTTTATGTAACAATAAGCGGAAAAGCTAAACAAATATTATGAATAACAATCATTGTTCTTTTTTGATGAACCTAAACTCCAGATTCACGTCCTCTTTCTGGTGATAATATTATACGTAGGTACATACTATAACCAGAGAGAATGTATTAAATAGAGGGTAACTCTGAACTGCCATCTGAACCAGAACAAACCAGAGTTACCGCATAATTTATGGGAGCGCCATCGAGTAAATCTATCAAACTTGAAGCACAAAAAAAATCTTAGACTGTGCCTCACTACTTACTGCTATAACTATGTGCTGTGTAGGTTCTACTGAACAACTTTTACTATGACACCAATCCTAAAAATCGTAAAACAAATGTAAAATTGTCAAGAGCCCAAGACTGCTGTCATTTAAGAGTCAATATCAAACACTAATGCGATACCTCTTATTTATTTCAGACACACACAAAAGAAGTATTTTCGGAGGAAATATGCTGCCCTCGTTATGGTCCTGATGATGATGAGATATATTGCGTACCAATTTGCGAGCATGGTTGCGAAAAGGGGCTCTGTGTCGCCCCGGACGTGTGCGAATGCAAACCCCCGCTGGTCTTCCACAATAGTACCGCTCCCTACTTCTGTGGCCCCCCCGTCTGCGACCAACCCTGCATCAACGGCAACTGTACTGCCAACAACCAGTGTACCTGCAATGATGGTTTCATACCCAAAGATAGCAACGCCTGTGTCCCCCATTGTACCCAGTGTGAGAACGGTGTTTGCATCAGCCCAGGTGTGTGCAAATGCCATGAAGGCTACACTAAGATAGACGGTAAATGTACACCCCAGTGCAAAAGCGGCTGTGACAATGGATATTGCTCAGCACCTGATACTTGCACTTGTAAAGATGGATACGAAAAACATGCTGGTAAATGCCAACCTGTTTGTAAGAAACCTTGCTTGAATGGCGACTGTATAGCTCCTGGCACTTGTGAATGTAAAGAAGGATTTGTACCCAAGAATGGATACAAAGAAAGTTGTATACCTAAATGCGATGACGGCTACGAACTTAAAGATGATAAATGCCAGCCGATTTGTAAAAAAGCCTGCAAACATGGAAACTGTGTCGCACCAAATACTTGTGGATGTGATGATGGATACGAGTTAAAAGGTAAACATACATGCGTGCCTAAATGCAATACTGACTGTAGTAATGGATTCTGCTCAGAACCTAATATATGTGGTTGTAATTCCGGATACTTATTGAAGAATAACACATGTGAGCCGATTTGTGATAAAAAATGCATTAATGGAAATTGTGTAGAGCCAAATAAATGTGTATGTATCAAAGGATATGAAAAGGATAAATCTACAGATACCTGCATACCTAAATGTGATTCATGTACCAATGGAGACTGCGTAGCTCCTAATAAATGTGAATGCAATAAAGGTTATAGTCGTAAAGACGAAATTTGCATACCAAAATGCAAACAAACTTGCGTTAATGGTGACTGCTCAGCTCCAGACGAATGTAGTTGCAAGACTGGATTTATGAAAGATACGTCAAATTCTTCCGTCTGTTACAAGCCTTGTGGTTCATGTAACTTGGGAACGTGTAAAGATGGAGCGTGCGTTTGTGAGCCTGACATGGATTTGATCAATGGAACTTGTGTCGTATCCACTCCGTAAGTATCAGCCACACCATTAATGCACTTTTTCTTTTTCGGTCGCTTGCGCCATATTTTCTTAAAATTTCTCTTCTGTTCACATAAGAGGCAAAGTTAAGTCTCAAATGTGCTCCCCAATAATGGTGTAGTTAGTGTAAAATTTTGTCTTTAATCATCTTAACCATGCGAGGTCCCAACTCAATTGGCATATAACAAGATATGTGTGATGATCTGATGATGATATCAATCGATTATTATTATTTTTCTTTGATTATTGAATCTATTTTATTGAAATGTCGATGATTACTGTTTTAGCTTAAGCAAGGAGTTATTATAATTATAAGACAATCCCATTATTTTAATAAATAAATATCTATTTTCAGAAGCAGCCCAGAAATGTCATCAAGAGACACAGAAACTACGGGGTAAGAGTTACCGATAGAAAGTTATCATGGTTTTTTCCCGCTAATAATAAATTACCATACTTATTTACTTAACCTCCTCAAACACAGAAGCAGTTGTTTTTTAGTTCAAAAATTTAGTTCAATAAAAGTTCAAAATAGATTGTGGAATATGTACAAAATTGGGTACTAAGGGTCGTTGTCATAAGAGGTTAAATTAAAATACGTCTACTTATACTTAAAAATCCGAGTACAAATTGCTCAGAAATAAGTAAATGATTTAGAAGAAGTACTCGTACTCCGTTGATTGCTTATATTTTTCTGACAGTTTAGTGATTGGTTTGAAATCACAATTTTTGTGACATAATTCATTAAATTATTGGACGAAGTCGTCAAAACCGTGCTTTTGTTATTACGCGGCTAGAGATCGAAAAGTATATAATTAGTTTTGGCTCTCTCGGAAATATCTGTTTTGTACAGTCTCCACACGGGAATGTTGATCCACGTGCCATTGTTCGTCAATTGGCCGTGTAATGAATGACCGATGCTAAAACAGCTAATCGGTAACATTGATAGTATACTATTTAATTATATATTCGCCACCGAGCAACCGGGCGTAAGAGAAAGACTTTATAAACCGACTGATTTATTGGACATCAATGCTAAGTTCTTACCTTGTTCTTACATACAACTTCGCACAGTGTGAAATTTTACATCAAAATCGGACATGCCATTAACCGGAGGCAGTATATGGCATTAATAGATAGCTTTAGGAGTGTTCGACGAAATAGCAAGGTCTGCCTATGCAAATTAATGATACTTTTTAAGATATTCATATTATAGTATGAAGAACAATTCACTGAACAAATACGCCTCGTTCATATTAACTGTTTTGTGATTTTCAGACTTGAAGCTGATTTGACCGGTATTGTAACTTTTTGGCTTGGCACCGACTTCAAACATATCAGTTTGTAACGCATATAAATAATATAATAATTTATTTTATCCTTTTTGAAGTCGGTTTATCTTTTTTTTGTAAAAAGTTCTTATTTTTCCATTTTTAGTGGTTATATAATTATCATAATTGGACAACGGATCTCGCAATAATCGGTGAAGATATATAAGAAAAAGTTCATAATACGTACTCAATGTAAGAAAAGTTCCACATGTCATATGTGGTCTTTATCATTAGGTCCGTTCCATCAAATTGGTGGTTTTCGATAGGAAATGCTTGAGTTGCTTAAGAAAACACTCAAATCGCCATACATGTGCCTTTAAAGATTGAGGAGTTCCCTCAATTCCTCATAGATCCCATTATCAGAACAGCACCAGATTAATATGGGACCACCTTGGAAGTATATCCTTTCAAACAAAAAAAGAATTATTCAAATCAGACCACGCGTCTCGGAGTAATCGGTGAACATGCATAAAAAAAAGCCCAAACCGAATACAGAACCTCCTCCTTCTATGAAATTGAAGTCGGTTAATAAAAGAAGCTAAGTCTGGTCCAATTTTACAAGCTTTTATTTAGTATTAGTTGTCCTGCTATCTGACTACAATCAAATTATGCATGGTAAATTTGACCCATTTCCTGCTGCCAATTGGGCTGAAATATAGTGTAGCTACTTAACTCAGATGACATTACAATGTTTTGGTACTATCGAGCTGGTCTGATGGAGATCTGAAGGTGGCCATAGGGACTAGGTTATAGTAAACAATGCATTCATTGTGCTTAGAGATTTGTTAGAATCGTCTCGATGAGTAGTAGACGAGACGACTGTTGAAAGAAAAGTATAGTCGGCGATAAAAGCTTGTATTAAAAAACAATATTTTGTCATAAAACTTTGTGACGCAAACGCTCTATGGAATGAAACAAACAGTGAGCATAGGCAAGGTAAAACTCTATCCTACAAGCTAACGCGTGAAGAAACATGTCAAAACTAAATTACTTTGTACATGTGTGAATAAAGCGACATTTTCCCTTACTGTTTTTGAAGGAAATAAACCGGCCAAGAGCGTGTCGGGCCACGCTCAGTGTAGGGTTCCGTAGTTTTCCGTCCGTCACAGTAAGTGTCCCCACTTAAGAGTTAAAATAACACCGCCATGTAAGATATGATATGAGAATTCCACGTACAGCGACATCTATCGGCAAATTAAGTAAACTATTGCGCGCGAGCTTAAAGTATGGAAGATGATTTTTATGGGATAATTATTTATTGCGTAAAACGATTTTCACCGTTTTTACTTTATTTGAAAGCACGTCATTTCCTTGTGATTTTGTAGAAATTAGGTAGGCAGGTACAATAAACTCCTGCTTATACGGTTAAATTACAAACTTAGTTCAGAAATTATTTTGTATTTTTTTTCCAAAAACTATTCAACCTTTCAAGTTCAAAATAATTTTCCTAGAAAGTTTTTATAAAGTTCTACTTTTGAGAACGTATGGTTCAAAAGTTAGAGGGGGGGGGGGAAACATTTTTTTTTACTTCTGGAGCGATTATTTCCGAAAATATTTACATTATCGAAAAATGATTGTAGTAAACCCCTATTCATTTTTAAATACCTATCCAACAATATATCACAAGTTAGGGTTGAAATGAAAAAAAAAATCACTTCCCACTTTACGTATAGGGGAGGTACCCTAATAAAACATTTTTTTTCACTTTTTATTTTACCACTTTGTCGGCGTGATTGATATACATATTAGTACCAAATTTCAGCTTTCTAGTGCTAACGATCACTGAGATTATCCGCGGACGGACGGACGGACGGACAGACGGGCAGACATGGCGAAACTATAAGGGTTCCTAGTTGACTACGGAACCCTAAAAACAGGTCATGAGCGTGTCGGGCCACACTCAGTTTAGGTTCCGTAGTTTTCCGTCCGTCACAGTAAGTGTCCCCACTTAAGAGTTAAAAAAATGGGCCCATGGTTGGGTTATTTGAGAGCACGTTATTTCATTGTGATTTTGTAGAAATTACAGGTACAATAAACACCTGCTTATACGATTAAATTACAAACTTAGTTCAGAAATTATTTTGTAATTTTTTTCAAAACTTTATTTGAAAGCACGTCATTTCATTGTGATTTTGTAGAAATTACAGGTACAATAAACACCTGCTTATACGGTTGAATTACAAACTTAGTTCAGAAATTATTTTGTAATTTTTTTTCAAAAACTATTCAACCTATCAAGTTCAAAATAAAATAATAGTACATTACTTACCTAGGGCTGTAAAAAAAAGAAAGCCCGAAATCGCAGGTATTTGGGACCCGAGCCGCAGGCGAGGGTTGTAAATATGCGATAGAGGGCTTTCTTTTTTACTGCCCGTGGTGAGTACACAATTTTACGTCCCCACCTGGCCATAATGCGAGTTTTACCGTAAGCGTAGCGAGCGGTAAAACTCACATTATGGCCAGGTGTGACGTAAAATATAATAATTTTCCTAGAAAGTTATCTAGACACACGGCAGTGTGTCCGCCAAGTTCTAGCAAAAAAAAGCGACACACCGGCCGTGGGTTATATTACACGAACCATTTCGGGCCAATTTCGACCACCCTATAACTCAATAGTAGATTGTACACCAAGGGGATAAAGCACTGTTTTATGTCACGGGCGCAATATTGAATCCTGAACGTAACGAAGGACTCCAGATTTTACTCCCGAGCGCAGCGAGGGGGCTATGAGTTAATTATGACTCATAGCCCCCTCGCTGCGCTGATGAATTAAGACTGAGTCCTGAGTGCAGTGAGGGGTTCAAGTGCGCCCGTGACAAAAACAGCTTTATCCCCGAGGAGTATACTCTACTTTTCTCACCTCTTGCGAGACAATAAAATAGCTAAGGCTACTAGAAACGGATTTTTATTAAAGTAAATCAAAAGTAAAAACCGGCCAAGTGCGTGTCGGACCACACATAGCAGGATTCCGTGCCTTCAATGGAATAAGAACCAAACTAATACCAACAGGTCGTATCTGATGCCTATGGAAGAAGTTTTTTGGAGTTAATCAAAAATGGCTAACCCGATAATGTTCAAAAAATTTTTCGTAGAAAGTATATGATAAGGCGCATCTCCTCAGATTTTTTCATATTTTTTGGACTTACGGTTCAAAAGTTACAGGGGGGGGGCACAATTTTTCTGACTTTCGAAGCGATTATTTCAGAAAATATTCACTTAATCACAACATGGTCAAGAAACCTCAATGTTATTTTTAAAGACCTATCGATTTATGTGTCACATGTTGATATTTAGTCAAAAAATTAAATTTTTGTTATATGTATGGAGCGCCTCCCGACTCCCCCCCCCCCCTTCAAATATTTAACTACGTAACTAAGTAGCGGCATACAAAATACACCTTATGTGTAAATTTTATTCAGATACGTCGTATAGTTTCTGAGTAAAATGGCTGTGACATACGGACGGACAGACATACATGACGAATCCATAAGGGTTCCGTTTTTTGCCATTTGGCTACGGAACCCTAAAAATTGATTCTTGATACATTAGTCCATTTTATTCTCATTTTATCTTCTATTTTTATAGAACCTGCAGTTTTACTCCGTATACTGCAGCCTCTTATGACACTCGCGGTATTTGTTTTAGGTATTTAAAATTGAGGTGGCCAGCACGATTTTCCGAATAAATTCGATTTTCAAATCAGTTCGACGCGGCGGCGCGGGCCCCGGCTGGCGTCGCGGGGCTGTGCACCGTGCGGACTTTACCAAATTAGACTTTAAGCACATAACAACTATGGGAAGTGAAATCACATTATTAACCAGCGGGTTATAATGAGATTTAGTACAACATTATAACCCGGCTAAAGCCAAGGGCTATAATGATTTGCTTTCGGTGAGGTTTGCATGATATATAATTTGGCATTGTCGAGCAGGTGGTGTGAAAAACATATTTTATCTACGCATATGAAATTTCGAGTGTCTGTTGACATCCCCTTAATTGTCTAGAATACAAAATTTCATTATTCTACCTATAGCAGTTCTTGAGATATTGACGTCAGAAAATCGCTATTTTTACTATACACTCACTGACTCACTGACTCACTGACTCATCAAAAACCTAGACCACTTTCAATGGTCGTACTGACTTGAAATTTGGCATGGAGATAGGTCTTAAGGTCAAAGTAAAGGGAAAAATCTGAAAACGGCCAAGTGTGAGTCAGTTTAAAAAATAGCGAAGGTGTAACTTTGTTCTACTATGAAGTCATAATGAACTAAGTGGGTCTATCTTCCAATGGTCGTACCGACCTGAAATTTGGCTCGAAGGGTTGTTTTTAGGTCGAAATAAAGTAAAAATCTGAAAACGGCCAAGTGTGAGTCAGTTTCGAAAACAACGAATGTGTAATTTTGTTCTACTATAAGTAGGTATGGAGTGGAAATGAGATAAGACTTATTTAAATTTAGATACATACCAATATAAGACAATACATGTTTGTCTTAAAGACAAGAACAATAAAATTGTTCACCACTCTGTGTGTGTCTGTAACGGGGCAAGTTTTAATAGAAAATTATATACTTGACACATTGCAGTCCAAAGGTGTCGATTCATTGCATTGAAAAGGTGTGTGGTGTGTGAAAACTTACCAAGTAACATCATTAAAAAGTACTGAAAATAATAAATGTTATCAGGAAACTGCTAAAAAAACCGGTGTGCGTTTCTCTGACTATTATAATTTTAGGTATTTCTATGTAACGTGATACTTATTCAAAATGTACCTTAAAAACTGCTGGAAATCAAGTGTGCATTCCTATAACTATTTATGATTTGAGGTATTTTTATGGAACTTGGTACTTATTCAGATCTCACTTCTTTTATAGGCGAAGCATTCCCATAGTATCGAACTTGGCAGCCTTTCACATTTATGTTTTTGATGGGATTATAAAGTTCTACTTTTGAGATTTTTTTCATATTTTTAAAACTTATGGTTCAAAAGTTAGAGGGGGGGGGGACACATGTTTTTTACTTCTGGAGCGATTATTTCCGAAAATGTTTACATTATCAAAAAATGATTTTACTAAACCACTATTCATTTTTAGGGTTCCGTACCTCAAAAGGAAAAAACGGAACCCTTATAGGATCACTTTGTTGTCCGTCTGTCTGTCTGTCTGTCTGTCTGTCTGTCTGTCTGTCTGTCTGTCAAGACCATTTCTCTCAGGAACGCGTTAAGATATCAAGCTTAAATTTATATCAAATACTCAAGTCTATTGTCCCTTGAAGCTGTAAAAAAATTAAACTTAAAAGCCAACGCAATCAAAAGATACAGTCGTTTATGCTGCAAATTTTAGAGTTTGTCGGCACTTCAAAACCTACGGGGTACTTCCCGTGAACTCAGAAACTTGAAGTTTGGCACAAAGCAACGTCATATAGCATAGACAATGGAAAAATTACAAAAAGTAGATTTTTTTTGTAAAATCATACAAAAAAATAATTTTTTAAATTTTAAACTTACTACTATTTTTCTCGTAAACGCGTGAAGGTATTAAATTGAAATTCATGTCAAATACTCAGGGCTATAGGACCTTTCAGATGTAGCAAAACCAAACTTCTATGTCAATGCATTCAAAATAGATAGCAATTTAAGTCGCATATTTTGAAACTGAGTACTCGCAAGAAACTCAAAACCTAAAGGGTACTTCCCGTATACCCAGAAACTTGAAACTTGGGACGAATAAACTTCATATAGCACAGACAAAGGAAAAATTACGAAAAGTAGATATTTTTAGTAAAATCATTAAAAAATATATTTTTTAAATTTTCAACTTACTACCTTTTTTCTCGTAAACGCATAATGTTACGGATTTCATTTTTTTTTTATACTACGACGGTGGCAAACAAGCATACGGCCTGCCTGATGGTAAGCAGCTACCGTAACCTATGGACGCCTGTAACTCCACAGGAGTCACATGCGCGTTGCCGACCCTTTACAAAAAGGAGGATTCACTGTGTTGACGACTAAAGGAACAAGAGGGTCCCTCATCGTCAACACACTGGGTCCTCTTTTCATTTAGTAGTAAACATACTAAAACTTTTGCTTGTTATAGGTTTGTACGGAACCCTCGGTGCGCGAGTCCGACTCGCACTTGGCCGGTTTTTAAATACCTATCCAACAATATATCACACGTTAGGGTTGAAATGAAAAAAAATTGACTCCCCACTTTACGTATAGGGGAGGTACCCTAATAAAACATTTTTTTCCACTTTTTATTTTACCACTTTGTCGGCGTGATTGATATACATATTAGTACCAAATTTCAGCATTCTAGTGCTAACGGTCACTGAGATTATCCGCGGACGGACGGACGGACGGACAGACATGGCGAAACTATAAGGGTTCCTAGTTGACTACGGAACCCTAAAAAGTGAGTGAGAAAGTGACAATAAGATCTCTTCTGATACCAGAATGACCCTGATACCTGTATGAAAGTTTTGTAGGATTTGAATTACTTCGTCTATCACGTCCATGTCACTTTTCTCTAATTTAAATTAAGTAGGTTTTGTAGGTAGGTACCACAAGCACAATTTCTTAATATCTTAGTCCTCTGATTCCAATAGACTCCAATGCACAAATGATGGTGGTTAACGTGACGTTTTTTTAAATTAGGTACCCTTTTCGTGATAATAAAATGCTACGTGGTAACTTTGCTATGTTAGATGAATCAGGCGCTTTACCAAGTAGCAGCCCTGACACAAATATTTAAATTGGTTTAAATTCTAAGTCCATTCATTAACGTTATTCAAATTAATAATGTCAACTAAATATGGTACTAAGAAGATCTCTAGGTAAGAATTAATTCCGCATACCTTAGGGTTTTTATCTAAAAAAATAAAACAAAATCGCAAATTTCTCAGATCATAACAATTTTTTTAAGGATATTTTTGCTCTTAAAATTATCAGCCGGAAGAGATATAACGTTTAAGACGATTGTCGCCGGAGTGTCCTTGAGCGTTTGGGCGCTCTCTACCCGCGCCAACCCGCGTACCCTTCTCATTGCGATCGTGCGTAAATCCGCCGCGATGCACCGCAATAATGTTCAAAGAATATGACTTTACTCAGAGGCGCGCGGGCAGATTTATAATAATCATACCTAATCCTTTTGTGGATGTTTTGTGATTTGAATACTGTGATTAAGTACTACGGTGTAATTTTTTAGGAATGCTACTAAATAAGATAAGTAATAACGATCTCGATTAGTAGATTTTTATGTAAAAAAATGAAAACCTAGATTTTGAATTTGAAGTACAGTGAGCGGCAAAATATTTATGAATTTACGAAATATGGTTAAAAATATTCCGCATATCAGAAAAAAATACTGACTAGTACAGCAAAAAAAAATAATGCACATCAAAGCGGTGTTTTCATGTGAATTTGGATTTTTTTGCTGTGTAAGTGAGCTTAATAGATGGTTATTTTTTGTTGCGATTTTAAATATTAACCGTAAAAATTCACTTAATTACGATAAATTAACAAAACTAAGCCTGTTGCGAGTTGCGAATAGTAAAAACGCACATGTAAGGAGCGGTATTTGTGCACGAAATCGTCATACAAATGAGAGCCGTAACCCCATTAAATTTAGATCTTTAAAATATAACACAGCGCAAACACTTCTTAGGGTTCCATAGTCAAAATGGTAAAAACGGAACTTAAAAGTTTTTTGAAACATGTCCGTCTGTCCGTCCGTATGTCACAGCCATTTTTATTATAAAACATATATTACTGAAATTTTATCTAGAGGTGTGTTTCATGTGCCGCTTCTTAGTTTTCTGGCTAAATTGCTAAAAAAATCTTTTAGGTGAGGCACTCCATACATACATATGCCAAACTAAATGTCAAAATTTGTTTTTTTGTAAATATGATTATGTTGTCCCATACGGCTTTAAAAATATCTTATATATATATATATACTCTATATATATATAGAGTATTTTTAAAACTTTTTTATTAAGTCAATATTTTCAGAAATAATTGCTTCGAAAGTCTAAATATAATAGCCCCCATCTAACTTTTAATCCGTATGTCTAAAAAATATGAAAAAATACCAAGAAGGCTTAGTACTTAATTTTCAACGAAAATTATTTCACATATTATCGGTTCATCCGTTTTTGAGTTATCTCCAAGACACTACTTTCTACGGAACCCTACATTATACATGGTCCGATACAAACTTGGCCGGTCTTTTAAAGATATTTGATAGGTAGTATTAACCCTTAGTAGTAATTTATTTATTTACTTGTGTTGATAATTAATATAAAATTTGTATTTATTTGCATTTCACCGACATAGTAAAGTTTTTTTTAGGGTAGTCAACGCGCATGTGAATCTTCTGGGGTTGCAGGCGTCCATAGGCTTTATAACTGCTTTCAATCAGGCGGGTCGTATGCTTGTTTGCTAGCGTCGTGGTATAAAAAAAAGGTTTTTTTCCTTTATTCTTACATACATCGAACTCTTAAATATCAGCAATTTTTTATTAGATTCTCAATCAGGCTTTGCTCAGCGATAGTTAGTAGACTGGAATTTGGTATGAGTAATTATGTGTTTTAATTACCCATTGTTGGACAGGTCTTTCAAGAAGAATATGCCTAAAACAACTTTTGGATAAAACGAATACTTTCGTAAATAATAGCTTCGAAAATTAAAATGCTCTTTGATTTTTGGACCGTGGGTCCAAAAAAATTGGGAAAATTCCTGGAAGTGAGGCCATTGAAATACTTATCACGTATTTTCAATAAAAACTATATGGAATAAAATCGGTTGAGCCGTTTTTGAGTTATGCCTATAGTAAAATAACGTAAGTGCCACAAAATATTTCTTCATAGACTACCTTTTGAATGGATGTATTGTAACTGGCCGACAACTACGGATCCCTACACTGAGCATAGCCCGATATTCTCTTGGCCGGTTTATCTGCAATCCTTTGCAGTTTACTTTGCAATTTCTAGATTTAAGAAATTACTATAAAGTATAACATTAAAGATTGTGTTTAATCTTAAAATAAAACGCATATTACATTCGTTTAGAACACGGTATTCTTAAATAAATATGTTTAAATAAATTCGGTTATTTGGAGTTTTTTATTAAATTAATTATTAGTCGCAACTCTACGACTAATGCCTATTTTGCGTGATGCATGCGTCTACTAAAACATAATAATTTTAGTTTACTTACATGACCAAATTTGTTTTCAGAGCAATGTGAGATTCATGATTTTTGTTTTTTCTCCATTTTTATTTCATTTGTTTTTTACTTGTATTACATATAATATAAATAAAATACACTTTTTATACGAACGTACATAAACATGCATACGAGTACATTATTGATTCCGGGAAGACACGTTATATTCGCACCGCATGAACCCTCTGCAGTTATTTAGTCTTTAGGCACAGTAAGTCCGATATTATTGCTCACGGGCCAAGCACAAGTATATGTAGTACAAGGGAAACACGGAGCGACGAGCGACACAGCCTCCTCGTCTCAAAGCTAGCTCACGACTGCCAGCAACGCCGTTTTCGAGCTAATAACGCACGAAATGTGGAATTATGATCAAGTTGTTTAAGAAAATTTAATTAATTTAAATATCCTACGTTGAGTTTGTAGTGTTCTGTAGTACATATTTTTTAGTTCAACAATATTTTAAATCGAATGAGCCGTTCAGTAGATATAAGCAAAATTATCCGTAAAACGACATTTCGTTACATTTACATAACGGAGAAACTATACGTTACACGAGTTATTCAAACGTTGACAATGTTGTAAATGAAATGGTAAATAACATATATTTTTTTCAAATTTTTGAATGACCCGCTATTGAGATATATCCCTTAGAAAGTAACAGTTTTCGGCCACAATCAGCGCCTAGCGCCTTAGTATTACACGAAAGTTTATAAAGGTACGTATTCATAAAATATTACCACTTCTATGATTTTTTTTGAATTTCTGAAAGCAATCTTAAAAATGTGATTTCTTGAAAACTATAAGGAATTAATTAGTGTGATTACTTATTTATATTCAGTATTAATTGAGCTTTATATTACGCCATTATTTAACCCATGTCCGATTTTTATGTAAAATTCCACACTGTGCTTCGGACACAACGGAACTGTCAGCTGGCTACCTAGACGTCTGTGCATTTCAATGGCTTTTTGAATTTGATTAGTTGTTCCACGATAAGTTTAGTAACGTTTTTCTGCTTTTCATAAAATTGGTAGCAGAGATAGCAGCAGCAGTGGTGTAGCAGAGATAAGTAAAATTTGAGAGTTCGTATATGAGCAGGATCAGGATCGATCAAGGGGTTATGAGTTATGAGTTTATGAGTTAGAAGGCGCGAAACGATCATCATATGGGTCTTTTTTTTGTCTTTTTATATCTCGTTTGCAAGTTAATCGCGAGTTCTCAGTTCGAGGCGGACGACTAGAACTATGCAATTTCACCGGTTTATTTGTTTAGCTCACTTGAAAACACTTACCTACTTGAAGTGTGTATAACCCGACCACGAAAAAATTCTCGGTCGGTCAACTCGGTCATCGAGACAAAAGTCTTTTCTATTTCCTCTTATAGGAATCGCAATAAGGCTATCTTTCTGTATCAAAGCGTGTCAGGCCCTGCTTGGTCGGTAATATCGGTCATTGATTAGACGGCTAAAATACGAACATTATCAAGTGGCTCAACGTTCCCGTATGGAGACTATACCTGAAGATACTTATCTATCTATATATATACAGGGTGAATTTTAAGTCGTGAATCGTAATATGTTTTCCTAACTCCATAAACAACAAGCAATTTAATGCCCCAACTCTTACTAAAATCAGACAAAAAAATTTTTGTTTTTTTATTATTTTTTTGTCGTTTATTTTACTTTTAAAAGTGATCATGTGGAATTAAAACAGCTTTATGAGATATTTCAGATGAGAAAATAAGTAAATTTAATTTCTAACTAGGACAAATGACAAATTTGATGTCAATGACAGTTCCGATTCAAAGAGGCAATTCAATTTACTAATTTAAATACCCTAATAGGCAGTTATAATATCCTAAATCCACTTTTAAAAGTAAAATAGACGAGAAAAAAATAAAAAAAACAAAAAAAATCTCGTCTGATTTTAGTAAGAGTTGGGGCATCAAATTGCTTGTTGTTTATGGAGTTAGAAAAACATATTACGATTCACGACTTAAAATTCACCCTGTATATAACTCAAAGGTGACTGACTGACTGACTGACTGACTGACTGACATAGTGATCTATCAACGCACAGTCCAAACTGCTGGTTCTAGAGATTCCAAATTTGGCACGTAGGTTCCTTATAAGGTCTAGAGGTGCGCTAAAAAAGGATTTTTCAAAATTCATCCCCTAAGGGGGTGAAATGGGGGTCCAAAGTTTGTATGGGGAAACAAGATTAGTTAGTCTATTTTATTCGAAACTTCACAGAAGGATTCCTAACAATAAATGAGTAAATACGTGTTGCAGGTTTTTTGAGAATTCAACCCCTAAAAGGGGGAAATGTGGTCAAAAAGTCTGAAAATCAACATGGGTATTGTTTTTATGGTTTATCGGGTCGTTGATTACGAAAACAACAACGGTTTTAAAATCCGACGTGGCGGACGTGAAATACCATCTCCCCTGTTAGGGTACAATGGGGTTGAAATGTCTAAATATCCATATGGGTGTCGTTTTTGTGATTTTTTGGGACATTAATTAAGAAAATGGCATCGATTTTGGAATTTAATATTGTGGACATGAAAATTCTTGAAAGTATTTGTGCCAAATTGCAATCTTCTTCTAAATATATAAAAGAAGAAACTGACTGACATATCACCGCACAGCCCAAACCGCTGGTTCTAGAGATTCCAAATGTGGTACGTAGGCTCCTTATAAGGCATAGGGATGCACTTAGAAATAATTTTTAAAAATTTATCTCCTAAGGGGGGATGGGGTTCAAAGTTTGTATGGGAAACGAGATTAGTTCAACTATTTTATTCGAAACTTTACAGGAGTATTCCTAACGATAAATGAGATAACAAGTGTTTCAGCTTTTTTGAGAATTCAACCTAAAGGGTTTAAATATCAACATGGGTATTGTTTCTATGGTTTATCGGGTCGCTGATTACGAAATCAACACTTAAGGGGGTGAAATGGGGGTTGATAGTTTGTATGGAGAATTTTTAAACGTTGAACCAATTTAGATGAAACTTGGTATAGAGATAGTTTGTGTACCGGGAAACGACATGGGACAGTTTTTATCTCGAAAATCAATATTTAAGGGGGTGAAATGGGGGTTGGAGGTTTGTATGGAGATTTTTTTACCGCGAACCGATTTAGATAATTTTGTTGCGGATATATTTTGAGTCCCAGGAAACAATATAGAATATTTTTTAAGCCGAAAATCAATCTTAGAGGGGTAGAAAACATGTTGGTAGTTTGTATGGCGAATTATTAACCGCTGAACAGACGATTGAAATGAAACTTGTTACATATTATATAGATTGAGTCGCGGTAAACAATATAGGATAGTTTTTATCTCGAAAATCAACCCTCTAGGGGGTGAAACGGGGGTTGAAAGTTTGTATGGGAAATTAATAACCGTTGAACCTATTTAGATGGTTTGGTATGGAGATATTTTGCGTTCTGGGGCCTTCCCCAGGATATATAATAGTTGTTATCCCAGAAGTCATTCCTTAAAAGCGGGTAAAAAGGAGGGTGGATTACTAATTCCACGCAAATGAAGTCGCGGGGAAAAGCTTCTATTCAAGAGTAGAAATCTGTATTAATCATAATCTCTCAGTAGTAAGTCGTTGATGGCGTAACAATTAAACAATTATTGCATTAATTTCTTTAAAATAAAAAATGAGGGAACCGCCGTCTTCAAAACGTGGTATACCGAAACCTCCAGAATGTAACGAATACTTTTCCGAAAACCGCTTCTAAATCAGTTCAGCGAAACGCAAGATGATCGCGGACAAACATACATTCCTACATACAAACATACGAGTCTAACTGAGAACCTCCTTTTTTAGTACTTTTAGTACGCGGGCGAAGCCGCGGGAAAAAGCTAGTATTTTATAAATTTTAAGAAATTATACCGATGCGTCGAGAAAGGGAGATAATGACTTTAAAAATTCCTTATTATTAAGATTCTACACAACACATCTGCAGTTTCTCATAGTATGTATCATCGAATATAAAAAAGATTATCAAACAATGTCCTTATCATCATCATCATATATGTAAGAGCCTAGCTCTTGTCGGTGGAGCAATTTCCATGCCTGTCTGTCATTTGCCTTTTCTTAACAGCCTGATACGACACGAAGTTTATTTTTTCCTTTACTTGATTCATGTATGTTCTCCTTGGTCATTATAATTCTTGATTACTTACCTATAATGTTCGTTTTCAGGTTGGCCAGTGTCCAGATGACGTGGTGGGTTGGCGGAGCCGTGCTGCTACTGCTTATAGTGCTGGTCCTGGTTGTCATAAGCCGTCTCTACGCTAGGAAACTACCACAGAAGGCACCGGACGATGGTAAATATTTTAACTATCTCTCGTGCTTTGACTTCTTTGTATGCTTCCGTAGTAGACGAAAAGTAAACTAACACAATGAGCAACTGTGTTAATGCTGGTGGTCATAAGCCGTCTTAACGCTATGAAACTACCACAGAAGGCACCGGTAAGTCGTCTTAACGCTAGGAAAGAAGTCCGGTGCCTACCACAGAAGGCATCGGACGATGGTAAATATTTTAACTTTCTCTGAAGCCTTGACTTCTTCGTATCATTCTTCCGTAGTAGACGAAAGGTAGACTAACACAATGATAACTTAATGTTAGGAAAATACGACAGAAAGCACAGGACGATGATACATATTGTTACGTTTACCTCTAGTTTTGACTTATTTATTAGGATTATTTCTTAGAAGACGAAAGCTGCACCGAATGAAAGGTGTATAGGGAATGCAAATCGGTTATAACCGAAACCGAAATATTCGGTTATAACCGATTATTCTGGCCTAATTCGGTTATTTTCGGTTATTTTTTTGTATGAATGATATTTTGGCAATAGCTTATAATGTCGATACTGATCCAATATTATTAAGTTTCTGGGTGCCGATTATAACCATTACATTCATTTGAAGAAAAATGGCGTAATAAAAGAGTTTCAGTACCATACTCGAGTCCACGACGCAGCGCAGCTATCTCTTCTTTTGTTTGTTACATTGAGTGCACCTAAAATCTTTTAAAGATGAGTTTTGCTATATAAGTTGGCAGTTGATTCCGCAGCAGCTGCTGCAACAAGTTTTCAATCTGCAGATGACTGTATACCACAAATGATTTCATTTGAAATGGCTTTACACGAAAATGGAGGTCAACGGGGCAAATATTTGTCCATAGCTTACCAGCAGTTACTATCTGTAAAGCCAACTAGCGTGGAGGCTGAACGTGCATTTTCAACTGCCGGATATTTCTGCAGCAAATTGAGATCAAGACTAAGTGACGCCACATTACATGCACTCATGTTTTTGAGGTCTTTCATACTTTCACAAATGACTTCCACTAGTGACATTTAGTTGTATCGATTTATTTCCGCTAAATATTACGTAAAATTTTACCATTCTGCTTAGTAATTGTTATCTATATTTAGCTTACACAAAACTCACTAATTATTAGGTATATATCTATATATATATAACTCAAAGGTGACTGACTGACTGACATAGTGATCTATCAACGCACAGTCCAAACCGCTGGTTCTAGAGATTCCAAATTTGGCACGTAGGTTCCTTATAAGGTCTAGGGGTGCACTAAGAAAGAATTTTTCAAAATTCATCCCCTAAGGGGGTGAAATGGGGGTCCAAAGTTTGTATGGGGAAACAAGATTAGTTAGTCTATTTTATTTGAAACTTCACAGAAGTATTCCTAACAGTAAATGAGTAAATACGTGTTGCAGGTTTTTTGAGAATTCAACCCCTAAAAGGGGGAAATGTGGTCAAAAAGTCTGAAAATCAACATGGGTATTGTTTTTATGGTTTATCGGGTCGTTGATTACGAAAACAACAACGATTTTAAAATCCGACGTGGCGGACGTGAAATACCATCTCCCCTGTTAGGGTACAATGGGGTTGAAATGTCTAAATATCCATATGGGTGTCGTTTTTGTGATTTTTTGGGACATTAATTAAGAAAATGGCATCGATTTTGGAATTTAATATTGTGGACATGAAAATTCTTGAAAGTATTTGTGCCAAATTGCAATCTTCTTCTAAATATATAAAAGAAGAAACTGACTGACATATCACCGCACAGCCCAAACCGCTGGTTCTAGAGATTCCAAATGTGGTACGTAGGCTCCTTATAAGGCATAGGGATGCACTTAGAAATAATTTTTAAAAATTTACCTCCTAAGGGGGGATGGGGTTCAAAGTTTGTATGGGAAACGAGATTAGTTCAACTATTTTATTCGAAACTTTACAGGAGTATTCCTAACGATAAATGAGATAACAAGTGTTTCAGCTTTTTTGAGAATTCAACCTATAAGGGGGAAATGTGGTGACATAATTTAAATATCAACATGGGTATTGTTTCTATGGTTTATCGGGTCGCTGATTACGAAATCAACACTTAAGGGGGTGAAATGGGGGTTGATAGTTTGTATGGGGAATTTTTAAACGTTGAACCAATTTAGATGAAACTTGGTATAGAGATAGTTTGTGTACCGGGAAACGACATGGGACAGTTTTTATCTCGAAAATAAATATTTAAGGGGATGAAATGGGGGTTGGAGGTTTGTATGGAGATTTTTTTACCGCGAACCAATTTAGATCATTTTGTTGCGGATATAGTTTGAGTCCCAGGAAACAATATAGAATATTTTTTAAGCCGAAAATCAATCTTAGAGGGGTAGAAAAGATGTTGGTAGTTTGTATGGCGAATTATTAACCGCTGAACAGACGATTGAAATGAAACTTGGTACATATTATATAGATTGAGTCGCGGTAAACAATATAGGATAGTTTTTATCTCGAAAATCAACCCTCTAGGGGGTGAAACGGGGGTTGAAAGTTTGTATGGGAAATTAATAACCGTTGAACCTATTTAGATGATTTAGTATGGAGATATTTTGCATTCTGGGGCCTTCCCCAGGATATATAATAGTTGTTATCCCAGAAGTCATTCCTTAAAAGCGGGTAAAAAGGAGGGTGGATTACTAATTCTACGCAAATGAAGTCGCGGGGAAAAGCTTCTATTCAAGAGTAGAAATCTGTATTAATCATAATCTCTCAGTAGTAAGTCGTTGATGGCGTAACAATTAAACAATTATTGCATTAATTTCTTTAAAATAAAAAATGAAGGAACCGCCGTCTTCAAAACGTGGTATACCGAAACCTCCAGAACGTAACGAATACTTTTCTGAAAACCGCTTCTAAATCAGTTCAGCGAAACGCAAGATGATCGCGGACAAACATACATTCCTACATACGAGTCTAACTGAGAACCTCCTTTTTTAGTACTTTTAGTACGCGGGCGAAGCCGCGGGAAAAAGCTAGTTACTTAATAATTAGTGAGTTTTGTGTAAGTTATAATTTATTATTTATATATATAATTTATTTTGTTGATTGAATCCTACGTTAATAATAATAATAATAATAAAATGCTTTATTGTGCACCAAAAGTAAACACATATACAATATAAAAAAAGAAACAGGATTTAAGTAATTAGGTAAAAATAGGCGGTCTTATCGCTAAAAAGCGATCTCTACCAGACAACCTTCACTTTTACGTTACTTTTGACTGTTAAATTGAAAAGTTACTTATCTTTAATTTGGTTGTTAATATTACTCTCTATTTAATTTTGTGTTACCTAGTTTACCTACTTATTTCACTTGTTTTAATTGGCTTAATTTTATTTTTTTAATGTTGATTTGGTTGTGATGGATATAATTACATTGTTGATTGTAAAACGAAAATTTATAATTAAACAAACTCATTAAAATTAATAAAGAAAATCAAAGCAAGGTTTATGTTTCATTATTAGGTCACGTAGAACTAGATTTATACGTAATTTTTAATGAACGTCGAATAACCGATAGTAACCGAAACCGGTTATGAAGTTAGGCCGGTTATTGCATTTCCTAAAGGTGTATAAATGTACGGTTTGTATAAATCCTGGCGTGCACTATAATATCGGAGACACGTAAACGATGTACTTATTGCATTTTATTTATGATACCTCTTCATCCATCTTTCATCTATTTTTAACTACTCTTTCCATTTTAAGTAATTTCTTTCAAAACATTTCTTATGTTCTCAAAAGATTTACATATAAAACACTTACAGAGAAAAATTGAATTTAATAATTTGCGTAAAACTAGGTAAGAGAGGGTAGCATGCAAAACAGTTAGCGACTACTAACGAGTCGCCTCGTAGCAACATGAACTGTGCAGAGTAAACAACTAGAGTTAAACTTGCTTAAACGTTACTTAACTATCGGTGGTACGTGAGGGTTCAATTTGTAACTGTAGGTTGTTAACAATTATAAGTACCTATGTATTATATATAAATTAATGTTCTAATATATGTGCATGTTTGAAGACGCATATACTATGCTCATTACATTTTAATGTATTGAGGAAGTCTTGGAAAGTATGTTTTGATTAGAACTATGTTTATTTCGAACATTTTAGTGCTTTTTCAACGACCATCAATGATTTTGCATCTTTTACATATTAAATTAAATTATTATACATATAGCTGTGCTCTTTAATCCATACTAATATTATAAATGGGAAAGTGTATGTGTGTGTTTGTTTGTCCGTCTTTCACGGCAAAACGGGGCGACGAATTGACGTGATTTTTTAAGTGGAGATAGTTGAAGGGATGGAAAGTTACATAGGCTACTTTTTGTCTCTTTCTAACCCCCCACTTCCCTAAAATGAGGGGTGGAAGTTTGTATGGTTTGTTACCCCGAATTTAACGCGAGCGAAGCTGCGGGCAAAAGCTAGTATATTATATTCTTCTTTACGTATTGTGTTCTTTTTATTTTCTTTTTAACTATTTCGTTTGATTTTAAACTTTTTTACGTTATTTATATTTACCGTCAAATTTGTATTTTTCAGGTCCCTATGGGAGCGTCGCGTACACACTTCCGAACACTTTATTCCAAAAAGATGAACCAATCGAAGAGGAAGAGGACACTAACGATACTCTCTTAGAAAAAGGGCACAATGACGAATTAGACAATGTTGTTTAGCTTTTCTTTGTAGTTATACTCTATTGTAAAAGCAAGGCCAAAGATTCATTATTTGTTTTTAAAGATACCAATTTTTATTTTTTGTACGCAGGGCTTGTAACCGGTTTTCGCAAAAAGCCCCGAAATAACCCAATATGTTTACATATTTTATGGTTTTTACGTAGAACTCGTATTGTTTTAGGTTATGACTTAATATTGTAAGATTTTTCGATTAAATATGAAATAGTAAACGAAAGAAGAAAAAAAAACCGGTATTTTAGTATGGAGCAAAATACCGGTTACAAGCCCTGTTTATACCTAATACCAGAGACTATAAATAATAAAGACAGCCACAGTCTAAGGACTTTTTGAGGCCCAAGTTTGAAGCGCCACTTGGACGAGAGCAACCCAAAGATACAAAAATAATACAGGGAAATTACATTGTGTTGCAGCGCCATCTAGAGTTGCTACGGTACGCTACTCGTTATGATAGGGCCTCAAAATTTTCTTACACTGTGGCTGTTAATTATTTATAGCGTCTGCTAATACTAACCGAACCACTTAAATACTACCTACTCAAAATACCATAAAGTATAGTAGATTGTTAACCAAGGGTTGAAAGTGACCCATTTCACCTGAGATATTTCGAGGGTGAAGCGGGTAATTTCACCCGAGTTAAACACTCTGCTTTTCATTTCGACTGTGAGGAAAGTACAATACTACATGCACATTTTATAAAACCGGTATATAAAGAATAATCTATAAAAATGTTAAGTAAAATTTTAACAATTTGAAAAAGACTAATTAAATTTTTTGCCGATGGTCGGAGAGGAGGACATCCGGGTGGGCACCGGCTCAATCCACAATCAACACAGCTAATTACTTTCCACCCTAGGGATGGGAAAGCAATTTTCCACCCGGCTATCTACCCAGGAAAATCATACTTTCCGAACAGGAGAGATGAAAATATACAAAAACGAATACGTAAAACAAATCAACCATTTTTTTTTTTTTTTTTTTTTTTTTTTATACTACGACGGTGGCAAACAAGCATACGGCCTGCCTGATGGTAAGCAGCTACCGTAACCTATGGACGCCTGTAACTCCACAGGAGTCACATGCGCGTTGCCGACCCTTTACAAAAAGGAGGATTCACTGTGTTGACGGCTAAAGGAACAAGAGGGTCCCTCATCGTCAACACACTGGGTCCTCTTTGAGCTCTTTGGCAACCTTACTCACCAGCAGGAACACAACACTATGAGTAGGGTCTAGTGCTATTTGGCTGTGGTTTTCTGTAAGGTGGAGGTACTTCCCCAGTCGGGCTCTGCTCCAGATTTGAGCGATGACATTCGCTGAACGTGCCCTACCACACTTAGCGAGATGCCATTCGCAGTGCCCATACCTCTCTTTTTGGCGTAGTTTAAGGACATACCCAGGTCCGGACGTAGTTTAAGGACATACCCCGGGTCCAAAACCATACCACCATATACCCACCACCATACACCCGGACCCATACCTCCGGTCCGGTCCGGGACCATATACCTACTTATACAAATGAGATAGATGTAGTAAATTATCGGTACGGAACGTATTATAAATAGTTAGGTACAGCCAGCAGAAGTACCTAAGCGGGTGAGGTGTTCAGGATGATCTTGGTGCGACTTTATTGTTAAGAGAATAAGAGCGTGTGAAACAAGGTGACACTCCAATGGATAAAAGGGCACAGCAGCTCCAGAGGAAACGATGCAGCGGATGAACTGGCCCGGAAGGGCTCGAGTACACCGGCTTTCGGACTCGAGCCAATAATGCCCCTGCCCTATTCGTACATACAAAACCAACTGGATCACCACTACAAACAACAACATCAAGAATACTGGGAACAAAAGGACACCTGTAAATAGACCAAAGAAATTGTGTCGAGACGAAACCATAAACTCACCAAAACACTCCTGAGGACACCGAGACACCTACTACGCAAAATAATAGGGTTAATAACAGGACATAATACACTCAACAAACACCTCTTCAATATAGGTAGGACAGACAGCCCCCTGTGCCGTGCATGCATGGAGGCAGAGGAAACAACTAAACACATTCTGCTAGACTGCAAACAGGTAGAAGTATACAGAAATAAGCACCTAGGGTCTCCAAGCACCTTACACGACGCGGTAAGTAACATAAAGGCTTTGCTGGGGTTCGTGGAGGAGCTGGGGTGGTTAGAGTAGCGCCATCCCCATTTCACGCAAAATAGGCACGCTGGATGTCGACTTGCCGAAAATGCCCAGTAAAACTAACTAACTAACTAATAAGAGCGTGTGAAGGTCATTTCGAACACCTCATCTGCTAAGCTACTT